>JAWUZG010000103.1:445000-1045000 GCA_036785705.1 Acanthornis magna | reverse complement strand
GAGTAGCAAATTTCTATGCAGGCGACTCTCTGAACGTGGTGGAGGTGTTTGATCCCATTGCCAACCGCTGGGAGAAGTGCCAGCCCATGGCCACGGCGCGGAGCCGCGTCGGCGTGGCCGTGGTCAACGGGCTGCTCTACGCCATCGGCGGCTACGACGGCCAGCTCAGGCTCAGCACCGTGGAGGTTTACAACCCACACACAGATTCCTGGTCCAAAGTGGAAAGCATGAACAGCAAGAGGAGGTACGTGCAGCTCACTGGGAAGAAACCTCTGGAAAACAAGGTTGGAGGAAGAGTGGAGTGGTGGGTGATGGGCACTCAACAGGATGTTGGTGTGTGGGGAAAACGTGGGAAAGGAGGAGTGGAGCAGTGTGGAAGCAGCTGGGATTTCCTTGGTTAGTTTCTGGTGCAGCCAGGTGGGGTCAGGCTCTGCTCCCAGGGAACAAGGGACAGGATAAGGGGAATGGCCTCAAGCTGTGCCAGGGAAATTCAGGTTGGATATTGGGAAAATTCCTCTTGGAAAGGGTTGTCCAGCCCTGGTCCAGGCTGCCCAGGGCAGTGGTGGAAGGTGCCCATGCTGTCCCTCACCAGGGTATCTCCAGCCGAGTGCCTCTGGAGCTCCCTCAGCCGCTCCTGGTGCTCCAGCCGCTTCCCCAGCCCCATTCCCTTCTCTGGAGCCACTCCAGCCCCTCAATGTCTTTTTTTTGTTGTGAGAGACCCAAATCCAAACCCAGGGTTTGAGGTGCTCCTGCCATGAGCACTTTTCACCTTTGTAGGCTCAGAGTTCAGGTGGGACTGAGCTGTTTGGAGGTGAATCCAGGGGAAGAGTTGTTTGGTGGGATGACGCAGGCAGACCGTGCAGGGTCACAGTGTTGGGGACAGCATGGCAGCACCTCCAGCCATCTCTCAGGGTCCTGCCATTCCTTGCAGCGCCATGGGAACGGTGGTGTTGGATGGGCAGATCTACGTGTGTGGTGGATACGATGGAAACTCATCCCTCAACTCCGTGGAGTCCTACTCTCCAGAAACAAACAAGTAAGAGCCCTTCCTGTCCCAAAGCTTTCCCAGGAGTTTCTCCTCTGGTGTTCCGTGCCCTGGTACCGCTGGGCATCTGGGCTGTCAGAATGGTTTGAATAAGGAGTGGGGGAAGGAGAGTTTGAAAGGAGAAAGGAACCCAGCACTAGAAAAGCATGGGATAATCTGTGGGAGCCTTGCTGATCTCTCCCCTCTCCCTCCAAGGTGGACAGCGGTGACCCCCATGAGCTCCAGCCGCAGCGCTGCCGGAGTCACCGTGTTCGAGGGCCGGATCTACGTGTCCGGAGGGCACGACGGGCTCCAGATCTTCAACAGTGTAAGGCCCTGGGGCCCTGGGCGGGGGCTCAGCCACTCGGCTCAGGATGGGGCTGGAGGGCTCCGTGTCCTTCCCCTGGGCACCCAGACGAACCCAAGGGGTTGTGCCGCCAAATTCTGTCACTTCCACCCATGACAGCAAAACCTAAGGTGGAACAGAAGTGACTTATCCACTCGGAGCCATGGAGGTGTTCTGAGGGCTGGAGCCCCTCAGATGTGGAAGTAGGCTGGGAGAGAAGAGAAGACTTGAGAAAGACTTTAGAGCCCCTTCCAGTGCCTGAAGGGGCTCCAGGAGAGCTGGAGAGGGACTGGGGACAAGGGATGGAGGGACAGGACACAGGGAATGGCTTCCACTGCCAGAGGGCAGGGATAGATGGGATATTGGGAAGGAATTCCTGGCTGGGAGGGTGGGGAGGCCCTGGCGCAGGTGCCCAGAGCAGCTGTGGCTGCCCCTGGATCCCTGGAGGTGTCCAAGGCCAGGCTGGACAGGGCTTGGAGCAGCCTGGGACAGTGGGAGGTGTCCCTGCCATGGAAGGGGTGGGAATGGGATGGGCTTTAAGGTCTCTTCCAACCCAAACCATTCAGGCACGATCCTGTAGCAGCCAAACTTTTAATTGAAGGCAATTCAGTCCTCGCAGCTCCCTCAGCTGCTCCTGGTGCTCCAGACCCTTCCCCAGCTCCGTTCCCTTCCCTGGGAAGCCCCTCAATGTCTTGTCGTGAGGAGCCCAAAACTGCCCCCAGTTTGGAGGTGCCCCAGCAGTGCCAGCACAGGGGGGACTGTCACCGGGCAATTCCCAGGGCAGCATCCTAACCCCGCCATGCTCTTCCCAGGTGGAATACTACAACCCGCACACGTCCAGCTGGCACGCGGTGTCGCCCATGCTGAACAAGCGGTGCCGGCACGGCGCGGCCGCGCTGGGCAGCCACATGTTCGTGTGCGGCGGCTACGACGGCTCCGGCTTCCTGAGCGCCGCCGAGGTCTACAGCTCCACGGCCGACCAGTGGTACCTGATCGTGCCCATGAACACCCGGCGCAGCCGCGTGTCCCTCGTGGCCAACTGCGGCCGGCTCTACGCCGTGGGCGGCTACGACGGCCAGTCCAACCTCAGCTCCGTGGAGATGTACGACCCCGAGACCAACCGCTGGACGTTCATGGCGCCCATGGTGTGCCACGAGGGCGGGGTGGGCGTGGGCTGCGTGCCCCTCCTCACCATCTGACATGGGGGATTTCGGGGGGATCTCGTCTGCGACGAGCGTCCCAGGATTTCCAGGTGCTCGATCCAAACACAAAGAAACTTGACAGAGTAATCCCCACCTGTAACTTTTTGGGCTGAAGGTCCTGAAAGGTCAAATAAGGTGAGTTTATGTGCAAGCAAAGACTCCTCAGCCTTCCCCGGAGCCATGGCTGAGCGAATCTATCCATCCCTCGTCCGTTTTCCTGCGGTTGCACCTTCAGGAAACGCCGTTGTGAGCTGGGGGAGTGGGACAGGCTTCATTGTGACATAAAAACAGCCACTTTAAGGACTTGGAAAATCCATCTGCACCTTCTGGGAGCAGCAAAACCACCTGAACACCCCCAGAGGTGACAGCAGTGACTTGGGGGGTCCTGGTTGCACGGGGGGTCTCCAAACAGGACAAACACAGCGCTGTCACTTCCAGGAGCTTCTTACACAAGAACCCCCCCAGTTTTTCATGCTTTCCTCAGCTTGATGTGGAAAACTTCTCCACAAGAGCCACAGGATGGAGAAACCAGGAAGAGGAAAAGGTCAGTTAAACCAGGATCGTTTGGGCAAGGTTTGGAGACGGATGGATGTAAACGACTCCAAGCAACAGCCCGAGGGTTTCAAAATGGAAAATAGATTATCAGGTGTCCTTTAAATTAAATATCGAGGTATTTTCCAAGCCTAAGAGGCAGCTGGAGCAGAATGGCCAGGATATTTTAGGAGAGGCAAGGAAAATATGTTGTGAATTTGTCGTGCTCTGCTGGGAAAGGTCTTTGCCATGGGTTTTGTGCCAGGAAACTTTGGAATGCTGGCAGAGCCAAAGAGCTGCCTGGCAGCACCTTCCCTGTGTCAGCCCTTCAGCCCTTCTCCTGCATGATCCGTGATCCGCCATCCCTCCGGAGCTCTCCGTGCCCGGCTCTTCCCGTGCCACCCTGGGCACAGCCATACCTCCTCCGGGCAGGCAGGGCCAGGCAGCAGGAATGTGACCCTGGTCCCAGCTGCGAGGGAACGGGGATCTCCCCCCGTGTCTGGCCCCATCCCAGTGTCCCGAGGGGCCCGGAGCTGGGAGGAGCAGGATGTCCCCCCAGCCCCATTGCCCTGTTCATTCCTGCTCCCCAGCATCCCTCGGGATTGACTCTGGGTGTACATGTGGATGTCTATATTGGGGTACTGTGTATATTTGAGGGTCTATAATGAGCATATCTGGTTATAAATGTGATCTATCAGTACATATCTATTTCTTCCACATCTATCCGCTGCTGGCTTCCCAGGAATGGGAATCCTTTGGGTTTTCTGTGCTGCTCGGACTTTGAAAAGGAAAAAAAGAAAAAACAGGAATATTTGGATCAGAATGAAGTTGTTGCCCATGGCTGCTTCTCTTCTCCAGGACCCATCCCGATGGTCTCCATGTGCGGAGGAGGCTCTGATGAGCTGCTCTCCTGGTGTTCCATTATCCCTTCTCCCTGCCACCATCTCCCCCTTGAGGCTTGTGTCCATAAGAATGGGAATATTGGATCAAATACCCTTGGAAGAGCAGCAGCTCCCTGACACCAGGGCTGTTGATGGCCCCTGGGATTCCTTCCCCAGGGATTTCTTTGCTTTTCCATTGTGAATGAAGCAAAGAGAAAGGGGAGCTCCTGGCTCCAAAGGGGGCAGGAAAATACTGAATGTTGGGGAAAGAAGAGCCACTCACCCAGGGAAGGCAAACTGGGAGAGCAGGATCCACCCAGCACAGTCCTTGGCAAACCCTGTGTTCTTGAATGCAAGGAAAACCTGGGGGACGGGGTGTTTGGATGAACCTGAGCGGGGTGAGAGGGATTTTTAAAAAACCAAAATAGTGCAAAGAAATTGGGAGAGTGGAGTGGGCTCGTGATTCTCTGTGGGAAGCAGGAGGATGCTCCCGAGCTCTGCCGGCTCGGGAGGAGCAGGACCTCGGCTGGACCATCGCGCCGAGAAATTGGGAGCACGCACAGGGAAGGGGCCGCGGAGGGGATCGGCCCTGCCGAGCTCCAGCATCGCCGCATCTCCTGCAGGTCCAGGCGCGCTCCCCCCGGGGCTCCGGGCCAAGGAAAACACCGGCAACCCGATCCCTTCCCGCGGCACGGGGGCCGCTGTTTATCCTGGAGCGGGAGCCGAGGGCCCAGAGCCGAGGGCCGAGCCCGAGCTGCCGGAGAATCCCGTCTGTCCGCGGGCATGGCGCTGGTGCTGGGAGCCGTGCTGCTGGCGGCGGCTGCCGCCGTGCCCCCGGCGCTGCCCGCGCCCCGAGAGCTGGCGCGCTCCGTGCTGGAGACGCACGGGCAGGAGCTGCGGCTGCTGCGGCTGCTGGGGGTCGCCAGGACGGTAGGAGAAGGGGTGGGGGCGCGGGGGGTGCTCCCAGCTCCGGCACCCATCCCGTGGGGATCCCCATGGAGCTTTTCTCCCGGCAGAGCTTCGACTGGGGGACCCACTTCAGCATCAACTTCACGGCCCGGCAGCCGCCCTGCCCCAGGCCCCCCCCGGACCCCCGCGGCTGCCGAGGCCGCCCGGGCAGGGTGAGCGCGGGTGGGACCCCCAGACCCGGGGGGCACGGGGGGTCCGCAGGATGCTGAGGCCGCTGTGTCGCCAGGTGCAGCGCTGCTCGGCCCAGGTGTCCGTGTTCACCTTCCTGCCCGACGTGCCGCTGTCGATGGTGGAGTGCGGCCGGGAGCCGGTGAGGGCTCCGGGACCCCATCCTGGGGGGGTGGGACCCGCGTCCCCCCTCGCTTTGGGGAGGGTTTTTGGCTCTGGAGTGAAGCTCCCCTTGATTTCTCCCCGCAGCAGCCCGATGGCAGCGCCCAGCCCCGCGCCCCTGGCACCCCAAAAGCCTCCGGCACCAACCCAGGTCACTCATCCTCCTCATCCTCATCATCCTCGGGGCCCCCCCCGCGGCCTCGGCCCCCTCCCAGCGCGTCCCTGCGGGGACCATCCCGCGGCCCCCTGTCCCCAGCCGAGCTGGAATAAAGAGATTTCGGGTCGGACGTGTGCGTGTGTGGGGGTGACAGTTTGGGGGACCCGGAGGGCACCCCCGGCATTGGGCAACAGCGATGGGGCAAGTTTGGGGTTGTGCAACCCCGGGGGCACCAACCCCACATCGGCGACGCGTCCCCCTGTGCCCCACCAGGGACCCCGAGGGGTCCTGGAACCCAAATCCCCCCGTGCCCAGCCAAGGGGCTCCCAAGGGTGGGGACCCCCAGGGGAGCAGATGCCACCGCCCATCCACGGGGACACATGGGACCACCCCCCTTCCCCGTGTGTCCCCCCAGAACAACGGCCCCTCTGCGGGCTGGGGCCGGGCGTTTCCCAAGGGGGGAGCCGAGCCCCAGGGCGGGTCCCCAGCCTCTCGTGGGGGATAAAAGGGGCCCGGGGGTGGCCGTGGGGACAGCGATGCCGAGCTCGTGGGTGCTGGTGCTGGCGGTGCTGGGGGGGGCCTGCGCCCTCCCCGCCCCGGCGCCCCTCGCCTACACCCAGGCGCTGGCCCAGGCTGTGGATTCCTACAACCAACGCCCCGAGGTGCACAACGCCTTCAGGCTGCTCAGCGCCGAGCCCGAGCCCGCCCCGGTGAGTGCCCCCCCTCGGGACCCCCAGTTCGGGAATCTATTCGTGATCCCCCGCTCAGGACACCTGACCTGGGCTGCTCAAATCCAACCCCCGAGTCCACCCCAGCGAGTCCCTCCACGAGGGACCCACCCCACTCACGACCTCCCCTCACTCGTGACCCCCTGTTTGTGACGCCCCCACTCATGAGCCCCTGTCCCTGTCCCCTCCACTCGTGGCACCTCGCTCGGGCTGCGCAGCGCTGACCCCAAGCCCAGCCCAGCGGGGGTCACCCCACTCGTGACCCCCCATTCCTGACACTCTCTTCACACCCCTTCGTGATCCCCACCCCGTGCCCGCTCAGCGCTGACCCTGAGCCCACCCCAGCCATCGCCACCCCCCTGGTGACCCCTGCCCGTGACACCCCCACTCGAGACCCCCCGCTCATGACCCCTCTACTCGTGACCTCCCACCCCACCCCACCTGCTCTGAGCCCCCTCCCCGTGTTCGCCGCCCCACTCGTGACCCCCCAATCGCGGACCCCTCTGCTGTCCCCTCCCACTCGTGACTCCGCCACCCACTCGTGTCCCCAGGGCGTGGAGCTGAGCTCGCTGCAGGGACTCAACTTCACCATGATGGAGACGGACTGTGCCGCCAGCGCCCGCATCAACCCCGACGACTGCGACTTCAAGGAGAACGGGGTGAGGAGGAGGAGGGGGAGCGGGAGGAAGGGCGGACGCGGGGCCAGGGGCCCTCCCCAGGGTGACACCGCCCGTCCCCGTGTCCCCGCAGGTCATCAAGGAGTGCTCGGGGCCGGTGCAGCTCCTGCAGAGCTCCCCCGAGATCGACCTGCACTGCTCCGACGCCTCCTCCGACGTGAGTGGGGGAGCCGCGGGCACCCGTGGGTGCGGTGGGAGAGTCCCTCCCCCGAGGGTCCCTCCCCCTGCCCCGCATCCCCCCGAAAGGGACCCCCCGATGGCTCCGTCCCCCCGCGATGGCTCCAGTGAGGGTGGGGTGGGGGTTCCAGGGGAGCTCACAGGTCCTGGGTGGGCTGTCCCAGCTGTGGGGTCCTGGGTGGAGATTTTGGGTGCAGAATCCTGGGGTGGGGGGTCCTGGGTTCTGGGTGTGGGGTGCAGGGCCCCGGGTGGGGGGTCCTAGGTGGGGTTCTGTGTGCAGTGACCTGGCAGGTGTGGGGTGTGGGGACATGGGTGTGGGGACATGGGTGGGGTTCCCAGTGTCGGATTTTGGGTAGGGGGTCCCAAGTGTCCCGGGTATGGGGTCCGTGATGCAGGGACACGAGTGGGGTCCTGGGTGGGATCCTGGGGGTGGGATACCCCTGGTGTGGGGTCCTGGCTGGGATCCTGGGTGTGGGATACCCCTGGTGTGCGGTCCTGGGTGGGATCCTGGGGGTGGGATACCCCTGGTGTGGGGTCCCGGGTGTGTTCCCAAGCAGGGGGTCCCACACCCCCTGACCCCCCATCCCTCCGGCAGCCGGTTCTGATCCAGCGCGGCCGCTTCGGGCGCTTCCTGGGCCGGGTCCGGCGCTTCCGGCCCAAGGTGAAGTTCGACCTCCGCCTGAAGGGCTCCGTGGGCTTGGGCTGAGCAATAAAAGGGCCACTGGGAGTGGCCATGTGGCCATCGGACTCCTTCTGCCTCTGTCACACAGGGAAACTGAGGCACGGGTGGGACACAGGGCTGCTCCCCCGCATCGTCCCCAGGGCTTAAACCCGAGGGGATGTGGGGTTGGACTGGGGACAGGGATGGGTTTGCTCTGGAAAGCCCCCAGGGCTGCCACCCCCCAAAAATGGGGGCCATTCATATCCCACCCACCATCATCCCCACAGTGTCACTGTCCCCACAGCATCTTGTCCCTCCAAAACCAAACGGTGATGGTAGGGGACATGGGGGACACCGTGAGCCCCCCAGGGAGCTGCAAGAGAGGGGCCATGGGGGGTTTCAGGCCCCGAGGGGACCCCCATGACGGACCCGGTTTGGGACAGGGACACTCAGGGTGACACCGGGAGTGATGCAGGGACATTTATTGGCAGTGAAGCCCCGGGGTGAGGGACACAGGGACACAGCAGTGTCCCCTCAGGGTTTGGGTGCCTTGAGGTTGAGCTTGTCCCGGATCCAAATCCGACCGCACTGGAAGAACCCCCGGAAACGCTCCTTGATCTTGCCAAAGAAATCCTTGATCCTGGATTTCCGGATCCGGCCCAGCTGGGGGGACAGGAGCGGTGTCAGACTTTGGGGACATGAGGAGGGGACCTGGGGGACCCCCGGCAGCCGCGGGGACACGGAGCCATTCCGGCCTCTTCCTACCACAGCCGGAGCCTTCTCACAGGAGAGCTCCACCGTGGGCTGCTGCTCCTCCAGGAAAACAGAGCCGTGGCACCAGGTCACCGCCTGTGGGGACACAGAGGGGACACGGGAGAGCCCAACCCCCCCCCCCGTGCCTCAGTTTCCCCACCAGATGATTGCGGGTTCCCCACGGGACGAAGCCTCACCCCGAGCCAGAGGCGCTTGCAGTTTTCAGTGGCCATTCCCGGTGTCCGGCACGTGGTCTCCTCCAGGGTGAAGCTCAGCTCCTGCCGGCTCTGCAGGTCCGAGGGCTGCGAGAGGGGACAGGAGCCATCAGGGCCCCGCCACCCACCCCCAGTGCCCAGCCCAAGAGGGGCCACATCCAGCCTGGAACGGGTCAGGCTCAGCCCCAACTCAATCCCGTGGGGGTCAGACCCAAAACGGGGCCGATCCACCCTGAGAAGGGCTGGATCCGGCACTGCCCCATCCCAGTTTCTCCTGGAAAAGGGGAACTCAGCACTCACCCAGCCGGGCCGGGGCTGAGCCTCCCGGAGCCGCAGGACGTAGGGACTGACGGCCCTGGCGTTGAGCAGCTCCACGGCCGCTGCCACCGCGTCCCCGTAGCTCACGGCCCGGGGTCCCGGCGAGGACGGCGTGGATCCATTCCATCGGGGCGTGGATCCTAGTGGCTCCGGTGTGGAGGCTCCGGCCAGCCCCAGCAGCAGCAGCAGCGGCGGCAGCGCTTGGCACGGCCCCATCCTGGCTCCTGGCTCCTGGATCCTGGATCCTGCTTCCCACCGGGCCAGCAGCGCTTTTATGGGAGCTGCCGTGGGCGTTCCGGGGGGCTGGGACACTGGGACATTCCAGGTGGGATGAATCTGGCCACGAGCCCAGTCCAGCCCACTCTGGTCCCCAGGTCAGTGGGGATGGGTGTGTCGGTCACCTTTGAGCACCTCTGGTCACCTTTGGGCAGCAGGTGAGACACCACAGGGTCTGGGGTCCCCCTGCCACAGGGGTCCCCAGGGGAGGGAATGTGTGACCGGGGGGCGGCAGTGAGGACAGGGGTGACAGTGGTGACACATGGCCGTGGATGGTCCAGAGCATGGTGGGGATGAAAGGTCAGAGTCAGGTGAGGGCGGTGAGGGTCAGGTCCTTCTCCCAGGGAACAGGGACAAGATGAGAGGAAACAGCCTCAAGCTGTGCCAGGGGAGGGTCAGGCTAGATATTGGGAATATTCCTCAGGGAAAGGGCTGTCCAGCCCTGGCACAGCTGCCCAGGGCAGTGCTGGAGAACCCATCTCTGGAGATTTAAAAGCTGTGTGGATGTGGCACTTGGGGACACAGGGCAGTGGTGGCCTTGGCAGTGCTGGGGAATGGTTGGACTTGATGGACTCAGAGGACTTTCCCCTCAACAATTCCTTGATTCTCTGAAGCCGATGGGATTTTCCAGCCGGGGCTGATTTATGGCCTGTCCCTCTCTGCAAACAGCGTGGGTTTCACCAAACACCCGACGGGGAGCGGCCACCCTCCCCCAGGAGAGCAGGAAGCTCCAGGAGGACACCCAGGATCCTGCCCTGAGGATGACCCTCGGCTCAACTCCCCCCGAGCTGCCCAGCAGGTTCGGAGCTGGGATCGCTGGGGCCATGGAAAACGTCCCCGTAAATCACACGGGGACAACGACACCGGGGGTGGCGCCTGGAAGTCCCCAGGGAGGGACAGTGTCGGTCACAGCCCCGCAGCACAACCCTGCCTGACCCCGGAACGTCCCAGGGGCAGCCAGGCCCAGCCTTCCATGGAATCCTTCCAGGGTAATCCCAGGTGGGATTCCAACACATTCCCAGGGATTGATTGGTCTCTCTGTACAACCTCAGTGGAGAGAAAACACCTCCCAGTGCCCGTTCTCCCTGGTCTCCACCATTAGAGGAAACCTCTTCCAGTTGTCTCTGCTTCCCTCCAAATTTTTCCCAATTCCTTCTGAATTGTCCCGCATTCCTCACACATTCCCTCAAAATTCTCAAATTCCTTCTAATTCCTTCCAAATTCTTCCCTGTTCCTTCCATGTTCCCTTCAAATTCTACAATTCCATCCAAATTCTTCCCCATTCTTTCCCAAATTCCCTCCAAATTCTTCAATTCCTTCCAAATTCCTCCCAACTCCTTCCAGACTTCTCAGTTATTCCCATTTTCCCCACGTGTCCCACCTAGGATTTAACAGCAAGAGAAGGAGTTTCAAAATATATTTAATATATTTAAAATTCATTTTTAGATGCCTGTGCCAGCCCCGAGCAGGCTCCAAACAGCCACAAAATCCTTGGAGGCCATTTTGGGAATAAAAAATGGGAAAATTCAGTGAATTTTCCCTGGGAAGTTGTGATTCCCAGAGCATCTCCCACCTCTGACAGGAAGGGGAGTAAATCCCCCCCCAAAAAAAAACAAACCCTGAGCCCTGATCTGGGGAAATTCCCTGCTTGTAAACACAACTTGGGGTTTATTTGCCCTTGCCAGGATAGTGCTGTCCCTCCTCATTCCGGAGCACCCACAGGTTTGTCTTGGAGCTGTTCCCACACCCAGACCCTGATCTGACCTGGGCACTGGAAGGTTCCTGGATCGGGGCAGGGGTGGGACTGGATGGGCTTTAAGGTCCTTCTGACCCAAATGAGTCTGGGATTCTGGGATACTGAAGGGAGGGAAATGCTGGTCCATCACAGAATCATCCTGGAATGCTTTGGGTTGGAATGGAGCTTAAAGCCCATCCCATTCCACTCCTGCCATGGCAGGGACACCTCCCACTGTCCCAGGCTGCTCCAAGCCCTGTCCAGCCTGGCCTTGGACACTGCCAGGGATCCAGGGGCAGCCACAGCTGCTCTGGGAATTCCATCCATGTCCCTCCCCACCCTCCCAGCCAGGAATTCCTAATTCCCAATATCCCATCTGTCCCTGCTCTCTGGCAGTGGGAAGCCATTCCCTGTGTCCTGTCCCTCCATGCCTTGTCCCCAGTCCCTCTGCAGCTCTCCTGGAGCCCTTCAGGCCCTGCCAGGGGCTCGGAGCTCTCCCTGGAGCCTTCTCTTCCCCAGGGGAACAGCCCCAGCTGTGCCAGGCTGGCTCCAGAGCAGAGGGGCTCCAGCCCTGGAGCAGCTCCGGGGCCTCCTCTGGACTCGCTCCAGGGACTCCGTGTCCCTGCCCGCTCCCTCCGTGTCCCCGCCCGGTCCCTCCGTGTCCCCGCCCGGTCCCTCCGTGTCCCCGCCCGGTCTCTCCGTGTCCCCGCCCGGTCCCTCCGTGTCCCCGCCCGGTCTCTCCGTGTCCCCGCCCGGTCTCTCCGTGTCCCTGCCCGGTCCCTCCGTGTCCCCGCCCGGTCTCTCCGTGTCCCTGCCCGGTCCCTCCGTGTCCCCGCCCGGTCTCTCCGTGTCCCCGCCCGGTCCCTCCGTGTCCCCGCCCGGTCCCTCCGTGTCCCCGCCCGGTCTCTCCGTGTCCCTGCCCGGTCCCTCCGTGTCCCCGCCCGGTCTCTCCGTGTCCCTGCCCGGTCCCTCCGTGTCCCCGCCCGGTCCCTCCGTGTCCCCGCCCGGTCTCTCCGTGTCCCCGCCCGGTCCCTCCGTGTCCCCGCCCGGTCTCTCCGTGTCCCTGCCCGGTCCCTCCGTGTCCCCGCCCGGTCTCTCCGTGTCCCCGCCCGGTCTCTCCGTGTCCCCGTTTCGCGCTCCGGGGGAAGCGGCGGGAGCGTCCCTGGTTCCCATGGCAACGGCACCGTCCTAGTTCCCGCGGGAACTGCGGCGGAGGGGGCGTGGCCACGGCTGTAAACACGCGAGTTCGCGCGCTTCCGAGCTAGGCCACGCCCCCACCGTCACCTCGCGCCTCCACCCGGAAGTGGCGCGTTCCCCGCGCTCACTGGGCGGCGCCATGTTGGGAGGCCGTTCAGCATCCGGGCCGCACGGCGGGCACTGTGATTGGCGGAGCGCCGCACGTGACCTGCGGATCGCGCTGCTATTGGGTGACGGCGCCACCGCTTCCCGACTGGGGCGGGCGGGGGGTCCCGGGGGGAAATGGGAGATGGGGGAAGGGAACGGGACCCCCCCCCCGACCAAACCACACATGGAGCCAGGACAAAGCGGCTCCCGACGTATTTCACCGGTTTTATTGGCTTGAAAATCCCATTTCATCATCCGCCAACACTGACGGGTGGGACCGTCCTTAAAGGAATTGCAGAATCATGGAATTGTTGACATCGGCAAAGCCCTCAGAGATCCCCGAGTCCAAGGCCACCACTGAGCCATGTCCCCGAGTGCCACACCCACACGGCTTTTAAATCCCTCCAGGAATGGGGATTCCACCCTTGCCTTTTGGGAAAGAATTTTCCCAATATCCAACCTGAGCCTCCCCTGGCACAGCTTGAGGCCATTTCCTCTCATCCTGTCCTTTGTTCCCTGGAAGCAGAGCCCGATCCCTGGCCGGTTTTTAAGGATGCTTTTTAAGATCCTTTCCAACCCAAACCATTCCAGGATTTATGGTATCTAGCTCACTCTCCCTTTCTTCCTTTGAGCCACACTGATCCTCCCCTTTCCCACTGCTTTTCTCCAAAGTTTCTCAATCAATTCCAGTTCACCGCAGGCCCCATATTCCAAGTTTAATCCCCCCAAACTGCCTCCACAGCCTTTCTCCTCCAGGACTGTGGGGCATTGAGTGTTCCTCAGGGAATCCAATCCCAGTTCTCCCCTGGGAGTCAGGGCTTTTCGATCTCTGTCAAGTTGTCGATCTGGATAACGATGGGCCAGATGCTCTTCCCTTGGGAGAACCCCTGGAGTTCTATCTTCTGGCACATGGAGTCCAACGTGCACCTGACCGCCCGCAGCACATTCTGGAACATGTCATGGAGCGACACCCCCTGGGATTTCTGGGATTCCACACGTCCTGCAAGCTCCCGGTTGGCGCTGGGATCCTCAGGAGGCCTCGCTCCCTTCCTTGTCCCTGCAGCCAGGATTGGGGCAGAGGATGAAGCCCCGGTTCCCAAAGTCCTGTCTGGGATGTGTCGCGTGTTCGATGTCACCCCCTTGGTGTTCCCGGCACTCCAGAGGTCACCTGGCGCAGCAACATCCGTCGGAAGAGAAACCCCGGGACGCGTCCCCTGCGCCTGAGCGCGGCAGACGGAGCAGCCTCTCCGAGGAAGCCCTGACCTCCTGTAGGGCCGGTAGCGCCGCACGATCTCCCTGGCTTTCCGGACCATCCTGCCGAAGCGGGATCGCCGCCGAGCCAGCCGGCAGCGCATGGCCCAGGCAGCCCCACCCCCACGGGGTCTGTGGCGCTTCCTGGCTCCACGCACCCGGCAGTAGTTGTGTTCCCACAGGGTGCGCACCCTGGGAGCGCGGGGCGTTCCCGGCTCGCTCCGCAGGCAGTAGCTGTGGTCCTTCGCCACAGCCGCTCTCAGCTCCTCCACCCTCAGCTCCCGGTTTCCCGGGAGAAGCGTCACCTCTCCCGAGTCGTGTCCGTGGGTTTGGGTGTTCCTATGATTCCACTCCCCAGGGTCATCCCACAGCTGCTCCAAAGGATCCACGTCCTGCTGTTCCATCACAGAATGAAGTGGGAATGTCTCACTCTGGGTTAGGATTTCCACGAGTCCAGGTTTATCCTCCACTTCCTCCTTCACAAGCCATGGCTGGGCTTGGCTTCCCACTCCACTGTCTGCTTCTGTCAGGAGTTCGCTCCTTCCCTCGAGACAGCTGAAATTCCTCAGGAGCCTCCCAGCCCAGAGACACCACGACGTGCTCTGTCCTGCTGGGACAGGGGTGGGAAGAGTTGGATCCTTCCTCGCTGGAGCAGGGAAAGGAACATCCCTTCTTCCCAGTCTGGGACTCCCTGGGCTTCACATCCCAACCTCTGCCAGACATCAGGAGAGCCCAGCAGTGGGAGAAGCCCTGGGAGCAGCCCAGGGATGGGGCTGGAGCAGGAGGGAGCAGGACTCACCTGGACACGAGGGCTCTGGCCCCTGGCACCTGCTGAGTCTGGGCCACCAGCCAGAGGAAGGCTCCTCCAGCCAGCTCCTGGTGTGTCCTGCAGGGAAAACAGTGGATGTCACCGGCCAGGCTGAGAATCCTGACTCTCCATGGCCATGGGAATGAAGGAAGGAGCCCTGTCCATGTCCCCATCAGGAATCCTGACTTCTCCAGGGCCACGGGGATGGAGGAGGGAGCCCTGACCCCATCCCGGATATGAATTTCATCCTACAGGGTCACAATGTTGCTGCTCACCTGGGGATGGGCAGATCCACGGCTCTTCCCCACGCTCCAGCCGGTGCAGGATGTCAGGTTTGGGGCCTGGATAACCTGGGAATGGGACAGAGGGCGTTGTGCTATCCCTGATCACAGGAAAACCAAGGACTGACACACCCTGGCTGTGCCTCACTGCACATGGAAGCACCTCTGGGATGTGGGAAAGGGATTTATTCCTGAGAATGAAGGCAGAGCCCTGATGGAAGTGTGGGAATCTGCTCCCAGCTCTACTGATGGGCCTTCCCAGCGAGGGAATGTCATCCTTGCTCATCCCAGGAGCAGCTCCCAGGTGTGGGAAATCCCATGGTGCTGCCTGACCTCAGGGAAACATTTCCAGAGGTGTTCAAACCCACACCCAAATGCTGCCTTTTCCAGCACCAAACCCCCTGATCAGCCACCCTATCAGGGAAAACTCCTCATGGAAAGGGTTGTCCAGCCCTGAAGGGATAGGAAAGCTGTGTGAATGTGGCACTTGGAGAGATGGATTAGTGGTGGCCTTGGCAGTGGTGGGGAACAGTTGGACTCGGGCATCTCCAAGGCCTTTTCCAACCTCAGCGACTCTGGGATTCCGGGATTCAGCTCTCTGGAAACCGCATGGCCGCGCTGGGGTGGGAGCCAAGGGACAATTCCCAGGATTACCCAGGGAGGTCAGGAGCTCGTAGGTGTCTGACACGACATCCCGGTACAGCTCCTGCTGCCCCTCCTCCAGCGCGTCCCACTCCACCCGGCTCAGGAACACCGTCACGTCCTCGAAGGTCACCGGCTCCTGCCACGGGATCAGAGATCACATCCTCCTCAGGCACCACATTTGCCAACAGGGATCAAACCCTCACACAGGCATCACACCCTCCCTCCCACAGAAGAAGCCTTGTCCAGCCCAGGGGAGCTCCCAGGACATGAGGCCATGGATGGGATTATCCCAGGAAGATGTACTCCCCACTGGGAGGGAAAATTATGGATCTGGGAGAAGGAGAGGCTGGAATCCAGTGCCAAACACTGGAATCAGGCGCCTTGGGATTTGTTTTACTGCTCCTACCAGGAGCACCCCATGATCCCCATGGGATTGGGATAGTCCAGCACCCCAGGTGGCCTGGAACTGGAGGGGATTTTCCAGCAGCCCCCTGTGGGCTCCCAGGGCCCATCCCAGGAAATCCCTCAGGATCAATCCCAGTGGGGAGGAGAGAAGGAGGGACTGGAAAAAGGGAAGGGATGTGGGGGGGAATTGTGGGGGGTGATGGAGATTTTGGGGGAGGGTGACGGGGTGGGGAGTTATAGGCAATGTTGGGGGGTCATGGGGGTCTTCAAGGGGAAATTCAATGGGGGTGGGGGGCAATGGAGGGGGTGAGGAGTTGGAATCGGGAGTGTGATGGGGGTGATTTGGGCGAGTGATTTGGGTTTTCGGGGTGGGGCTGGGGGGGTGATGGGGGATGATGGGGTTGGGGGTCCATGGCAGTTGGAGGCCAAACCCCGCCAGCAGCTGTCGAGGGGGCGCTGCGGGACCCCTTAAACACGGGGGGAGTGCGGGGGCGACCGGACATCGAGGGCCCGGGCAGTGGCGAGGGCGGCCTGGGGTTCCCCCCGCCAGCGCCCGGCTCCTACCTGTGCCTGCCCCGCCATGGCGTCTGGGGGTCCCTGGGGGTCCCCGGGGGTCTCGGGGGGGTCCGGGAGGTTCCGGGGGGGTCCCCGCGCCTTTCGGGGCTCGGGGGCCTCTCCCGCACGCGCTTCCGGTACAGGCCCCGCCCACACCGGAAGCGCCGCCATGGCCGACCCGGAAGTGCCGAACCTAGCGTCCCGGAAGTGCCGTGGTGACCCCGCACGTGACCCGGGGCCCGGATCCCTGGGATTGAAATCCCCCCGGGAATGGGGAGGGCAGCGCTGCCCTGGGCAGCTGTGCAGGGCCGGGCAGCCCTTCCCTAGAGGACTTTTCCCAATATCCAACCGGAGCCTCCTCTGAGGCCGTTTCCTCTCATCCTGTCGCTGTTCCCTGGGAGCAGAGCCCGGCCCCGCCCGCATCCAACCCGCTGTCATCCCATTTGGCCTCCAAAGGCTTTGATTCTCCTGAAATCCCAAACTTAGCAGGAGAATTCTCAGGTTTTCCACCACAAATTATCTCAGATCTGATCCAGACTCCAGGTTTTTCCATGTCCTTCCCTGAGGCCTTCCTTGAGGCCTGAGTGTTTCCCGCTGCTCTCACATCCCTCTGTGCCTGCTCCCGGATAACTCCCCTCTAGATTTCCCTGTTTTCTTGGCTAAACTTCCCGATGATTCTGCATCTTCCGTGCGCCCTTAACTCCCTTCCTACTAACGCTGTCAAGAGGAAAATCCTCTGGAATTCCTGTCCTGCCTGAACCTTTCACATCTGTGCCACTGAAAGCCAGAAATTTGGAATAAATCAAATTCCATCATATCCTAGGGATCCCCAGGAGTCAGGAGTGGCCAGGACTAATCACTCATCACTAAATAGATACAATGAGAGTGGTTTGGATTAATAACAATCCCAGAATCCGGAATTGCGGGTTTATTGGAGCAACAGAAACAGAATCCAGAATTGCCGTTCATAAAAGACTGGATGATCCTGAAATTCCCTTCCAACCCAGGCCATTCCAGGATTCCACGACTCCATGAGAGAGGTGCAGGAAGAGCAGAACCCCCAAGACACAGTTTTGGGGAGCTGTTTCCTCCAGCCCATCCCTTGTCCGGAACTGGCCCCTTCCTCTCCCTGTGTCCAGCAGCTCTGGCTCTCACCGACCTTTCTGGGGTCACTGTGGTGACATCAGGGGCCAAGGTCCAGGCGGAGCCGTGTCTGTGTCTCGGGACAGCCGGGACAGCCCGAGTGACACCATGAGGCTGTGGCTGCTCTGCGCTGTCACCGCTGCCCTGGCTGTGGCGGCTGTGGCCGGAGCTGGTGCTGGATCCAGAGCCGACCAAGGTGATTCCAGGATGGTGGCACGCGGGAGAGAGGCGGTTCGTATGGAGAGGGGTAAAGCTGGGAATAACGGGCCCGGGAATGCGGGGAGCACCGCGGGAGGGGGAATGGCACGGCTTGGCACGGCTCTGGCACCGCGGGAAGCAATCCGTGCCCCCCGTCCCGGTCCTCAGGGCTGCTCCGGCAGCACGCCCTGCCCGAGGCCCCAGAACAAACCCCTGGGTGCAGCTTTTCCAGCCGTCCCGTCCTGTGGGGACGGGCTCGGCATTCCCGGCTCCCGGCGCGGCACCGGCCCCTCGCAGCCCGAGAGGATTCCGCGGGGATGGCGCGGCGGGAGCGGGGCGGACACGGCGGGACGGGGCTTCACCGGCGTTCCCGTCAACTCCCGCTCCACGGGAGGCTCCCTGTCCCGCCCGCATTGCCAGCCCCGGGCTCCGGCAGATCCCGATCCAAGCCTTCCCTCCTCAGGGCCGGCGGCGGCCGCACAGACCCTGCTCCGGCTGCTTCTCCGTCCTGAGCGAGGTGAGGCGGCACCGCGGGATGCGGGAACGCGGGGAGCGGGAGGTGGGGACGGGACACCGTGGCTCCTACAGCCGCGTCTGTCCCGCAGGAGTCGCAGTCGATGCCCTGGAATTCCCGTGAGGAGGATGCGGCTCAGCCGGGCAGGCGGGCATGGAGCAGGAAGGGTCTGGAGGTACCGGAGTGTGCCCCGGAGCTGCCCGGGAATGGGGACGGGAATGCAGACTGGCATGGGAATGGGATGGGGGCGGAATGGGATGGGATGGGATGGGATCCATGGGATGGGATGGGATGGGATGGGATCCATGGGATGGGATGGGATGGATGGGATGGGATGGGATGGGGATGAGGTTGGGGACGGCGATGAGGATGAGGTTGGGGTTGGGGATGGGGATGGGGATGGGGACGGGACGGGACGGGACGGGATGGGAATGCAGATTGGCATGGGGATGGGATGGGATGGATGGGATGGGATGGGATGGGATGGGATGGGATGGGATGGGAATGGGATGGGATGGGAGCGGAATGGGATGGGGATGGCAGAGGGACGGCACGGGACGGGACGGCTTCTCCCTCTGCCGGGGCTCCGTGTGACGCCGCGCTCACTCCGCAGGGCAGAGCCAGGAGGGAGCACCCGGAGCCGGCCCAGCCCGCGGGACACCCCGGGCACATTCTGCTGCTGTGACAGGTGACAACGGAGCCCCGGGCCCGGCAGGGACTCCCCGGCAGGCCCCGCGGTGCCTTGCAGGAGTCACCGAGCACCCGAGAGCGCGGCGATGCCAGAGCCTGGAATGATGCTGGACATGGGAGCAGCCCCACGCCAGGAGAGAGCTCAGCTGCCCCCTCCCTGCTCTGAGCTGAGCCCCCTGCCCTTCCCAGCCCCCAAAATGCTTCTGGGGCAGCTGCCCCCGCTTTGCCAAGCCCCCAAATAAAGCCAGCACACCGGACGGAGCGGATGCGTTTTGGGGGACACACACAGGGTGGATGACCCCCGACTGAGCCACCCCGCGCTGGGCTGGGTGGGAGTGGGGGGACACCAGGGACCCGGGGGTCTGAGCCAGCCCGGGCGGTGTCCTTTCAGGGGGATCGCGGGGAGACCCCAGGGATGCTGCTCCCAGGGAAGGTGGGGCTGGGGGACCCTCCAGGGGTGCTGATCCTGGGGGCCCTCAGGGATATCAGTCCAAGGGTATGGCAGGGTCCCCCAGAATGCTGGGTCATAGGCATAGAGAGATCCCCAGGAACGCTGGTCCCAGAGGATGTGGGGCTTGAAGGACACCCCAGCCATGCGGGTCCTGGGGGTCCCTCAGGGCTCCCAGTTCAGGGGCATGGGGGGATCCCCAAGAATGCTGGATCGCAGAGATGCAGTGGGTCCCCAGGAATGCTGGTCCCAGAGAGGGTGGGGCTGTTCCTAGGGGGTCCTCAGGGCTCCCAGCTCTGGGTGCGGGGCGTGTCCGGCCATGGTGGCCCCCGGGACCTGGCCCCGCCCCTTGTCCAGCCCCGCCCATACCCGGGCCCCGCCCCCTGCATTGGCCCCGCCCCCTTCCGGGCCCCGCCCCGGTCTGCCCCGCGCTTGCTCCTCCCGCCCGCCAGGGGGCGCCGCTTCCCGCGCGGTGCCGCTCTGGCGGACGGCGCCCCCTGTGGGCCCGGTGGCGGCGCGGGCGCGGGCCCGAGGCGGCGGTGGCGGCCGCGGCCATGTCCCGCCGGGGGCCCGCGCAGGTCAGGGCCCGGCCGGGGCACGGGGCACGGGGCACGGGGCACGGGGCACGGGGCATGGGGCATGGGGCATGGGCCGGGACGCGCGGCGGGGCGCGGGGCGGGGGCGGGCCGCGGCGGTGCTGGGTCAGGGGCGTGCGGGGGTCCCGCAGGGGAAGTGGGACTGGGGGTCAGGGGGGCCCTCAGGGTCCTGGGAATGGGAGGAGGGAGGTGGCATGGGGGGGCCCCTGGGAGAGCTGGTTCTGGGGGATTGAGGGGTCCCCCAGGGGAGGTGGGGCTGGAGGATCCCCCAGGGGTGCTGGTCCTGAGGGTCAGGGGAGTCCGTCAGGATCCTGGGAATGGGGGGAGGGGGGAACGGGACACCCTGAGGGATGACAGCTCAGGAGGACACGCGGGTTCCCCAGGGGTCCTGGTTCAGACGGGGGCGGGGGTCCCACAGAGGAGGTGGGACTGGGGGCCTAAGGGGCCCTCAGGGTCCTGAGGCTGGGGGAGGTGAGGAGGGACGTGTGACCCTGAGGGGTGACAGTTCAGGAGGATGGGGGCATGCCCCAGGGGTGCCAGTTCATTGGGGTGAAGGGATCTCCCAGGGATGATGGTCCTGGGAGAGGTGGAACTGGGCGATCCCAAAGGTGCTGGTCCTGGGGGTCAGCCTGGGGTGCCTGTTCAGGGGGTCACCCTTTGGTCCTTGGGAAGGTGGGGATAGGGGGATGAGGAGGTGGCAGCTGGGCTCTGGCAGATCCCTGCAGAATTGGGGTCTGAGGGAATCCCTTGGGGCAACCACGGGGTCCTGAGCAGGTCCCCATCCCCTGACCACCCTTGGGCCAGGGCCGTGACCAAGCCCCTAACCCCTAAATCCCCCACAGGTGTCGGGCAGCCTGCGGCAGAAGGCAGTGCCGGGCATGGCCCCGTCGGAGCTGCAGGAGCTGCGGAGCCGCACAGAGTGCGCGGAGCGGCGGCTCCTGGCCTGCGAAAACCTGGTTGGGGAGCTGGGCAGCGGCCTGGCTGCCCTGGGCACCCTCCTGCAGGGCTACGGGCAGCTCCAGCAGCGCCTGCTCAACCTGGAGAACCTCCTCAAGAACAGGAACTTCTGGATCCTGCGCCTGCCCCCCAGCTCCCGGGGGGAGATCCCCAAGGTAGCGGCGGCTGCTTCCCAGGGGTCCTGCAGGATTGTGGAAGGGTCCTGCGTGTCCCCATAGTGGGGCTAGACATGTCTTGAGCCATGTGTGGTTCCAGGGGAATTCCCTGTGATTCCAGGTGCCACTGACCTTCGATGATATCTCCGTGTATTTCAACGAGCTGGAGTGGGAGCAGCTGGAGCGCTGGCAGAAGGATCTGTACAGGGCTGTGATGAGGGGCAACTACGAGACCTTGGTGTCCCTGGGTAAGGCTTGGGTCACGGCTCGTAGGGCTCACTGGGTCATTGTAGCTCATGGAATCCTGGAAGTAGCCTGGGTTTGGAAGGCTGTGAGGGTGGTGACCCTGGCACAGGTTGCCCAGAGAATCATGGATTCCTCATCCCTGGAAGCGTCCAAGGCCAGGTTGGATGGGGCTTGGAGCAACTTGAGATAGTGGAAGGTGTCCCTGACTTCCACTAGAGGGAAATGTTTCAGCTAAAGCTTTTCCCTCATTTGGGATTTTAGGTCGTGTTCTGCTGGTTAAGATCTTCTTCTGCCTTAGCTGCATCTGTGCTTGGGGTTGGATCCTGCCTTGGGGACAACAAAGTGTTTGGAGTAGGGATGAGGTTTTTCTGTCTCTGCCAGGGCTGGGATAGGGGACAAGGGTCACTTTTGGAATGTGCCAAGATACAGGTGCAGCCAAATCCTAATCAACCACCATCCTCTGCCCCACGACCAGACTACGCCGTGTCCAAGCCCGAGATCCTCTCCTGGCTCGAGAGGGATGAAGAGCTCAGTGACAAAGAGGGTCAGGAGCCCTCATGGATACAGACTGGGGATGGTCGGGAGCCCTCCCAGGCACCAGAAGAGAAGGATGAGGCAGATGAGGCTTCAGGAGATGAAACCCCCATGGAAGCTGCCCCAGGTGGGTGCCAGGAGGAGGTGGCTGTTCCTGGAGATCTCCTTTTTGTTAGGAAGGAAATGCTCACTTCGTGGACTAAACCACTCTGGAGCACCGTTGTCATGATCCGATTACTAAGGTTCTTAGAAATACTTTTGCCTGAATTAAGGTGCAAATGATACCATATGCCAGTCAACAGTGTGGGTTTTATTGGATAGTAAATATGAGAGAGGGGGAGAGGAAAAGAGAGAAAACGAGAAGTAGGAAAAGAGGTGGGGGAGACAGAAAGAGAGGGACAGAGACAGAATAAAGAAAATATCACCGTGGATCCCAACGATGTAGCGTTGATCCTCTCCAGCTTGGTCTTCTTGGTGGTGATGGTCCCCCCGGAAAGCACAGGATCCCATGGGTTAATATTCGCTCAGGCCAGTGGCAATGTCCAGGCATGTCCCCCCGGGGAAGGGACAGTCTCTTGCAGCAGACTCTGCTTGCATCACGTGCAGTCCTGTGGTGCAAGGCCTCTGGGGAGCACTTTGGGGGTCTGTGATGGATTATGACACCCCCTCAGCTGCCTCTCACGGGAATGTCCCATGGATGTGGCCTGTGTGGTTGGGGGCTCCACAGCTGGGCCACTTTGTGTAAGGGAAGACGGATGTTCACTGCCTCTGACCAGAGGTCAAACCCGAAACCTCCTCCCCCCACCCCCCATTTTGGGGGGAAGCCTGTGTAAACCTGGCTCCTTTGGGCTGTGCTCTCCCCCACCCCAAATCTAGCCAGGGAAGAATCTCTGTTGCGTTTGGCTCTCTTGAGGCCACATTCCTTTCCCTCAGCCTTGTTTGTTTCTCTGTAGGCCTGATTGAACAATAGTACCTTATCTCAGCAGCTTAACTTACAGTGCAAAGTCCCTGTCAGATATCTTCAGGGAGGCTTCTCTGGTTGTAGCTTCTTTATACAGTTTTTGTCGTAATGAGCAAAACTTTATGTCAGTGTTTGAGGCATGAACTATTTCAGTCTCTGACAGCAGGATAAAGGTGCACGCAAATCCTAATAAAGCCCCTGTTCTCTGCCCCAGGAGCGGATGGTGCTGTGTCCGAGCCCAACAGCCAGTCCTGGATGAAGAGTGACAAAAAGGGTCCAGAGCCCCCATGGACACAGACTGGGGACAGCCAGGAAGCCCCACAGACACAGACTGGGAGCAGCCCGAAGTCCCCACGGACACGGAGTGGGAACAGCCCAAAGTCCCCACAGACACAGACCGAGGACAGCCAGAACCTCCCATGGACACGGAGTGGGAACAGCCCAAAGTCCCCACGGACACAGACTGGGAACAGCCAGAAGCCCCCACAGACAAAGACTGAGAACAGCCCAAAGTCCCCACGGAAACGGACTGGGAATAGCCCAAAATCCCTGCAGGCACAGTCTGAGGACAGCCAGAACCTACCGTGGACACGGAGTGGGAACAGCCCAAAATCCCTGCAGGCTCAGACTGAGGACAGCCAGAACCTACCGTGGACACGGAGTGGGAACAGCCCAAAATCCCTGCAGGCACAGACTGAGGACAGCCAGAACCTCCCATGGACACGGAGTGGGAACAGCCCAAAATCCCCACAGACACAGACCGAGGACAGCCAGAATCTCCCATGGACACGGAGTGGGAACAGCCCAAAATCCCTGCAGGCCAAGACTGAGGACAACCAGAACCTACCGTGGACACGGAGTGGGAACAGCCCAAAGTCCCCGTGGACACAGACCGAGGACAGCCAGAACCTCCCATGGACATGGAGTGGGAATAGCCCGAAGTCCCCACAGATGCCGACTGGGAACAGCCCGAAGTCCCCACAGACACAGACTGAGGACAGCCAGAATCTCCCATGGACACGGAGTGGGAACAGCCCAAAATCCCTGCAGGCACAGACTGAAGACAGCCAGAATCTCCCGTGGACACGGAGTGGGAACAGCCCGAAGTCCCCACAGACACAGACCGAGGACAGCCAGAACATCCCACAGACACAGATTGGAAACAGCCCAAAGTCCCCACAGACACGGAGTGGGACCAGCCCGAAGTGCCCATGGACACACACTGGGGACAGCCCAAACCTCCCCCAGACAGGTGTGCCCAACAATCAGAAGCCCCCACAGACACCAGAAGAGATGGAGCAGCAGGAAGAGACTTCCAGAGAAGATCCCGTGCCCATGGCAGCTGGCCCAGGTGAGTTCCAGGGGTGTCAGGGAGGGTGTGTTCCCCCTTCCCCAGCTCTCCAGAGCTCTGGAAGTGTCCAGGGCAGAGGGCATGGCCCTGGTGCTTGGAGAGGCATTCCAAGGGAGGAGCAGGAGCATTGGGATGCTGTCACGGGACAATGGAAGGGGGTCGGGGGCCTGGACATGGAACGCAGCCCATGGGGATGGTGGGGTGAGGCTGCTCTGTGAGGTGATGGCAGTGGCTCCTTGGTGTCCTTCCTCCCAGCCCTCCCCCTGCTTTTGGTCCATGTGTGGCTTCGCTCCAGTTCCTCCTGACACCTCCCAGCTTTTCCATAGAATCGCTGAGGTTGGAAAAGCCCTCTGAGATCCTCGAGTCCAACTGTCCCCCAGCACTGCCAAGGCCACCACTGAGCCATGTCCCCAAGTGCCACATCCACACAGCTTTTAAATCCCTCCAGGAACAGGGACTCCACCACTGGCTGTGCCAGGGCTGGACAACCCTTTCCAGGAGGAATTTTCCCAATATCCAATCCACATCCTGAGTCTTGAGCCGCAGCTTTCTCCGGCTCTTCCACACACTCCCAGCAATCTCTGGTTCATGATGCTGGAGTGGGGACCTGGGAGCTCTCCATAGGTCTTTCAAATCCCTGTTCCCTGCAAACAGAACTCCCCATCCTGGTGATGAACGTGATGTCCCTGGAGAAACATCAACCGGGGATGAAGACAGAGGAGGACCCGGAGATGGAGGAGGACCTGGCAGAGCCTGACACTGGTGAGTCACCCTGTGCTGGGGACATGGGGCCTGGCAGGCAGGAAGCAGCTCACAGAGCTCATGGGCTTGAAATAGGGAGGGAAAAGGAAGTTTAGGCATTCCTTTTATTTTTCCCTGCAACATCTTATGGGTTTAGAGGTGGGTCCTTTGTGCCAGTGGTCCCAATGGCACCATGGGGGGTTCAGCCCGGTTCCTGCTGGGAGCAGGAGAGCTGTGTGGGCACTGCGGTGGCACCTGCACCTGTCCAGGCTGTTCTCAGGGGTGGTGGTAGTTCTGATATTGCTGAAAGCCTGGTCAGTTCTTTTATCCATGACCCGGGTTTGTCCTGGGAGCAGAAATCATGGGATTGTTGAGGTTGGAAAACCCCTCTCAGATCATCGAGTCCAGCTGTTCCCCCGGCACTGCCAAGGCCAGCACTAACCCATGTCCCCAAGTGCCACATCCACACAGCTTTTAAATGCCTACAGGGATGGAGACACCATCCCTGCCCTGGGCAGCTGTGCCAGGGCTGGACAGCCCTTTTGGGGAAGGAATTTTCCCAATATCCTACTTAAACCTCTCTTGGCACAGCCTGAGGTCATTCCCTCTCCTCCTGTCCCTGTTACCTGGGAGCAGAGCCCGACCCCCCCGGCTGTCCCCTCCTGTCAGGAGCTGTGCAGAGCCACAAGGTCCCCCTGAGCCTCCTTTTCTCCAGGCTGAGCCCTTTCCCAGCTCCCTCGGCCACTCCTGGCACTCCAAACCCTTCCCAGCTCTGTTCCCTGCCCTGGACATGCTCCAGCCCCTCACGGCCCTTCTGGTCATGAGAAGCCCAGAGCTTCCCCTAGGACTGGAGGGGCTCCAGTAGTGCCAGCACAGGGACAGGCCCTGGTCCCATGTCACAGCAGTGCTGTCACGAACACAGTGTCGGTCTGTTCCAGAGGAAGCCTTATCCATGGAAGATGAAATGCCGTGTGAAGATGCTTGTCCTGAGAATGTCAAGGTGAAGGAAGAGGAGTCTGAGCTGCTGGCAGAGGATTCCACACCCTCTCTAGGCTCAGAGATCCAGAAGTGCCCCAAAAATGAGCTGGTGAAAGCCAAGAGCAAGAAGAAGCCGAACCGCTGCGAGACCAGCAACCTCCTGATGGGCAACTGCCGGCGCGGCTACGTGCGGGAATGGTCCCATCCCTGCACCGAGTGCGGGAAGCGCTTCCGCCTCAAGATCAACCTCATCATCCACCAGCGCAGCCACGCCAAGGAGGGGCCCTACGAGTGCCCCGTGTGCGAGATTGGCTTCAGCAACAAGAGGCACCTGGACCTGCACCGCAGCATCCACGTCAAGGACAGAGCCTTCGGGGCCAAGGTCTGGGGCAACGTCCACCCCGAGCTGCGCATCCGCCCGCGCAGGGGCCCGTGCCGTGGCACCCACGGGCTGGGCAGCGGCGGCCACACCAGGGGGGCGTGTCTGGGGCAGCCCAAGGAGGAGCCAGACAGAGAGGGCCTGTCCAGCCCCGCGATCACACGGCCACCAGATTCCAGGGTGAAGTGCCCCTATTGCAAGAAGTTCCTGTCCTGCTCTGTGTCGCTGCGGCGGCACCTCCAGACCCACGTGCACGACCGGCCCCACTGCTGCAGCTCCTGCAACAAGTCCTTCACCCGCCGGACTCACCTCCTGCGCCACGAGAAGATCCACGAGCGGGCCCTGGCTGCGCTCCAGCAAGAGGCAAACACCCAGCCCACCGCTGCTATCCCGGCACCCCTGCAGCACGCGGCTCCTGAGGCCGAGAAGAACCTTTCCCAAGGGAATGAGAGCCCTGAGGCTGCAAAAGCGAGCCCACCCAACGTGCTCCTGTTGGGAGCGACACCAGTGGGGCTCCCCAGCAAAGGCTCCCTGCTCCCTGATTGCATTGGGAAAGCCGTGCAGCCCGTGGTCCAGCTGGGAACGAGGGCAGTGGTTTCAGGGATGATGGAGAAATGACTACGGGACAGGTCCGAACTATGTGTGTCCCTGGAGAAAAGCTGTGAGTTTGTTTGGTTTGTACCTGGTGGGACACTGGGATTGGGAATCTGCTGCGTTTTAGGAGCTTCCCAGGTTGTAGAAAGAATGGGAAGCTTGGAAACCACATCAGAGCAAATTGCAGGAGCCTCCGGCGATCCAAAATGCTTCACCATTCCACTGACTTTTTTCTGTTGGCTGATGCTTGGAATTTTCCCAGGCTGACATTCCTGGGAGATGACCAGGTGAATCCTGGTCAAACAGGAGCAGAGCTCTCATTCCATGATGTTGGAATTGACCCCTTGTGTGTGGGAACAAAACTGAAGAGGAGAGGGAGGAAGGAATGGAGCTGGCAGCATTCCCAAGGAGCCCTTTGTTCGATGGACCAAGCTTCCTGACCACGACGCTGGATGAAGAGAGCGTGACATCTCCGAGCCCCCACCGCGTCCTGGCCATGCTTGTCACCCCCACCCCAGGGAGGAGATCAGCCAACCCTGCCTCCAGCAGGTTGGGAACGCTGGAGCTTTGCACTGGAAGATCCATAAGATAAATCAAACCCCAATATTCTGTGCTTGCATATTCTGGGGGTCCTGGCAGGTCCGTCAGGGAGGCCACAGGCACCCTCAGGCCCATCCTGCATGGGTGTAGAGTCATTTTAGGAATACTTGACGGGTCAGCCAGCCCCATGCTGCAGCAGCACCCCTGATCCTTGTGGATCCACCTGCACAGAGCAGCCCCTTGGCTCTGGAGGAAACTCCCACTCTCCCAACCACAGCTTGTCTCCTTTTGCCCAAAATCCATCATAATGAATTCTAAACGAAAATAGTTCTGCAGCTACCTCAGGGAGAGGGAGACCTGCCTGGAGGCAGCCAGTGAAAGCCAGGCCTGGTGCTGCTCCAGTGTCCCCCAGAGCCACTGGAGCAGTGTCCATGCCCAGAGCCACACGTGCATCCCACACGCTGGTTGTACACGGGACACATCCTGCAGGAGCCATCGCCACACGGACCCAACGGAGCAGCTGTTGGGACTCTTGAATTTAGTTTTCCAGGCTTTTTTGTTTTCTTCGAGTTCTTTGATGTAATTATTTGACATCCCGAGGTCCCTGTCCCTCTCCGAGCAGTGAGCACTGGGAACCGGTGAGCTTTTTCCATCTTTCATTCCGAGTCACTCCCAAGGTGTGATGGTGCTGCTGTGGGAAGCTTTGGGAGCTGAGGAAACACCTGTGCCACATCCAGGTGTGATCCTCAGCACCTCCTGCTCTGTGGGAGGGACAGCAGCATCCAAGCTGCTCCATAGGGATACTCATGACATCCACTTCTCCTCCATGCTGGCATCTCACAATTCCTGCCCCTGGGATTGCAGCATGGAGCATTCCTGGACTGCAGCAGGAGCCGGGAGAGGTGACAGTGGCAGTCACTCCGTGCCCCCAGCAGGACACGGGGGCGGTTGATGCCTTATGGTCATGTGGTGACCATGGATCTGGCAGTGAGCCAGTGGCTGGTTATCCCTGTTCTCCCTGCCCAGGTAGAGATCCCAGTGCTCCCCAGGTGATCCCAGGGGCATGGCTGAGCTGGTGTGCCGATGTGGCCGGTGGGTGAATCCCCCCAGGCCAGCGGAAGGGCCAACAGCCCCAACCAGCCATTTCTAAATTTGTTGTGACCGGGACCAGCGTTTCCTATGACATTCCCAATCCCTTTCTCAGGCTGTGGAATTAATAAAATATTTGTCTCTATGTCTGGCTGCTTTGGGGCTTGTGCTCACGCCTGTGGGCATGGAACTGGGATCAGCCAGGACAGCTCTCACTGGGAGGGTTTTGGGAGTCACTGGCAGCAGCTGCAGAGTTCCCCAGGCACTGGGAGAGCTGTGGAACCCCAGCTGGGAAGGATGAGCGGCCAAGGGGAGCATGGAAGGGTAGGGGATGGAGTGGCCCTGGCCACCATGGGTGGGACGTGTCCCTTAGCACTGCCAGGGAGTCACGCAGTGCCCAGATCCTACAGAGAATCCTGTGGGGGATTCCTGTGGGACTGCTCCACATTCCCACCACACATTCCGAGCAGACAGCTCTGCATTCCTCCCCTGATGTCCCCATCCCTGTTGAGCAATGTCACCCTCCACCCTGTCCCTCGCCCACCCCGAAGCACAACAGGAGACCACATCAGCTCAGGCTTTTATCTGATTCTCTTCTCAGCTGGTCCTGCTACCCAGCCCCCACAGCCACTGACCACCCCCAGGCCACCTCCCTCCTCACTAGTGGTGTTCAAACAACCCGAGTTCCAGCATTCCATGGGATCTGACACAGCTGTTCCTCTGCTAAATCCACGGGGCAGCGGCACGGCCCGGCTGGGCTCTGGCCACTGACCCTCCTCTGCTGCCTGTGGCCAGTCCCATCACGCCCAGGGCCTTTCCCTGCTGGCACAGCACAGCAGCCTCCTTCCTTCTCTTCCTCCTCCTCATCCTGGAGACCCAGGTGGTGCCACAGCTCCCACAGCATTGCGGACAAACTCCCGGCAGTGCCACAAGTCCCAGCTGCCGCGCATGTCCCTCTGCTGAAGAACCACCGTCCCTTCCCTTCTCCAGTCCTCTGGCTACCGATTATCCTGGCTCAGAGCCTCGCAGGGCTCCAGCTCTGGTTCGTGTCCCGGCAAGCTGCCAGTCGGAGAGGTGGCCACGGCATGCACCTTCTGGTGGTGGTTCAGCGACTGCCGGTGCCGGAAGCTCTTGGTGCAGCCGTGGCACTGGAAGGGACGCTGCTGGGTGTGCCGGCGCTGGTGCTCCTCCAGCGACGCTTTCTGGGGGAAGCTCTCGGCACACTCGATGCAGCGGTAGAGCCGATCCCCGGCGGCGCTGGCCCGTGCCGGCCGGCCAGGCCACGCGCTGCGGAGCTGCGGCCCGTGGATGCGCTGGTGCTTCTGCAGGTGGTGCTTCTGCACGAAGCCCTTGCCGCAGGCGGGGCAGCGGTACGGCCGCTCCCCGGTGTGGATCCGGTAGTGCTTGTTGAGGTTGGACTTCTCGTTGAAGCTCTTCCCGCAGGCCGGGCACTGGAAGGGCCGCTCGCCCGTGTGCAGGCGCTGGTGCCGCAGCAGCGCGGCATGGTGGGCCAGGCTCTTCCCGCAGGACGTGCAGATGAAGGAGCCGTTGCTCTTCCTAGCCTGGCTCTGCTGCCGTGCCAGGAGGTTCCGTGTCAGCCGGACGCTCTTCCAGCCCGGCGGGAGCGCCCGGGGATCGTCCTGGGGGCTCTGCTGCTCCCAGCCGGGCTGCGGCGAGGCCACCTCGGCCGTGGGGTCTTCTCCCAGCGGCATTCCCTGGGCGAGGGCGAACGGCTGCTCCGTGCCCGCGCCCAGTGCGTGCTCTGTGGGGAAGGGCAGGCCCGGGGCAGGGTGAGCCTCCACTGGCACCACCACCGGCTTGAATTCCCCCAGGCAGAATTCCCCCAAGCCCACTCCAGCCGCCTTCGGCCCAGCCACGCCGTGGCTCTCCCAGGAAACCGGCTGCTCCTGGCTGAGGGGAACCTCTTCGTCCAGCCTCACGGCAGGCGCCATCGGCAGTGCCAGCAGCTCAGCTCCGTCCTCCTGCGGCTGCTGCTCTTCCGTCTTGATCACTATCATCTCACCTGTGGAGAGACAGCAGTTCATTCCCGGGAGGGGGAGTTCTCCCATGCCTGCAGCTCCGCAGTGGGAGCAGGAGCAGGAACTTCCCCACTGCACGCTGGTGAGAGGAACTGGCAAAGAATGAACGGGAGCAGGAAGGGTTTCCCAGGAGATGAGGTGAAGGGGGATTGTCTGGGCAGCTTGCTGGACTTCAGGGACATGGTGGAATTACAGAATTATTGAGGTAGGAGAAGCCCTCTGAGATCAAGTCCAATCATCAACCAAGCACTGCCAAGGCCACCACTAACCCATGTCCCCAAGTGCCACATCCGCAGGGCTTTTAAATCCCTCCAGGAATGGGGACTCCACCACTGCCCTGGGCATGCTGCACTCAATGGACACTATGGACTGACAATACAATCCTCATAAAGAAAACAAACCAGAGGGAATGTGAAGACGAAGCTGAACTGCTGAGTCCTCCGTCCTGGTGAGAACCCCATCAGGAATGGCCGAGTTTAAGTGGATGAATCCAGGGAAAAGGATCAAAGCACAACCTCCCTGGAGCAGGAGTGAGAATCCACCCACAGGTATCCAGTGCCACCCTCACTGAGCCTTGCCCCATGTTTCCCCACTTGCCATCCTAACGAACCCTGCCCAGTCCAGGCAGGTTGTCAGTGCCCACCCTCAGCCCCCTCGCTGTCACTCACCGTCACCAAGCTGTCCCAGCACCGCTCCCTTCTCTGGCAGCCCGGGGATCCCCAGATCCTCCCTGTCCTCGGCTGGTGGCAGCAGTGCAGGTTTGGAACCGGCATCCTCAGACCCTGGGAAGGAGGGAGCAATGGGATGAACTGCAGACAGTGGGGACCAGCCAAAGGGGGATCCTGGAACTCCAGGACATCCGATCACACAGGCCACTGGCAGCCAAACCAGGCACGTGATTTTGGTTATCCCAGAAAGTGCCTGTTGGACACTCAACCCCAAAAACTTCAGCACAAATTAATGAGTGCTAAAATTTAGGACTCTCTGCAGCAAATCCCTGCAGGGGGGTCCATGTACACCCCATATCCCAGGAAAAAAGGGTGCAGGAAAACCGGCTGCAGGACAGGTCACCTGGAATCCCCCCATACTCCATGTGGAGAGGGCTCAGAAGCTGCATCAGCCCAGGGATGATGATGCCTCTGACATGATCCGAGTGATCCTCACCGAGAGGGACCGTGGCCTCATAATTCCCCTTCCCGGCGATCCCACGGAGCTCCCGGCTGTCCACGCTCCCCAGCTCCTGCTCCGGCAGAGCAGCCTCCTCACCCTCGCCCGCCGCTGGCACCTGGATGGAAGTAGAGGAGGCTCCGCCTGGGGGTCCCCACTGAGCCCCTCCCTGAGCCCCAGGAGATCCCTGCAGGGTCTGGAGCTCCTATGGACAGAGCCACGTCACGGGGGACATTCCCTGACATCCCAGTGAGGCTCAGCTGTTCCTCCCCAGACCAGGGGCAGATTCCCGGGATCCATCCCAGCAGCCAGGTGAGCAGAGACCTCTCAGGTGGGAGCGGGACAGGTGACACCATCCCACATCACCCCAGTAGCACCCAACACAGCTGAAACACGGGGGGGATGTTCTGCTCCCCCTCTTCCCTGGGCACAGGGACAAGCACCAGAGGAGCAGTGTCCATCTGGTTCCACACAGCTCCTGAGAGCACAGCACATCCCACCGGCTGTGCGGTCACCTGGGGCACCTTCCCATTGCTTTGGGCACATCTCTGTCACCTGTGGCTTGCCCCGTCACCCTGGGCACATCCCTGTGAGCTGGGATACATCCCAGTCCATCTTTGGCACATTCCCATTGGCTGGGGCTTGTCACCGCTGGCATGTCCCTGTTATCTGGGTCTTGTCCCCATTACCTGCACCCCATCCCTGCCACTGTGGGCACATCCCTGTTCCCTGGGACTCATCCTCATTACCCTGGGCCCATTCCTGTCAACGTGGGCTCAGCCCCATTCCCATTCCCCGGGGCCCGTCCCTTTCCCCGTTCCCTGGGACCGGTTCCCGTTCCCCGGATCGCATCGCCATTCCCGGGGCCCATCCCCGTCCCCGTGCGGGCCCGTCCCGGTTCCCTGGGCCCCAACCCCGTCGCGGTTACCTGTGTCCGCTCCCGGCCGGTGTCGGTGCCGGTGCCGGTGCCGGTGCGGTTCGCCCCGCAGCGGCAGCGGCGGAGCTGGCGCTGGATGCGGCGGAGGCGGCGGGAGTTGTCCCGCAGGAGCGCGGCCAGCCGGGCCCCGCCGGCCCGCACCGAGCGCTCCAGCCCCGCCACGCGCCGCTCCAGCCGCTCCAGCCGCCGCTCCGCCGCCTCCACGCTCCGCTCCAGCCGCCGCTCCGCCGCCGCCACCGCCCGCAGCGACAGCCCCGCCGGGGCCGCCCCGCCGGGATCGGGGCCCGCGCCGGGATCGGGGCCCGCGCCCTGCCAGGCCTCGGGCGCCCACTCGGGGTCCTGCTGCGGGGGGAAGAGGGCGGTGAGGCGCGGCCGGGCCCGGGGTCCCGCGGGGGATGCCGGGGGCGGCGGTGCGGGGGGGGTCCCGCCGGTACCTGCGCGCGGCCCCACCGGGCCATGGCCGCCGCTCGCCGCCGCGCGCCGCAGCGCCCCCTGCCGGCCCCGCGCCGCCCGCGCCGCCCCGCCCGCGGCCGCCGCACCGAGACCCCGGCCCGGCCCCAGCCCAGACCCCAGCCCGGCCCGGCCCCAGCCCAGACCCCAGCCCGGCCCGGCCCCAGCCCAGACCCCAGCCCCGGCCCATGCGCAGCTCCATCCCATCCCATCCCGTCCCATCCCATCCCGTCCCGTCCCGTTCCGTCCCGTCCCGTCCCATCCCCATCCCATCCCATCCCATCCCATCCCCATCCCATCCCATCCCATCCCATCCCATCCCCATCCCATCCCCATCCCATCCCATCCCATCCCATCCCGTCCCGTCCCATCCCATCCCGTCCATCCACAGCCCCATCCCATCCCATCCTATCCCATCCCATCCCATCCCATCCACAGCCCCATCCCATCCCATCCCATCCCATCCCATCCCATCCCATCCCATCCCAGAATGGGTCAGGTTGGAAGGGACCACAGTGGCTCATCCGGTCTCACCTCCCTGCTCAAGCAGGGTTATCCCAGAGCACAGGGAACAGGACTGTGTCCTGACCATTCTGGAATAACTCCAGTGAGGGAAGCTCCACACCCTCTCTGGATAATCTGTTCCAGTGCTCAGTCGCTACCCAGGGAAGAAGTTCTGCTTCCCATCCAGGTGGAACTTCCTGGGCATCAGTTCCTGCCTGTTCCTCTTCTCCTGTAGCCAGGTCCCACAGCGAAGAGCCAGGCTCTATCACTCCCATCCCATCCTATCTCCATCCCCATCCCGGGCTCTATCACATCCACATCCTCTTCCCATTCCATCACATCCCACTCCATCCCAAGCCCATCCCTATGCCCAACCCATTTCCATCCACCCCCATTCCATCCATCCATATCCCCTCTCACCCCTATCCCACCCCTATTTCATCCTCATCCCATCCCCATCCCATCCACCCCCCTGCAAGGGGATCACAGCTCCAGGTCCCCAGTCCCCCGTGCCCGGTGACCCCCACCGCCATTCCCAGAGGCCCACCCGGACCCCCAATCCCATCCCCATCCCCATCTCAGACTGGGACTGCAGCTCCAGCCCCCCAATAGCAGGTGACACCCCCCTGCCCAGTGTTCTGTCCTCACTTTTCCATCATTCCATCCCATGGATCCCATTCCTGGGGCCGCCCACCCGGCCAGGCCTGGCAGGACCCTCCCAGAGCCCCCTCAAGGAATCCACGTTCAGCATCCTGGTTTCTACAGCATCTATTGGCACACTCCAGAAAAAGGACCCACTCCCAGCATCCCACCCACCCCACCAGGGCTCAGGCACAAGGAGCCCCCCTCCCACGGGCCGGGCAGGTGCCCCCCTTCCCCACACCAGGCAGGCGAGCCAGAAAATGTTGCCCATGCTCCAGCCTTCATCGAGAGAGGGAGAGGGGAGTTCTGACAATAGCCTCCAGCCCCCAGGAGGTCACTTCAAGGTCCAGCAGCAGCATCACATCCCTGGTAGTCACTTCAAGGTCGAGCAGCAGCATCCTGTTCTCAGGAGGTCACCTTGAGGTTCAACAGCAGCATCGTATTTCTGGGAGGACACCTCGAAGTTCATCAACGTATCCCATTCCTGAGAGGACACCTTAAAGCCCATCAGCAGCTTCCCACGCCCACAAGGACACTTTAGAGTCCATCAGCAGCATTCCATTCCTCACCTAAAGATCTGACAGCAGCCTTCTGTCCTAAGGACATCAATTCAAAGTCCATCAGCAGCACCCTGTGTCCGGGAGGTCAACTCAAAGTCTATCAGCAGCATCCTGGGATGCAACCTCAAGTCTCTGGGAGGTCACCTCAAATTTCAGCAGCAGCTTCCCATCCCTGGGAGTACACCCTGAGGTCCAACAGCAGCCTCCCGCTCCCGGGAGGACACATCAAGGTCCAACAGCAGCACTCCATCCCTGGGGGGTCACATCCTGGCTTCCCACCCCGTCTCCTGCTGCAGGTGCTGCCGGGATGGGCACCGGCTTGGCGCAGGTGAACGGCCGCTCCTGCCGCCTGTGGATCCTCTGGTGCGCCTTGAGGTGGGACAACCTCTTGAAGGTCTTCTGGCAGATGCCACACTGGTGGGGCCGGACGCCCATGTGCGTCCAGTGCTGCCGGACGAAGTCCGAGATCCAGGTGAAGCTCCGGTTGCAGCAGGGACACAGGATGAGGTGGTGGCCGGTGTGCCGGCGCTGGTGCACCGTCAGGAAGGTCTGGCTGGAGAAGTTTTCCAGGCACTCGTTGCACGTGTACATCATTTTTCCAGATGACAGCGAGCACCTGGCAGGGCCGGGCTCCTGCCACACCGTGCCGCAGTCCCTGCTCGGGGCTTGCGGCTGTGAGGATGGGCACCGTGTCTGGCTGGGACACTCCTCTGGCTTCGAGGGCTGGCAGGTCCCATTGGGTGCCCAGGCTTGGGGCTGGGATGTTGGGCATGGCCCCTGGCTGGGGCACGCCTTTGCATCAGAGGGCTGGCAGGTGCCATTGGCTGCCCAGGCCTGGGGCTTGGATGTTGGGCACTGGGATGTTGGGAATGGCCCCTGACTGGGGCATGCCTTTGAATCTGAGGGCTGGCAGCTCCTGTTGGCTGCCCAGGCTTGGGGCTGGGATGTTGGGCACTGGGATGTTGGGAATGGCCCCTGGCTGGGACACACCTTTGCATCCGAGGGCTGGCAGCTGCCGTTGGCTGCCCAGGTCTGGGGCTGGGATGGTGGGCACGGCCCCTGGCTGGGACAAGCCTTCACATCGGAGGGCTGACAGGTCGCACTGGCTGCCCAGGTTTGGGGCTGGGATGTTGGGCACTGGGATGTTGGGCATGGCCCCTGGCTGGGACACACCTTTGCATCCGAGGGCTGGCAGCTCCCATTGGCTGCCCAGGTTTGGGGCTGAGATGTTGTACATGGCCCCTGGCTGGGACACACGTTTGCATCCGAGGGCTGGCAGGTGCCATTGGGTGCCCAGGTTTGGGGCTGGGGTGTTGGGCATGGCCCCTGGCTGGGATGCACCTTTGCATCGGAGGGCTGGCAGGTGCCATTGGGTGCCCAGGTTTGGGGTTGGGATGTTGGGCACGGTGTCCTACTGGGACACTCCTCTGGCTTTGAGGCCTGGCATGTCCCGTTACCGGCCCAGGTTTGGGGATGGGTGGCTGGGCATGGCACCTGGCTGGGACACACCTCCAGCTCCGAGGGCTGGCACGTCCCGTTGGCTGCCCAGGCACGCAGGTGTCGCCTGATTTTTTTCTTGGACATGAACTTGCGGTCGCAGTGGACACAGACATAGGGCACCCAGTTGGTGTGGCCACGCTGGTGGATCAGGAGGTTGATCTTCAGCAGGAAGGTTTTCCTGCAGATGGGGCAGGAGTAAAATTCCCGGGCGGCATTTCGCTGGCAGGCCACTGGCCGGCCCACGCTGGAGTCCTTCTCCGGCTGCCCTGGGCTGGGATCTGCCTGTTCTGTCATTCTGCAGACATCTGGTGTCACCTCCTTTCCTGGTTCTTCAGGAATGTCAGCCACCAGATCTTGGCCAGTATTCCCTGAATCTTTCACATCCTCCTCTTCCAGACCCTTCTCCTCTTCTGGACCCTTAGAGGGTGTTTTGGGCATTGAGGGCTTCTCTGCAGCAGGCTCCTCCTGTGGCACCTCTGTTGGGATCTCCACCTCAGCACCTACTGGGAATTTTTTAGAACCCAAACATCACTTTTCCACATGGTTTTGAGGCATGAACAGCAAAGGGCTTTGCTCCCACCCTCCCTCACTTTCCACTCTGTTCCCAGCCAGCACAAATCCCAGCCACGCTCTTCTAGCTCAGTCCTTGGACTGTCTAAAAGCCAGGAACAACCACAGCTTATCCCTATAGACACCCCAAGAGCAATTTGAGGTGGCAAACATCACCCAGGTAGGACAGGGGACTCTGACAACCACCCTGGGGCTTGTCTGGGCAGGCGAGCCGATGCCATGCCGTGCCTTATCCCTAACAGTTTCAAGGCTGCCAACAGGATTTGCCGCCCTTTCCTGCAAGCCCCGGGCCTGCAGCGAGGCCCAACAGACCCCCCAAAGCTGCCAGCCCCGCCAAGGAGGGACAAAGATTCTGCCCCGATACCTGCTGCAGGGGGAGGTGATGGAGAGCAGTTCTGGCTGTGCACGGAGAGCAGGCAGGGAGGGGACGGGACCAGCTGGCTGAGATCCACCCGGACAGCAGCAGCTTCCAGAGGGACGGGCGCTGTGAGGGCAAGAGGAGCAATGAAGGTGGGCCAGGAGCAGCCGGGCAGGGATCCAGGACCCCTCCCAGCAGCAGTGGGATCTGCCAGGCACTCACATGTGCTGTAGTTCTCTGGGACCACGGGGCTCCTGCTTTCCTCCATCAGGCTCCCACTTTCCTCTGCCGTGTTTCTGCTTTCCTTTGCCAGGCTCCCACTCTCTTCTGCTGGGCTCCCGTTTTCCTCTACTGAGCTCCTGTTTTCCTCTGCCAGATTCCTGCTTTCCTCTGTTGGGTTCTCACTTTCCTCTGTCAGGTCCCAGCTTTCCTCTGCCAGGTTCCCACTTATCTCCACTGGGTTCCTGCTTTCCTCTGCCAGGCTCCTGCTTTCCTGTACCAGATTCCAGCTTTCCTCTGCCACATTCCCACTTTCCTCTGGCTGCCTGCAGCCCCCCTCGGTTGTCTCTGTCTCCAGCAGTGCATCATCACTGGTGCAGTTCTGTCGGGCCAGCTCTGTGGAGGACAAGGACATTTGGATTCACCAGCAGCCAGTGGGGAGCTCCAAGGAGCCAGTGCAGCATTCCACTCCACAGGGGGACAGGATCCCTCACACCCGGCAGGGGCAGGGACTTCCAGGCTAGCCACATGTTCCATCAGGTGTTCCCTCACAGTGGACACCTCCCAATCCCTGGAAATGCTCAAAGCCAGGTTGGACAGAGCTTGGAGCAATCTGTGCAAGTGGAAGGGGTTGGAAAGAGATGAGCTTTAAGGTTCCTTCCAACCCCAAACATTCTGGGATTCTGCGATTTTCAGTCCCTGGGACTGAGGCCACAGTCCCAGTGAGCAGCCAGGAGCTCCTGGCACAGAAGAAACTCAGTGTCACCCACCTACAGCCAGCCCTGGGGACACCTCTGCTGCCTCTGGCCCTGATTCCAACGGTGTGCTCAGCTCTTCTCTTTCCAGCCGCAGTAACAGCTCAGGCTTGGCCAGGGCACAGTCTGGGCAAGAGCAAGACAGACATCAGGGACATGATGGGGCAGGGACTCCGCACCCACAGCTGGGCAACAGAGCCAGTCCCAGCCCAGGAAACTTCATCTCCAACCGGGGCCGCGACGGGAGTTATGGATACAGACAGGAAACAGCAGGCACAGCTGACAGGGGAAAATGGAAAGCAGCCTCTGACAGTCCCCCGGGAACAACTGCAAGAAAATCCATCCTTGCTCCATCCCCGCTACAGAATTCCCCGTTCTCCCAGAAATTCACCTTGTGGATGGAAAATACCAGGAAAGATGGGAAGCGAATTGTGAGGTTCCTGACTGAATATTTGCCCAGTAGCATGAGGGCAATGCTGAGGGACCACCTTAGATCCTGAGGGCAGTTCTGGGCCCCTCATGACAAGGAAGACATTGTGAGGCTGGAGTGTGTCCAGGGAAGGGAACGGAGCACCTGCAGCTGGGGGGGCTCAGACTGAAAAAAGGCTCAGGGAGGACCTTCTAGCTCTGCACAGCTCCCTGACAGGAGGGGGCAGCCAGGGGGGAATCAGGATCTGCTCTCAGGGAACAGGATAAGAGGAAATAGCTTCAAGGGGAGGTTCTTGTTGGATTTTAGGGAAAATTCTCATGGAAAGGGGTGTCCCAGCCTGGGAATTTTGGAGGTGACAACCCACGGAGATGACAACACCAAGAGTGTACCTCTTCTCCACAAGGAAAAGACGCCGAGCACTTACTACCCTGTTGTGCATGTCCCTGCCATGCTCCAACCACTGCCGGAGGGGACAGGGAAAGGAGAGGATCATTTGAGAGCTGGAGATTCCAGTGAAAGGCAAAGAGGCAGAGAAATGACCCCAAGAGAGCTCCCTGGGGCTGCCAAACCGGCGCAAACGCAGCCTACACAGGGACACCAGCATCTCGTAGTTGCCTTCCATGACGCTCCGGTACATCTCCCTCTGTCCCTCGTCCAGCGTCGCCCACTCCTGCCGGCTGAACCGCACTGCCACATCCTCGAACAGCACCGGGACCTGCAGCACCGGCTGGCATGTGGGACGGGGCAGCTCCCCCAGACAGATCACAGACCCTCAGACCCCCCAGCCCTTCAACAGCACCCAAACGGAGCCCCCTTGCTTATTCCCAGCCTGCTAAACCATCCCGCTCCCAGCAGCCCACTGGATTCATCCCCAGCCCCCTGAAACCCACCGCAGCTCCCTCGAACAGCTCCCAGACCCCCAGGAGCCCAGTGGATTCATCCCCAGCCCCCTGAAACCCACCGCAGCTCCCTCGAACAGCTCCCAGACCCCCAGCAGCCCAATGGATTCATCCCCAGCCCCCTGAAACCCACCGCAGCTCCCTCGAACAGCTCCCAGATCCCCAGGAGCCCAATGGATTCATCCCCAGCCTCCTGGAACCCACCGCAGCTCCCTCGAACAGCTCCCAGACCCCCAGCAGCCCAGTGGATTCATCCCCAGCCCCCTGAAACCCACCGCAGCTCCCTCGAACAGCTCCCAGACCCCCAGGAGCCCAATGGATTCATCCCCAGCCTCCTGAAACCCACCGCAGCTCCCTCGAACAGCTCCCAGACCCCCAGGAGCCCAATGGATTCATCCCCAGCCTCCTGGAACCCTCTGCTGCCCCCTGAGGAGCCACCTGAACAGATTCCTGGCCAGCCAGGAATCGCCTGGATTCCCATCCGTGCTCCTCCAACGCACTGCAGCCCCTCAGGAGCCCCCCGGACCCCCACACACCATCCCAGCCCCCCAAGAGCCCCACGGGCGATCCCCAGGCTCCCTCCCAGCCACAAACCCCCCTTCGAACAGCCCCACAGGCGACCCCCAGGCTCTCACCAGACCCTAAGTGCCCTCGCAGGCTCGCTCCCAGCCCTCCTCGTCCCACCGTGCCGCCCGGTCTCACTCCCAATTTCCAGCCGCACAATGGCCCCATCAGCGACTCCCCCATCCCACTCCCAGCCCTCCTCGCCCCTCACCACCCTCGCCCCTCCGCCTCACCCTCAGCCCCACGAGCGAGCCTCCCTCGCCCCCTCCGGGGTGCCCCCGGCTCCCCAGGGCGGCGCTCACCCCGTGGAGCCGCAGGGCCGCGGGGAGCCGCTCCTGCAGGGCCGCCTCCGCCCGCTCCATGCGCCGCTCCAGCGCCTCGAGGCGCGCCCGGAGCTCCGCCATGGCCCCGCGCGCTGCTCACGGCCGGGCCGGGCCCGTGAGGGACACGCCGCCGGAGGGGCGGCCCCGAGCTCCGGAGGGGCGGTGGGATGGGCTGGGAGGGGCGGCCCCGAGCCCCGGAGGGTGGCTGCGATGGACGGGCGGTGGGATGGGTTGGGAAGCGGCTGAGTGGCAGCTCCCGGAGGGTCGCGGTCAATGCACGGGGTGTGGCTGGAGGATGGGCTCTGCTGGCTCATCGCTGCCTTGGGTCAGGGGGGGATGGCTCCTCGGGAGGCTCGCTGAGGAGTCAAAGCTGGGAGGAGCGGCCCATGCCCCGAGGGCTGTGTGGCTATTCAGAGGGACTTGGGCAGAGAGGCAGAGAGGAAACTTGTGGAATTCAACAAGGGCAAGCGCAGGTGCTGCACCTGGGGAGGAACAGCCCCAGGTACCTCCAGGCTGGGGGTGAACTGCTGGAGCACCTCTGCAGGGAAGGATCTGGGGCTCCTGGTGGACGAGGAGCTGTCCCTGAGCCAGAAGAGTGTCCTGGGGACAAGAGGCCAGTGGGATCCTGGGGTGCATTGGGAAGAGCATTCCCAGCAGGTCAGGGAGTGCTCCTGCCCCTCTGCCCAGCTCTGGGAAGCACCTCTGGAGTGCTGTGTCCAGCTCCGGGCTCCTCGGGACAGGAGCTCCTGGAGCGGGGCCAGCGCAGGCTGTGAGGATGAGGAGGACCTGGAGCATCTCCGTGCCCAGGAGAGGCTGAGGGAGCTGGGGCTGCTCAGCCTCCAGAGGAGCCCCAGCTGAGATGGCCCTCAGCCCTGTGTGTCCCTGTGTGTCCCTGTGTGTCCCTGTGTGTCCCTGGGTGTCCCTGGGTGTCCCTGGGTGTCCCTCTGTGCAGGGAGGCTCAGAGCAGGGCCCGGGCTCTGCTCTGGGGACTCAGCAATGGCACAGAGGAACGGCACGGACTGAGCCCAGGGAGCTCCCCCTGCTCAGGAGGCACAACTTCTGCCCTGGGCAGTGCCCAGCCCTGAACAGAGACAGGGAGAGTGTGGAGCCTCCTCCCTGGGATATTCCAGAACTGTCCAGATGTAACCCCGTGCCCTGCGCTCCGGGCTGGCCCTGCTGGAGCAGGGAGGTGGCACCAGGTGCCCGCTGTGGTCCCCGCCAGCCTGACCCACGCTGGAATTCCGGCATTCCGTGGCTCCCGGGGAGGCGCGGCTGCGGTGGAACCCCGGGGGCGTTCGCTGCCACCGCGATCGGCCCCTGGCCGGTGAGTGACAGCTGTCAGTCACCGCGGGGGCTGCCGGCCGGCGGGGGCCGCTGTGGCGGCGGCGGAAGCGGAGGAGGAAGAGGAAGCGGCGCTGCTTGGCGGCAAGGAAAGGCGGCGGCGAGGCAGGGAGGGCAGCGGCGGCGGCGGTCCCGAGAGCTCCGCTGCGAGACGCACGGGAAGGACCGGGCCGGAGGCGCTGTGCGAAGGCCGAGCCGGGGCTGTCCTGCCCGCTCCCTCCCTTCAGCCCCGGGGCCGCAGCCCGTCCGTGCGCTCCGTGTCTCCCGGTGCGGGGATGGAGCTGGCGGGCGGCAGCACCATCTCGCTGTGGACCGTGGTGGCGGCCGTGCAGGCGCTGGAGCGCAGCGTGGCCGCACACGCGTCTCGCCTCTTCAGCCTGGAGCACCGCGCCGGCACCAGCGAGAAGAAGCACCTGGACTGCGAGAAAATGGTCGGGGAGTTCGGCAGCCAGCTGGAGAGCAAGTGCGCGGCGCTGGGCACGCTCATGCAGGAGTACGGGCGGCTCCAGCGGCGCCTGGAGAACATGGAGAACCTGCTGAAGAACAGGAATCTCTGGATCCTGCGGCTGCCCCCCGGGGTGGAGGCCCCCAAGGTAACGGATGGGTCTTTAGGGGGTCTGGGGGGGACATGGACAGCGCAGAGGCTTCTCTGCTCCTCACCTCTCCCGGTAGCCTTCCCCCATGGAAATCATTCCGTGAACTCGTGCCAGGATTTCTTCTGTCGCCTGCTGTGCGAAGGCACAAAGCAGGAAGTGATTGCTCCTGTATATTGTTATGTTCGGCTGGTTTTCTCTACAAAGGGGTGGGTTGACATCCTTTTAGCCACGCGGGAAGTTCTTCCCCACTCTGAGGTCCCCGAAGGGATCAGGCTCCGTACAGGGGGAAGTAAGAATATTGTGGAATACACAATTCATCTCCCAAAGTTTAGCAGAGATCCAAACTGTTACTCTCAGTGTCCAGAGGATGCCTCAAGGCAGGAATTTTCTTTCCGTGATGCTTGGTAGCAGGGATAAATAGGAAGGAGGGTTCTCTGGGTCCAGGAGCTGTGCTGAGTGTGTCGCTTTTGGGGTTGCAGGCCCCGGCTGTGGCCCTGGAAAACGATGCTGCTGGCTTTCCCACTCAGGAGTGGGAGAACCTGGAGGAGTGGCAGAGGGAGCTGTGTGGAAAGGTGCTGACAGGGAAGAGAGAAGCCCTGGTCTTGCTGGGTGAGTGTCGCTGTTGGATCAGTTATCAGCACTTCCAGACTGGCTCTGCTTAGGGAATGCTTCCCACACCTGGGAAGCAGATTTGTGGGAACACGGTGAGGCTGGTGCCTGTGCTCAAGGACTGTGTGCTGCACAGCTCTGTGTTGTAGCTGATGGAGCTGGTCTGGGGAGCACAGCTGGGTGTGTTCCTCCACGTGGATGCCGCATGGAAACATTCCTTTCCCTGTTCCTTGTCAGACGATGTCATCTCTGAACCTGCCCTCCTGTCCCGGCTCCAGGGAGGAGAAGCGCCCTGCAGTGAGGAGGAGGTGGCTCCTGGAGAGATCCCAGCAGAACCAGGTGCAGGCAAGGGATGAATTAAAGCTTTAATCCTGGGGGTGAGAGTTGTGTGGTGCTGTCAGCAGACAGAGGCTGTCACAAGGTGATCATCCTGGTTTGCTCGGAGAGAACTTCTTGGATCTCAGAAGGAGCAGATTCAAGGGGAATAACAGTGAGAAAAATGTAACAGGTTTGATTTTTAGGATTAGAAATCAGGAAGAAATTCTTGGCTGTGAGGCTGGGGAGGCCCTGGCACAGGTTGCCCTGTGGCTGCCCCTGGATCCGTGGAAGTGTCCGAGGCCAGGTTGGACAGGGCGTGGAGCATTGTGGAATAGTGGAAGGTGTCCCTGTCTGTGGCAGGGGGTGGAACAAGATTGTCCTGAAGGTCCCTTCCAACCCAAACCCTCCTGGGATTCTGTGATCTGATGCCATGATTTCTGTCATTGGCAGAGGCTCTGCTGTTTGAACTCGATGTGAGCAGCTGGGACAGCAGAGAAGCTCAGGAAAACCAGGAGGGAAGAGCAGGGCTGGCCGAACCTGGGCATGGTGAGTGCTGTGCAAGGGCCTGGGCTCGAGGGAATGGCAGATCCTCTGGAACTGGGGGGTGCAGGGGGAAGCACTTCCCTGCAGGAAGCAGAGCTCCCAGAAGCAGGAATGGGAGGTGCTGGAGGGGTTGTATGTGGCAGCAGAGTGGCTGGGTGGGCACAAACTGCCTGGGGCAGCAAGGGAGGAGTCCAGTGGTGCTGTGATGAGCAGTAAAGGAGGTTCCTCTTTCCCAGTAAAGGAGTTTCCTCTTTTCCTCAGCAGACTGCAGCATTCCAGAGCCGAGCTTTGCGGTCACCGTGAAGCAGGAAGAGGAGGAAGAGCCGTATGCAAAGGAGCAGGGAGCCATGGAGGGCGTGGAGTTCTCCGAGCTCAGTGTGGGTGAGTTCCTGGCGATCCCACAGCGCGCTGTGCTGCTGGAGCTGTGGGAATCCCTGCCATTCCTGCTGTGGGACACTGTGGTGGGATGTGGGGGCTGAGGAGAGGCAGTGGGGAGAGAGCAGGAGCCGTGCTGAGGTGGGGAGTGGGCAGGAAGCCTAGGGACAGTTTTATTGTTGGGAAGATGAGGTGCTGCAGGTGAGGAGATTGGCATCCCTGAATTAAATCCATCGCAATACAAGGAATCACTGAGTTGAGAGCAATTCTCAAGGCCTTCTTCATAGATGATGTTATGCCAGACTATGAGGGGAGCTGGGAGAAGTTCTGCTCGCTCCGTCTGTGATGTGGCAGTCAGGGACACAATCTGGAAAGGAGAGACGGAGAGCTTCTGTATCGGGAAAGACGGAGAATGTCCTGGGAAAGGGACGGCAGAGAGGGGGACACAGCACTGGGCTGTGCCTGGTGAGCACAGCAGGAGCTGAAGGGATCAGGGAAGGAGCCTTCAGCCAGGCAGGGCAAACTCAGCTATCGCGGAATGTTGGAATGGTTTGGGTGGGAAGGAACCTTAAGGATCATTCCCTTCCACCCCTGCCATGGCAGGGACACCTCCCACCGTCCCAGGCTGCTCCAAACCCCAATGTCCAGCCTGGCCTGGGACACTCCAGGGATCCAGTGGCAGCTCTGGGCACCTGTGCCAGGGCCTGCCCACCCTCCCAGGGAAGGATTTCTGTCGTGTGTGTGAGCCCAGAAGGCTCCGCTCCCTCTGGGGTCCTGTCTTGTGTCCTCCACAAGGACCTCCTTCCGTTCCTGCTCCATGTCCTGACAAGCAGTTTGGGTCTGTCCATTAAGTGGATAAACTTAAAATACAGTTTTTCTATGGATTCTGGTTAAACTGCTCCTATAATTTTTTAATTTTTTAAACTTATTCTTTGAGCCTTCAGGGCAGCGAACTTGTTTCTGTCTCTTTGAGAAATGCTGATTAAATTTGTGGGAGTAAAGACTTCATGTTTAATAAAAATAACCTTAAGCCTGTGGAGTTCTAAATGCTTTGTTTTCAATACTCTTTATTTTTCAAATCAGTTTGCCTGCTGTAAATGGTGGTTTGTAGTATCACACATTATGGATAGAGAGATAGAAGTTGACCTCAAATCAGAAAAAAACAGTGTGGTTTCATTGTTTTTATTATTGTTTATGGAGAATGGTTTTCCATTCGTGTACCCAAAATCCAAACAGGCCTGAAGTGTAAAAATGTCTAAAATTAGGGTGTAAATAAGCTCACAACACAATTCTCACCCAGATCATGTTTATCCTGCTGCCAACAAAACATTTTCAGTGTTGTGGTCATGATGGATTGAGTCCAGAAAGATAAAAATATTTAGTTTCTGGTTTGTTTTGTGGGGTTTTTTTAATTTCTTGGTGCATTTCACTGGTGTTTTGAGAGCGGCTGTTTGTTGTGGAACACAGGGTCAGGGGGTTGCTGCCCTCCAGAGTCCCTGTCAGTGCTGTCACAAGAGTAGCAGAATATTGCAGTTTATGAAGAGAGATTTAGACCAAAATACAGAGGGTCGAGAAGAGGGAATTTGAAAATAAATGGAATTAGCAAATCAAAACAGCTAAATAATAACGACCTCATGGTTATTTAGGTCAGCTGGAGCTTTCCTTCCCAGGGAAAAGTCTGTCCTTACTGGTTCACCATAAAATTTGGGTTTTCAGTCAGAATACTCAGTTGTGAACAGCATTTTTGGCTTGCTGTGGGTTCTGTGGGATGTCAGATGACTTGGATGGAGTTCTTCCCTCCTGAGGTAGTCCATGGCATCAACAGTTCATCTCACAGCAGAATTTCGTGGCGAGATCCTTTTGACCTGTTGGTGTGGTGGCAGCATCTCAGAATGGAACTGTTGGGGTTCCTGCTGCATTTCACTTCCTTGTGGATTTAATCCTTGGATACAGACACCAACTCCAGTCACAGTCTGCTTGGTCACATCTTCCTCGGGAACAAATGTTTTCAGAACTCTCCCTAAAATTTTGGCTGATTTCGTTGCTTTAGTGCAGGAAGAGGGAAAATTACACTCCGCGTTTTTTTAAAGTTAGAACTTGGTTCATTTTATAGCTTCGTTTTTTAATGAAGTTCTTAATGCCCTAAATTGCAGGATAATTTTGAGACAAAGGCTTCCTGCTGGCAGAGGGCAGGGATAGGTGGGATATTGGGAAGGAATTCCTGCCTGGGAGGGTGGGCAGGCCCTGGCACAGGTGCCCAGAGAAGCTGTGACTGCCCCTGGGTCCTTGGGAATGTTCAAGGAAAGGGCTTGGAGCAGCCTGGGACAGCGGGAGGTGTCCCTGCCCAGGGCAGGGGGTGGAACAGGATGATTTTTAAGGTCCCTTCCCACCCAAACCTTTCTGGGATTCTATAAGAGCAGGATGCATTCTGGGATAAAGAGGCAAAGTTGGGGCCCCATAAAGCTGTGGAGGGACATTGGCTATTCCCTTGTGACCAGAATATCCTGAGTTTTATTTGGGATCATCTCAGCAGCACTCCTGGATTATTCTAAAAGCCTGAGGTGCCCTTTCTGGGCTGTTTCTGTACTTTACATGCTCCATGTTTCATCACTTTTTGAAGCTGCCTTTGATACCAGAGGTGACGCAGTGTTTTACAGTCAATCATGGTTTCTCTATTCCAGCTCAGCTCTCCTGAATTTCAGAGACAAATACATGTATTTATGACAAATCTCGGAGCTATTTTGGGATTTGTGTTGTTTGAATTGCAAAAATAGAGCCCTGAATTCAAGACAAAATCTGAAGTGACACAGAAAGGCGATGCTTTTCCGGGGCTGAGAGGAAGAATAGAAATTGTTCCTGTGCACAGGCAGAGCGATGCTTGCAGGAATCACAGAATCATGGACTTATTGAAGTTGGAAAAGGTCTCTGAGTATCAAGTCCAAGCATTCCCAGTGCTACCAAGGCCACCACTGCCCCATGTCCCCAAGTGCCACATCCACACAGCTTTTAAATCCCTGCAGGGATGGGGATGCCATCCCTGCCCTGAGCAGCTGTGCCAGGGATTGGCAGGGAAGGAATTTTCCCAATATCCAACCTAAACAGATAGGGACCACAATCCCTCACAGCTCTGACAGAATCCACAAGTGCCTTATGGCTCTGAGAGGATCCCTGACCCCTCGTGGCTCTGTGTGGAACCCATTCCCTCACAGCTCGGAGGGGATCCTGATCCCTCGTGGTTCTGAGGGGATTGCTGATCCCTCACTGCTCGAGGATCCTGTGCTGTCACAGCTCTGAGGGGACCCCAGTCCCTCACCTGCTGCTCCCTGCAGGGTCAGACAGCGCTGGACAGAGTGCCCAGACCCCGGCGGAGGGAGGGAACCGTCCGAGTGCCCGGAGCTGCGAGGACCAGGACAGGAGAGGCAATCCCGCGGAGATTGGCACTGGTGAGTGGCATCGGGGCCGATGGCGGGGACAGGGATGTGGGGCACTGAGCACCCGCCAGCTTTTGGGGACAGCTGGGGTGTGGGTGGTGTTTTAGCCTGGAGGAAAGGAGCCTCAGGGGGACCTTGTGGCTCTGCACAGCTCCTGACAGGAGGGGACAGCCAGGGGGATCGGGCTGTGCTCGCAGGGAACAGGGACAGGAGGAGAGGGAACAGCCTCAGGCTGGGCCAGGGGAGGGTCAGGGTGGGTATTGGGAATATTCCTTCCCCAAAAGGGCTGTCCAGCTCTGGCACAGCTGCTCAGGGCAGGGATGGCATCCCCATCCCTGCAGGGATTTCAAAGCCCTGTGGATGTGGCACTTGGGGACATGGGGCAGTGGTGGCCTTGGCCATGCTGGGGAATGGTTGGACTCAATGGTCTCTGAGGGCTCTTCCAACCTCAACAATTCCATGATTCCAGCCTCTCTCTGAGGCGCTTGCTGTGCCGAGTGAGGTCTTCCAATTGCAGCTGTCAGGCATTCCATCCCCGGCAGCCTTTCCAGGATCTCCATCACACCCTTCTTTTCCCTCTCCTGGGAAATTCATCTGTCCCCTTGGCCAGCTTTGCACTGTGAAGGTGCAGAGCACTGGCCCCTCTGCTTTTCTTTATTTATTTGTTTATTTATTCCACAGGCTTTTGTTTTCTTTTTTCACTAAGTTTCATAACTTATTCTCTAAGAACTTTCTTCTCACGAGTGTTTCTCTGATGGGTGAGAAGTGGTGTGTGACAGAGAGGGAGCAAAAAGGAAATAACAGAACTCCAGCAGCGCCAAGAGAGGAATGAAACTCAAGGACAAGAATTCAAGTGGCTCTGTCCTCTCCTGGGGCCATGGAGAACGTGTTTTCACTTGCATGAAAATTCTGTGTGTTTCTCAGGCTCAAAAACACCTGCTGAGGGTTTTGTAACTAACATTTCAGGTCTGTTCAGAGGCCTTGGTCAGCAGAAACTAGAACTGGAGTGAGGTTTGCTCTGGAACATGAGCTAGAACAGGGCAGATCTGCCTGGGCTGGGCTGACAATTGGAATTAGTTGTGTATGATATTAAAATAACACTGGTTCCTGTTAGCAGAAGACAGCATAATCCAGATTAAACAAGAAGAGTTGTGCACTGCAGATCGGGAGGAGGAGGAGGCTGCGGGAGCTCCAGGAGAGCCCTGCCCAGGTGAGTAACTGCATACCTCAGAGGGAAAACGAAACAGAGGCATTAAATTCCAGGCTGTGTGGGGATTTTTTTCCCCACCTGTGCTCATGTATTCCAAATCTTTTAGAAGTTTTGAGCAGACTTGAGAGCTGTCCTGACAGGCGAGGGCTGGCGTTGCCTTTCCATTCTCATGGACATTTGGAATTGCGGAGTTTTTGGTTTTTATCCGAGCGTGCATTAGTAGATGTTCCATCCTCCCCTAAATTCCTTCAGGTTGCCTTTCCCATCCTCCCTTCCCTTCTGGAGTTTTCCTGGGTACGGGAGGAGCACACAGACCCCTCAGAAAGGCTGCAGAGCCCAGGCTGCTGTTCTCTGCCCTCTCCCTTGGAACCTTTTTGTTTTGAAATAAACTCTGCTTTGCAGATTTTCCTCACTCTTTGCAGAGGGTAGCAGTGCTGCCTCTTGGCACCACTGGAATTGTACTTGGCTGGGATTTTCAGACCTTTCCAACAGGTTTCCTTAAGAAACTGAGCTTGGGGGAGCTTGGCTTGGGGGACTAACCTCCAAACAAAGCCCAGACCGGAGCAGGTTTTCAGCCTTGTGAAATCCTGAGCCTAGGTAGGTCTGATACACTTCTCCTGGATTTTCTCCCTTAGCAGAGCGAGGCTTTTACGAGCCTGAGGCGCCCAGTCAGAGCAGGAAGGGCAGTGAGATGGATGCCAGGGAGCTGCCAGGCACCGAGGCTGAGGACTTCCCAAGAGATCCTGACACAGGTGAGGATCTGGCAAAAACTCCACTGCAGGAATTGCCCCTTCATGGCTCTTCATGTCGTGTGTTCCCTGATGCTGTGTTCCTGCTGTCCATTCCCAAATTATCCGTGCTTTGTGTGTTCCCCGGTGTTCTCAGTTGTGTAAATTCTCTGCGATGAACAGGATTTCAGACTTATGCAACGGATGTTTCATCGTGGATTAAACAAGAGGAGGAGCCACCCTGCCCTGAACAACAGGACTTGGAGAAAGAGGAAATCTCTACAGATCCAAGCACAGGTCAGTAATGGATTTCAGCTGGGATTTCAGGGACAGTAAATCTAGTTTAGAGTATTTTTTAATACTATATGAAATGTCACAGCCTTATGATACAAACCATGAAAGAACTGGGACAAACCTCAGTCTGCTGGTTAATATTTGGGTCCAGAAATTTCAGGTTCTGTCAGCTGAAGAGGCTCTTTCCTCCTTGAGCTGGCCAAAAAAAACTGTCAGAGGCTTGGGCTTGTGTTCAGGCAAGGCCAGAGCTGTGCTCAGGCTGCATGGATCGAGTTTGTGCTGCTCCTACCTGGATAAAAACCTGGCTGAGGGCTGGGCCCACAGTCTGGGGAAGGGCTGAGGGGATGGAGTCAGTCCTTTCTATGGACAGGATTCCCTGCCCTGAAGACAAGTTTCTCACTGTCCATGCAAATCAGTTCTCATGTGCAGTCAGTTCTTTCAAGCCCTTTCTGGAAATACATTGGAGGCTTTGGGGATTTTTGGTGGTCTTGACCCCACCCTGTAATCCATTCCCACTCCTTATCCTTATGGCTGCCTTTGTGCTGTGCTCTGCTTGTCTCCAGGAGCTACAACGAGGATGTTTGTCCCAGAAATTGCTGCCCTATCTCCTCACAGCCCTCCCTTCTCCAGCCAAACCTTCTTCTTTCTCATGGCCTGTTAATCAACAGTCCTTGGTTGGCTCCGTGGCCATCCCATTATCGGTGTTTGGGACATACACATCCCTTTATTTTCTGGGAATCGGGAGCCCAGCAGGTCTCACTTGGGACTGCAGTTTATAGGGTCGCAAGAGAGTGGGCTTTAATCACAGTGATTTTCCATCCTGGCTGAAATTCGAGTCAGTGACTTTCTTTGAAAGTTCAATAACAACAATATTGTTCCAGTTGGGTTGTTATTCAGGCAAGAAAAAGAAGGCTGTTTACTAAAAAACAGGTGATCATTAGACAGCACTAATTCCTGGGAGCGGAGAGTGTTTCTGGTAAGCTCAGGAGGAGAGGTTTAGGCTGGAAAACCTCGATATCTGGAAAAGGCTCTTCCCCCAGAGGGTGCAGGGCACTGCCCAGGCTCCTCAGGGAATGGCCACAGCCCCAAGGCTGCCAGAGCTTCGGGAGCGTTTGGACGATTCTCCTAAGCACAGGGTGGGATGTTGGGGTGTCTGTGCAGGGCAGGGGTTGCTCTGGATGATCCCTGGGGGTCTGTCCCAGCTCAGGGGATTCCATGGTGCTGTGGCTCACTGAGCTGGCTCCAGGGCCTTGCTTGGACTCTGCTCCTGGAGGTGCTCAGTGGAGTGTCTGGAGAGGAGCTGGGAGCCCTGAGGGGACAGTGTGTGCTCTGTCACAGGGCTCAGACATCTGCGAGAGGCTGAATCTGAGACTGCAGCAGTGATTTTTTAGGTAGATTTTTTAAAACAGAGTTGAAAAAAGTCCTCTGTGTTCCTGGAGATTTTGTTTCAGTGGATGCTGGTACTTGTTCCCCCCCTCAGTGTTAATGATGTGGCTGTGGACTGGGAGCCACATTCCCAAGGGGACTCCTGAATTAAAAGGCTCTGAAATCTCTGTTTCAGATGAAAACATGAAGAGGGACCATCCAGCAGATTGCTTTGAGAGCAAGACCTGCGACTCAGATGTACCAGGAAGGCCGGGAGAGGGGTTTCCCAAAGATCCCAGCCATGGAGGGACATGGGACAGCCAGTGGAATTCAGAAATGATGGAAACAAACACCACCAGGAACGGGAACGGCCTTGGAAGTGATGCTCAGTACGATTTCTTTAGCGCTCAGGACAAGAGCCTTGAGCAGAGGCCGTGTGTGTACAAGTGTGAGAGAAGCTCCCCGCAGCAGGAGCAGCCTCAGGCTCCTCAGGGACAGGGGGAGATGTTCCCAGGCCCCACGAGTGAGAGGATGTTCCCTCTGCTGCACCCACACCCGGGAGAGACAGGAGCGGGACCAGGAGCTGCTCCCACCTCCTGCGAGGGAGAGACTCCCCCGGGCAGCGCCAGGAGCCTGCTGGGCACACAGGAACCTGTTGAAAACGAGGAGAGCCTCCCCATGGACACGTCGGGAGCCAGCCCCGGCTGGGATGTGCCCCCAGCCCGGGGCAGCGCGGCCCCACAGCCCAGCCAGGGCCGGGGCAAGTCCTACATCTGCAGCGACTGTGGGAAAAACTTCGTTTGCCATTCGTGGCTCGTTAGACACCAGACAAGTCACACGGGAGAGAGGCCCTACAAATGCTCCAAGTGTGACAAAACCTACAGGAGGAAGGATTACCTCCTGAACCACCAGCGGCGGCACACGGGAGAGAGGCTTTTCCAGTGCCCTCTCTGCAGCAAAAGATTCGTGCTCAAGAGGAGCCTGCTGAAGCATCAGGAAGGTCACATGCAGGACACGCACGTGCCGCTGGTCAGCTGGCCCTGCAGGAACATCAGGGACTCCGTGATGCACTCCATATAGGACATCCCTCGCGGTCCCCTCGCTGTCCCCTCGCTGGGCCAGGGCAGCACCCCCAGCTCTGTGCCAGACCGTGGTGGCAGGAGGAGGCTGTGAATAGCCATCCCAAACCCCTCCCGGGAAAAGGGATGCGCTTGGGGGTTATTTTCCATGTTAGCATTCACCAGTGCCTGTAAATCTGGGGAGGTTTTAGGGTCTGGGTGTACTGCTGGCTGTGAATCCATGGAGGAGAGGAACCACATTGACACGGAACAATTTGTGATGTGTACTACAAAGAAGAGTTGTTTGAATAGAGAGAAAATATCTGAAATGTTATCCCAGGAGTCCAGAGTCCTTGGACTGGGCTGGGAACAAGTGAGTTAAAGGTATTAATTGTCCACTAAATGAGTGAAACGGTGTCAGGAAACACCCACTTGGGTGAAATGCTTTGGGAAAGGAAGTGTTTTCCCTGTGGCAATCAGAAAGAAGGCTGCAGAGCCTGGGAGGCAGCTTATTCCCACTGTTAGATCCTGCGGCTCCGTGCTGCTGAACCCCAAGGGAGAATTCCTGAAGGGTGAGATCCTTACCGGGAGTTGTAAAATGGCCGGAGAGCCTGGAATGTGGTTTCAGTTTTACATAGCCTTAAAGTTGTGTTGCATTTATTTTCCCACATTGTTACCGGTCTTCTGTGGTCAATTTTCCAAATCTTGTGAAAGCAGAACATGGAGATGGTGCAGAAACCTGGGAAACAAGGAGTTAAGGAGCTGCTGTGTCCCAAACACTGATAACAGGATCTGTGGAGGTAGGGCAGCTCTGCTCCTCCAGCCTCTTCCTTTGGCTGTGTCCCACTCCCAAGTGGAAAGAAGCTCCCAAGGTTTGTAGATGCCCGTGGTCAAAAAGGAATGACAGATGTCACAGGGGTCCAGAAAAGCTCATCAAGTTTTATTAGCAAATTCCATACTCAGCATGGGAATTGGCATTTCTGCCCTTATCTGCTGATAGTAAAAGAAATAAAAAGGTAAAAGCAAAAGAGGGAAGAGAGAGGGAGATCAGAAAGAAGGGGAGATCACCTGGCTCCAGCATTGATCAGCTGACAGTGTCTAGGATCCCAGAAGTGCCCTGTGAACCCTATATCGCCTTTTTATAGCCAAGTTTTCCCCACCCTGGGGCTATTTTTTTCACTTTCGATGCAAACAAGTGAGCAGACACAGTCCATCTCTCTGGATCCTTCTAGAAACAGGTCAGGGGGTCTTTGGTGGTTTTGATCCCTTTGAAATGGATCAGTTTTGTTTGACACTCATGCCCTGTGCTGTCCCATGCTGTGCTTATCTCCAAGAGCCAGAACAAGGGTGTTTGTCCCAGAAAAGTGCTGCCCCACCTCCGTGTGCCCCCCTTCTCCAGCCCCATCCTGTCCTTCCCCATCTGCATGGCACATTTCGTGTCACAGCAGTCCTTGGCTGGCTCCGTGGCTGTCGCTGTTTGACACTCACATGGGCCCCTTATCTCCTGGCCTTCTACAGAACCCAAAGTGATAAACTTAGGCCTGAAAAATGGTCAGCTTGGGACTCTTAGTTGCTTCAGCAGAATGCAGGGAAAGAGTTACTGGAGAATTTAGATAGGAAAAAGCTTGGTAGAGAGAAACAAGACCCGAGAGAGGAGATAGAAAGGAGGAAAAGAGCTGAATTATTGCTGTCAGTGAAAATCGAGCAGCTGCAGAAACAGTTACAGGAAGAAAAGGAGGAAGAAAATCCCAAAACTGAAAAAATCAGAGGGGCCAAAAATACCAGAGGGTCCCCTCTGCAGCCACAGCCTGTTCCAGTTTGTTACCCTGTTTGGGACACAGCAGCACATTAACTCCTTCGTGCCTGGGATGCTAAACCCCTGGGCACTGCCCACACACAGCTGGGACCCACAGCTCTTGTTGGGGCCAACTCAGCTCCAGGGAACTCCAGAAGTTCCCTTTCCTGCCACTGCTGGAATTTGCCGTTGTGGTACATTAATAATTTTTAAATCCAGGAGTGCAGGTGCTGCATGGAGTCAGTGCACTGTAGCCTCTGGAATTCTTTTGGGTTTAAGGTTGGCACATTCCTGCTTCTCACCCAGGAGCCATAAATTAACCTGAGCATTTTGGCACAGGAGCATTTGCTCGAGGGTTTTTTAACTCTTTGCCCTCTGGGCCCTACACCAGCACCCTGCTGTTATATTTGGATATTGTGCTCCCGTGTCTATTAGAAATGGTGTTAATTGTTGACAAGAACCAGCTGGAATCTGAATGTCCGGGCCATTATTCTGGCTCCATGGATAAGATTCTGCTTGCTGGATCCAATCTGGGCATTAAGGAAATTTCCCTGTCTGACCATCCGGGAGCCACTCTGGAGTCACAGCTGAGCATCACCTGAGCTGGGACCAGCTCCCGTGAGCCCACGGGTCCCTATTTCACCCCACAGCACACAGGTTTCCTCTCCGGCTCCATCCCACATTTCCCATAGCTGAGCCTCGGGCTCTGGATCCTTAATTTAATCATGATACAGCAACAGGGGAACAGCTCAAGGTGGTGCCTCCAAGGAGGGATCCCAAACAAAGGAATTCCACCCCCGCCTTGCCCCCGGCTTTTCTCCTCTCGCAGTCTAAACTGCAAATGTGGGACGATCAGCTCCTGCTGTGTCCCCGAGTGTCCCTTTGTTATGGAAAGGTGGGGCAGTTCCCGGCCTTTGGCCTCGGGCTCCTGATTGTTCCCCGGGATGCTCTTGCAAATCCTCCACCTGGGCCGGGTCACATGGGTCCGTTTTTCACTCGCGATTTTCCTGCCCCGAGGTCCGGCAGATTCGGGGGTGTCGGGGCAGATAAGGAATGATCTTTCCGCGGCTCTCGGGATCACCCCAGGTTTCCATCCCGTTCTTCAGGGGGCACAATGATTCTCTAATCTGTGCAGTTGTAGCAGCCAGGGCTGCAAGGAGTTAAGGCGCTGCTGTGTCCCCAAGGCTGATAAGGAGCAGGACAGCACAGGATGTGGCTGCAGAGGGAGGCACGGCAGATAGGGCAGCGCTGCTCCGGGGGCCAGCTCCTCCTCCGGGCGGCGGAGACACAACAAACACGGGGCAAGGCCGGCGGGGAACGCATCGGGGAGAGCCACACGGGGGGACCGAGATCACCGCAGCCCCGCACAGCCCTCCGACCCAATTCCAGAAAGGTCCGGGACAAGGACTGCGCACACTCCCTCATTTGCATGGGAAGTGGGAAATGTGATCCCGGGGCGGGGAAATCTTACCCTTAAGAAGGTGCCCCCGGAGCATCCCCGGGACCCCGCACGCCCTGGGCACCGGAGCGGCGCTGGAGCCAGGACGGGTGATGTTTCCTGACCTCTCCCTCTACCCTCCTTTCTCTTTAATTTACTAATGGAACGTAAGGGGCTAACCCATCCCAATTTCCATGCCAAGCGTATAATTTACTAATCAAACTTCGTAGGTCTTTTGGGACCCTCTGGCGTTTGTCGCTCCTTTTGGACCCTGGGCATCTCCATGCCTGAGGAGCTTCCCTCCCCTTTGGAGCGGGGCACGGCAGCTTCTCGTTAAACACTCTCCTTCAGAGACTTTTTGCTCGTGTTCAGGGTCTCTCAAGGGACTGAGTCGGACGTGTCGTGGCCTTGCAAGGACATGATTTATTCGTTTTACTAATAAGAGTCTGGATTTGTCACCTGTCACCTTCTTAGTGGCGTCGTGGGGAAAATACAGAGAAATAGCAGTGTGTGAGCCAGGGAAGAGCCTGTTTGGGTCAGAGCTCCTTCACTTTTCCTTAAAGGAAACTTCCTTAAAGAGCCTTTTTTGCGTACGTTTCTCCTTCAGTTTTGTCAGGATGTTTGATTCGTTGGCTGGAAATTTCAGGGGTTTTAATTAAAATTGTCAAATGCCACGGGCCATTCTGCAGCGGGAGAGGAAGGGATAAGCGAGGCAGAGGCCAGAGGTGGAACTCTGCGGCTGCCACCCCCCAAATCCCACGTTTCAAGGCATCTTTGCTTTGGGAAGAAACGGGAGCGGTGGAAGGGAGCGGCGGGGAGGTGGGGGCCGGTCCCTGGGTCTGCCTGCGCTCCAGGCGGGGAGGTTTCCTCCGTTCCCCCGGCCCGGGACAGCCCTCCGAGATGGCGAATCCCCGTCCCAGCGGTGCTCGGTGAGCATCCCGGGGCTCCGTTCCCGTCCCGGCGGTGCTCGGTGAGGATCCCGGGGCTCCGTTCCCGTCCCGGCGGTGCTCGGTGAGGATCCCGGGGCTCCGTTCCCGTCCCGGCGGTGCTCGGTGAGGATCCCGGGGCTCCGTTCCCGTCCCGGCGGTGCTCGGTGAGGATCCCGGGGCTCCGTTTCCGTCCCGGCGGTGCTCGGTGAGGATCCCGGGGCTCCGTTCCCGTCCCGGCGGTGCTCGGTGAGGATCCCGGGGCTCCGTTCCCGTCCCGGCGGTGCTCGGTGAGGATCCCGGGGCTCCGTTCCCGTCCCGCGGTCGGTGCTCGGCGGAGACGCCCGCGGTTCCCGACCCGCCCCCGTTGCCATGACAACGAGTGGACGCCGCTCCTAGTCCCCGCCCCCTTCCTTCTTGTCCAATCAGCGCGCTCGTCCTCCCGCGCGCTGGCCAATGGGGATGAGCGCCCCTGCCCGCCCCTTCCTCGTGGAGGGCAGCGCGCGCCGGGCGATGGGCGGAGCCGGGGGCAGCGGACCAATGGCGTGCGGGGAGTGGTGAGGGCTGGGTTCCGATTGGCTGCTGCTGCGGCTTGGCGCGGCTGAGGAGGAGGAAGAAGACGAAGATGGCGACGCAGCGTGGCGGTGAGCGGGGGGCGCCGGGGGTCCCGTGGCCCTTGCTGGGACGCTGACCTAGTTCCGGCCTCCCCGCTGCAGCCCTGGGGCGTCTTCTCAAGGAGTCCGGCCCCGCGGCACCGGGAGGGCAGCGCCGGGACTCGCTTCCCCCCAGCCGTGGGACGGGGGCAGAGGCACGGACACCCCCGGGGTGTGCAGGGAGTGAAAGCGGGGCTGGGCTGGAATGGTTCGTGTTGAAAGGGACGTGGAACATCATTCAGTGCCACCCCTGCCATGGGCAGGGACACCTCCCACTGTCCCAGGCTGCTCCAAGCCCTGTCCAGCCTGGCCTGGGACACTGCCAGGGATCCAGGGGCAGCCACAGCTGCTCTGGGCACCTGTGCCAGGGCCTCCCCACCCTCCCAGGGAAGAATCCCTTCCCCATATCCCATCTGTCCCTGCCCTGCGGCAGTGGGAAGCCATTCCCTGTGTCCTGTCCCTCCATGCCTTGTCCCCAGTCCCTCTGCAGCTCTCCTGGAGCCCTTCAGGCCCTGCCAGGGGCTCGGAGCTCTCCCTGGAGCCTTCTCTTCCCCAGGGGAACAGCCCCAGCTCTCCCAGCCTGGCTCCAGAGCAGAGGGGCTCCAGCCCTGGAGCAGCTCCGGGGCTTCCTCTGGACTCTCTCCAACCTGTCCCTGCCCTTCCAAGGAGCTGATGTGCTTCTTTGTCCCAAACTCCCATAAGAAGCACTTTAGAACAGGATGTGGTTGGAGGAAGGAGGCACATGGAGGTGGGGCAGCACTTCCCTGGGGCCACTTCCCTGTTCTGGTCCATGGAGAGAAGCACAATGGGAAAAGTCAGCACAGGAATGGGCTCAGGAAGTGGGCACAGTGTCAACCAAACACTGATCCAAGCGAGGTGAATCAAGACCCCCAAAGCCCCTTTCCAGAAAAGCTCTGGGGGAAGAGCTTTTCCCTTACTCTTTTATTTTCCTTAATGCCAGAAGACAAGGGCAAAAATACCAATTTCCATGCTGAGTGTTCAATTTACTAATCAAACATTGTGAGCTTTTTTTGGGAGCCTCTGATCCTTGTTCCTTTTTGACCACAGGCATCTACAAACCTTGGGATCTCGCTCCTCTTTGGAGCAGGATGCAGCAGGATCCCTGGATGGGTTATTCCCTGTTTCAATGTTCCTGTCCAAAGATCTCCTCACTGATTGACACCCCTAAGAATCTTCTCTGATATGATGGGGGATTCCTTGGCACACCCCAAACCTTCATTTTTGGGGAATTATTTGTCTCTCAGCCCTTTGCTGTGTCCTGGATAACCTTTGGAGCACAGGAGGATCCCTCATGGATACACAAATGAACGAAGCTCATATCTGTGTGCACACAGCAGGGGTTAATTAAATGTAAATCTGCATATTTGGGGGCATTTAGCTGATTTTAAAGGTTTTTTTCTTTTTCAGATTGTTGATTGGAAGCATTTGGGAAAGACCTGGCTCCTCTCCTCTCCGTGGGGAGCTCCTGTGGGAAGTTCAGCCCTGTGCTTCACTTGGTCACCTCAGCTCTTCCTCTTTGCCAAAACCATGGGGTTTTTGGAGCAATTTATGCCTGTTTGGAACTGAAGTTGATCAGGAACTCCCTAAACTTTCTTCCTGGCGTGGTTTTCGGGGTTTCCCCCCCGTTCCCAGGGTGTGACAATGGTTTATTGTGCGGCCCTGAACTGCCAGAACGCCACGAGCGGGGCCTACAAGAACAGCTCCGTCAGTTTTTATGGATTCCCCCTACAAAACAAACCCCTGCTGAGGCAGTGGATCCAAAACATGGGCCGGGACATGGAGACCCCCTCCAAATACCAGCGCCTGTGCTCGGAGCACTTCGAGGAGAGCTCCTTCGAGAGGGATCCTTTGAAAGTCCGCAAGAACCGGCGCCTGCTGAAGGAAGCTGTTCCCAACAAATTCATTCGGGGGGAAGATGGGAATTGGCGCGTGGGGACCCCGCAGGGCTTCTGCGGCGTGATGAGGAACAACACCCGAAAACGGATCCGGAATCCTGAGCACTGGAGGGTAATTGAGGGGTTGGATAGTGGGGATAAGTTAAATGAAAGGGAGATTTGTGTGTAAAGCCTTGGAAGCAGCTTGGGAAAATATCCCTTCGAGGGCTTAATTAATATTAATAATAATAATAATATTGTTATTCCCTAATAATAAGCTTTCATTACAAGGGAGGAGCTTTTCCAGCCACTCTGACAGATCATGGCACTGCCTCAGGGTTTATTTAAAACACTGAATTATTTTATTTTTCATTGAGGGAAGAGCCACATTCCCTGAGGGGGCTGGGCATGGATGCTGACCATGGATATCTTTTTTTGTGACTAATTTGTGACCCAGTTGTTAGAGAAAATCATTGTTCTGGCTGAGTCACATCATTTTAAAGCCTTTTCTTTCATTCTGGATTAACAGTAGAAGGTTCTTATGTAAAATCCTTCATTAATATGCTGCTTACACATAACACAGACATTGCTGGGAGCAGCTGGGAGGTGCCCACGTGTTTAAACTGTTGGGAAAAGAGGGTTTCAGGGATTCACAGCTCCCCAGCAGCACTGACTGTGGAACATTCTGCGTTTTAGGTTCCTGGGATGTTTCCTCAGTGGCCACGTCTGGAGGATTGGCAGAATGAATTTTGTAAGCAGTTGCTAAAGGAGAAATACGGATCTTTGCTCACATTGGGAAAAGGTCAGTTTTCCCTTTCCGAAGGGACGTGTGCTGGGTCTGGCCTGGCTCTTGTCACTCCTCAAATCCCTGGATTTTTAGAGAATTAATCTTTCATACTTGTGAATCTTTATGGGAGACAGGAAGCTCCACAACTTTCCTGAAGGGCACTTTAGGATCCCTGGGAATGCATGTGCCTACAAAAACCAGGAGTGAGGAGTGGAAAAGGTTTAGGTACAGGAGCTGCAGTGACACACAGGATCATTAATCCTCTACCCTTGTTAATTACAGTGAAGTTGTGTTTTCCTCACCCCAGACCCTGGTGTATGTTTGGGTTATTCCCTGAAGAGAACGGAACTATTCTGATGCAGAAATAGTTAAATAACTTGAATGATGCCCAGAAAATGAAGAGACCTTGTTAATTAGCTTTAAATGCCCAGCTATATGTTTGCTTGAAGTCACTGATAGTTTCAATTTGAAGCTGTGAGCCCTCCCTGGCTCCTCAGCATTCAGGTAATTCCTTGGATTCCTAGAAGAACTTGCTGAAATTGGGGGCATTGCAGAAGGAGGAATTAGCTGGGAAAAAGACAGGACTGAACCATAAAATCCAGCACCAGGCAGCTGAATTTGGGGTTAAGGCTCAAATCCGAGACCTCCCACTTTCCAACGTTTCATTTTCAACCTTCTGGGTTGAAATCTGGCAATTCCTGGAATATTTTGTAAAAGTTGGAGCATGTATCTTGTTCACCTGCACCCCAGACACCCTTTTAGATATTGGAGCAGCTGCTGCTGTTCCCTCCTCGTTGGATCTTTTCCTGGAATAACAGAGATGCTCTTTAGAGAGTGGGTGATGCAGGGATTTAGTGGAAAACCGTGAGGGTGAGTTATTGATAACCATCATTGCCATGTTCTTTCTGTTCCTCGTTCAGGCTATCCTGCTCCCAAAAGCCATATCCCGGCAGGAGGAGCCACGCAGGTCAAGGATCGGCAGGATTTGGAGGGAAGGAAAATTCCTGCCAGCCTCAGCACAGGTATGTGGTGGTGTGGGAACCGACTGGCAGCACCTTGAACTTGGTAGGATTGGAGGGAGGGTGGATTCCAGCTCATCCCTGCTTTATTTTACCCACAGCTTGGGGGTTTTGTCCAGAAGCAGCAAATCGGGAATTGTAGTTCTTTGGAGATCTATGTTCTGTTCCGTCACACAAAGGGAATGTTCGGAATCTCCTCGTTCCAGGCCACGGCGGTGCCGCGATCCGATCCCAGGGCGCAGGCGGCGCACAGCCGCACGGATCATCCTCGGGAGCATCCCCAGCCCCGCACGGCCGCGGCTCGGACCGGGGGGAAACATCGGGGGGTCACCACACCCCGGCGACAAACCCTGCAGCTCCCGCGGGAATGGGAAGGGAACAGGGAAGCGGTGGTGGCTTCCTGGCGTGGGGGAACCTGGACGAGTTCAAGCAGTTCCTGCTGTACCACCGGCGGCGGCCCGAGGAGGCCGAGGTGCCGTGGTTCATCTGCACGGACTGCGGCAAGAGCTTCGCCCGGCACGCGTACCTGCTGCGGCACCAGCGCAGCCACGCCGGGCAGCGGCCCCACGCCTGCGCCGAGTGCGGCCGCCGCTTCCTGGACAAACCCGCGCTCCACAGCCACCTGAGAACGCATTTCCGCATCATCCGCGTGCCGCAGGCTTTCCTGGAGTAGATGTTCCCGGTCAGATGTCAAAAATCCTGCTCCGTCCAACGGTGGTGGGTTATAGTCCTGGGTGGATTAGAGGGAAGTTTGGGGATGAGGCAGTTTTCCTGAATTGAATCGAGTTCTGGTTCAATTTGGTGCTGGCCTAATAGTCAGTGATTAGGACCTGATTTTAATTAGTGGCTGGATAATTCCTGTCGTTCTTATCAGGCTCCATTCAGCTCTTCCTTGGAGCAGGAGATGGATAGAGCAGCATTGGCTGTGCCAAAAGCGGCGTTAACAAAACCTTGTGCACCAAACAGATCCAGAGTAGCACAGAGAAACACTGGAAGTTTTCAGGGATGAAAAATGGAGAATTGGGAATGGGATTTTCCCCCAGTAAGCTGATGTTTGAAGCAACCAGTTCTGGGCATTATTTCCCCATTTTAGCTGCTCTCCTATGATGACTGTACCTGCTGAAATAATTCTATTTTTTAGTTCTATTTTTATACTAATCCCATGCATCTCACCCCTGTGGGGTGAGATGCTGCTTTGGTGTCGGAAATTCTGGGGAAAAAAACCCATGGATGTATTGTACACGTGTGTGTGCCTCGTGTCAGTGATGTTCCTCTGAGAAGTGGAAACACAACGGGGAGAAGGTGACAGGAGAAGGCCTGTGGAAGCAGCACTCGGAGATTTTGTGTGTTCTCCCCACATGCTGGCGGCTTTCAGCATTTTTTATTTTTCCAGCTGAGTGCCAAGAGGGAAAATGTGTTGCCTCCAGTTGGAGGGGTGTCCTCAGCCACAGACTCCAGCTGGAATGAAGTCTCTGGGCTCGGCAGCCTCTGAGGAGCACTGGGGAACCAGCTGGGGCTGTGCTGGAATTTCAGGAGTTCTGAACAGCACTGGGAAAAGGGACTTGGCCCCAAAGCATCCTGCCCATCCCAGTACAGGAATAATGTCCTGAAAACCTTTCGGTGCTGGCTTCTCATTGTTTCCTTCTCATGAGTGAAGTCCTGGGGTTGGCTTTACTTTTATTCCTCACAGAACTCCAGACTGGTTTGGCTTGGAAGGAATGTTAAGGGTCATCCCATTCCACCCCCAGCCATGGCAGGGACACCTCCACTGTCCCAGGCTGCTCCAAGCCCTGTCCAGCCTGGCCTGGGACACTTCCAGGGATCCAGGAGCAGCCACAGCTTCTCTGGGCACCTGTGCCAGGGTCTCCCCACCCTCCCAGCCAGGAATTCCCAATTCCCAATATCCCATCTGTCCCTGCCCTCTGGCAGTGGAAGCCATTCCCTGTGTTGTGTCCCTCCATCCCTTGTCCCCGGTCCCTCTCCAGGTTGGGATGCTCCGATGTGGTGTATGGTTTCACAGCCTGGACATCCTCCCGGCCTTTGGAGAGCCCTAGCAGGAGGGAATGTGTCCTCCTGGACTGGGATGCAGCTCCATTCCCACAGAGGGGATGGTGCCTCTGTCTCCGGAGCTCTGGAGCCCATGGGATGCTCCACTCCTGAGGGGGCAGAGCTGCTGTGTCACACCCAGCTTTTAACTCCCCACTGCCACCAAGAGCAGGATCTTCAGCACGTGCTGTCCTGGGGGATCAAAGCTTCTCCAGGAGGAATTGACCTTCCGGGGGAAATATCACCTGCATGGTAAGAGATGTTTGGAAATCTTGGGGATAGACCAAGTAGACTCTGTCTGAGCTGGCACCTGGTGAATCCATGGCTGAGATGAAGAAACCTCAGCAGCTGAGGGAGCTGGGAAAGGGCTCAGCCTGGAGAAAAGGAGGCTCAGGGGGACCTTGTGGCTCTGCACAGCTCCTGACAGGAGGGGCAGCCAGGGGGGGTCAGGCTCTGCTCCCGAGGTTCAGGAAAATTGGCAATGGGCTCGTATTTAGATTGGATATGGGGAAAATGTCTTCATGAAAAAGGCTCGGTCCTGTGGCCATGGTGTGGGGCCTGGGGGGCTTGGGGGGACACAGTGCTGGAGGGGACAGGGAGCGATGACATCCTGGAGGGAAATGGCTGCTCAGGACCCCATGACTCTGCTCAGCCCATTCACCCTTCTTGTCCCACTGCCCTCTCCCGGGGGCTGGGGTCATCCTGCTCCGTGCCCAGCCCAGGGCAGCCCCTGCCATGGCGCATCCACACAGATCCTGGAGCTCCGAGGCGTCAGAGGAGCTTTTCTGGGGATAACCCCAGAAAGGTGGGAGTGTCACACTTTTCCCTGGCCTGGCACCAGCCCTAGCCCCTGACACTGCTAGAATGAAGGGTTCCAGGGTCGGGATGAGCACACGGGGTGGTCCCCAAAGCCAGAATGTCCCCCCACGAGGGTGTTGTGGCTGGGACAGGGTGCCCGGCTGAGCGGATTATCCCAGAGGCCTTGGGCTCTGGGCACCCCCAGGGCTCGGTGCCGGTGTTGGTGTTGGTGCCAGGGTCAGTGCCAGCTTTGGAAGGGATGCTGAACCAGTGCTGGGCCTTGGCGTCGGTGCCGGTGCCGCTGTCAGTGCCCGTGCTGACACCGGGGCCTGTGTCCGTGCAGGTCCCGGTGCCCACGCTGGTGCCGTGCCAATGTCACCTCCGCTCCTGTCGATGCAGAGCCCGGCGCTGGTGGCAGACCGGTGCCAGTTGCCATGGTAGTGCCAACGCTGCTGCCGGTGCCGGTGGCAGTGCTGCCGGTGGCAGTGCCGGTGCCCCGGTGCCCCGGAGGGTGCCGATGCCGGTGGCCGCGGTGGGGCCGCCCCCGGTGCCAGCAGCCTGTGGCAGTGCCGGTGGCACAGCCGCTGCCCGTGCGGGTGCCGCTGCCGGTGCCGGGGCAGCAGCGGAGCCGCTCCCGCGGGCGGTGGCGGTACCGGGGCCGCGCCGGTGGCGGAGCCGCTCCCGGTGCCGGTAGGCGGCAGTGCTCCGCGCTCCGCGCTCCCGCCGCTCCCCGCCCGCTGCCGCCCAGCCCGGAGGAGGCGGATGCGATTCCCCGGCTGCCCGTGGCTGCTCGGCGGGGCGGCGGGGCCCGGCCCGTGCGCAGGCACCGACAGCGGCCCCGGCCCCGCTCCCGGCCCCGGCCCCGGCCCGGGCCCGCTCCGCGCTCGCCGCCGCCGCCGCCCGGCCCCAGCCCCAGCCCCGGCCGCGGCCGCCGGGCCCCGGCCCAGCTCCGCGGGGCCATGGCCGAGTGGGCGCCCGCCCAGGTAAGCGCGGCCCGGGGCAGCGGGCACCGGCACCGGGCACCGAACGCGGGCGGAGCCGCCCCGCCCGCCCCGCTCCCGCCGCCGCCCGGCCCGGCCCCGCGCCCCGCGCCCCGGCCGGGACCCCCGGCACCGCCGGCCCGCGGGGCCCCGCCGCCCCCGGGGAGCGGAGCCGCGGTGGCGCCGCTGCCCCGGAATGGGGCCGAGCACCCCTGCCCCGGGATGGCCGTGCGTCCCCGGGCACCGCCGGGCACCGCTGGGCACCGCTGACCCGGGATATCCACGTGCCCTCGGGATGCCCCGGGCTGCCCCGGGATGTCCCCAGGGACCCGACCCGCGATGGCCCCGGTGCTCCCGGGATGCCCCGGGTACCGCTGACCCGGGATGCCCGAGTGTGCCCAGCGTGTCCCCAGGCGCCGCTGCCCCGGGATATCCCCATGGCCCCGGGATGCCCCAGGGTGCCCCGAGCACGCTTCAGCCCAGGGATGCCCCAGGCACCGCTGTCCTGGCGTGCCTCTGTAAGTCCCCAAGGTGTCCCAGGACACTCTGGTGCCCTGGCTGCTCCCTGCCCACCCAGCCCCATCCTCCTCCGGGGGCTTCCAGCTTGGGCAGGCCCAGGAATGGTTCCCAGGGCATCGGGTGACAGTTTGGGAGAGGGTCACCACGGTGACCTGCCTAGTTCTGGCTGGTGTTCCATGGGGACAGTGATGGGCACTGACCCCACGGCCACCATGGCTGCCCTGGACTGCCACTCACTGTCCCCTCAGACCGGTGCATTGCACACAGGGCTACCCTGCAGCTCTGGGGCTGCTGGTGGCCAAAAGCCCTGGAATTGGGGAATGAGGCTCCAGGGGGTGACCGTGGGCCTCCTCCCACGCGTGCCCTCACCGTGGCCCAGGTGCAGGAGTGGAACATGGAAGCCCCTCACCTGATGCCGCTGCAGCCGCCGCTGCTGCCGGAGCGCGCGCATGTGCGGGAGGCGCAGCTCCACTCCGCAGAGGCCTCGCTCTGGACCGTGGTGGCCACGGTGCAGGCCATGGAGAGGAAGATCGACCTCCTGGCCACACGCCTGCTCAGCCTGGAGGGCCGCTCTGGCACGGCCGAGAAGAAGCTCCTGGACTGTGAGAAGACAGCCATGGAATTTGGGAACCAGCTGGAGAGCAAGTGGGCAGTGCTGGGCACCCTCATCCAGGAGTATGGGCTGCTCCAGCGGCGCCTGGAGAATGTGGAGAACCTCCTGAAGAACAGGAATTTTTGGGTGCTGCGGCTGCCCCCAGGCCCCCGGGGCGAAGTCCCCAAGGTAGCGTGTCCTGGGGGGCTGCAGGACAATGGGGGGCCCTCGGTTTCCCTGGGGAGTAGGCACTGCTGAGCCTGGGGGTCTTGTCCCCGCAGGTGCCAGTGACATTTGTTGACATCGCCGTCTACTTCTCAGCGGAGGAGTGGAAGAACCTGGAGGAGTGGCAAAAGGAGCTGTACAACAACCTGGTGAAGGAGAACTACGAGGCTTTGCTGTCCCTGGGTAAATGTCCCTTTTCCCCCTTTCCCGTCAGGATGGAACGATGGCCGCCTCTCACCAGAGGGTCCCCAGCGTGGCTGCCCTGGTCCCCTGCCAGTGGTCGGTGGTGTTTCTTGCTGTGTCCTGGGACCACCCATTCCAGAGGGAACACTCCACGGCTCGTGCTCTGTGTGTGGGGACAGGGTGACATGCTGTGCTGTGCCAGTGCTGCCATGGTGCTGCTCCGGGGGCTGCAGAGCATCCTTGGCCCCCAAAGCTCAGGAACTGAGCGGGATTTAGACGGGTTCTCTGCCAGGAAAGATGCCAGGGCCTTGCAGCCTGGTGTGTCCCCTTGTGTCCCCCCATGCCTGGGTGACAGGGAGGGTGTGACAAGCATGGCCCTGGTGACATCAGTCTGTGCCCCCCGCAGATGGGGCCCTCTCCAGAAGCGAGGCACAGCCCCGCAGCGAGCGCGGGGAGGCTCCCTGTGTCCCCGAGCAGCGGGAGCTGGAGCAGAGGGAGCTGCCGCCGGACACCTGCGCGGGTGAGGCACCACGGGAGGATCTGTCCCCCCTGTCCCCACCTCGTGTTCCCCTACTCTCCTCATCTCAGGGACATCCCTTCTTCCCCACCAGCCCCATCCCCACTGGGCCCAGCTCTCCAGCTGTGACTGGGAACTGCCATGAGTGACCCCAGAAAATCTGTGACTCTTGTGCTGGAGGTCTTGGATATCCCTCTGTGGGAGATCCATGTGTCCCCCACTGCCACCATGTTGTGTCAGAGCCCATGGGCTGTGCCACAGTCACCTGTTCCCAAGGGGTGTGCCTATCCCTAAGGGCTGCCTAAGAGTCACCCATTCCCAAGGGCTGTCCCACAGTCACCTGTCCCCACAGCTCCCTGGGAGTGTTGGATGACCATAACTGCTGTGGGATGGGGATGTCCTGCGTGGCTGGGGTCCAGGGGTCCCGCACCCCGGGGTGTGATGGCCGTGGGTCACACCGTGCAGCTCCATCTCGGCCCCGGCCAAGTCTTTCCTTGTGAACAGAGTCGCTGATCTCCACCTCCGACATCCTGTCCCGGATCAAGCAGGAGGTGGCCTTCGTGGGGGAGCAGCAGTTCCCGGAGGAGCGGGGGATGCCACCAGACCCCTGTGCAGGTGAGCCCGGGGCTGAGCCTGCACCCACCGGAGCCATTCCCTCCTCAGCCTCCCGGAGCAGGACGCGGCCCCGCGTGGCTGAGTCCCTGTCCCGGTCCTGTCCCTCGCTGCAGGTGCAGACGCCCTGATCACCGCGCACGACTTCTTGTCGTGGATCAAGCAGGAGGAAGAGCCCTGCGTCCGGGAGCCCTGGGAGCTGCCGGAGAGGGAGATGCTGCCCCCGGCTCCTGGTCCTGGTGAGCGATCCTCGCCGTGGGGCTGGGGTGGGGCTGAGGTGGGGGGAGCACCCACCCAGGACGAGCTGTGCCTTGGGGACATCCCCGGCGTCCCCGGTAGGCACTGACCGGTCTTTCTGTCCCCTGCAGCCAGCGAGGGGCTGCTGGTGAAGACGGAGGAGCGGTGCCCCCACGCCGAGCCCCCTGAGGAGGTGGGTTTGCCGGGCAGCTCCGGGGAGCTGCTCTTCCCCGGCACGGGCTTCGGGACCCCCGAGGGACAGGCGGCGGTGCCAGCGGCGGTGGCTCTGCCGGCGCAGCACAGACTGGGCAAAGCTCCGGGCCCCGAGCCGGGCCCGGGGGCCGATGCCGGGGGCGTCCCCGCGGCGCCGCCGGGCCCCGCCGAGGAGCGGCCGCACGGCTGTGCCGAGTGCGGGAAGAGCTTCAGCGGCAAGAAGAGCCTGCGGATCCACCAGCGCAGCCACGCGGCCGAGCGGCCCTACCCGTGCGCCGAGTGCGGCAAGAGCTTCAATTGCCACTCGGGGCTGGTGCGGCACCAGATGATCCACCGCGGCGAGCGGCCCTACAAGTGCTCCGAGTGCGGGAAGTGCTACAGCCGCAAGGAACACCTGCAGAACCACCAGCGGCTGCACACCGGGGAGCGCCCCTTCGCCTGCGCCCAGTGCGGCAAGAGCTTCATCCGCAAGCAGAACCTGCTCAAGCACCAGCGCATCCACACTGGGGAGCGCCCGTACCAGTGCCCCGCCTGCGGCCGCAGCTTCCGCTACAAGGAGTCGCTCAAGGATCACCAGCGCGTCCACGGCGCCGAGGCGGGGCCGCCGCCGCTGCCGCCGCCCGGGATCCTGCCCCCCGGCGACTAGGGGCCGCCCCGCCGCGGACTGACACCCCCGGGACGGGGCCAGCCCCCGGCCACGCAGCTTCCGACCAAACCGAGGTGCCCGGCCGGGGCGGGGGGAGCGGGGAGCCCCGGGGCGGGACGAGCCCCCGGTCCCCCGCCACGGACGGACGCTTCGCCCCCAGCGCTCCCCCCACGGACAATGTCGCCGCACGGGGTGGGGGGCAGCCCCCCGCCGTGTCCCCCCGCGCCACCCCCCGCCTGCCGCTCTGTCCCCTCGCCCCCGCTGCTTATTTTTACTGCCCCCCCGCGCCGTCCCGCTGTACAGTGCTTGGGGTGTAGTTTTGTATGGACGAAGCGATACGGAATAAAGTCGTGCTGGGCTGCAGAGCCTTCGGCACCCCCGCCGCGGGTCCCCCGTGCTCTGTGGCCGCACTCGGGGCCCGGCCCCGCGGTCCCGCGCCCCGGGAAGGCAGCGGCAGCAGGATGGGGAAAGGGGAATGTCGTGGTGGGACACGGGGCAGTGCGAATGGCAGCGCTGTGGATCTGGGGGTGGGGGGGCTCAGGAGGGCCCTGTGTCACCGCCTGCGGTGGCCTCGTGCCAGCGGGGCTGTGTGGAGACCCCCACTCGTGCCGCCCGTCACCGACCCATTCCTGGGTCCTTCCTGTCCCCTGTCCTTGACCCATCCCCAGGTCCCTCCTACCCTTGATTTGGGGATGTGAATTATTTCACCCAATTTTTTCCCCACAGCCATGGGAAGCCGTGGCACTGCCCCAGGCACCCCAGGGTCCCCAAGCCGGGTGTCACCATCCTCCTCTGAGGCCACAACCAGAGAAGGGTTGACCCCACAAGTGCCGCAGCTCCTGCCGTCCCAGTGTCCCCTCCCTGGGGGCTGCACCCACCTGCCCCTTCCCCCCTGGGGGGGAGGAGCTGCCACTGAGCAGGGCGTGGCAGTCGAGGGGTCCTGTGTGTTGGGGGGCTGGAAGAGGGGACATGGCACAGTGGGGACACAGCACAGAGGGTTCAGCAGGGCTGTCACCCTGGTGTGAGATGGAGATGGAGGGGGGACACAGGGGGTGCAGTGCCGGGGTGCCTTGGGGACCCTGCACATGCTGTGGGGACACTACACATGCCATGGGGACCTCGGACACTACCTGGGGACCCTACACACTGCTGGGGACCCTGCACCTTGCCTGGGGACCCCAAATGCTGCTGGGGACTTTGGACCCTTCCTGGGAATCCTGCACATACCCTGGGAACACTGCACAATGCTTTGGGACTCTGCACACTCCATGGGGACACAGCTGGGGAGCTTGGGCACTCCCTGGGGACACTACACACTCCTGGAACCCGTCAGGCTGCCTGGGCCCTGCACATTCCTGGGGACCCTCTGGGGACTCTGCACACTGCTGGGGACCTCAAACCCTGCCTGGGGACCCCGAACACTCCTGGGCAGGGGACGCTGCACGCTCCCCTCAAGCTGCATATGCTGTCACCCCTCTCCAGATCCACACAGCTGTTGGTTCCAAGCCTGGACAGTGCAGCCCCTGCTCACCAACCCTGATCCCACAGTGCTGGGCTCCCCCAAAGGAACGGGGTGAAGCTCGTTTGCCCCATGGCCTTGTCCCTGTTCAGGGCTGCAGAGCCATGGGTCAAACGACCCCCGGCCCAGCTCTTGCCCCCACAGAGAGATCACACACAAAACCATCTTTTCTGGGTTTTTTTGGAGGCTTTTTTTTTTTTAACAGAAGTTTTATGGTTATATGCAAATTAGGTCATTAAATGATTTGCATAAAATGTTCGCACGTCAGCGACTAAGTGTTCCTAACTCCCACCCCCCGACAGGTAGTAAATCCTACTGGACTAGCGCCGTCACTCCGCGCTGTCACACGCGTCCCCCGCGGGCGTCACCTCGGGGCACTCCTGTGCCTCACGTGTGCGGGGACACGCGGCCACCTGCCCGGAGCGCTGCGAGCCCGCGGCAGGCGGGGGCAGCGCCGGCCACCCGCGTCCCCTGTCCCTTCCCGCGGGGATCCGGGTGCCGCCCGCGTCACCGCACACCGTCCCCCCCAGGGCGGCCGCGGGCACTCCGTGTCCTTGGCGGGGCGGCTCCCGCCCGTCCCTAGCTGTTGGTGAGGAAGAGGCGTCTGTGTCGGGAAGCGGAGCCGCGCGGCCGCCCGCGGCGCCGGCCCCGGCCGCGGTTGCCGAAGGGGCTCCGGCTGGGCACGGCGGTGTCTGCCCAGCCGGCGCTCCCGGCCGGCGGCTCGGGGAAGCTGGGCTCGGCTTTGGGCTGCTCGAGGAGCGGGCTGGGGTCGCGGCGGGGCTCGGGGGGCGGCGGGGCCGGGCTCTGGCGGGCGCCGGCGCGCTCCTGGCGCAGGTAGCGCAGCTCGTCGCGGATGTCCGTGAGGACGCCGAGCAGGCGGAACTGCAGCTCCCGGTCGCGCGCCCGCTCCTCGCGCTGGGTGGCTCGTTCCTCCTGCCACATGGCCAGCTCCTGGTGGTACAGCTGGTCCCACTGCTCCTCCAGGTCGAGCAGGTGATGGATGCTAGTCCTCCAGCTCTCCCGGCGGTCCTCGCGCAGGCGGGAGCAGCCCAGCCCGCGGGCGGGGCCGGGGGCGGCCGGGGCGTCGCCGGGCGGGGAGGCGGAGGAGGGCAGCGATTCCTCGGTCAGGGCGCCGTGCAGCGGGGAGCGGGCCGGGGGCTCCTCCTCCACCGGAGCCTTCTCCCAGGTGGGCCCCATCAGTACCCTGGGCAAGGCGCCCATCTCCGGGCCCGGGCCCCCCGCCTGCTCCTCGGGATGCGCCGAGTCGAGCCCGCGGCCCAGGGCGGGCAGGTCGGACACCCCCTCGTGCCCCCAGTCCGAGTGAGCGTCCGCGGGGTTGAGGGAGTCCTCGGGCAGGGAGGTGACGGAGCCCTGGGAGCTGCACCGGCGGATCAGCATGGCCTGGCGGGACAGTTTCATGTCCTCCTCCGCTGACATGGGGGCCTCGGGCCCCGGCTGCATCCCCGCGGCCCCGCCGTGGCCCCTCTCCACCTCCCGGCCTTCCCGTTCCTCCTCCTCGGACATGGAGGCGTAGGAGACCAGGGATTCGTTTCGCAGGGATGGGGAGATGGCCGACGCGTCTGGAGTGCGCAGCTCCGGTCCCGACTCGGCTGGGAGAGAAGAGAAACCTCTGGTGAGCCACAGCACTGTCCCGGCCCCAGGCCCTCCCCAGCACAGTGGATCTCCATCCTGACCCAACAGATCTCCATCCTGACTCCCCTCCCAGCAGATCCCCATCCAGAACCCCACTGCCAGTGGATCTTCCACCACATCCTGCTCCCAGGAGATCTCCATCCAAACCCTGCTGCCAGAGGATCTCCATCCAGATCCCACACTTCCCAGCAGATCTCCATCCTGACTCTAATCCCAGCAGATCTCCATCCTGACTCAGCAGAGCTCCATCCAGACCCCGGTCCCAGCCAATCTCCACCCAGACCCCACACCTCCCAGCAGGTTTCCATCCAGACCCAGAGGATCTCCATCCCGCCCCGCTCCCAGGAGCCCGCAGCCCGTGCCGTTGCCGCCGTACCGGAGCCGCTCTGCCCCTCTCCTCGGCCGTAGTCGCAGACGCCGGCGGGGTCGGGGCTCTGGCCTGGCAGGCGTGGCGCGGCCGAGCCCTCCACGTCGGGCAGGGCCGAGGGCTGCCCGTTGGTGTCGATGTAGATGCTGGGGTGGCTCACGCCGGGCTGCAGGTGCATGAAGGGCTGCTTGGACGCGCCGGGGAAGAACAGATCTGCAGGACACAGAGGATGCGGCCTCAGCTGATGGGGACATGGTGGCCCTGAGGTACAGATGCTCCTGCAAGGCCATCCCGCGCCATTGCTCACCCTCACCTGCCCCAGTACCATCCCGAACCCCGAGGGGGCTGACATCCCTTAGTGCCAGAGAATCATGGGATCAGGGAATAACCCACAAAGATCATGAGTCCAGCTCCTGGCCCTGCACAGACACCCCAACAATCCCACCCTGTGCATCCCCAAGAGGGTTGTCCAGACACTCCTGGAGCTCTGGCAGCCTCAGGGCCAGGACGATACCATGGGGAGCCTGTTCAGAGCCCTAGCACTCTCTGGGGGAAGAACCTTTCCCTGATGCCCAGCCTGATCCTTCCCCAGCACAGCTTCATGCCATTACACAGGATTTCTTCCTTCAGCCTAGAGCCCTCCTGCTAGGCACATGACCGGCGCCTGGATCAGAGACACCTGAGCCGGGACCACATGGACTGAGCCCCACAATGCCCCCACTGAAACCAGAGGGGCCATGCTGGGATCAAACAGCATCAAAATAAAGAGAAGAAAAAAGAACAGAAAAGACATGCTCCTGCAAAGTTTGAGGTGCTCCTGCCGATCCTGTTGATCTGGCAGATTCCCAGAGAAGCTGTGACTGCCCCTGGATCCCTGGAAGGGTCCAAGGCCAGGCTGGACAGGGCTTGGAGCAGCCTGAGATAGCGGAAGGTAGCCCTGCCCATGGCACAGGGTGGAAAAGGATGAGCTTTAAGGTCCCTTCCAACTCAAACCATTCTGGGGTTTCTGTGATTCACTGACCCCAGCTTATTTTCATGGAGGATTTCCAATCCCAGCACACACAGTTCCCTACCCTGGTGGCTGGTACTTGGGTACAACAGGACCGTGGCTCTGCCGGACGCCGCACGCCCAACACAAACCCCAGAGTCTCTTTCCACAATGTGCAATGGCCGGCTCAGAACACCGATGTGGCCGGACGTCCCTCAGGGAGCACAGCAGGAAAGCCAACGCTCCAACCATCCTCTGCCCGGAGAACCGCCACCACTGACCTGGGTCCAGGATGATCTCGGGCTCTGAGTCGTGGCTGGCCTGCAGGAAGGTGGAAGCCACCATCTTCTCCAGGGGCGTGAGGCGCGGCTTGTGGAGAGGCCCCCCGGCGCGGTTCATGGGCAGGTGTTTCTTGGACGTGATCTTCTTCTTGACGTCCAGCCGCAGGTCGCGCCACTTGTGCTTGAGGTCGTCGATGGAGCGCTCGGTGTAGCCCAGGAAGTTGACACGGCTTTGGATTTGGGTCCAGAGCTGCTTCCGCCGCACGGGGTGAGCCCGCAGGGCCTCGGACCCGTACAGGGCGCTGAAATGCCGGACCACATTCCAGACCAGCGTCTCGGTCTCGTCATTGGAGAAGTTGGCCTTCCTCTTCCGGCCAGACGCTGGCATCGCCTGCGAGGCTGCGGCAGAGGTGGAAGGGGCACAATTGAACCTCGGTCCCCACTCCTCTCTGTCAGCTCCTGGGGGGAACATGGGGCTGCGGGAGCCCGAGGGAGCCGCGGAGGAGGGAGCCGAAGCAAGAGCCCCGGAGGCATCCATGGCAGGGGAGGCTTGGGCCGGGGAGGATCTAAAGAGCCGCTTCGGCACAGCACGCGGCACGGGCGCACCGCATCGCCTCGCCCGGCTCGAGAGCACCTGGGAGGGGAGAAAAGGAAAGGGCAGCGGTGGGTGGGACTGCGAGGGCCCCCCAGCTCTCTCCAGCCAGAGGCACCCGGGAGCCCCCAGTCAGCTGCCACGGGGGCCGCGGACAGAGGAGTGGCCGTGCCGCGCATCAGGACTGCACTGAGGGGTCGTGCTGAGCGCCTCGGGCACAGCACCGGCTGTGGGGCCATGATGATGCCTCAGAGGGTGCCGAGGAGCACCTCGGGGCCAGGCTGAGGGTGATAGGGGCACCTCAAGGCCACGGCAAGGGTCTCATGGCAATGCTGGCTGTGATGGGGAAAGTCTTGGGCATGATGAGCACTTCAGGTTCCCAGCCAGGGCTTCGGGGCCAACAGCACTGACCAAGACCTGAAGGACAGGTCTAGGTGGCCGTGGTGAACACCTCAAGGCCATGGTGCAGACCTCGGCCAAGAAGCAGGCCTTGGCAAGGGTCTTGGCCACGGTGAGAACATCCAGAGCCCAGTGAGCACCTCAAGCTCCCACTGAGGACCTTGGGGTTGTGGTGAAACCCACGGCCACAGTGAGAGCCTCAAGGCCATAGCAAAGGTATTGTGGAAGGCCTTGGCCATGGCGAGCAGCTCAAGCTCCCAGCGAGCGCCCTGGCACCAGGGCAATGCTCAAGGCCATGGCAAGTGTTGCAAGGCCTTAATGAAGACCTTGGCGAAGGCCGTGGCCACAATGAGCACCTGAAGAGCCCAGTGAGGACTTTGGGGCCACGGCAAAGACCTTGACTATGGTGAACACCCCAAGCTCCCAGTGAGGACCTTGTGGACACAGCAAAGACCTCGGCCACGGTGTACACCTGAAGCTCCCAGCGAGCACCCCAGGGCCATGGCAAAGAACTTGGCCATGGTAAACACCGTGGCCAAGGTGAAGACCCCAGGCTCCTCATGAGGAACTTGGGACCACGACAAAACCCTTGGCCGTGGCAAGTGCTCCAAGGCCACGATGAAGCCCTCGGCCATGGCGCACACCTGGGCCAGGTGTGCACACCTCAGGCTCCCACGAGGAGCACGAGACCACAGCAAAGACCACGGCGCCCACCCCAGCCTCCCCTGGCACCCTCAGCCCCCACCGAACTCCAGCAGCCCCGCACCAGCTTCGTGCAGACCCCGCAGCCCCGAGGTGCCTCTGCCGCCCCTACGGTGCCCCGAACCCCCTCCCCATCCTCGGAGCCCCCCAGCCCCCCGGCAGCGCCCACAGCCGCGGCCTCGGGGCGCCCGGAGCGGGGCCCGGGCGGGCTGCGCGCTGCCCCCCCTTGGCTTTGTTCGCGCTTCTCCGACCGGGGACAAAGCGGCCGGGCCGGGGCCTGCCCCGCGGAACCCCCCCCATTCGGGATCCCACTGCGGGGGGTGCGCGGGGCAGGCACCGGCCGCGGCCCCACGGCTGCCCCCGCCCCGCCGGGCCCCCCGGCCCCGGGGCATCGCTTACCTGTGCCGGGACGGGCGTGCGCGGCGCGGGGGGCGCGGAGCGGGGCCCCGGCGGCGGCGGGAGGGGGGGCTCAGCTCCGGCGGCGGGTAATGGCTCCCGCCTCAGCGGAACTCGCCTTCATTTCCTCCGAGCGCCGGCGCGGGCCCTGCGCGACACCGCCGCCCGCGGGCCCCCCCTGGCGGCACCGCCGCGCACGGGCGGGGGCGGGACCGGGCCCGGGGCACAGCCCCGCGGGAGGGGACAGCCCCCGGGAGGGGACAGCCCCCGGGACGGGACAGCCCTGCGGGAGGGGACAGCCCCCGGGACGGGACAGCCCCCGGGAGGGGACAGCCCCCGGGACGGGACAGCCCCCGGGAGGGGACAGCCCCCGGGACGGGACATCCCTGCGAGAGGGGACAGCCCCCGGGACGGGACAGCCCCCGGGACGGGACACCCCTGCGGGACGGGACAGCCCCCGGGACGGGACAGCCCCCGGGAGGGGACACCCCTGCGGGAGGGGACAGCCCCCGGGACGGGACAGCCCCCGGGAGGGGACAGCCCTGCGGGAGGGGACAGCCCCCGGGAGGGGACAGCCCCCGGGACGGGACAGCCCCCGGGAGGGGACACCCCTGCGGGAGGGGACAGCCCCCGGGAGGGGACAGCCCCCGGGACGGGACAGCCCCCGGGACGGGACATTCCTGCGAGAGGGGACAGCCCTGCGGGAGGGGACAGCCCCCGGGACGGGACATCCCACCGGCACGGGATATCCCACCGGGACGGACATCCCCGCATTCCGCCCCGAGGAGACAGTGGGATCCACCGTGGATGTATCCCCGTGGGGATCCCCCCGGGGTGATGCATCCCTGTATCCCACTCCCGGGGGGCCGCGGGGGGCCGCGCGGGGCTGTATCTCCGTGGGGGGCCCCCCCATGCACCCCATGCCTGCATCCCCCCCTTGCACCCCCGCGATGGTGTACCGGGTGGGGGTCCCAGCCCAGTGCACCCCGTGTACTCCCATGACGGTGTATCCCCGTGGGGACCCCACCGTGCATCCAGGCCCTGCACCCCCCCCCACTCTCCCACCCGTGGTTGTGCATCCCTGTGGGGGTCCCCCCTGCTGCACCCCATAACTGCATCCCCCCTCCCCTGCATGCCCACCCGTGACCATGGATCCGTGTGGGGATCCCCCTGTGGACTCCACCCTTGTATCCCCCCTGGGCCTGTGGGGACACCTCTGTCCCTGGCTGGTGGCCTGGTGGCCTCCAGCTGCCCCTGACTCTCTGTGGACATGCAGAGGGTCATCCCCGTACGCCATCCCACCTCAGGGACCCCGGTGTGGAGGGACAGGGTGCACAGCGTACCGGGGGCCCGGTGCAGGGGACCCCCAGGGTGCCCGTGGGTGCCACCAAGGCTGGCACAGCTATGACAGGGTGGTCAGCCAGGTCCTCACTGCCTGCAGGTGCTGCCATGACCCTGGCACTGGGGGTGCGATGGCACAGCTCGGGATGCTGTGGGGGCCATGGTGTCCCCAGGCCAGGACAAGGGAGGGGGGTTTGGGGTGGCCCGCTGCTCCCGGCAGTCCCAGGGGGCTCTGCCCCACTCACAGCAGATGAGACAGTAGAATAAAACCACCCGTGCTTAACTTTGCAGAATTCCAACTTTTTAATGCCTATAGCAATCCTCTGGGCACCACGTGGTGACAGCAGCTGGTGGCACCCAGTTCCCCCACGGGAAGGAGCTGCTGTCCCCAGCATGGGGACACCCCAGCACCACCCCCATCCCCCCACAGCAGTCACAACTACCCCACTCAGGGCAAATCCCCCTGGCAGCAGCTCCAGAGTTTCCTGCTGGCTGCAGCAGCCCCCCCTCCCCCGGGGAGAAGGTTCTGGCAGCAGGCTTGTGTCCCCAGCACTGCCACTGCTCCATGGGTGACACACAGAGCGTGGCAGCTCCACAGCCCCCATGCACGGTGATCCCATGTGGCCATACAGACCCACAGCAAACCCCACGGCACAACTGCAGGGAACAGCGGCCAGGCCAGTCTGGTGACGGTCCCAATGAGCACCTGACCCTGTCACAGGCACGAGCGGGTCCGAGCACGCGCCAGCCACCCGGTCACTGCTTGGGAGGGGTGTCCCCAAGGAGGGCTCGCCCTGCGCCGGCTGACACCATGTGCACCGCATCCTCCAGCTCGTAGAAGGCCTGGAAGAGGTCCGGCGAGGTGGCCTGGCACTCCAGGTACCGCCGCAGCGTGGCCAGGCTCCTCCAGACCTCCCGCTCCGAGGGGCAGGGCGGCACGGCCACCAGCTCGCCCGCGTCCTCACCCTCCGCCATCCCCTCGTCCCCGTCTGCCTCTGCCGGGTCCCCGTCGCGCTCCAGCTGCTCCCGGCTGAGCAGGCCGGGTGCCGGGGTGAGGGACACGGCCTCGGCGCTGGCATCGGGGGTGAAGCCGGCGGCGCGGAAGCAGCTGGCGATGAGCCCCGGGTGAACATCGCCCCAGGCCTGCGCCAGCATGTGCAGCACATCCAGCAGGCTGGGCTGCCCCGCGCCGCGCTCCGCCGGCAGCCACCGCAGCAGCCGGCGCCGGTAGTGGCCCTTGAGGTCGCTGGCGATGCCACGGTCCAGGGGCTGGGCCAGGGCGGTGGCCGGCGGGACGAAGACCATCCTGACATTGGACAGCTGGAGGTAGGGGTGCGCCTCGTGCTTGGCCAGGAGGAGCAGCACGCTCTTGCCCTGCCGCCGCATGGCCTCGTTGAAGTCCCGCAGCCACTCGGCGAAGAGCACGGCGGTCAGGCCGCCCAGGCTGCCGGCGCGGTAACTCCACGGCATCTGCTCCAGGTTGACGCCCCGCAGGCAGCGCGGCCGGGGGCTGTCCCCCACCGCCCGCAGCGGCACCTTCTCCGAGCCGCTGGCGTTGGCGCACAGCAGCAGCGTCAGCCGCTCCCCGGCGCTCTCGCCGCTGCCGGGGGCTCCGGCCGGGAGCAGCACCGCGGTCTCCCCGCAGGCGAAGATCTCGGCGGGTGCGTAGCCGCGGAGGAGGCCGGGCAGCACGGCGCCGGCCCAGTGCTCCACCGTGGGCTGCTCCGCGTCCCCTTTCTCCGCCGGTGGCTTCTTGCCGGCGAGGCCGTGGCGAGCGCCCACGCGGGCCAGCCAGCCGCCGCTGGGCTCGGGCTCGGGCCGGGCCAGCGCCCCGGCCAGGTGCCTGGCCCTGAGCTGCAGCAGCGGGCGGCCCACGGGCAGGTCGGCGGCGCGGGCACCTTCCACCCAGCGCAGCAGCGCGGCCTCCAGCGCCGCATCCTTGCCCTCCCGCTTGCGCTTGCGCTCGGGGTCGCCGTTGCGGTGCCACTCGCTCAGGATGCGCTCCTTGTTCTTGATGATGCGACAGATCTGCGGCTGCGACACCCCAAAGCGCTTGGCCAGCTCGCTCTGAGACACCTTGGGGCCCTCCAGCATCTCCAGCACCCGCACCTTCTCGGTCAGCGACAGCTCCTTCCGCTCCTTCCGCGGCGCTGCCGTCGCTCCCTCCGCCGTGCCCGGGGAGCGGCCGGTGCAGGGCGCCGGGCGGTGCGGGCTGCCCGTGGCCCCCAGCCCCACCGGCTCGGCGAGGCCTCTCCCGCAGCGACCGCAGGCGTAGCCGAGCTCCGTGCTGCGCCCCAGCCGGTGCCGCACCAGGTCCGGCTTCTGCCCGACGCCTCGGCCGCACTCGGCACAGTCCAGCGGCGGCTCCCCGGGCCGGCAGCGGCGGCTCTCGAAGGCGGGAGGTGCGGCGATGAACCCCCCGTTACCGGCACCGGGATTCGGCTCCGGCTCGAGGACACCGCAGTGGCTGCAGCCCCGTTCCCGCAGCGGGACGAGGAAGTCGGCGGGGCCGGTGTGGCAGGACGGGGGGGACTGGGGCGGTGGGGACACCCCGTCCTCGCTCTTCACCTCCTTCACCTGCCAGTCCCCTGTGGAAACAGGAGCGCGTTGGGGAGCAGCCTTCTCACCGGGAATCCCGCGGGACCCAGTCGCCGGCTCGGCAGGATCCGGCCCATTGTCCGAGCCCTGTTCCTGGTCCCAGCTGGCCACGATCCCGCCCGTCCCCATGTCCCGCTCACCCTGGGAGGGGCCGGCGGGTGCCGCATGTGGCCGGGGGCTCTGGTGCTCCCCGTAACGCCCCGCTGCCGCCGCCACCCCCTCGTCCCCTCTCTCCACCTCGGCCAGGATGTCGGGTTTGGTGATGGCGTAACCTGTCACAGAGACAAGAGGAGGGACAGCCAGTGATGCCACTGGTGATGCCACTGGAGATGCCACCAGTGATGACATCGGTCACAACAGGCCAGTGTTGGCTGCCCGTGGTGCTGGGGACAGGCAGACGGTGTGGTCCCGTGGTGATCCCAGAGCCACCCCGTGACCTCCCGCTCCCGGCATCAACCCAGTGACCGCTGGCCTCGCTCATGGCCAGGCCGCGACCGGCAGTGCCAGCACCGGTGCCGGGATGGCCCCGCTGCCTCACCCAGGTCGACCGGATGTTGACGGTCCTCCTTCATGGCACCGGCACCGTCTCGGTCCTCGGGAAACGGAGCGGAAGCTGCTCCCGGTGCTGCTCCCGCCGAGGCCTCACCAGCGCGAGGGATGGCGGTGGCTGAGTGATGCTGCACCGGGATGACGGCGCGCGGCCGGGCGGCGGGACGCGGCGCCGGCGCTGCCCGTGGGGCCGGTGGCGGGGCCGCCGAGCCCCGGTGGGCCGCGGTGGCGATGCCGCACCTGTCCCCGTCCCCGTCCCCTCCCGCCCGCTCGGTCTCGCCCGGCGCCGCCGCCACCCCCGCCCCGCGCGGCCCCGCTACCGGAGGCGGGAGCGCGCGTGACGCCAGGCCACGCCCCCTGGGCGCCCCGCCTCCCGATTGGCTGCGCCACCGCCCAATGGGCGCGCGGTCCGCCCGCCGCCGGGGGCCGCTGTGGCGCCGGGCGCCGCCGCCGCCGCTCCCAGCGCGCCCCGCGCCCTCGGCATGGCCGCTCCGCCCCGCCGCTGCTGAGCCGCCGCCGCCGCCCGGCCCCGCCGCCGCCCGCCCGCGCCGCCGCCCCGCACCGCCCGCGCCGCCCCCCGCGCCATGGCCGACTGGGCCCCCGCTCAGGTAAGCGCCGCCGCCGTCCCCCGCCGCCCCCGCCGGCCGCCGCCCCCCGGCCCGGCCCCGCGTCCCGCCCCCCCCGCGGGCTGCGGGCGCGTCCCCGCGCTCACCGCCGCGCGCCCGGCGCGTTCCCCCGGCAGGAGCTGGAGTGCATGATGGAGCCCCAGGAGCTGGGCCTGGAGCAGCCGCTGCCCGCCCCCGAGCAGGGCCCCGGCGGCGAGGCCGAGCTGCCGGCCGCCGAGATCTCCCTCACGCTGGTCACCGAGATCCAGGCCGTGGACAGGAAGGTGGACACGCAGGCCGCCCAGCTGATGAACCTGGAGGGCAGGATGAGGATGGCGGAGACCAAGCTGATCGGCTGCGAGAAGACGGCGGTGGAGTTCGGGAACCAGCTGGAGAGCAAGTGGACGGCGCTGGGCACCCTCATCCAGGAGTACGGGCAGCTGCAGAAACGCCTGGAGAACATGGAGAACCTGCTGAAGAACAGGAACTTCTGGATCCTGCGGCTGCCCCCGGGGGCGAAAGGGGAAGTGCCCAAGGTAACGGTTTGCTGCTCCCTGCTGCAAAACGGGGCTGTTCTGCACATATGCTGTGCTCAGAACCCTGTACCCTGAGCTCCCAGCCCCATACCCTGAGCTCCCAGCCCCATACCCTGAGCTCCCAGCCCCATATCCTGTGCTCGCAGCCCCATATCCTGTGCTCCCAGCCCCATACCCTGAGCTCCCAGCCCCATATCCCGAGCTCCCAGCCCCATATCCCGAGCTCCCAGCCCCATACCCTGAGCTCCCAGCCCCATATCCCGAGCTCCCAGCCCCATATCCCGAGCTCCCAGCCCCATATCCCGAGCTCCCAGCCCCATATCCTGAGCTCCCAGCCCCATATCCTGTGCTCGCAGCCCCATATCCTGTGCTCGCAGCCCCATATCCTGAGCTCCCAGCCCCATATCCTGTGCTCCCAGCCCCATATCCTGAGCTCCCAGCCCCATATCCTGAGCTCCCAGCCCCAAATCCTGAGCTCACAGCTCCATATCTTGAGCTCTCAGCTCTGTGCCCTGTACAGCCTCATCTCTTGCACTGACAGTCCCATATCCTGTGCACCGACAGCCCCATATCCTGCACTGACAGCCCTATCCCTGCACTCAGAGCCCCATTTTGGGGCAGCTGCAGTGCTGGGAGCAGTTCGTGGCTCCCCCACAGCACTGTTCCCTTCAGCACCCAGAAGCACCAGCACAGCTCCCGCTGTGTTAATTATGCACCGCTCGTGCGTGTGTGATCTGGGAGGGATGTCACAAATTCCTGTGTTTGGATCACGTGGAATTGTGTGTCTCAGCCCCGTGTAACTGGGAGGGTTTGGGAACATCCCTTGGTACTTGTTCAGAGGTGATGAGCAGCAGAATTGTGTCAAAAAGGAGGTGGAAAGGAGTCTGTGCCAGGCGCTGTGCATGGGGCATCGCCTGTGACAGGAGGAGGCTGAGCAGGGGGAGGCATCAAGCAGGTGACAGGGGAAATCCCTCTCGTGGTCCACTTGGCATGTGGGAAGGAGCAGATGTTCCTGCCTGGGACTGTCCTGCAGGACGCTTGAGGAGATTGAGCGAGAAAATTGAATGAAAAAACATCCCCAGGTGTTTTCTTAAATGAGGAACAAACCCTGTGGTGCTGCTCCTTGCAGGTCCCCGTGGCCTTCAACGATGCTTCGTTTAACTTCTCTGAGGAGGAGTGGAAGAGCCTCAACGAATGGCAGAAGGAGCTCTACAGGCACATCATGAAAGGCAACTACGAGGCCGTCATCTCCATGGGTAACGACAGCCGGGGTTTGCCCTCAGCCTCCTGGCACAGAGTTTTCCTGGGAACTGGTGGATGGAAGCAGCGCCGTGTCCTGCGGGATCAGGGAGGGGTGGCGCGCTTTGGGAGGGCGTTACACAGCTCTGGCAGTGAGTTCAGCCCTCGTGCCACATTAAGGGTGGAAGGATGTCACGAGTGTCACTGCAGGGACAGTGGCTCCCTGATGGTCCCTGTGGCCGTACAAGTGCTGGATCGTGAGGAGGAGGGAAAGTGAGAGGACCCTCAATCCAAGCAAAGCTGGGCAAGAGGGAAGTTCCTTTGTCACGCCAAGGTCCACAGATCCACTGCGCTGGGTGCATCAGCCCGCTGGCTGCTTCGGGCAGCACAGGTGCCCTGTGCCCTGCCTCTGAGGTTCCTTCCAGCCCTTTCCTTGCGGCCTTCCATGAGGGACAAGGGACGTTTGCTTGGGTGCTCTGTCCGATCCCAGGGAGCGAGCCCTGCTTGAGGTGCTGTGGGATCTGCTGGGGCAGAGCTGGGGAGCAGCAGCGGGTGAGGGTGAGCTCTGCCTCTTGCTTTCCCCTCAGCAGCTCAGGGCAGAGCATTCCCAGCCAAAGGAACGCGCTCCGCTTGCTCCTGCCAGTCCTGGCTGCGGGAATTCCCTCTGGGGAACATGTTGCCTTCACAACGTGTTCCCGAAATGACCTTGCCTTGGCTGGACAGTGGGTGGGAGCACAGATGCCGTCCCTGGTAGCCAGACAGTTCCCTGTGCTGAGTCCAGGCTCATCCGCCTCTCTGCCATACAGCTCTGCACAATCCAGGCCTTTTCTGCTTTTTTCCTCCCTTTTTTTCTTTATTTCTTTGAACAGAGGTTTTCTGCAATCCCTGTGTGCCAGGGAAAAAGGTGAAGGGTAACCACAGCCCCCATTCTCCTGTTTTCAAACCAATCCCATGTCCTGCTCTTGAGGCACGGGAATGCAGCAGAGGGGATCTGGGGATCTGAGCCTGGAGCTTAGAAAAATGTGTCTGTGCTTCATCCCAAGGTTTCCCTTGAGAAACAAGGTTTAGGGGGTTGGCTCCCATGTAAGGCAAATGGATCCACTGGAGCAGAGGTGGAATTTAGCACCTGGGGCCTCCCACGTGTCTGGAAGTGAAGTGTTCCACTCTCCACCCGAGGAGAGATGGTGATTGTCCCCTTTCCCCCACCAAAATCCGCGAGCAGCCCGTGACTTGGACGAGTAGGACGGAGCGGTCCTGGCTGGAGGGAACCGCACGGGGAGGGCAGTGCTGGCAGCTCTGGTGCTGCCCCCGAGCTGAAGTCCCCATTGTAATGGATCCGCGGACCTTAGCGCAGAGGAGAAGACAGGAGAGCCTGGAGGTAAGCGTGGATGCCTTTTCTTACTGTCCTCCTCACGCTGCAGGCTGGGAGGTGCTCCTCGCCTGAGCAGAGTGTGCTCCTGCACCCAGGGCCCACACGAGGTGAGCGGGGCACATGGGTGAGAGCAGCTCCCTGAGCCTCTCTCATTCCGTTTCCCAGCGAAGGAAGGTTGGTGGGCGAAGGCTGGAGAGTCGCTCTCCCACCAGGGCAGGGGAAACATCCTCATCCTCTTTTTACGTGCAGACGCTGCCATTTCCAAGCCTGAGCTGCTGACACGGATTGAGCAGGGAGAGGATCCCAACGCTGAGGATCAGGAGGACTCTGAGGGAGGAGAGACCCCCACGGACCCCAGCACTGGTGAGCCACAAGATTCCTGGGACTCGGTGGGGAGGTGGAAGCAGATGTGGGGCGGGCTGTTCAGTTTTGTCAGCTGTGTCTCAGGTACGGAGGGACTTTGCTTTCCCACTTGTCTCCCGCGTGATGCAGCCATCTCTCCTGGAATCCTCTAAAGCAGCTGGAAGGTTGGAGTGTAATTCCTGCTCTTTTCTCTTGCACAGAGTTTTTCTTCCCTGGGCCTGATGACAGCTCGTGGGGTAAATATGAAGAGACTCTGGCTGAAAGCCACGAGGGCTCGGAGGAAGAGGAGAGCATGGAGGTCCCTGGTACATGTGAGTGCCGTGAGTTGCTTTGGGAAGTGTCCCTTGCCTGGATGTGCTTTTGGCTTCCTGGCCTCATTCCCAGAAGCAGCTCAGCTCTTCTGGATGGTGCTTTTCCAGACTTCCAGGTAGTTGCTTTGAGTCACAGTTTATACCATGGGAGATCCTTCAGCCTCAGGCACTGTACCAAGCCCACAAGGAAAAGAAGTTTTATTTCCTTTTACTCTGTCTTTTTTTGCCTTTATCCTAAACTACATGTTCTTAAAGACCTGTCCTGCTGATGCTTAAAGCAGGCTACCTGAAACAGAGGACTAGACAAAATTAGGAATATAAAAAGCAGACAAATTTATTCAAGGCCTTCAAGGTACATTCGGGCCAGTGAAGTCCCCCTCGTGGGACTACACCCAAAATGGATGCTGGGTCACAAGCCTTTCACCTTTTATAAGTTCTGTGCCATTACCGTATTGGCCCCTAATTCTCCAGTCACACCCTTAGGCGATGATGTCAACCACCCCAGGCCTGCTCCCCCCATTTCACTGTTGTTTACATGTTTTCGGGGCCTAGGGCAACAAATGTGTCCTTGGATTTTCTATTCAGAGGGATTGTTTTGGCTAAGGGTGCTGGGAACAGAGGTTTTTAGCACTTTGTAAGAAGCACAGAACTACAGAAAGTTACAGATACATGAAAAGTAAAAAACCAGAAATTATTAAGGCATCATTCCCCCCTTTAGAAGCTTGACAAGGCCTCTACCTTGTCAGGTGTCTATTCTAAATACCCACTAATAGTATGCATTTAACAGCAATATGTATCTCTAACAATAATGTGTCTAACAGCAATAACGTTTCATGCAGCCAGCTGTCACGCAAAAAATATGATTACAACTGCGCACCTCTTTGCTTCCTTATTACAATTACTCACCTCCTGCTGAGGAACCCACTTTTTCCCTTTGGTTACCTATCTGTAGCTAATTATATATGTAATGTTATATTACAATATAATTGAAGGCAGGAGGGTGTTGGAGCCTGTCCAGAGAAGGGCATTGAAGCTGGGGAAGGGTCTGGAGCACCAGGAGCAGCTGAGGGAGCTGGGGGTGCTCAGCCTGGAGGAAAGGAGGCTCAGGGGGACCTTGTGGCTCTGCAGAGCTCCTGACAGGAGGGGACAGCCAGGGGGGTCAGGCTGTGCTCCAGGGAGCAGGGACAGGAGGAGAGGGAACAGCCTCAGGCTGGGCCAGGGGAGGCTCAGGTTGGAAATTGGGAAAATTTCTTCCCCAAAAGGGGCTGTTATCCATTGGAACAGGCTGCTCAGGGCAGTAGTGGAGTCCCCGTCCCTGGAGGGATTTAAAAGCTGTGTGGATGTGGCAGTTGGGGACATGGCTCAGTGGTGGCCTTGGCAGTGCTGAGGGATGGTTGGACTCAATGGTCTCCGAGGCCTTTTTCAACCTCAACAATTCTGAGATTCCAAGTCAATCCCTCTGGCCTTCCCAGATTGCCAGGACAGAGTAGGTGCTCCCAGCTGGACTCACAACCCCATCGATGGCAGGCTCTGACCTGGGTGTGCACAGCAGAGACCACCTGCGTCCCGAGGGAATTGTGGTGTAAATAACAACCCAGTTCTTGCCTCCCCAAATGACACGAGTGTCTCTGCTCTGCCAGACGAACAGCCGTGCGACGAGGAAGGCTCTGAGAGCCTGGAGCTTTCCAGGTCGTTGACAGGAAAGTGGGAAGAGGTTTTCTCCAGCCCGGAGGAGGAGATGCAGTCGAGCAGCAAGAGCCAGAGCGGGTCGGCCCCGCCGCAGCGAACGGCGACGGGCAACGGGCTGAGGCGCTCCGTGCGCCGCGGGAGAGACTTGGCCAGGAAGGATCCCGAGGCGGCAGACAAGGGGCCCTACATCTGCTGCGAGTGTGGGCAGAGCTTCCTGGACAAGCAGCTCTTCGCCACCCACCAGAAGGCGCACGCCAGCGAGGAGGCCTGCACTTCCCTGGAGCACAGCGAGGGCTTCCGGCAGAAATCCAAAGCGAAGGGCCAGGGTCCCTCCCGCTCCAAAGCGTCCAAGCGCCCCGACGGAGAGAAGAGCTCGGGGTTCAAGTACGGCTTCGTCAGGCACCAGGTGAACAACATGGTGGAGAGGCCCTACACCTGCTCCCAGTGCAAGGAGAGCTTCAGCCTGGAAGTGAGTCTTATCCTGCACCAGAAGCTGCACACGGGGAAGGGCGACGGGCCGCTGACGTGCACCTACTGCGGGAAGGACTTCCGAGACCTCTCCAAAGCCATCCGCCACCAGCGCATCCACACCGGGGAGAGGCCCTACCAGTGCACCGAGTGCGGGAAGAGCTTCATCCGGCGGGACCACCTGCTCAAGCACTGGCGGGTGCACACCGGCGAGACCCCCTACCAGTGCCCTGTCTGCGGGAAGCACTTCCGCTACAAAGAGTCCCTGAATTGCCACCAGAAAATCCACTCCCGCAACCCGCGGCCCGGGGAGGATTCCCAGCACAACCTGGGCTCGGCGGGCACCCAAACCGACCATTTCTGCGTGAAAAAAGAGACTAAGCAGTAGCCGTGGTGGGGCCGGGGCAGGAGGGCTCGCGGTGACCGTGACGGTCTGGCAGGTGGACGTGCAGCATGATGGCAGGTGACTTGTATCGCAGCTAATCCATGTGGTCATGCTACGAAGCCCGCTTTGGTGAAGCATCCAAGGAATTCCTCTTACAGACTCTGCTCGGCCGGCCCAGGCACCTCTGGGACCCCGTGGGGTTCCGTGGCACTTCCACCGCGGCGCAGGCCCCGTGCTCGCTGTTCCCTACGCAGGGTTGGATTCTGCCCGTAGAGAATAATCCCGAGCGATTCTCTGGGGTCCGTATTTAGCAGGTGTTCCCCCACCTATCTTTGTGCATATTCAGGAGTGACAAGCTTTCGCTTTCTTTTTTCCACTTGTTTCACTGCAAGGCTGGAAGCGCGAGGAGGGAGGGAGGGAAGGAAGGTGCCATTCCCAGCCGGCCGCCCGCTCCCGCTGCGTTGCCGTGTCCCGAAAGGCTGCCAGGCCAGGACTGGGATGAAGCGAAGAGAGACAAGACAGAGAGGTGGTTAGGGCACGACGCGGGATTTGCGCAAGGCAGAAGAGCAGAGAGGAGAGCTTGGCAAAGAGCAGGGTGAGATGAAGCAGGTGCAGGAGAAGGGGCTGAGGACATTGGAGCAGGAGGAGTTGGGAAGGGCAGCGTTTGGAGGCGTGTTGGGGTCACTCACATGAGGAGGACACGTCTCCGTTCTTTTGAAGGGTGTCACTGGCCCCAGCTGGGCTGCAGTTCCCCTCTGGCCCAAGGGAGCAGCGCCACTGGGCTGACACACAGACTCCTGACAATGAAGGTGATTTTATTATTATTTTTTAACTGGGTTTGGTCTCACTCAGGTAAGTCAGATGAGTGAAAGCAGCTTCTCCTAACCCCTGTAAAGAGCTGTTTGGTTTTTAGTTAACCTAGAAGTAGTCTATTATTATTATTAATTATTATTATTATTATTAATTATTATGATGATAATACTACAAGGAAAGGTGTGACACTATATTTCACAGTTGCTCTAAAACACTTCCATGTATGCGATAACCGCCCGGAGTTTTCCAGCCGTTTGTGTAAATATTGGATGACTTCTGGAGCTGTTGGTGTTGTTATGAGGTGGCTGTACGTGGTGTCTCTTCGCTCTGTATCGTCAGCTGCTGGTTCGTGACCGTGTTTTGTAATAACTTTTGTAAAGTCTGTCAATACAGTGTTTCCATTCTGAATTCCGTGTCAGCCCTTGGCGTGTACCTGCAGCTCGCTCGTCCTGCTCCTGGCTGTTACCCAGGAGCTTTTCCAGGTAATGAGGGAACAAGGGAACAGCACAAGCCAAGCTGAGCATCTGGAGAGCCAGGCCTGGCAAACGAGGCTGCTCTGGGGTGATACAGCCAGCATTTGGGATTCGTGGTTTTAACTTTGCTGCTATGGCTGGAAGCAGATTTTGGGTTTGTGCTCGGGGAGCTGGCCTGTGGCACAGACAAATAGGGCTGCGGATGGCTGAGGAGTCCCTGGATCTGCAGCGGGATGGAGCTGGAACATCCTGTGCTGGGAGCTGTGGCCACCTGGGATCATGGAATCATAGAATGGCCTGGGTTGGAAGGGACCTCAAAGGGTGCCCAGCTGGTGCCACACACGGGGTGCTCTTCCCTTCCAGGCTCCTCCTCAGCCCAGCATTTCCCAGGCTCTTCCCTGCCAGAGCCCAGGACATGGAGAGTTGCCTCTCCTCATCAGAGACCCCCTGAGCTCCAACAAGGCCCAGGGGTTGTTCCAGCTCAGGACCTCATGTGGGAGGTGGACAGGGCAGCCCATGGGTCAGAGCCACCGTGGGGATGTGGCACTTGGAGTCCAAAGAGTCCGGGGAGTGCCGGAGCCCCTCAGCCCTCCCAATCCGTGCCAGGTGCCTGGAGAGCCGGAGCGAGTGACCCTGGGTGAATCCCCCCGCACTCCTGAGCCCCAGTGTGGGATGGGGCTGCCCCATGTGGGTGTGGAGATGCTGGAGGTCATGGGGAAGAAGAGGAGGAGGGAAAAGAGCTCGGGGAAGGAGCATCCTGCAGCATCCAGGCTGGGGAGGGTAGGTACTGCCAACAGCAAGGCTGAGCACAGCTCTGAGCACACAGACACTGCGCACACACGAGAGGCCCTCTGGTCACACGTGTGCTCTGTGTGTGTACACGTGTGCGCACACATGGCTGGAGCCCAGGTCACAGGCACACAGCACTCTGTGGACAGGGCTGCAGCCCAATCCTGCTCCATCCTCTTTTGGGAATAAATACACCTGCTGATCCACACCCATCTCCATAGGAACAGTGTGGGCCCTCCCACAGCCAGGGTCAGGCACTCCTGCCGAGTCTCCCCAGCTGCACTGGGATGTACAAACACCAGGCAGGGACCCCTCTCCATCCCAGAGCTGCTCCTGGTGTCCCCTCCCAGTGGGTCACCCCTGGACAGGGATTGTGGATCCCTGGGACAGCCCAGGACAGGCCTGGACAGGGGGTCCCCATGTGCTGTCACACCCCTGTTACCCCCCCAGGCCCGGGCGACTCATCCCATCTCACTCATCCTCTCCCTTATCCCACAAACCAAGGGTTTCCTGCCCTTCCCCGTGTTTGGTGTCACCAACTTCCTCCCCAAGGCATGCCAGGGCCATGCCAGAGCGGGAAAGGATGGGACAGGGGAGAGGAGATGGGGATGGGATGGGATGGGATGGGATGGGATGGGATGGAATGGGGTGGATGAGACAGAACAGGGTGGGATGGGAAAGGGTAGATGGGATATGGTAGGATACAGTGGGACAGGATGAAAGGAATGAGATGGGATGGGAAAGGAGGGCATGGATGGAATGGGATGTGATGGGACAAGATGTGGGATGGATAAGGTGGGACTGGATGGGACATGACAGGACTGGACACGCAGCATGGAGGTGTGGAATGGGATGGGACGGAATAGGGTGCAATGGGACAGGACGGGATCAGCGTGGTTGGAGTGGGATGGGCCAGGGCATGTAGCGAGAGGATGCTTGGGATGGGACCGGAGAGCAGGGATTGGACAGGATGTGGTGCGATGGACAGAATGGGGCACTAGACTAGAAAGGACACGACAGGATGGGCTGGGCGAGAATAGGAGTGGATGGTGCGAGACAGGAGGGGGCAGCGGGAGGGGACGGCAAGGGCTGGGATGGGACAGGAGAGGACGGCGGACGGGCTGGGATGCTCGGCTCGGTCCGGCGGGGAGGCCGTGGGAGGGGAGGGTCACTCCGCCTCCCGCCGCCATTTCCGAGCCCGCGGGCTGGGCGGGGGGACCGACGGGCGGGGCCGGGGAGACCGCGCCGGGGCCTGCCCGGTCCCCTCGTGTCGCACCGAGCCCGCCAGGCTCTCTCGCCGGCCCTAGTCAAAGCAGCCATTCCCCTCGCCTTCCACCACAGCCCAGGGCCTTCCCAGTCACCCCTCAGAGCTCCCCAGTCCCCCCAGTCACCTCTCGCTACCCCTGCGAGCCCAGTCCCTCGGGCGATGCCCCGAGTGCCACCAGTCCCCCCGGTGCCCCCAGCTCCGCCAGCTCCCCAGTCCCTCGGTTCCCCCAGTCCCCCCGGTGCCCCCGGTCCCCCCGGTGCCCCCGGTCCCCGCAGTCCCGGCGCGGGCGGTGCCGTGGGGGGGCCCCGACGGGGCGGGGCGCTGATGCCGTCGGCCCGCCAGGGGGCGCTGTGCGGCGCGCGGCCGCCCCGCTCCGCCCCGGCCCGCGCGCGGTCCCGCGGCTGCAGCGCCCCCTGGCGGCGCGGCGGGGCAGCGGCGCGGCCGGAGCGCCGGACCCGGACCCGGACCCGGAGCCGCGCTCGGTGTCGGAGCCGCCGCCGCCCCCGCCCCGCCGCCTCCGCCCGCTAGGCCCGCGCCGCCCCCGCCCCGCCCCCGCCGCGCCGCGCCCCCGCCCCGCCGCGCCGCCCCGCGCCCAGCCCGATGCCCGGCGGCGGGCGGAGGTGAAGCAGCGAGCGGGCGCTGGATCCTCCCGGCCGCGGCCCCCGGGGCCCCGGGCACGGAACAAAGGGCCATGGCCGAGGGGGCCCCCGCTCAGGTAAAGGGCGCCTGCCCGCCGCGGGGCCGGGCCCGGCGCGCACCGCCCGCCCGCGGCTCGCGGGCCGCACGTCGGGGCTCGCGGGCCGCGCCGTCGGGGCCGCGGCGGGGCGGGGGGGGCGGCGGGCGCTGTCAGCGCGCGGGGCCGCGGCCGCCCCCCCGGGGGGACGGGCGGGGACGGGACGGGCGGCCCCGGGGGGGCGGCGGGGCCGCGCCGAGCCCGCCCGGGCCTCCGCGGCCGGCGGCGCCCGCGTTGCCGTCGGGGCCGGGCCTGCCCGGCCGCCGCGCCCCCGCCGCTCCGCCGCCGGGCCCTGCGGCCCCCCGGGACCGACCCGCCGCCGCCGCCGCCGCCCCCCCCGGATCACCGCTCAGTCCCCATGGCGACGGGGCGCCCGCAGCCCCCCGGGTGTCCCCTCGCCGTGCCCATGGCAACGGGGCTCGGCCGGCCCGTGTCACCGGGCGCCCCCCCCCCCCCCCCAGTGTCACCTCCCGGCCCCGCGCTGTCACCTCCCCCCGCCCCTGCCGCGGCGGGTCCTGCCCGTCCCGTGGGACCGGCACGGGGCCGGTGTAAGCGGCTTAGCGGGGACACGGGGACGTCCCCGCCGCCCCGGGGAGCGCTGGGCCCTGCAGCGGCCCCCCCGCGGGGTCCCCTCCGCCCCGGACGTGTCCCCATCGCCGCGGGGGGGATCCCTGTCACCCCGCGGTGGGTCTCCATCACCCCGGGAGGGTCCCTATCCCCCCGGGGGCACACCCCGCCCTGACCCCGCGCCCTTGTGTCCGCAGGCGCTGGAGCCGGTGCGGCCGCCGCGCTGCCCCTCACCCCTCCGGCCAGCGGCCGGCCCCGAGCGCACCTCGGAGCGGGAGACACAGACGGCAGAGCTGTCCCTCACCGTGGTGGCGGCCGTGCAGGCGGTGGAGCGGAAGGTGGATTCCCACTCCACCCGCCTGCTCGACCTGGAGGGTCGGACGGGGATGGCAGAGAAGAAGCTGATCGACTGTGAGAAGACGGCAGCAGAGCTGGGGAACCAGCTGGAGAGCAAGTGTGCAGCGCTGGGCACCCTCATCCAGGAGTATGGGCTGCTCCAGCGGCGCCTGGAGAACATGGAGAACCTGCTGAAGAACAGGAACTTCTGGATCCTGCGGCTGCCCCCCGGCAGGAAGGGGGAAGTCCCCAAGGTAACGGTGTCCTGGGGTGCAGGAGCCGGGCACTGCACCTGAAATGCTCCCAGAGGGCAGGACCGGGGTGGGTGAGCAGGGACAGCCCTGGAGCAGGTGAGGCACTCACCAATGCAGCTGCCCATTGCGGCTTCCCAACTCATCCCCCTCTGGGACTAAAATACGGTGGGACATGGGCCTGGGAGGACATCCTGGTACTCAGGCCAGAGGTTTCAGTTCTGCTCCACTGTGCGGCACAGCCCCAGGGCCATTGACTCTTTTTTTGTTCATTTTTTTGCCACCATTTGAAAAAAGCCCGCAGATGTCTTTCGCTTCTTTCGTTTTGGTCACCTTAGTGCTACAGAGTCTCCCAGGCTGGGGAAGGAGCGAGTGGGAGCTGCTGCTGCAGGGAAGGGGGAAGCTTTGGGATTCAGGGAGGGCAGATGAGCTCCCTGGGCTTAGCTGAACCCTGGAAAGAGCCCACCATCAATATTCAGTTCCTACTTGAATTTCACAACCTTCCCACTAAAAGAAAGTGCAGATGAGACCATTTAGGACATGGGAAAGGGAGTGTCTCTGGAGAGAGCCAAGAGGGTCAGGAAAAGCAGGGTTCAGACCCTGACACCCCATTAGTGCAGTTGAGGGGCAGAACCAGAGTGCTGTGTTTCCCTCTGAAGAGCTCCACTCCAACACGACACAGTTCGCACATCCTGAATTTATCCGTAGGAATTACTCCTTGGCAAACAAGCTCGGAAGCTGCAGCCGGTGGGCACGCAGTAGCTAGGGATAATGGGGAGCCCTGTGGGCCTGTGTAGAGTTTTCTCTGGAGTTCTGGGGTAATTGAATCCGGGGTTACGTCAGCTCATCAATAGGGATGAGTCCAGCCCAGCTCCTGGGTTTTCTCTCCCTTATGGTCCTCCACAGCAGATCACCCTGCAGAGAGCAGAGACTGAGAAGAGGAGCTCAGGGTCCTTTGGGAAAATCCCAGTTTGGATTCATCACTAGGAACCATCTATTTGGCTGAGTCCTTTATTCCCATAGAAGTACCTGCCCAGGAGTTGTTATAAATGTAAAAACCAACTCATTGAAGGAGCTGAAGCCTGGCTGTGTCCAGGCTCCTCCTTGAACCCGCTGTTGGAATTGCAGGTGCCGGTGACCTTTGATGACGTGTCCGTCTATTTCAATGACAAGGAATGGGAGAAGCTGGAGGAGTGGCAGAAGGAGCTCTACAAGAATGTGATGAAGGGGAACTACGAGTCTCTGATCTCCCTGGGTAAATACGGGGTGTCCTTGTCCTCCCATGGGATATGGGGCTCCTTCTGGCTCCTCCTTGGAGATCCCCTTGGATGAGACCCACATGTCCCATTTTTTGAAGACTTATAAACACGGGTGGATGTTTCTAGTCTGGGTTCATTCCAGCTCATGCCATGGTGGTGTTCTGGCTGGGTGCGGGGTGCCTGTGGGCAGGAGACCTCCCAAACCTCTTCCCAGCTCTAGTTATGTGGTGAAAAACCATCTCCTTCCCCATGGCTGTTGGGAGGGCTTCCCTGCATCTTCTGGGTCTGCAGTGGGTACCAGCCCATGCACCCCTTTAGAAGATTTTGCAAAGGGAATAATTGTCTGATGTGATCCATGCTTTGGGGCATTTCCTGTGGAGATTCAGGAGAAATCCAACTCTGCTGAGAGCTGATGAAATGCTTTGGCTTTGAGGGAGCCAGGGTTTGTCTGAGAAGTTCTAAAACCCCACCAGAAAAACACAGGGGTGGGGTTTCTTCTCTAAGGTAGTTTCCTCTGTGTGTGGCACCTCAGCTCCTGTCTCCATGAATCCCCTCCACCAGCAACCCATGGATGTTCCTGAGCATCCTCACATGTCACCCCGTGTGCTAGGAAGAGGTGAAAGCCAATATTGGAGTCCCAGTGCAGTAATCCCTCTCTCCTTCCACCCCTGTGTCTCTCAACAGACTATGCAATTTCCAAACCCGGTGTTCTGTCTCAGATTGAGCAAGGGGAGGAATCGCGGGGCAGGAATGAGCAGGACCTGGAGGAGAGTGAGATCATTACTGATGCCACGGCAGGTGAGACGGCACCTTGGCACAAGGGCAGCCCTGGGTTGTGTTCCCAGGAGCTGCTCATCCCAAGGCTGAAGTGGATGTTGCTGGGAGCTGTGGCTGATGGGGTTTGTCAGGAGAAGCCTTGCCTAGGAACGGGATGAGTTTGGCTGATTAGAGATTTGATGTCCAGGTACAGCTCAACATAGAAACCAGGGCAAGCAGAGCCTGGAGAGTTGGGCACTGGGAGCCCTTCCCAGGAAGGGAAGCATCTGCAACCAGAGCAGGTCCTCAGGGAGCCGGTGTGCCCAGCAAGGAAGGATAATCGGGTCCCATTGGGAAAGCCCATCCACCCAGAAAATGCTCTCCGCCCTCTCTTTGTGTGGATGGTGCCCGGGTTTATCCTTGGAGCATCCTCCCGGGCAGGGAAGCCTGCTCCCATCCTGTGTGCAGAGAGATAGGATGCTGAGGGGTTTCTTCAAGGCTGGGCTGGGAATGGGGCACCAGTGACCCCGAGTCCAAGAGCAATTCCTGCTCTGGGATAAGGGGCCTGATCAGGAGATAAGGAGGTGGCCTAGAAGAGATGGTGTCATCTCCATGGGTCATCCCTGATTGCAGGCTGTGGATGTGGGGCTGCTCTGACACTCTGCCTGTGCTCTTCATGACAAGGATCTTGAAATTCAGTTGAGGCCAGTGGGAAGAGGAAAATCATGGGGCAATATGGATCTGCAGCTGGGGATGTGAGGTGGCTGAGGAGTGCTGAGCTGGGGCACTGAGTCCCCTGTGCCTGCGGAGGGTCCTGGGCTAGTGGTGGGAGCGTGGCAGGAATGGGTGAAGGGTGGGGGCTGAAGGGAGAGCAGAAGAGGCCGAGCAGGTGAAAGCCCAGTGCGGAATCAGCAGCCGGAGCTAGCAGGGATAGCTGGGAACAGTTCCTTCATCCTGGCTCCTGGAAGTGATGGCAGGTGGGAATCTCTCTTTGCTGCAGCTGGAATAAGGGTTGTGATCAAAACCGAGGAGCTCCTTCCTGAAGACAGCCCTGAGAACCCCGAGCTGCACGGGATGTCGGGGCAGTCTGAGGGCAGCTTCCAGAGCCCGGACGAGGAGGCAGCCTGTGAGAGCCCCTATGGGTCTGTGTCCCCGCCGAGGGACCTCCCGGGAACCAGCCTGGGGGACTCATCTGAGTACGGAGCCGACTTCAATGAGATCCAGAGGGTCATCGTTCACCACGGGAGCTGCACAGGTGAGACACTTGGGACATGACTCTGCACATGTGGCATGTCAGGGGGGATAGGACATGCCCCAGGGGGCTGGAGTGGGTTGGGAAAAGGTGGGGAATGAGTTGGATGGACAGGAGGAGTTAAATCCCCCAGAAGGAAAGATTCTGGCTGCAGCAGTTTTAAGAGTGGCTCGACTCAGGCCTCGGGCTGAGAGGAGGAGGCAGCTTGTGTGTGGTGGACACACAACGTGGTCTCTGAGGGCTCCTGTTCCATTCCAGAGTGGAGTGAGCGCTGGCCCAGTCCTCTGCGTGTGGGAAAAGTTACCCACAGAGACCAAGGGAAGACGTGTCTCAGGCAGTGTTCTGTGAGGGCACCAGTGAACCCGCTCCCAAAATCCCGCTGTGGCAGAGGGCAGGATGTTGGCGAGGGCTCCCGCCCTGGTGTCAGGTGTGAAGGAGTGGATGGTTACACACGACAGTGGGAGAGGACCTGCAGGTTGCCAAGCATGAGGTCACTCAGGGCAGCTCCACAGGACAGGGAAGAATGTGGCTGGAGCTCCATGGTGTGCAAGCTGCCAGGAGGGAAGGGGATGAGGTGATTTAGTGGAGAGATGGGATGATGGCACTGAGTGTTTCATGTCTAGAGTTCTACCAGCTGGGTGGCAGACACAGACCAGGTCCTACAGAGGTGCTGTGAGGGTGGGGATGGGAGAGCAGAGAGATGGGAGGCTGGGAATGGCAGGTTCCCTCCTCCTGATGGCTTTGTGGTGGTGTAACACAAACCAAGATGGGGAGAGTTGGGCTCTTGAGGGCCTCAACTCTGTCTCGTGGGTCCTGTGGTCTGCTCACAGCTTTGTGAAGGAAACCAGCCAAGCCACCAGTGGGGCTGGAGCTGATCCTTGTCTGAGAGCCACTGCCTCTGCCAGGGCGTGGGGCCCGGCTGGTGGGGCTGAGCGGGTGCTGCAGCAGTGCTGGCCAGGATGGGGGGGCTGAGCCCATAGAGAGGAATTTCCTCACTGCAAGGACACAGGGAGAAGAACCTGGGTTTTCCCCTCCCTTGGAGGCAAGAGGACTGTGGCTTTGACACATCTGCTCCCATCAGCTGCTGCTTCTTGGAAAAGTGTAGCTGCTCTTCCTGGGAGAGTATTTAGGCCTGGCTCACAGTCCAGCATGGGGTGACGTGGGGGATCCCCATGGGCCTTCCCTCGGGGTGTGCTGGCCATATGTCCCCAGGATGGCTGCTCTCACCAAACAAAAACCCCAGCTCACTTCCGGCCTTGGTGACACGAGGGGGAGCCTGGCATGCAGCCATTTATCCCACTGCCATTCCATCCCACCACCAGGCACTCTGGGAAGGAGGGAGGTCTCTCCCTGCAACCCATTACGGCGAGGCTGAGGGAAGGGGACAGTCCCAGGCTGGCTGTGCTGTCCTGGGAGTGGAGCTGGAGCCAGCAGCCTGTTTCCGTCAAGTGGTGCCGTGCCGGGAATGTTGTTGTAGCCCAGTGAAACAGCAGCAGATGGAGCTGCTCTGAAATCACTCGGCCACCCGAGCCCTGGCAAATGATGGCGCTTTTATCCCCCTCATCCTGCAGCACCACGAAGTTGCCAGAGCTTTTGGCAGGCGGTCGGAGTGCACCCTCTGGAGGGCTGGTTTGTCTGGACTCTTTGTTCAGGGGTGATATGGCCCGTCCCAGTACTCTGGGCTCTGGCTGCAGCTGGTTCATGTCCAGGTGGTCAGGCAGAGCAAGCAGGTGCAAACAGCTGCAGGAGCCCGTGCAGGTGTTTCTGTAGCACCCAGGGGTGTAAGAGGCCACCCTGTCCCACCCAATGATCTTAACGCTGTTTGGTTTTCCCCCTCAGAGGATGGGATTGTGATCAAGACGGAGGAGGAGGAGGAGGATGACCCCGACCCACTGGAGCCATGCGCCATGTTCTCAGGCCGGAGCGAGCCACAGGCGTTCTCCAGCCACGAGGCGGGGCTGGGCTGTGAGGCGCAGTGCAGCTCCAAGGTGCAGCCCCGGGGCCTGGGCGCCCGTGTGAGGAAGCCATCGGCCTGCGAGAGGGACTCCGGGGAGATGAAGCCGTCCGGCGGCCAGCAGCGGAACCGGACACGGGAGAGACCCTACATCTGCCCCGAGTGCGGGAAGAGCTTCATGCTCAAGATCAACTTCATGATCCACCAGCGCAACCACCTCAAGGAAGGGCCCTACGAGTGCCACGAGTGCGACCTCAGCTTCCGCAACAAGCAGCAGTTCCTGCTGCACCAGCGCAGCCACACGCGCCGCGGCGTGGGGGTCCCGCGGCGCCCCGAGCACGGCCTCAAGCCGCCGTCGCGGCCGCCGCCCCCAGGGAAGCCCTACAAGTGCTCCGAGTGCGAGAGCAGCTTCAGCCACAAGTCGAGCCTCAGCAAACACCAGATCACCCACGTCGGGGAGCGGCCCTTCACCTGCGGCGAGTGCCGCAGGAGCTTCCGCCTGCAGATCAGCCTCCTCATGCACCAGAGGATCCACGCCGGCAAGAACGAGATGGCCTTCCTGTGCCCCCAGTGCGGCAAGAACTTCACCCGGCCCTCCCACCTGCTGCGGCACCAGCGGACTCACACCGGCGAGCGGCCCTACCAGTGCAGCCAGTGCGAGAAGACCTTCAGCGAGAAGTCCAAGCTCACCAACCATTACCGCATCCACACGCGGGAGCGCCCGCACGCCTGCGCCGTCTGTGGGAAGGGCTTCATCCGCAAGCACCACCTCCTGGAGCACCAGCGTATCCACACGGGCGAGCGGCCCTACCACTGCACCGAGTGCGGCAAGAACTTCACGCAGAAGCATCACCTCCTGGAGCACCAGCGGGCGCACACCGGCGAGCGGCCCTACCCCTGCACCGAGTGCACCAAGTGCTTCCGCTACAAGCAGTCGCTCAAGTACCACCTGAGGACGCACATGGGAGAGTGAGGGGCTGCCGAGGCTTCCTCTCCCTCCCTCCCTCCATCCCTCCATCCCTCCCTTCCTTCTCCTCCTCCTTCTCCTCCATTCATCTCTCCCACCCTCCCTCCATCCATCTCCCCCCACCCCAGCTCAGGGCATGGACATCATGGAAGCTTTGTGTGGTAGCGCCACTGGTCTGGTGGAGACTCGGCTGATTGGAAATAAATTAATGAATTAAAGCAAGCAACGTGCAGCAAAATTAAAAGATTATATATATATAAAATTAACAGAAGCAGCTGATTTAGGGGGAATCCTCACCAACAAGCAAACAAACCACCAACAAAAGAAACCTGTACACAGGGTGTTTTGCCGGAGTAGGACTCGTAACTGCTTTTTAAATCTACTGTTTGTTTTTTTTTTAATAAATGTGGAGGAACTTTTTATTTCATAAGCAACCTTAGGATGGGCAAGATTTTATTTTTGGTTTTGTTTTTTTTGGGTTTTTTTTTTTTTTTTTTTTTTGGTTAACTGCTCTGTAGGCTGATTCTGGCACAGTCACTTTTTGTCCAGGAGCTCTGCGGAGGTGCTGCCTCGTCCGGGCTGGACGTGACAGGAGGAGCTCCAGCCAGGGGGAGGTGAGTAATTGACAGATGTGGCTGATGAGGAAGTTCTGTGTGTGTCTAGATTGGAAGCACTCATAGGTGCCTGCCCGGCTCGCGGGGCTGTGATGCACTCCTGAATTATACAATAGAATAAAATTCTAGTTGCAGTAAAAGACCCTTTTTCTGGTAGGACCCCTCCGCAAGGCTCCTCCCAACACCCATTCCTAGTGCTCAATTCTCCCACTGGGGGCCTGGCCCTGCCACCACCAAGAGCACTGGGGTGCTGTGGGTTTGGCCACGGGGTGCTGTGGGGTCACCATGGACTGAGAGCGAGACCTCGATGTGTTTAACTACTCTGCTGTCCTTGAGCCGCTGCTGGTGGCATCGACCATGCGCTCCCCGGTGGCAGGAGCAGCGGGATTCCTGCCCCAGTGAGGGGCAGCTCCATGCTGGCTCCAAGGAAAGCTCCTGGTTCCTGGCGTGCTGCCAGGGTGGGTGGGACACGGTCCATCTCCTTGCTGTTGGTTTGAGCTTCTGTTTGTAGCAGCTCGGTTCCCGGGGATCCCAGCTTGTCCTGGCTGCAGCTCCTGAGGTTGGGCTGTGGCTGGGTGAGATCTATCCAAAGGGCTGGGCCAGGGCTGGGGTGGTGACATCAGCTGGGGTTGGGCTGGTGACACCAGCTCCCTGGAGCACACCGGGCTCATTCCAGTGCTGTCAGATCTCATGTTGGACAGTGCCATCAATAAACAGAGCGATGACGGGAGAAGTCATCGGGACCTGTTAATACCTTCGCAGAACCAAAGTCCTCATCCAGGACTTTCCTGGTGCTTGAACCCCTCCTAAGTTTGGAATTTATGGCCTTTTCTGTGCTCGAAAGTGCCAGAGGGCAGCGCAGCCACGTGGAGCTGCTGAGAGCCACCAGCTGGTCACCGTCATGGGTGGGAGCATTTTGGGGCTGCCCAGGCAGACTTTGGCCAAGGTTGCTGCCTTCTCACTGCTGGGATGGTGCCTACAAATCCCTGGAGGCAGTTTGGGGTTTCAGGTCAGGATTTCAGCCTGACAGGAGTTGACACTTCCATCCCTGGAAGTTGGCCAGGCTGGACGAGGCTTCAAGCAACCTGGTCTAGTGGAAGGTGTTCCTGCCCTTCCAGGGGGGTGGAACAAGGTGAACTTTGAGGTCCCTTCCCACCCAAACCGTTCTGGGATTCCATGAAAAGTGCTGTAATGGGGCTGATGTCCTGGGAGGGAGGTGTGGGTGCAGGACAGGAGGGCCTGGCTGCAGCCCTGTGTCCCTCGGCAGCCTCCCTGCATCCCCCTCAGCAGGACTAAATGCAATTATGGGGAAGAAGGAAATGAAAAGCAGAACTGATTCTGGTTCTCAGCAGCTCATGTTTGTCACAGTGGGAGCGACATGGACCTGGCAGCATCCTTTTTTCTCCCTAAAAATGGATGAATTCAGCTTTTTATTGGCAAAAAAAAAAGCTGAGATGCCTGAACTAGCCTGGCTGCCCCTCTGCAGTGCCAGGACTGTGGTGTGGCCGGGCTGGCAGTGCCCGTGCTCTGCTCTGTGTCACTGGGGTCCCACACAGCAGCTCCTCTACCCCTCGTGCTGCTCCTTGCCCGCTGCACATGGATGTAACAGCCTCTGTCACTGGACACTGCCAGGATTTAACAACATTCTGGTGACCTTCAGCAGCTCAAATGTCACCAATTCGTCTGCAGACGCAGCTCCCATGCCAGTGGGACAACACAGCCATCATGGCCCTGAGTGTAGGGTGGCAGCGACACTGAAAACCACAGCGGTGGCAATTAACAGCATTGTCCCCCAGTGGGACACACTGACTTGATGGCTCCTGTCCCTGTGGGTTTGGCTTGGTGACACTCACCCAGCCTCCCCTGGCCTGGGGTGCTGGAGAAACTGGACACAGATGCACACAGGAAACAGCAGCTCCAGGGTCAGGGGACGAGCAGGAGCTACTGCTGTCCCCACTTGGGTGTAAGATGGGCAGTGTACCTCCAGCAGCACCCCAGAGGCTCCAGATGAGTGGGGACATCAGGCTGTCATCCCAGAGTGCTGCAGGGACAGTGGGCAGGGGGCTGGAAGCATCGTCATGACCTGTCACAGGCACTGGAGCAGGGGCTGGGACCCACTGGAGCAGGGAAGCAGGCAGTGGGGTGGCAGGGACCCTTGGCAGGGCACGGCCGTGGCAGGGCAGTAACTGCCTGGAGAGGGGGGTGTTCGACTGCTTTATCATGTCAGGGGATGTATGGTGCCCCCAAAACACTCCTTGGGCCCCGGATGGCAGCACATGAGGGTGGAGGAGGAACAGAACCTATGGCTAAATATGCGGGGTTGATTTTGGGCACCCAGCACCCACCAGGGCCGAGCCCACAGCAGCAGCAGAGGGGACAATGTGGACCCACAGCCTGCGGAGAGGAAGGAGGCAGCTCAAGGGCCTCTGCTTCCCTAAGCACTGCTGCTGCTCTCCGGTGTTTTGGAGCTGGGGTGAGAGTGAAGAACACACTGGGAGAGGTGCTGGCAGCCATGGGGAGCAGGGATGGAGGCTGGAGCCCTCCTGCCCCGGAGCAGCTGTGGGTTTGAGGGGATTTCAGGCGAGCAGGCCGGGGCTGGCAGTGCAGGGAGGCAGCACAGGATTACCGTGGGCTCCCACACAGCACAGCTGCTGCCCGATACAATCCCTTAAAACTGCATTAACCCCAGCCCGGGTGGCCGGGAAGTGGCTCCGGCGAGCGCCAGGCCTCGGGAAGGATCGCGGTGCAAGGCCTCGGGAAGGGATTCCCACTCGGCAGCTCCGACCTGCGCCATGGCCAAGCCAGGGCAAAGCTCCCGGACGTGTTCCAGGTTATTAATGATCAAATTAATTTAAGCATCCTGTGCATCCGCGGCCACTGGCAGCACCATGCTGGAGCGTGTGCCTCAGGGGAACACTGGGAAGAAGGCTCACATTCACACTCACACTCACCCCAGCCCTCCCCATTTGTGGCTGCTGCGTCATCCCCTCTTGCGTGGGCTGCCCACGGCCACGCGTGTGCACACACGGGCACACGCAGCACACACAGCGGGGCCTGTGCCCGTGTGCCCTCCGGTGTTTTCCTGCTTGTTCCTCCCTGGCTTGCACACATGCACATGGACATATGGATATGGACACGCACAAGTGTGTTCTGAGATTCAGGCATGGGAACATACACAGCGAGAGACAGGGACACTCCCATGCACACACACACACACACACGTATGTAATGACATGGGTGCACACACAGGCACACACACAGACACATAACATACATGGATGCACACATCCCTGTATACAGATACCAACACACAGAGGTGTGAGCCCACACACCAACAACACATGGAGACACACAAACACACAGACACAGGTACCCATATAGTGTACACACACATGCATCGAGGCACACACATAAATGTGCACACAGACATGCACAAATGTGCTCCCACATGCAGGCACGTGTACAAAACCATTCACACCTGTACGTATACATCGCATACACTCACACACACGTACACACTACATGCACATCACACACATACACACGTGCACAGACACGGGCACAAAAGCATGCACGCATATCCATGTGCACACACACACACGCACACGCACTCACACCCCAGCCCATCCGCAGCCCCGCAGCCCCGCAGCCCCGCAGCCCCGCAGCCCCGCAGCCCCGCAGCCCCGCAGCCCCGCAGCCCCGCAGCCCCGCAGCCCCGCAGCTCCGCCCGTTCCAGTCGCGCCCCGCCCCGTCCCGCCCCATCCCGTCCATTCCCGGCCGTCGCGGCCATGGCTCGGGAGGTGCTGGCTCTGGGCGAGCAGCTGGCGGCCGAGGCCACCTGCCCGGTGTGCCTGGAGCTGTTCGCGCAGCCCGTGCTCACGGCGTGCGGGCACAGCTTCTGCCGGCAATGCCTGGAGGACGTGCTGGGGACCCCCCCGCGCCCCGCCGCCTGCCCGCAGTGCCGCGCCACGGTGGAGCCGGGCTCGCTGCGCCCCAACCGCTCGCTGGGCGCCATGGCGGGGCTGGCCCGGGCCCTGGAGGAAGCGGCGGGACGGGCCCGGTGCCCCGAGCACGGCGAGCCCCTGGCGCTGTTCTGCGAGCCCTGCGCCGCCCCGCTCTGCGCGCTCTGCCGGGACGGGCCCGAGCACTGCCAGCACCGCGTCCGCCCCGCCGACGAGGCCGCCCGGGAGCTCCGGGTACGGGGCGGCGCCGGAGAGGGGCCGGGGCTTTGGGGAGCGGCTGGGTGCCTTGGCTGCCTGGGGCGGGGTGGCCGCGGGGCACAGGTTGGGGGCGCCTCGGGCACAGGTTGGGATCCCCTCCACTCACGGGCTGGGGTCCCTTGGGCCCCTCGGTGCATGGGTCTAGGTCCCCTCCAGGGACAGGCAGGGGTCCCCTCTGGGCACAGGTTAATGTCCTGTCCGGGCACACATCCGGGGTCCCTTCAAGGACAGACTGGGGTCCGCTCTGGGCATGAGCTCCTGGCTCCTCTAGGTACGGATCTGGGTCCCCTCCGTGCATGGGTGGGGTCTTCTCTGAGCACGGTCTGGGGTTCATTCAGGGCACGGGTCTGGTTCCCCTCCACACAGAGGTTAGGGTGGGTCCCTGTCCAGCCACGGATTTGGTCCTGTCCAGCTGCTGGCTGGGGTCCCTGTCTGGGTACCAGTTTGGGGTCCCCATCTGGCTGTGGGATGGGGTCCTGTACCCCACCCTGCTGCAACTTCTGGTTCTCCCATCACCCCAGCCCACCTAGGGGCCCAGGTCCCTCTCACTGCTCACCCCCCTGTGTCCCCACGTGGTCCCTTGTGCCCCAGATCTCCCCAGCCAGGGTTTCTTCCCCCACAGTGTGGGCAGAGGTCCCAGCTCACTGCAACACAGGGGATGGCTCAGAGGAGCATGAGAAGTTTTTTAATACTCCGGCAAATTTATGGAGCGTGTCTGAGACACTGCTACTGTCACTGTGAACCTCTTCCCAGAAATCCCACTTCCAATGCCAAAAGTTGTTTTTTCTAATTAAAAAAACAACAACAACAAAAACCAACAACCCCCCAAACCACGAACTCCAGGGTTTCCACACGAAGTTATTCCAGAAATGTTTCTGGCCACAAGAGCTGTGGATGGGGATCTCCCCAGCCTGACTAATTGAGTTTGGAGAGTGCTGTCTCTGAGCTCAAAATCCACCCCCAGGCACCCAGAAGTCACCCCCAGTGACTCCCCAGACTGGGATTGTCCCCCCAGGGGCTATTTGGTGACATCACCTCCCTCCTGCAAATGTTGCTCCAAAATTACCAAAAATGCCTTTTTTAATCCCTGTCCCAGGAGAGACTCCAGAGCAACCTGGTTTTTCTACAAAAAGAGAAGGAAAAATTGAAGCCCAAAAGAGAGCAGAAAAGTGATGACCTGCTGGTGTGTGTTCCTCTCCATGCCCCACACTGCTCACCCACCTGGCTCCCCAGGAATGTCCCATCTTTCCCTCTCCCCATATATATTTTTCTCCTATTCCATGACTATGTTTTTTTCTCTCCCTCTCTCTCCATTCCATATGTCCTCCTTGGACACATCAACATCCAGACTTGCCACCCCTCTCTCCATTGTTCCTGCTGTTCCTCTACAAAATCTCTGCTCCCTTTCTGTGCGATCCTTGCCCCCTCTGTGCAGTACCTGTGTCCCTGTGGAGGCAGCCCTGGGCTGGCTCAGGGCCTCTGTGCGGTGCCTTGCAGATGACGGTGGTCTCGGAGGCGCAGCATGTGCAGGACACCTTTGAGGAGCTGCAGAAGTTCCTGAAGGAGCAGGAGAAGACGTTGCTGTCCCAGCTCGAGCAGGTGTCCCAGGAGCTTGTCAGTCGGAGCTGTGAATACAACACCAGGCTTTCAGAGAGGGAGTCACTGCTGGACACAGTGATTGCTCAGATCCAGGAGAAACAGGACCAGCCGGCGCTTGAGTTCCTCGTGGTGAGGCTGCATCAGCCACTGGGCACTGTGACCCCTGGTGTGGGGTGACCCCAACCCCCTTACCCTGCTTCACACAGCTGGGCAGCCACTGGAGCTCCCTGCCCCGGGCACTGCGGTCCTTCTGGGCAGTGCCAAGCTCACCTGTGTCTTCTCTCTTCCAGGACATTGGCAAAATCCTGAGCAGGTATGAAACAGGCTTGGTGCCACTCTCTCCCTGCGCAGCTCTTTTGGCCAGAGGTTTGGGAATGCTGCGGGAGCTGGGAGGGAGGGCCTTCTGAGTATTTGGGGCTTCATGTGATGTTACTGGGAACCAGAGGTCATTGCACCCCTCTTAAAGACGGGGTTTCTGTGCCGATAGCTGGGACACAGCTCCCCTGGGTTCTGTGGCTGCAGGGATATCCCTGTTTCCCTCCTGGCCCTGGCTGACAGCTGGGTTCAGAGCTCCCCTTCGTGTTGTTCCCCTCAGCTGTGAGGCAGCCAAGGCCCCAATCCCAGAGCCGCTTTCCCCAGAGCTGCAGAGGGACATTGAGAACCTCTCTGAAACGAGCCAGCTGGTCCTGGACATGGTGGCCAAATTCAAAGGTAAAGTTCTGCTGGCTCCCTGCTGTGCTTCCCCTGGGCTTGGCTGGCAGCAGGAAATCCTTACGGCTTGGTGCCGCTGTCTGGGGCTTGGGAGCAGAACGCCTGCTCCAGATGGGAACCATCCCCGAGATGGGCTTTGCTGGAGGCTGGGGCTCTGTGTCTGGCTCACTGTCCTGATGGGGAACGGGAAGGGTGCCACAGGAGAGACACTCACACATCTTCCTTTCCTTCTTCCAGTGAGTCTGCGGAACAAGATGGACAGGGAACGGGGTAAGTTTCCAGAGCTGCTGGGCAAAAGTGAGGGGGAAACCTATCCAGGATGAGTTTCCTCATGTCCTTGGCACAGAGAGTCTCACACCACAACATCTAAACCTGGCATCTGTCTAGAACTGAGTCCTGTTGTTTTGACTAGGCCTGCCATAAAAATCCAGGTCTGTCCCTGAGCCATGGAGCACCAGGAATGCTGTCCTGTGACACCAGACAAGGGCCAGGACAGCATGAGGCCATGTCAGGCTATGACCAGTTAAGCAGAGGGGCTGTACATGTTTTTAGCTGGCATTTAGGCATGATCAGAAGTGCTTTTGCAGGTGCTTGGGATTCACATGATGCAGCATCGCCGGCTGCCAGGTCTGGCTGGCACCATTTGTGCTAAAGCCACTCTCTGCACTCTCAGTTTTTGGGATGACGGATTTGAGCGCAGGACAGTCGTGCCTCAGCTGCTCCCGTACAGTCCCCGGAGGAGTGGGTTTAGCAGAGTGTCTGGGGTGGTGACACTGCACAGTGACACCTGTGTGGCCTTGTGGGATGGCCACGGGATGGCAGCAGAACATCTCACATGGACGGGCAGCTCCAGCTCTGGAGCGAGGGTGCCTGGTTGCTCGGCAGAGCAGGGTTCAGAGCTGTATTTCCCTTGGGTGAGCACTTGTCACAGGAGCGGGGACTGGCCTGGCAGGACTCCTGCCTTGCAGCAACGCCTCCTCACACCCACGGGATATACTGCTCCCCACAGCCAGCAATATCCAGCACACCTGGAAGCAGGTTTAGCAAAGTCCATCATGTCTGTCCCTTTCATGTGGGGACACTGCCTGGCTCAGTCGTGCTTCAGGGAGCATCTTTTCACCCTTGTGTCCCAGAGTGGGGGACAGTGAGGGTCCTGTGTTCCATGCAACCCAGGGGGCTGCAGGAGTGCCCGCTGTGTTCCCAGGACGTGTCCCAGCCCCATAGTTCCATGGGGGAGAGGTGCTGATTCTCTCAGCAGGCACAGACTGTTGTTTCTGTCATCCATTAGAGAAGGTGACGCTGGACCCGGACACGGCGAGTCCTCACCTGACCCTCTCGCGGGACTGCAAAACTGTCTGGCTTGGAGATGGGACACAAAACCTCCCTGACACTTCCAAGAGATTCATGGGCAGCCCCAGTGTCCTGGGCTCCCGGGGGTTCACGTCTGGGAGGCATTACTGGGAGCTGGAGGTCGGGAATGGGGACAGCTGGGCTGTGGGGGTGGCCCTGGAGTCCGTGCAGAGGAAGGACTCGCTCAGCATGGCCCTGCGGAAGATCTGGGCCCTGCGGCTGGACTGGGATGGTCAGTACACGGCACTGCACATGCCCCCTGCCCCACTGGCACTGGGGGAGAAGCTCCAGAGAATCAGGGTCCACCTGGATTACGAAGCGGGCCAAGTGACCTTCTACAACGCAGAGAACATGACACAGATCTTGCAGTTCGAGGCCTCCTTCACCGAGAAAGTCTTCCCGTATTTTTGGCTCTGGTCACAAGAAACCCACATCCAGCTGTGTGACTGATAGGGTCGGATGGCTCCCGGGCCCCTGCCCGTGCCCTTGGCTTGCTGAGCAGGGAAGAGGTGTTGGAATGACACAGCATTATGCTGTAAACCTGCTGAAGCTCTGGCTGGGCTGGATCCCCACTACACTTTGCTGCATCTCCTCCTGCTAAGCACTTTGGAGCATTAAAGAATTGCTGTCCTGCCTGCGGGTGTCTGCATGCCGGTATCCTGGCTAGATCCCACGGTGACACTGGGAGTCCTACCTCTCCCTGTGGGCACTGAGGCCATAGGGATAATCGGGAGAGAGGAGGGAAGAGGCTCTGGTTGTCCATGACAGCCTTTGGCAGCACTGCATGGCTTGTTGCATTTATGCTACGCTGTGCTGCAGGATGCAGCCACCCCACACCCAGGAAGTTAGGGTGGAGCCGCGAACTGATAATAGTGGTGATAATTGCTCAAAAAGCTTGTAAAAAGGAGAATGTTCAGGGAGGGAGAGTTGGAGTGAGGGCACAGCTGGAAGAGCAGCAGGAGGTGGGGGTGTGAGGGGCATCTGTGAGATGCGGGGGGTCAGGGAAGGAGCAAACACCACATTGTCTAATCCGGGAACCGGGAGCATTGTGTGAGTGGTGGATGGCAGGGCCCGGGTGGGGGCACACGGGGCCGTGGGTCGTGTCCGGGATGTGTGAGATCCGCTCGATCCAGCACGACCGGCTGGAGACAACAGCCTCCGGAACTACCGGAGAGACGGCAGAGGATCTGCCACAACTCGACAGCAGAGATCTGCAAACCCTGAGCGGAGGAGAAGCTGCGTGTCCTGAGAGTTTGTGTGGAGTACAACCGGGGGACAGTCAAGTCTCCCTTCTGCTTGTCGTTGCATGATCCCCAGCCGGGCGTTGCAGGATGTGCACTGCTTTTTTTCCAAAACCGCTCACCAAACGCCTAACTAAAGTGGCTTTTGCTCTCATAGAGATCTCATTTGAGGAGAAATGACGTGGGAATGGCTTTTTGGCTCAGCGAGGCCGTGTTATCTGCTGATACTGTGGCTTTTTTTCCCTCACCTTCCCCATTTTCCCCTCACGCCCAGGGCTAAAGGGAGACCGCCGGAAACATGGCGGCAAAGCCGCGCGTCAGTAAGGCGGAGACTACATTTCCCAGCGTGCAACGTGGAGAGCTATAACGCCGTGCGCCCATTAGGAATCCTGGGAAATGCAGTCCCCCCGCGCTGGCGCCGGTGCGCTCTACCCTGATTTTCTCGCTTTCCTATTGGTTCAGAGCGACGCCAAGCAACCGCCGTGGGCGGGGCCTCGCCGCCGCGCCGCCGTTCCTACTGGCCGGGGCGCGCGCGGTGGGAGGGGAGGTTTGAAAAAAAACAACCCGCCCCCCGCGGGACAGCGCGCGCTGATTGGCTGGGCCGCGGTTTGGCGCCAGCTTCGGAGCGGGCGACGGGTACCGGCTGGGGTCAAAGCGCTGCGGCGGCCGCGCTGACGGCAGGGACGGGACGGCTGCGCTTCCAATTCCCATTCCAACTCCAATGGATCCCGCGCCGAGCGCTCCCCACCGCCGCCGCCTCCTGCTCCTTTCGCCGGCGTCCCCCGCCTCGCCCGCCGTGGTTAAGGCGCTCTTTCAGGATGAGCTCTCGCCTGTCTCCGATCTCCGCCTCACCATGGAGCAGCTGGGGCGCGGGTGAGTCAGGGCGCTGGGCCCGGGCACCCCTCTTTTTCTCGCCGCTGTCGTGACCCCCCAAAAAAAGCGAGGTTTGGAGGGCTTATCCCCCGTTTTTTTCTCTCGTACTAAGGGAGCCCCACTTCCTCCCCCTCTCGGCCGTACGAGCCCTTCAGGGCACTTTGTCCCTCCTCCAGGGCGTTTTGTTCCCTCTCCGGGACGTTTTCTTCCCCCTCTTGGACCCGAAGCGAGGCCTGGGGAGGTTAACCCCAGTTATAACAAAACCCAAGGCCTCCAGGAGTCGTTTTCCTTCCGTTCCGTCCACCCCCATAATTTCCTCCCGCTCAGTGAAGCCCTCTGAACCTCCCTCCCCCTCAAGAACCCCAAGCCCCTGGGATGTCTTTATCCCCCCTCCCGAACCCCAGGGCCCCAGGGATGTCTTTTAACCCCCCTTCCCTAGACCCCAGACCCTGCGGAATGTCTTTACCTCCCCTCCTCGCCACTGCAAGGTCTCAGGAACTCATTTCCTTCCCTATTCCCCCACCCTTTCCCGAAACAAGGCCTCGGGGTGCTCATCGACCCTCAGCCCCCCAAAAACAGTGAGGCCTCGTGGATCCCTCCTTTTTCTTCCACCCCACCCCCGAATGGAGGCTTTGGGGGTCTCTTCGTCCTGTTCTCCTTCCAGGAATGAGGCATTGAGGGCTCATCTTGCTTCCTCTCCTTCCAAGCACCCTCCCCACACTTCAAACCAAAGCCTGCAGCACCTTTTCTCCCAATCCTTCCCCCAAAAACGAGGCCTCCCGGAGCTGTTTCTCCCCACTCCCGCCCATGAGGCCTCCAGGAGTTTTATCCCCCCCACCCTGCAAGCTTCCCTGACGCCCTGAAGGCCCCCCACCCCTTTCCTGATGTGTCCCCCGTGCAGGGCTCCCTCCGCCTGCCCCCATCCCACATGGATCCATGCTCTGGGAGATCTTCCCCCTCCCATCTGTCTGCTCTGGGCATCCATGTCGCTCCTGAGCCCTTCCCTGGGCTTCCCTCTCTCCCACAAACACCTTTGTGTCCCTTCCCGGCCCTTCCTGCCTTCCCTGTTCCATCCCAGCCCCGTTCCTGCACCCTCCTCTCTTTTCTGTCTCCCATGTGGCAGGTGCTGCAGTCTTTGGGCTCTGCAGCTCCTCTCCTGTTCCATAACTCCAGCCACAGCTGCTCCATTTTCCTGCTCTCTTAACTCCTCTAATCCCATTATTCCCACAGTTTCTCCCTTGTGTGGTTCCTGTTTTGTCCCAGCCCACTCAGGTCTCAATGACCCTCCTGGTCATTGTGGGTTTTGTGTGTTGATTTTCTGTCACTCTCATTTCTGCAATCAGCTGCTTTATGATCCTTCCCTCTTTCAGATTCCTGGGATTCCTGCAAACCATTGTCAGTCCCCTCCATGTAAATTATTTGAGTCCTTTAATTTTGTAGCCCTGGCTACATTTTTTTTAATTACCACATGCTGGAGCCTCACTCAAGTAGCTTTTTTCTCCTTATATATGTGGGGCTCCATATGATTTTCTTCTCTCTCAGTGCTGAGCTTTAGTGGATAAAACAAAATTTGCGAGGTTTCTATTTATCAAAATGGGATTGACTTGGAAATTTGGCAATTTTTTTCTATGCAAAACCCTGAATTAAAGGAGTGGCTGCCAACAAGAGGGCTGCAGTTCCAGGAAGGATAACTGGGCTCTGGTAGAAATCCAGGTGATGAACACCTGTGCTGTACCTACCTGCAGTGTTGTATTTCTTACTTCAATGACCTTTGAAATTAAATCCCAAACTTCCTTTCCAGGCAGTGTGAAAACCTGGAGCAAGATCTGGCAACCAAGAGTGGGTTACACAGATCAGCATCTTCAGACTCCACAGACTCAGGTAGGGATCCCTCAATTAATAAATAATAATTAAGAATTGGAAAGCAATGCAATTTTACATGGCTCTCACTGCCAGCAGCTCCCAAGGTTTGGATAGAGAACTATCCCTGCAGCCTCTTCTCATTCTCGTGCTCTTGGAAGGAGGGAAAGAGGTGGAAAACCCCTCAGGAAGCCTCTGAAGCTCTTGGCTTGGACTGTGGGTGGATTTTTTTGCTTTAATTGTCCTCGAGATTGTGAACAGTAAAGGTAACAGGAAGGGACAACTGGTTCTGCCCCTTGGGGAGCTCCAAGAGAGCCTTTTTCCCTTTTTCCCTGTTGTGCTTTGTGCTCTGGGGTGGTGTTTATTGGAGCAGTTCTGTGGTGTCCTGCTCGGTGACAGGCAGCAGGGCCAGCTGGAGGTCAGTCGGGCTGCTGGGGATAACCCAAGGCTTCCTGGGGAATTGGACTCCCACCATTCCCTGGTTTGGGGTGGCTCGTGGATGTTGATGGTGTGGAAAACAGGGAGATGGTGTTTTATCCCTCATTGTTGGGATCTCAGCCCTGAAAAGGATCTCCTGGAGCTCCTCCTGCCCTTTGGAGGGTGAGGAGGGCGAGTCCTCACTGTGTTTTCTCTCTTTAAACCCAGACCATGCCAGTGAGTGGCTTTGTCCTGTGTTTTTCTGTTACTGAGAGCTGGTGGATGATCTGAAACCCCTCAGTTCTGGGACTGGACTGGAAGGATTTTCTGTGTTTCACATGAGATGTTTTATCATTGAAAATGAAATGAGCTCTCAGCCCATAACTTGTAGATTCCCTCTGGTGCTTTATTGCTGCAGCTCAGGGAAATCACTGTTTCCACCGGAGTTTATGCCCCATTTTGAGGGCACTTTCAGCCTGAAAATGAACTTTATGAAGTGTTAAAACATGAGTACAGCTCACAAACCACGGAGCAGGACAGAGAAACCACCTTGTCAAATCCTTGTTTTTTGTGGCTCCTCAGGAATCTCTGTTGGAGTGACTTTGGATGTGTCTGTGCTGAAATGTTTTGCTTGGTTTGTGCTTCTGAAGTGCTTCCTGTTAATTCCAGTACGTTAAGAAGGGCCTTTTGACTGCTTATTTTTTGGAATGAACCCAAAATTTCTTTGTAGGAAGAGGTGTAACTAAAACGTGACATTAAAAAAAAACCCCAGAACCCTAAAGGACTGAATTGTTTATAAAGGTGTGTGTGTGTGTGAGAGGACAAGGCAGGAGTATTCCATGCTGAGTGCCAGCACTCGGTTCCATGTGACAGCCCAGGCAGGGCTTGGGGGCTTTTTTAATTATCCCTGTTTTCCCCAAGCACTGACACTTGATGATCCACGGCCAAACCCCACGGTGGGGAGGGACTGTAACTCTTATTTACCTCTGCACCGAGGGGAGGCCGCAGATGGGACTTTCCACATGAATTTCCTGGGCCTTTCTGTGGAAATCTGTAGCAGTGTCCAGTAATCCCTGATTCTTGGATATAAATCAGGGGCAAATCTGTGTCTCCTCTGCAGGTTTGGCTTTGGACTCTCCCGGCCCTGCAACCTCACAGGACACCATGGAGGACACGTAAGTAATGCTGTGTTAAACCTGATTTGTGGCATCATTAACAAACTTGGGCTGATGAGGCCTGGTGGGGCTTTTCCTCTGCTGGCACACAAGCAGTGGGGCTGCCCTGCTGCACTTCTCCATGTGCTGCACAGCTGGAATGCTGGGATTGGCCCTGCCCGTGCCCAGGGCACTGCGCTGCCGCCTCTGAGCGAGGCTGTTGTGCCAACCACAAGGCACTGGCACCTACCTGCAGTCTGGGGCTGCACCGAGGGGTATCTAAATTGCATTTTTTAACACTTAATTTATGCTTGTCTGTGCCTTAAAAACCACAGAATCATTTGGGAAAGACTTCTAAGACCTTCAAGTCCAACCTTTGATCTTTTGCTTTTAGGTTTGAGAAAGCAATCAAATCCAGCAGGCTGAAGTAAGTATAATTCTATTTTAAATTTTTCCTCAGTGTCTCTTTTAGGTTATGGAGTTGGGAGGTGATTTCTATTCATGTCACTGCCTTTTAAAGCAAAATATTGAAATAAATCTTGGTTCTTTTTTGTTATAGCCTTCGAATACCTTTCAGAAGAATCCATTCCCTGCCGGTAAGTGAGAGTGGTATTGGTGTTTTATACATGTTAATGGATTTAGCATGGTTTTAGTTGAATACATTTAGTTGGATAGTTGTTAATTTTCTGTCTTCAACACCAGCTGCTGCGGTGCTTAATGTCAAAACTGCAGCTTGCAAATGCCAAATCTCACTTAATTTAGTGTGGAATTTCCGTGATGTGGCTCCATCACGGGTGCCCTGAAGCATTTTGGTCCCTGTACCAAGATGTCAGCAGAGGATTCCTGCACAGGGTGTGCGCAGATTCGTAGTCAGAGACCTTCCAGTCTCTATTAACCCCTTCAGTGCTTAACATGTGCTTGTGCAAGGACTGCTGCCCAGTCCTGAGCTGGCCCTTGTGTGTTGCAGCAAAGCCTGCTGGGCTCCAGCCCCGCTCTGAAGAGAAACCACTCTGACTCTCTGGACATGGATGCTTTTCAGCCTTTGGAACAGGATGAAAATAAGGAGAATGTAAGTGCTGTTTGCTGTTGCCTGCCCTGATCTGGTGGGAGGGGAGGGCCAGCTGGGTTAGCATGTGCCTGCCACAGGCAATGTGCTGGGGAAGGCTTCTGGTGCTCCCTGCCAGGCTGTTCTTCAGGCACAGCCACCCTCTGCTCAGTTCTTCTGCAGGGAACTCGCAGCACTGATTAGAGTGGCTGCAAACCGATGGGAGGTTAATAACATTTGGGAAGCCTTTGATCGCCCAGCTCTGCCCTGGTGCCACTGACCCTGACTCCTTTTTGGCTGTGGCAAGGGAAAATGTATTCCCACTGCTTGCTGTGGACAGCTGCAAGAGCTGCCTCCAGGTGTTTGGGTAGGTCTCTCTCTTCCCACTGCTGCCGTGGGGAGCCCTGGTTCCTCCTGGAATCAGTGTCCTGGGCCTGCCCTGGCTGCTGGCAATCCCACGGGTGGGACTGCAGCAGCTCTGCAGGTGTCAGCACACATCCTTGGCTGCCTTCAAAAATGATTTGTTCTGCAGAGAAGCTGACTGACAGAAAAGTCCTGAAACCTGTAGGTGATGCCAAGAGCAAAAATGCTGGATTATGTTAAATAAAACACTCCTGTAACATCTTTAATTTCTAAACATTCACCTTCAGATTATTCCTTTTGGCAGCAGGGAGCTTAAATCCAAAATGTCAGGCAGCTTAAAAAAATTAAAAAGATAAAAGGACCCAAGTAACTTAACAGTTTGTAATTTTGCTAAAATGATTATTTTGCTGCTTTTTATTTCAGGAATCATTTGAGTTTAAGAAGCCAACCAAACCAGCTTCTCGTTGCTTCCGTGATGGAAGGGGTGCTGGAGCAAGGCTGAATTCATCTCCAGCTCAGGTAGTAAGTTCTTTTCAACTAATTCTCTCCTAATTCTCTGGGATCAAAAAAACTGCATCAGGGTTCTAAGGCGGTGATGTCACTCAGGTGCCCAAATAGAAAAACTTATTTATCTGCCAGATAAGAAAATTCTTCTCACCTTTGGCTCATGAGGTGGTCAGAAATTGGAAACATTGTTCTGGGAAACATAAGTCAACACAGAGCTGAGGTTCTGCTCAGTAATTGAAGGGAGTGTGGACATTGGTGGGGGATTGAAATGATCAGTAAAGTTGATACTTAATGTTCAGGCAGATGCATTTGGAACAACAAACCCAACTGTGGAGATGCAACTGGATTTTGTCTCCAGATGTTACATCCAGGGAGGAAATGTTACCTTATTCATATCCTGTTGTTTAGAAAAAGCAACTGGAATATCATGATGGGTCCTTGCAGAGAAACAGAGCAGGGGGGCCAAGTCTTGTCTCTGCTCCCTGGGTCCAGCAGCCCTTCATGCTGCCAATTCCTGCCTGTGCTGTGCCCAGCACCTGCAGCTCGGGGTTGGGAATAACCACGGTGTTCCCTAAAGAGCAGAGAGCCGTGGCAGCTCCTCTGTGGCCGCAGCATCCTGCAGGGAGCAGAGGGAATGTTGTTAAAACTCGCTCTGTCTGCTCTCAGCTGCCCATGGGTGAAACAGCCTCGGGGGAACAGGAGAACTGCAGGGCAGCGTTCCTGCAGCAGCATTCGCTGCCCTCCTCGGAGAGCGAGGATGACGATGGGTTCCTGGAGCTGCTGGATGACCAGGATCTGAAGGTATGTGCAGAGGGAATAGGATGGAGATGCCCAAATCTGCTCTGTCTGGTGTGGCTGGTGTGCTCTGGCTGCAGTCAGGGTGCTCAAACTGCACCACGCTGGGTTTTTGGGAATCCCAGAATCCCAGACTGCTTTGGGTTGGAAGGGGCCCTAAAGCTCATCCAGTTCCAGCCCCCTGCCATGGCAGGGACACCTCCCACTAGGAGATTAGCTCTCATCTGCTTTTTAAACTCACACTGGGGTGTCTTTATCTTATAAGTGCTCTTCCCTAGTGCAGACAGTGGGATTTGCTTGGGGTGTGGACAAGTGAATTATTTTTAGTTTGAGAACTGAGGCAATTATTTGAACAGTTGGCATTTTTCTTTAAAAACTTGCTGAAAAAGTCAGAGGTGGTGATTGCTTTGAGCCACTTAAATACAAGACTCTTTCCCACTGAATTTGAAATGCTTAAAGCTCTGGAGGCTTATCTTTGTTAATCAATCAATGAATTGACAAACTCACCTCTCCTACATGGCTCGGCTCAGTTCTGTTATTTCCTTAAGAATTGGACTGATAAATACCTAAAGCTGCTCTGACAGCTGAGTCCAGCTGGAATGTTTGCCCGAGCCATGCAGGAGCTGTACTTGCAGTGTGTCCCATGGTGAGATGGATGAGAATGAGCTTCCTTCTCTTCCCAGAACGACGAGGAGATGCCCTCGGATGTGTCCAGTCTCTGGACGGCACCGCTGGTCATGAGGAGAGCGGACAATCGGGTGAGTGTCCCCACAGCAGGGACAGGGCCTGCCCTGGCAGCTGGGACAAGTGTTCCCACTGTCTCCTGCATCTCTCAGAGCAGCAAAACAAGCCCTGGCATAACCCCCTGCAGAATTCCCTTATCTCTGGAGCTGCTCACCTGGGAGACTTTGTCAGTGGGGAACAATTGGTGTTTATAGGCATAAAACTTCTTGTTGCACTTCATAAATGTGAGAAGGGCTTGACTTCCCTTATCAGTCTTGACATATCTGGAATTCACTCTGTACAGCCTCACCTGGAATGCTGTAACCCGATCCTCTGATAACAGACTGGGAAAGGAGTTTAGACTCCAGCAGAAAGCTCCTTAATCTACTGATAAATTGGCTGCTAATTGATGTAGAGCACTTTGCTGGCTCTTTATCTTGCTTATGGTGCTCCAAGCTCCCCCAGTAACAAGTGTTACTGGAAATGTAAAGCCTGGATAATTCAGATTAACCGCCCCCTGTGGCTGTGCACTGGCGGTGCCTTAAACAAGGCAGTTTGGAATAATCTGAAAGCCTGAGTTGTGTTTATTTTCTTTCATAAATCTTTGCTGGACAACTCAGCTTCTCTCCTTCCTCACAGACCAAGCGGTGCCGGTTGTTTGGCTCTTCATCCATGTCAAGCACTGCAGGAAGAACCACCCAGAAGAGAATGGAGAGATCCCAGGAAGAGAATTCTCCAGGGAAAAGCAAGAAGAGGAAAAGCCTGCCCGGAACTTCCGAGGACTCGACGGTTGGTGGCTCAGCACCAGTTTGTGACAGAGAATTGGTCAGGGGAGATGTGCTGTTGGGGGTGTGGTTTGTGGAGCTTGGTGGGAGCTTTTCCAGGTGGATTGTTGGGGCAGCAGGTGCACAGTGCTGACCCTGAGCTTTGCCCTGATCCAGCAGGGAAGCTGAGGAGGCAGTTCAGGGCTCGGGAGTACCCTGAGTTTTCAGCTATGGGAAGCAGGGAATGGGATGTGTCTGCCCTGGGTGTGCCCATGGATCTCTGACCTGTGTCCTGCAGAGTCTGAAGGTGGTGAGGACCCAGCCCTCCACAGCAGAGATCGAGAGCATTTTGGACAGTGACCAGAGAGACCTTATCGGGGACTTCTCCAAGGTAATTCCAGAGATTCCAAGTATTAACTGAAGTGTTCGAAGGGCCTCTCTTGGTGGCGATGTCACAAACCAGTCCAGAAAAGCACTTCCCTTTATAGAGGCTTTTCTGCTCCCACATAAACCTGCCTTGCTTCTTTGGACTTGGTCTTGGAGGTGTTTTCCAACCTTAACAACTCCATGATGTTCGACCACCCAGGAGGGGGTGTTGGTGGGAAGGGGATATGTCCCAGGTTAGACACAAAGTGATCCATTTGTGGTTAAAGCCCTATAAAAACCCTCTGGTGCAGGAGGCAAAATTGAAATTCTGTCCCTGATTTTAGAATTCTTAGGAGTTTTATCTCCTGCAGAGATTCTGGCCAGCAGAGTATCTGTTAGAGAGTGAGCTGCTGGATGCTGTGCTGTCACCCCTGTGCCTCACAGCTGGAATTTTCTCAATTCTGTCTCTTCCAGAGTTATTTATTTGACACTGTCGATGGGAAACATCAAGATTTAAAATACATCGACTCAGAAATGGTGAGTGCTCCAAGGAGAGCCAGAAAAATTCTTTACTGAGGGCTGGGGAACAACACAAAAGGCTTGAAACAACTGAACTCTGCTTTTTGTGGGTTTTTTTTCTCAGATTGTGTCTGTGCTGACTGGGAAGTTTGAGAGCTTCATCAAGCAGTGTGTGATAATTGACTGTAGATACCCCTACGAGTACGAAGGGGGACACATCAAGGTATGTTGGCCCCATGAGAGCAGTGCAGGGCGGTCTGAAGCTGCAGCCTGGGGTCACTGGGCACCCTGGGGGCTGATTTTTATCCAAGGCCATGTGGATATGTTATTCCTGTGGTCCCCACTGGGATCCTGTCACACTCACCTGCTGCCTGGATCTTGGACACTGAGCTCACCTTGGGTCAGAAAGTGACTGTTCCCTCCAAGGAGGGGACATTCTGCCCTCTGTGAGCAGAGGAGGGGCCTGTGGCCATCAGGGTGACAGAGGTTCTGGAGGACGATGTGACCGTCAGTGTCCAGCATCCTGAAATCTCGGGAAGCTAAATTGGAATGTTAAACTTAATTTAAATCACAGACTGCAAAGAACAAATGGCTGTGTAAAACATAACCAGGAACAGCTCACCCAGAGAGGTTCTGGTGGCAGAGCCCCTTCTAGTGCCTAGAGGGGCCCCAGGAGAGCTTGGGACAAGGGATGGAGGGACAGGACACAGGGAATGGCTTCCCACTGCCAGAGGGCAGGGACAGATGGGATATTGGGAAGGAATTCCTGCCTGGGAGGGTGGGGAGGGAGAGGGATAGAATTCCCAGAGCAGCTGTGGCTGCCCCTGGATCCCTGGCAGTGTCCCAGGCCAGGCTGGACATTGGGGCTTGGGGCAGCCTGGGACAGTGGGAGGTGTCCCTGCCATGGCAGGGGTGGCACTGGATGGGTTTTGGTTCCTTCCAGCCCAAACCATTCCAGGATTTGTGACTGATCCTGAGCATTGCTGCCTGAGCAAAGGCCCTCCCGGGTACAGGGGATGGGGAGGGAGATCCAGCCAGCCCCAAGCTCCAGGTGCTGAACTGAAGCAGGTCCAGGCCACCCAGAGCCCGCTCCAGACTGACTGGGGTGTCCTGCTGGGGTTTGGAGCTGTGCTGGGAGCTGGTCCCAGAGCTCCCCAGCAAAGCAGGATGAGGGATTGGCTCCCAAGGAAGCGGGGTGAGTTTGTTGTCGTTCCCCTGCCCTCACTGCTCGGACTGTGCCCATCCAGGGTGCCATAAACCTCCACATGGAAGAGGAGGTGGAAAACTTCCTGCTGAAGAAGCCGATCCAGCCGTCGGAGAACAAACGGGTCATCGTGGTGTTCCACTGCGAGTTCTCCTCGGAGCGGGGCCCTCGCATGTGAGTTGCACTCCCTGGGACAGGAATTCCTGCAGCACTGGGAGCTCAGTGCTTGGGGTGGCTCCAGGTCCTGTGGTTGTCACCTGGGGCAGGGTTGGGCATGGCCCGGGCTGTGGGAGGCTGTGCTGGGCCTGGACTGGAGCTCTGGAATGTTCAGAGGGGAAAGGAGAAGCCAGGGAGTGACCTGTGGCTGTGTGGCTCCTCAGCCTCTCCCTGCGGCAGCTCCAGCTCCTGCCATCCGAGGGATGGGGGCTTTGGGCTGCAGCCTTGGGAGTTACTGGGTGAATGTGGGGTTGAACATGGGATTTTCCCTGCTGCAGGTGCCGGTTTGTGAGGGAGCAGGACAGGCTGAGCAATGAGTACCCCAACCTGCACTACCCAGAGCTCTACGTGCTCAAGGGGGGCTACAAGGATTTCTTCTCGAGGTGCCAGGTGAGTAGGGTGGCTGTCCCTGGATCCCTGGGAGTGTCCAAGGCCAGGTGGGATGGGGCTTGGATCAACCTGGCGTAGTGGATGGTGTCCCTGCCCACGGCAGGGGGTGGAACAAGCTCTTTCAGGTCCCTTTCCAACCCAAACCATTCCATGATCACTCTATGATCTCTTTCACATTCAGAGGAGAAATGATAGATAAATAATATTAATCTGTTCATACCCACCTTCTCTTTGGGGCAGGGTGGTTTGGCTGGGGGGCTTTTCCTGCTCTCTGTCTCTCGGTGGGCTGTTCCCAGAGCAGCTTAGCCTGTTCCTTGTCTCAGAGCTGTCTTCCTGCCATAGCTGAAGGGCTTTTCCACTTGTCTCAAGAGTAAAACAGAAGTGGTTTCTGCCCCTTTAGAACAAACTGTCACTCAGAGAAGGGATTTCAGGCTGTGCAGCCTGCTGGGAGCAGGGGAGAAGACAAGACTTGACAGTAATTGCTGAATAATAAATGGAAACCTGAGGTCTTGTACAGTCCTAAACCAGCAAAATTGAAAACCTGAGCTTGGGGTTTGCAGCCTCTAATTGAGACAAGGAAACTAAAAACCACCCCAGCTGTACCCAGCTCTTTGAGGCTGGGATTTTTCTGTCACTTGGCTCCTTCAGCATTTCCTTGGTCCCAGCGCTCCTGGGATCTGTCCTGCTGTTCTGACACGAACAGGCCCCAGTCCCTCAGGCCCCCACATTTCCAATTATCCCTGAGATTGCCTTCCTGGTGCCTTTTCAGGGAGATACTTGGCCTGTCCATGGCCAGCTGGCTGGGGCTGGCATCTCCTTCCCTGCGGGATGGTGGTGCTACCAGCACTTGGAGTTGATGGCAGCGAGTGCCGCTCGGGGTTTTGGCTCTCCCTGCGATCTGCTGGCTCCCCTGGGCTGAGGGACACCCGGGGTTTGGGTGGTCCCCGTGGATTTTAGGTTGTCCCCGTGGCTGTCCGAGGAAGGGGGAGCGAGGCCTCAAGGTGGCAGCACGGGACAGCCAACGGCAGCTCCCCGGGAGCCGCGACCTGTCCGAGGCACAGGGACCATGGAATGCTCTGAGCTGGAAGGGACCCACAGTGGTCATTGTTCCTGCCCCGACCAACTGAGCTGATCTCATCCTTCCCGTCCGTGCCATTCCAAGGTGAACAGCACACAGACCCTGTGTGTTGTCTGCCAGGAAATTTGGGATGAGAGCCCCGTGCACAAAGCCCTTGCTTTGATGGCTGTAATCTGAATATCCCTGGGCTTTGTGTGTCTGCCTGTGTGGGGCGGGGGTGTGTCCCTGTTCGTTCCAGTGGCTGCTGGTGGTGGGATCCCCACCCTGGTGACACTGAGGTGACCCCAGCTCCTCTCCCCAGAGCTTCTGCGAGCCCCAGAGCTACCGCCCGATGCACCACCAGGACTTCAAGGAGGACCTGAAGAGGTTCCGCACCAAGAGCCGGACCTGGGCCGGGGAGAAGAGCAAGAGGGAGATGTACAGTCGGCTCAAGAAGCTCTGAGGGCTGCAGGGACCACAAGGACTGTCCAGCCTGGGGGCTGCGGTGGGAGTGCCACTTGTTCCTGTGCTCCCACCTCCCCCGGGCCGTTTCCTCCCTGGGAGCACCTGGACCTCGGCCCCGTGAGTGGGACGCCGGCTGGGAGCTGCCTTGGGATTCTTTTGGTTACGTTGCTTTGTGAAAATGTTGTGGCTTCTTGTGTTGTGTGACACCCCAAAGTGCCTGGAGAGGGTGGGGACAGCCTCGTGTGGCTGGGCTCAGTGGTGTCAGCACTGCCAGGGAATTTTAGTGCCTGTTATTTTTTAACTGTTTAATTTTATTTAAATACAGTCAATTGAAGCCAATACCACTGCGGTTGGATCATCTGGGTTGTACTTAAACCTTGTTTCTGCTCCAGGGGGACCTGTTGGGGGGGCATGGGGGTCATTATTTTTCTCAGTTGCAGCTTTGGTTCTGTGTAGCGTTGTGGGGAAGGAAAATGGGAAATATCCCATGGTGGCTCGAGATTCCCACCCGGCCGAGCGCTGCGGGAAGCCTTGGGAGCCCATCTAAGGGAAAACTGTTTATTGTTCATAAACATCATGTTCACCTCCTTTACTTACTCCAGGTTGTTTTATTTCATAGTCTCTTTTGCTGGTTCTGGTGGAGTTTTTGGGGGCTGAGGGGACCGAGCGGTTGGGTGATCCTGGGATTCTCAGCAGTGTGGCTGCTGCCTCTGAGGCTGAGAGTTGTTCTCCTTATCCTGAAACATTCCCAGAGCAGAGCGTGGCTGTGAGGAATTGTGGGAGGCTGCTCTGACACCCTGGGGGTGGCTGTGGCCACTTCTGTCTGCCAGGAAAGGCAGGAACTGGAATTAATCCGTGAGGGAAGCAGAACTTCCTCAGCAGCACTGGACCCCCCAGATGAGGAAGTTCTGCAGTGCCAAGCCCCCAGACTGCTTTGCTGCTGGTTTTGGGGTCACTTCAGCCCCAACTCTTAAATCTGTCCTGCTCACCCACCAACTTCCTGGTGAAACTGGTGCTCCTGGGAAGCTCCACGTGCCTGGGAAGTTCCCACCTCACTTTGCATGAGCTCATCCTTTTGTATCCGTGTCAAAAAACACTGAAATGGAGGTGCCTTATGTGGAACTTTAACTTGATTTTTTAAAAAACACTTTCTTAAAACCTGCTGTTAATCCTTTTGCTCCCAAGAGGATTAAACTTGGAATTCTTTTTCGCTTAAAAAAAAAAAAAAAAAGTCAGAATTTGCTGTTTTCCCTCAAAGCTGAATCCCTTGCAGGGGGAGAGGATGAAATGTTAAATCAGGAGTGGTGGTTCCAAATTTCCCCCATTGCCTGGGGAAGGGCTGAACTCGGGGAAGGGCATGTGAGGTGGGAGGAGGCCACGTGCTGGAGAGCCAGGGAAGGTCCTGGGCATGACCTGAGTGACCCAAACTGCCCTTTGGTCCAGCCCAGCTGCTCAAGCACCAGTTCAGCACCAAAGGGCCGGGCAGGATCTCTCAGTCTCTCTCTGCAATCCAACAGTTGCTCCATGTGAAGGTTTTAACTCCTCCTCCGTGTCCAGGAAAAGCAGATGGAGGTCAGGACGTGCCTTTCCAAGGTCACTCAGCTGCAGCACAACCATTACAGCACTCCCTGGTTCACAGCTGCACTTCCCCTCAATGTGCTGTTATCCCAAACTCCCTGGTACTCGGGAAGATGGATGGGGGTGGGAGGTGTGGCTGTGTCCCCGGAGTGCCAGGGAGGAGCCCTGGCCGGGGATTGGGAATGTCTGTAACCCTTAAGGAGTGGAACGAGACCCCCCTTGTCACAGCCCCCCTGATTCTGTGTGTTGGGGGTCCTGGGGTGGGAGAGGGATCTAAACAGGATCCGAACTCTATCATCCCCAAACGAATAGATCGTTGTGGGTAAAGGGAATAAAGTCCTAAAACTCCAAACTGTTGATGCCACCTCCCCTTGCAGCAGGGCACGGATGAGCTGCTCGGTGTCACAGGGTGGTGGAAGAAACGCAGGCTGGAGGTGGCTGCTTTTCACACTGTGTCTTTGCTCATTGCTTCCAGGATAAACTTCCAGAGCAGCTGTGGCTGCCCCTGGATCCCTGGAAGTGCCCAAGGCCAGGCTGGACAGGGCTTGGAGCAGCCTGGGACAGTGGGAGGTGTCCCTGCCATGGCAGGGGTGGCACTGGAGGGGCTTTAAGGTCCCTTCACCCCAGACCATTCTGGGATTCCATGAATGGCTGCAGCCACCTGCGTGTCAATGCTGTGTGTTCCCATCATTCCATCGCTGCTGGGGACAGTCACAGTTGGCTTTTGGCCGAGGATCCTGGGCTGTGCTGCAGTTTTTCCCAGGAGGGCACCTGAGAGGGCTGTCGTGTCGAGGATGTGACGAGCAGGTGGCCAACAATGGGGTCAGCATTAACAGCTTCCTTGGCCATACAGCTCTGTCTCCAAAGCCACGGGAGCCTCCAGCCGAGAACAGGGTGGGGTTTCTTTCCCCCTTCCCTCCATCTGTCACCCTTAAAACTGGCGTTGAAAGCAGCTTAAGCCTTCATCAGCTCTGACCCCCAGCTCCTGAGTGCCTCAGGGCTCGGAGTTTCCTCCCATGCTGCGTTACCTTTGCGGCCTAAAAGGACTCTCATTCTTCGCCTTTAGGGGCTAATAAAGGCCAATTGCAAAGAGCCAGCTGCCCTGCAGTGCCAGCAGCTCCTGGATCTCCTGGATTCGCTTGGGAATTGTGAGTGGGTGTTGGACATCCCTCCAGTGCTGTCCTCGGTGGTGTTAGGGCTGCCTGAGAAAGAGGGAAAAGGTGATTTTAGCCATAACCAGGCAATTCCCTGGTTTTAAATCCTTCTGCAGCTTTTCTAACAAACCTATCTTTAGCTTTCTGCCTCTGTTTTCTTTGTGCAGCAGCACTTCCCAGGTCTCTTGGAGCCTGTTCCCACATCCCTGCTCCTTTCCCACATCCCTGCTCCTGCCCTGCCCACTCCCAGCCCCTGCGAACCCCAAGTTTGGAATTTTGTGTAGTTATTTGTGCAGTGAAGCTGCCTCACCTAAGGCTCTGCCGGGCCAGGAGGGATTATCCCAGCTGGAGGCAGCACAGAGTGAGAACTGGGAAAGGGCAAAGCAGGATCTGTGCAGGGTCTGAGTGCTGCTGCTTTGGGCTGAACCACAGGTTCAAATCATCAGGTAAAATTCACTAAAATTCCCCAACAATCCAAGCTCCTGCAGGCTTGCAAGCAGCGCTGCTGGATGTGTCGGGCAGTGGCTGGGGGAGTCCTCTTGCCCCAAAGCCGAGGGATTTGGCAGCGAGAAGAGACAGAAGGAATCGCCTCGGAAGGACTCTTGGCTGTACCTCGGTGAGTTGGTGTTTTCTGAAGGGGACTCACGTGGTTTTGCTGGGCAGAAGCCACTTTGTAAGAAAATCGTTGGCTTCTTGTCCTGGCAATGGCTTTTAGTGCCAAGTGTGACTAAACTGGTTCTTGCTGAGCTGCTGCGTGGGCAGCAGTGCCCCAAAATTCCTGGAAATGTTGGTACCAGGATTGGGCCAGGCTGCCAGTTGGGTTTCCATGGGGCTGGGGCTGGGTGGTGACTGCTCCCACAAGGACATTCCCGGGGCTGTGCCACAGCCCAGTGCCCCATGATGCTCTCCTGGACAGGTGACCCTGCCGTGCCATGGCCCACCTGCCCTGCCTTGGCTCCATGGCCTGAGCCCTTCTCCAAAGCCTTGGGCACGGTTGGATCCTGTCCCTGCACAGGAGCTGGGGAGAACGAGGGGACAGTCCCAGCTCCCAGCAGTGCCTCTGTTCCCCAGGGATCCCCGGGAAGGAGTGCAGGCTGCCAGGCAGGGTGGAAGGTCCTTGTTAGAGGTCACCAAATCCCGGCAAAGCTGGAAAGGAAGCTAATCTCCTGCTGTCGAGCCAAGCTCCGGGCAGGCTGCAGGAGGCTCCCGCGCGGTGCCAGCCCCGGGCCTGGCAGCAGCTCCGTGTCCCTGTCCCAGTGCCCGTGGGGAGCCCTGGGCTGAGTCCCATCCCTCCGTGCTCCGAGGGCTGGGGTTGCTCTGGGCTGAGCGGCACCCCTGGGCTCCGGGGGGGCACAGAACGTCTGCTCCGTGTTAAGGAACGATGGCTTCCCCCAGGAGTGCCCTGCTCTCCTCCCTGAGGGGACCAGGCTGTGCTCAGCCCCTGCCCCGGATCCAGTGGTGCCACCAGATCCGCCCCTGGCACCAAGGCCATGCTGCCAGCGCCGGCCCCGGGCACTGAGGCAGCAGGGGAGCGGGCAGGGGCTGCACCTCCGGGGTCTTCCTCACCCGAAATACCTCCCTTGGAGGGGGAAGTGTGGGTGGGTGTGTGGGGAGGCAGCCCCAGAGGCACCTCCATGTCCCATCCAGGCTTCACCTGCTGCAGAGGGGCCAGGGCTGCTCTCAAGGGCGCTTGAAGGCCCTCAGGCACCTTTGGAGAGGGATGGCACTGAGACACCCACCAGGGCCGGGGAGGGTCTGTGTTTGGGGTTTATCTGCTTTAGGGCCACAGCCCCAGGCGGGGAGGGCTGGCCCAGGGCTGTGTCTGCCGCAGACACGGCCCCGGCTGTTGGTGTTGGATGAACTCTCCGTGTTTGCTGGGGCTTAGGGCTCGAGCAAGGAGCTGTAAAAAGGGAGAACAACATCAAAAGCAGAAAGTGGAAGGAGGCCAAGAGGAACGTGGCCAAGTGCCCTTTCTTTCTTTCTCTTTCGCTCCGTGAGGGAAATCCCCAAGCCTGTGGCACATCCCTGTGCCAGACGTGGCCCCGACGGCCACGGCGCTGCCACCACGGGGCCACAGGATGGGAACGGCCCCGAGGGGGCTGGGGGGGCTGAGCTGGGGGAGAGGGGCCCAGGATGGAACTGGGCTGGAGCTCCCACCGCACGGCAGGATTGCCCACATGGCATGGCTCTGTCACTGCCTTTGCTGGCACGGGCAGGTGGGACCCTGGCGGGAAGTGCTCGGTGCTGGAGGGGTTCTGTGGCCGATCCCGGGAGTCTGCCCTGAGGGAATTGAGCAGGGTGAGGAAGGAGATGGCAGCTGCTCTGCGGGGAGGAGATCAGTGGGTGCAAACCCCCACGGGCAGCCCCTGCCAGGTGCCACGGCAAGGCACAGCCCCAGCGCTGAAGCGCTCGTCCCTGTGACCTCCTCACCAGGATTCCTGCCCCAGGCAGCTCAGGAAACCCACAAGGGAGCCCTGGAGCTGGCGGTGGGTCGGGAAGTGTGGCTGGCACTCGGGGTGACCTGGCGGCTGCCCCGTGGGGTGACCCACATGGGGTCAGGGCTCCGTGGCACCCAGCAGGGGCAGGGGGGGCCCCCCAAGGAGCTGCGGCCCTTTCTGGGCACAGGCTCCCCGTGGCAGGAGGTGGCCGTGCCCTCCCTGTCCTGAGGGCCTCGTGTCCTGGGAGAGGGCAGAGGAGGTGCCGGGCTTTGGGCTGTGCCCCGGGAGCAGCCCCGGGCAGCCGCAGTGCTGTCAGTGCCATAATGATCAGGTGCCAGCTTTGTCCCTGCTTCAGCCCTGCTTCCTCCTCCCACCATCCTCCTCCTCCCGGGGCCGGGCAGCCCCAGAGGCACAGCTGGGCCCAGGCAGGTCCCTGACTGCCACCAGCCACTGCAGCCCTTGGCACACGGGCTGGGGAGCAGAGCTGTGCTTTGGGGAGCAGGGCTGAGCTTTGGGGAGCAGGTTCAGGAGCAGGGCTGAGCTTTGGGGAGCAGGGTGTGCTTTGGGGAGCAGGGTGTGCTTTGGGGAGCAGGGCTGAGCTTTGGGGAGCAGGGCTGTGCTTTGGGGAGGAGAGCTGAGCTTTGGGGAGCAGGGCTGTGCTTTGGGGAGCAGAGTGTGCTTTGGGGAGCAGGGCTGTGCTTTGGGGAGCAGGGCTGTGCTTTGGGGAGCAGGTTCAGGAGCAGGGCTGTGCTTTGGGGAGCAGAACTGTGCTTTGGGAAGCAGAGCCATCCTTTGGGAAGCAGCATAATGAAGGATTCAAACCCACTGAACCAGTTTGGCAAGCGCTGAGGTCTGTGGGGGAATGTTGTGCTCATGGGAACTCTCCCAGCATCACCACGGTCCCAGGAAATGTGGGGTCTGCCCTGGCAGAGCAACCCCAAGTGAATTTGGGGCTGTGTTTGGGGCTCTCCTGGGTGCAGGGCTGGTGTTTTGTGTGTGGAGAGGATGAGTTGGGCCCTGTCGCAGCAGGAGCAGATGCCACAATCTCTGCTCTGGGAACAACTGGGAACATCCCCACAAATCCACAGCCCCTCGGCTGCTCCTCTCCCCTCCATCCAGTGTGGGGGGAGTTGGGTAGGACATTTGAGCATCCATCTGTTGGAGCGAGTGCAGAGGTGGCTATCGAGGTGATCAGAGGGATGGAGCAGCTCCCCTGCAAGGAAAGGCTGAGAGAATTGGGATTGTTCCACCTGGAAAAGAGAAGCTTTGGGGTGACCTAACTGGGCTTTTCAGTGCCTGAAGGAGCTACAAGAAAGATGGGGAGGGACTTTGGACAGGGGCCTGGAGTGACAGGATAGGGGATGGCCTTCTCTTCTCCAGGCTGGACACCGCAGTGCTCCCAGCCTGTGTGCATCAGAGGGGCTCTCCTCACCTCCAGTGTGGCACTGGAAGCACTCCTGCTCCTGCCTTGGCCAGGGAAGCAGAGCTCAGCGGGCAGAGCCATCCCTGAGGGCAATGCCTGACACTGCCAGAGCCATCCCTGGGCAGCAGAGATCTCCCAGCCCGGGTGTGCTCTGGGGTACGTGCACACACACACCGCCCCCGCTGCAGCTGTGCACGACGTCTTGGGATCCTGCGGTGTTTGTTCCCATTCCCAGCTGCTCCCAGCTGACCCTTTGGCTGGCTCTGGTGCTGGTGGGACCCGTGGAGCTGTTCACAGTGTGGTTTTTGTCCAGGAACCCTCTGCACCAGCGGGGGCTTGGGGTGCCAGGGCTCTCTGCACTCCCTGCGCCTCAGCACAGACCTCACTCCGCAGCCAGGGCCTGTTCCCAGGGGATTTCACCCCAAATCCACATCAGGCAAGATGTGATCCATCATTTCCACCCAACCCTTGTGCCGTCACCCAGCCCTGGCGTGGGGTGGGAATTGAGAAGGGCCGCTCTCAGCTGCAGCAGCGCTCGGTCAGGAGATGGGGCAGCGGGACATTCCCTGGAACAGCAGCAGCTGTTTGCACAGCCAACGTGTGTCCGTGGCCTAGGAGACCGTCTCCTGCCTGGAGACCTGACAGTGGCAATAAAGACGTCGGCAGCTCGGAGACAAAGGCACGATTGTTGCGGCTGCGGCTCGGGAGGAGAGAGGCCGCTCTCCGTGTCCCTGGGCGCTGCCAAACAGCAGCTGGAGCCTGCGGAAAACAACTCCCCAGAGCCCCTCTGGGCACCGGGAACCTCCCGGCAGCTGGACCTGCTCCGGGCATGGAGCCTGCCTGGCACCGGGAGCCCAGCGGCACGGCAGGGCCCGGGGTCGGGCTGAGGGAGAAGCCGGGCTTTGCCTCAGGGTGCTGACGGAATCGTCCATCGCCTCATAGGAATTTCCCGTGGGTTTCGCTGGGTGCCGGCTGGCCCCGGGCTGTGCCGGCCCTCGGGCCATGAAAGGGACTGCGGCCACAGCTGAGGGCTGCATCGCCTGTCCCCGTCCCTCTGTGCCAGCTGGGCCCGCCTGGAGCCTCCACGCTGCTCCTGAGGGCCTGGAGCCTCCGCGCTGCTCCTGAGGACCTGGAGCCTCCGCGCTGCTCCTGAGGACCTGGAGCCTCCGCGCTGCTCCTGAGGGCCTGGAGCCTCCGCGCTGCTCCTGAGGGCCTGGAGCCTCCGCGCTGCTCCTGAGGGCCTGGAGCCTCCATGCTGCTCTTGAGGGCCTGGAGCCTCCACGCTGCTCCTGAGGACCTGGAGCCTCCGCGCTGCTCCTGAGGGCCTGGAGCCTCCACGCTGCTCCTGAGGACCTGGAGCCTCCGCGCTGCTCCTGAGGACCTGGAGCCTCCGCGCTGCTCCTGAGGACCTGGAGCCTCCGCGCTGCTCCTGAGGACCTGGAGCCTCCGCGCTGCTCCTGAGGGCCCGGAGCCTCCACGCTGCTCCTGAGGGCCCGGATGGGCCCGTGGATGCTTAGCGCTGCCCTTTGTGTGATCCATCTGGCCTGTGGGAGGGACAGGGGGCTCAGGGACACGGTGGGCATTCACAGTGCCTTTCCCTGTGAGGGACAGGGGCTCCGGGACACGGTGGGCATTCACAGTCCCTTTCCCTGGGAGGGACAGGGGCTCCGGGACACGGTGGGCATTCACAGTCCCTTTCCCTGTGAGGGACAGGGGCTCTGGGACACGGTGGGCATTCACAGCGCCTTTCCCTGGGAGGGACAGGGGCTCAGGGACACGGTGGGCATTCACAGTCCCTTTCCCTGCAGAACTGCTCCGGCTCCGATGGGCTGAGAGCGCCTGCCAGCTGTGGATCCCTGTGGATCCCGGGCCCGGGTCCCTCTGTGCAGCAGTCTGGGAGCACCGTGGGGTTCAGGTGAGTCACAGAGCCTTGGTCACCCTCTCCTGGGAGGGTCACTCACCCCTCACACATTCTGCCTGCAGAGCATCTCCCGGCAGCGCTGCCCCTGCTCCAGCACAGCCCCGGAGCTGCCCGAGCTTGGCTGAACACAGCAGGGAGTTTGCAGCAGCCTGGCCGTTTCCTACCCACGAAGCAGGAGCTGGAGCCGGAGCCAGGCGCTCCTGGGCTGCCCCTTTCCTCCCCAGGATGGATGCAGGAGCCCTGCTTGTCAGGATCGTGTTTGTGCAGAGCCAGGGCCGGGGCTGGAGCCGTGCCTGGGTGCTGTCCCGGGCAGGAAGCTCTGGCTGCTGCACACATTCACATCCTCCTGCTGCCAGAGGGATGCAGCGAGAGAGCCTGAGGAAAACATGAAGCATTTTGTTACAGCCCTTAGAGCAGCTTCCTCCCCCATCCCGCTTTTGGCTGAAGCCAAGGAGGAACTTCCCTTCCTTGCTGAACGCTCTCATGGCAAAACTGGGCTTCTGATGCTTTTTCTTCCTCCTGGAAGTGATGAGGAGATCCGTGCCAGGCCCTTTCTCCTCCCTCACCACAGGACAGCCAAAGAGTCTTTTCTTTCACTGGGATGATGTTGCTATTGACAAAAGTATGTAGACACCCACCCACTCATAAATAACTCGGTTATTGCCAAACAGAGCTGGGCTTTGCCATAATTCCCCATGGATCTGTGCTGTGGTGAGCGTTGTTCCTCTCTCCAGCAGACCGGGCCCATGCAGAGCTGCCTCTGCAGCTGATCTTGGACTCAGTCTGTCACGGGCTCAGAATGCTGGGAGAATCCAGTGCAAGACGTTTTAATCAGCCCAGGAGAAGCTGTTCCAGCAGAAAAGAACAAAACAGTTCAGCACTTCATGGCCTGGCTGTGTGAACAGGAACACTCAGTCTGTAACCCTTCAAGGAGCCCAGGAGACACAAGGATTTCCCATCTTCTCTCCCCATCACAATCACAGCCCTGGGGCCCTGTTTTATCAGACTTCCTGCAAGAAGAAATTCCATATTCAATTAACAGTGGCCAAAATTTGTACCAGTGGGATTATTTCACCAGTGGTGCATGATCCTTGGTGGGGTTTATATGCCAGAATAGACAAACTGGGCAGAAGGTGCTTTTTGGCAAATCCTGAGTGTTTCTCCCACAGGTAAATCATGGAATATCCTGAGGGAGAAGGGACTCACAAGGACCATCGAGTCCAGCTCCTGGACGAGGGATGCTCAAGGTGGGGACAAGAGGTGCAGGGGTGAAAGGCCTGATCTCTTTAGAAGTGTGGGGTTTGGCAGCAACCTGAAACCCTTCCCTGCACCCCACTGGGTGTTCCTCCAGCCCCACATCTCCCATGGCACACAGGACTGTGCAGGGGGGAGCAGGACCTGCCACGGGCACCCACAGGTGACAGAGAGCAACATCATCTGCTCATTTTCACACCCGTGGCAGGGGGTGGGAGGAGATGAGTTTTAAGATCCCTCCCAATGCACACCATTCTGGGATTCCATGGTTCCATGGCTCCATGAGGAAACAATAGCAGCAATCCCTCCTGCACGTGGTTATGGAGATGTATATGCATAAAGTGGCTCTCTTACGCTGTCTCTTTGTTTAGCAGCTTTAACTGCTTCAGAATTAATGGCCTGTAAAGATTAGAACCAGACAGAACCGCTGCGAGGCTCAGCTGAAGCAGCTCCTCCCGGGGGCTGTGGTGAAGCTCTGCACAACATCACGGTGCCATCTCAGCTGTTTGATTCCATTTCCAACACTGTCCTGGCAGGAAAGAAAAGATATATTTTAATGAACATCAGTGTTTGCAAATATGCTGATTGTTTTCAGCTCAGTACATTCTCAGTGATAAATGAATAGCAGCAAACAGCCAAGCCCCCCATCCGTGCCTTTTTTGGGGTTGATCAGGAGGTTGTGGATGCTGCAGCCCTTCCTAAGAACAGGCTTCCTTTTCCTGAGCTATTCTTGCAGTTTGGGCCTGATTTTCCTCTCTCAATAGAGCCTGTCTGTTGTCAGCTGCCAGAGGACAGATTATCTCCCCGCCCTCTGTGCCGGAGTGTCCTGGCTGGGAAGCCCCGAGGGATTACCATGGGATAATTTGGTAATAAATAGCCATATTTGTAATATTTGGTTACAAATCACATCCTAATGCACTTTAATAACGGGGTGTGTTTACCATGCAGACACAGAATTTCTCTTTCATCACAAACCCTCCAAGATTTCTTCTATCTTTTCATCTAATCCTAGAGAAACCTTGGACACGATCCTTACTCCTTACTTTCATCACGCTGCCAAATTCTGTTGTTGGTTCTCTTCTCCCAGACCGGAGCTCGACTCGGCGACGGCACATGGAGAGTTTGGTGCAGGACCTTGTCAGCAGAACCATCAGCAAAGAAAAGAGGTATACATTTTGCTTGCAAGGCGCCATCCTGGGGTGAAAGGAGAGGACTGGGAAGCTGCAGGGGCTCTGGATTCCTTGGATCTCGCCAGCTCTAGCCCTTCCAGACAGTGCCGGTGCTCCATGGAGGACCTGGGGGTGTTAGTGCTGGAATTTCAGTTTCTGAACAGGTAAGGAAAGTGTCTTTCAGTGTTGCTTTGTTTTATCTCCTATTTCGTGGTGAGGGTTTAAAGCTAGTGAGGTTTAAAGCTCCTCTGGCCCAGCCAAAAGGTGAAAAAAGAGTCACCTCTGCTAAAATACCTGAGTGCATTTGTGGAGGCAGCGTGTCTGGGCTTTAATTAACACAGGGCAGCGCAGCCATAATTACACTCACAGATTTTGCAGTGAAGAGGGAAATCAGGGGCACTGCTGCCCTTCTGTGCCCTTTGCCTTAAGCCCAAGGCCTCGGTCACATCCCAGAGCTGCTGGAAGAGCCTGTCAGCAGTTCTCCAAGCAGGCCCTTTCCTTGTGCTGTATCACCCCTGCTTCAGTGCCCTTTTTGCTGCTCTCCTGTCCTGGGCAGCTCACCTGGAGAAGTCAGGGCTGTCCCTGTGGCTGCTGCAGGCAGGGCAGGAATGCGGTGTCACCGCAGGGATGGGCTGCTGGGAGCCCTGGAGATGCCACAGGGACACACAGAGCTCACTCCTGTGGGAATGGATGCAGCTCTGCCCTGAGGGACACACGGAGCAGCAGGGAGGGGAATCCTGGTGCTCCATGTGCTCACTGGGTGCATCCTGGTGATCCTGAGGGGGAATTCTGCCCCTCTGCCCCTGTGCTCAGGTAAGCCCCACCTGCAGAGCTGCCCCAGCCCTGGGCCAACAGCACAAGGAGCTGGAGCTGCTGCAGAGAGTCCAGAGGAGGCCCCGGAGCTGCTCCAGGGCTGGAGCCCCTCTGCTCTGGAGCCAGCCTGGCACAGCTGGGGCTGTTCCCCTGGGGAAGAGAAGGCTCCAGGGAGAGCTCCGAGCCCCTGGCAGGGCCTGAAGGGCTCCAGGAGAGCTGCAGAGGGACTGGGGACAAGGCATGGAGGGACAGGACACAGGGAATGGCTCTAAGCTGAAGAAGGGTGGATTTTGATGTGATATTGGGAAGGAATTCCTGGCTCCTGTGTGGGTGGGCAGGCCCTGGCACAGGTGCCCAGAGAAGCTGTGGCTGCCCCTGGATCCCTGGAGGTGTCCCAGGCCAGGTTGGACATTGGGGCTTGGAGCAGCCTGGGACAGTGGGAGGTGTCCCTGCCCAGGGCAGGGGTGGAATGGGATGATATTTAAGGTCCCTTCCCACCCAAACCATTCCCATTCCATGATCAGGAGGAGAGGCTGGAAGCAGCAGGGCTATGAGGCTGCAGAGCTCAGATTCTCAAGCCCTGCTGGGACCCACCAAACGCAGGCTCGTTCCAGCTGCTTTCCCCACGCCGCTTTTGCAAGAGCCATGTCCCCGTTTGAGAACATGTGAGCAGTTCCCCTGACTTAACAAGCTCTGTTGCAAACCTACACTCATTCATTAATGCTCAGGCTGTTCTTATTCCATCCCCTTTTTAATAACACACACTCTCACCACTGCTTATTTGGGATGACTGTGGGCAGGTTTTGAAAGCAGATATAGGCTTTGCAAAACACTCATTATGGCTGTGGCTCATCCTCTCAACCCAGAAATTGCATCTTCCCCCAGTGCCCCAAATCTGCTTCCATTTGCTGAAGCAGCAATTTGACATTGAAATCGGTTGGTTCTTCTCAGTGGTTTCACATTTGACTTCTCAGGTTTCCTGAGGAATTTGTTGCAGACTAATGTTTAATTGTGCTCTGGTAGGGTGACAGCTCGAGTTTAGCAAAAATACTGCTAATGTTCAGATCTGGAATAATTTAATTCAAAAGCAGATGCTTTCCCAAAGGAATGGATTTATTTAGATACTAATTTTAGGGAAATGCTTGGGCTGGTTACAACCAGCACTACTCTGTCAGCATGTAAAGCTCTGTGCAGCGTGTTCCTGACACTTGTGACAAACTGATTATCCCTAATTCTCCCTTCCAAAGACTCCGTGGCCAAGGAGAGGAGACAACAGCCATCAGAGCCTGTTCTCAGAGGGAGGAGAATTAATTCACTGACTTTGAAAACTGCTCTGAGGCCAACTCTGACAGAAGTCATCCACTAACAAAAAATGGGAGCGATGTCCACATGGGACATGACTTCAATCAGATTCGCTTTCCAAAACTCCCTCTGCAGTGAGAGATTAAAAGGTTCTCTTCTGGCTAAAGTCAAGCACTATGAAGGCTTCTGAGTGCTCTCCTAGCAGGATCGGGATGTTGTCCTGGCCTCATCCAGGTTCAGTTGAGGTTTATGGAAGCCACAAGCCCCATCTGCAGGGTTTTCAGCTTGGATTTTAGCTAAAATCTGTTATCAGTGATTTAGTAATGACATGGCCCTGGGAGAACTGCACACAGCAGAGGCTTCTCCTGTGGGGAGGAGAACTCCAGTAGCTCTTCCATGGACTGTGGGTGCTCCTCTTGGAAGGAACAGCCTGAAGGTCACCCTCAGGGATGTGCCGAGACACCTTAAATGCCTTGTGCCCTCTGTCTGGGCACTGAATGACCCCACAGCTTCCCAACTCCTTATTGCCTCTACAGCTTCTCCTGCTACCTCCATTTCAGGTTGAACCCACCCCAGGCACCCTCAGTGAGCCTGTGGCTCGCGGGTCTCGAGCAAGCCCAGAACTTGGGCCAGCTGGGGACCAGAGGATGTGCTCCCGAGCAGAGCCTGCACCGCGCGTTTCATCAGGATGTGTAACGACCTTTGAGGATTGGTTTTAATTTGGGAACAAATCCTTGAGTCACCCAGGCTGCCAAGCCACCATCTCCCCCACTTTCACACGGCATCTTGATGTCCTGAGGGTTTGCTCGTCTGTCGCCAGCGCCTTCATCTCTGCCTGACATGAGTTAATTGCCACCGCGCTCTCTGATCTTCACGACTCTCTTGTCATCTTCCCCACTCCTTCTCCAGGAGCCTTTTCCCAAGCCTGCTCTGCCTGTACGATTCCCTGTTCAATGACTGATGCTGGCACTGAACACCTCTATTTATAGATGTCTTTAGCACTTATTTCTTTATCGCTTACTTTGCGTGGCATTTCATGCCCTTCATTTCCCCAGCTGCCACAAACCTTCTTCAAATCCAATAATTTGGGAGTGGTTTGGACAAGGGGGGCTTTGATCCCTTCGGAGTTTGTTTTCCTCCCCTTAAAAGCAGTTTTTAATGCAGACACCACTCCACATCTGAGTGCTGCTGTTAGGGATTCATTCAGTTTATCAAAAACTTGAAAATAGCTGAATTGGGCTGTTTGGTTGCCTGGATCCTTGGCTGGTGGATGCTTCCAATTACAATCAATTTACAGAGGAGGGGACCTAAATTTTCCTTAATTCCTGCCTGTCTGCTGCCCTGCTGTTTTCTGTGATAAATCCTCTTGGCTGCAAAAATTAAAATGCCACAATAATACTTAAGATCAGTTGCCAACAGCCTCCTCTGCTGGGCCCTAAGACCTGCCTGCTCTCCCCAAAGGCTGGTTTATCTCGCAAAAGCCTGGGAAGGGATTGTCTCTCAGTCTTTTTGCTTCTGCCATTGCTCAGACTTCCTAGTTTTCTGCCTTTTTTGAATTTCATAGCCTGCCAAGATTTTTTCCCCTCGGATTATCATTATTTTCCATGCTTTGTATGAACGAGTTGTATTCCTATTCCAAGCAACTGCAGCGCATTCAACTCCCCCCCTCCACCCCCCTTCCTTAAAGTCGCTCATTTTTGGGAGATGAATAAGAATTTAAATGGGAATTCTCCCCCATAGTACTGAGAGCTGCTGTCATTTCCCCCAGTCTCGTGTCTTTTTAAAGCAAGAGCAGAAAGAGATGTAGAAAAATCATGGCAGTTTGTGGCCTTTGAGCACAAGCTTTGGATATTATTGGCATTTTTTTTCCTCCTGGCAATGATGGAATTTCGCAATCAGGTCTCCAGGTCTGTTGTGGAGTCCCAAGGGAAGAAATTGCCTTCTAGAGCCTGTGTTTACGTTGTCTCTTCCAGAAAGCTCGGGTTTAACAACATGGTGATTAAATTAGATGACAGATTGAGTTTCATCCTTCGGCATTTTCAGGCAACTTTTAATTCCACTGTCAGCCACCCTCCGGTTTAGCTCGAATGGGAGCAGCTCTGCTGCAGCCGTGCCATGCAGCGTGTGCTGCACTCACTTTGCTCCTTGGGCCCAGTTTCTGCAGCTCCAGCCTCATCCCAGCCACCGCCTTCCTTCTTTTCCTCCTCCAGCTTTGGATGTGAGACAATTCCTCGGAGTTCACCTCTCTGCCCCAGCCTCAGGGGTGAGCTGATTCACTCTGCTCTGCTTTGGCAGCCAGGGCCTGGCAGCAGAGGCAGAAACTTTCCCAACTGCAGCCTAAAAATCCATCTCAGCGAGGGCAGGTTTGAATGGTGTGGAAGGCTCACGTTCCAGGGCTGTGGAGCTGGGTGGGATTTGTTACCTAGGCCTGGGCTGAGGGGCTGTCAGGGACAGGGACCAGCTCTGGCTCCTCAGGCGAGTCCAGAGGAGGCCACGGAGCTGCTCTGATGGCTGGAGCCCCTCTGCCCATGGCAGGGCTGGAATGGGATGATCCTTAAGGTCCCTTCCCAGCCAGACCAGTCTGGAATTCTCTGTTCAAGCACGGTTGAGCTCTGCCATTGCTGCTAAGGTGACACTGCCTTTAATCCACACAGAGACCTTGTTTCTAGCCTGAAAAGGTGTTTTTCATGCAATTTTCCAGTGCAGCTCATATTTAGAGCTGCAGCATCTGCATGAAAGCCACACACCCTTTATTTGCATGCCCGAGCTGCTGAGTGTGCAGAACGGGAGCAACAGCGGCTGCACAGCTCAGGGTGAGCATCACACGTGTCCTTCCCAGCCCACATGTCCTTCACAGGGTGCATGCCAATGGCCTGGCTGCCCAAACTGAAAATAAACAACAGAAAATGCCCTGGGAATTCTTCAGGCACCCAAAGTGTCCTCAGACACCTCTGGGAACCAGGGGAACTTCAGGAGAGTCAGGGATCTAAAGTGGCATTTCAAAAATCAGACTTGAGCACTGCTGTACCCAGAGTGTCCCGACTTCTGCCTGGGCTGGGTGCAAGAGGAACAACGTGTTAGAGGTTTAAGAGAAGAAAGATGAAGAGTAATGGAACTATTGGAACACGGATGAGTGATGCAGGAAATGTATGTTGAAGGTACAGTCTTTCCAAAGGTGATTCCCACAGCACACTGCAAGGAACTTGGAGATTCAGGAGAGTTCACCCATGGAAGAGAGCAGAGCACGTGGTGAGACACTGAGAGATCAGCCAACTCAGGAGAAGAAGGAAGGTCAGAAATGGTGTGATGGAACCAGAGCAAATTCTGAATGGCCAAGAGAAGAAGCAGCAGAAAGCCCTTTTTTTTTTTTTTTTGTAACACAAAACCAGAGGAATTGGAAGGCAGGACCATTACGCTCTGTAACCTGTAGCCACAAGGAAGTGCTGCCCCTGGCTTAGGAGGACCCAGAAAGGGAACGGACTGTCGGGTCCCAGGATTGCCCAGAGTAGTCCTAAGGAGCGGTACGGAAAGTGTGTGCTATGGCAAGTCCTGTCCCAGAGCTCCAAGCAGCCCAGGAGGAGACTCAGGTGAGGAGATCAGCCCTGTTGGGCCTGGCCTTGCCTGTGCCTGGCCCAGCACACCTGGCACAGCTGTCCCCAAACACAAGGTCCCACGCCAGGTGTGGTCTTTCGTTACCTTTCACAATTCCCTCGTTTTGTCCCAGCAGGTCTCACAGCAGGGGCCTGGAAATCCTCTGGACATCGTGTCCTTCATCTCAGCACCCTCAGGCCTCCCGTCCCAACCTGCAGATGAGTGGTCAGAACTTTGCTCTCTGCCGCTCTCTGCACCTTATCTTGTACCTGCTCATCTGAGGAGGGAGCAGTAGATGAAACCAACCCAGGCCCCGATCCCTGACACACTCTCCTTGTCAGTGAAGGGTATGACTTGCACAAAACTTCTTGCAGACCCTCAGGCCCTGATGGAGAGGGCTCTCTGCAGATGGCTTTTCCCCAGAACAGTCGTCTTCTGTCTCATCAGGCAGCTTTTGTCAGTCCTGGTTACATGCTCCGTCTAGTTCGGGCTGGGAGCTCCTCAGGGCCCGAAGACCTCTCACCCTCTCCTGTCCCCCGAGTGTCCTGTGCACCAGAAGCAGGACAGAAATAGCAAATCCCCATCGAAGTGATCAGGAGTAATTTGGGAGCTGAGTGTTTCACACAGCAAGGAAGAAAACATCCATGGCTGCACCAGAGAGAGCTGCACCGAGTGGAGAATGTCACAATCCCCTCTGTCCCCCACTTGGGAGTTTGAGGAGAATAATTTGATTGAAAGGCAAATCCTTTAATCTGCAGATATAAATCAGCAGAGTGGCAGAATTGCTTAGGATGGAACATATCATATAGGGCATGTCCTGTATGTCTTTTCCCTTTGAACAACCACGGGCCCTCCAGCTGTTAACCTATTTATAAAAGGTAACTTAAGGCTACGCGCAAACTCCTGAGGACATTTCATTCTGTCATTACAGCACAGACTCAATTTTTCTGCCTCAGAATAATTGGGCTGGGTTTATGGAGGCCCAGGCTAGAGCAGAGATCAGCTCTGATACTAAAAGCCCTCTCCAGAGGAGCAGGATGAAGCCCTCCAGAAGGCCAGGCTGGCTGTGCTTCCCAGGACAAGGCTCTGCTTGGAGAAAGAACGATGCAAATATCAGCTACTGCATCATGGCAAGCCTCTGCAGGTTCTCCTCTTCCCACAGGAGAAATCCCAAGCTCCCATTCCTGTGCTGTGTGTGGGAAGCGTCCCGGGTCACTCACAGTAGGACCTGTGGTGCAGGACAGCAGCTGGAGCTGTGTTTTCTGGGACCACAGAGCTCTTGGTAATGGACCTCACTGCCCCAGCCTCAGTGCAGGCCCACAGCCACCTTCCTCCTCCTCCTCTTCTTCCTCCTTCTCCTCCTCCTCCTCCTCTGTGGCTCCACAGCAGGTTACAGCTGACGGAGAGATCCCAGATCGGGAGATCACGGGGTGTGCCAGCTGCAAGGCAAATCCCATGACCAGTCAGAGAGCCTTGACAGGTCTCTCGGATGGCAGGGATCCCTGGCCAAAATTCCATGCCTTCCATTGTGCTGGAGTCAGCTTTGATGAGCAGAACAGCCCTGTCTGGCTGGCAAACGTCTGCCAGTGACCCACAATGCTTTTGTTGTCTCCGGAGCAGCGTCCTGCCTCAGCGAACACTTACCTCTCCTTGCATCCCTGACCCTTGATAGGGGAGTGATGAGAGAGGGCTGTTTCGTAAGAGTATTCAAATTCTCCAAGCTGTTTACAGGCATTCATTCACTGAATTTTCCTGAAAATGAGTCTGTTGGGTGCTGCTCCAAGTGTGGAGACAATTCCGCGCTCCACTCAAATCCTTTCTAGATCTGGCTCATGAGCTTTTCTTCTCGACAAGAATTCAGGCCCATTACTTACTGACTGCAGTGCTGGGCACTCATTTTTGGATGTGACCCCTCCACGGGCTCTGCTGCTGTTCCGGAATGAGTGAGGGATGTGAGGAGTGACAGCTCAGCCCTCGGCAGCACCGAGTCCCTGTGGAGCCCAGACAGACCCCGCGGCGCTGGCCCTGTCAGGCACCCACCTTCGGCCATCACATCCCGTGCTTGGAGCAGGGAATGACAAACTCTTGCAGGAAAGCTGCCCAGTTCATTACTGCTTATCTCCAACACTTGTGCTGTCAGTGCCCCGGAATTGGCTGTGTCACCCAGCGTCCTTCATTTGCACCGGCTCCCATCAAAGCGGTGACAAACGAGCGTTCCCCAGACAGAGCTTTCCCTTTGCAGCTCTCCTGGTGCCCACAGGTGACTCACCCAGCACGGGTCAGGCCCACGCTGAGAGCAGCCCCAGTGCTGGCCTGCCTCACCTGCCCTGCTGGGCTAATGGGGCTGGCCAGGAGTGACTCCTTAGGGAGATGAGCCGGGTCCTTTCCCTTTTCCCCAGCCACTTTCACTGTCTGGCTTGATGAAAGGGCAGAGCCATTGCCTAAACACCTTCTCTCCCATCACCCACCCCAGCAAACAAACTCCCCCTTTGCTGTGACAAGGACAGACACACCTGTGGCACCTCACAGATTTTGTCTGCCTTGCACTGAGGACATTGGTTCATGCTGCCCTCTCTTCCAAGCCACATGGGGATGGAGAGGACTCAGAGTCTGGAAAAGCAAGTGGAGAAGTAGGTTATATTCTTTAGAGGGACAAACAAAGATAAAGGAGATGCTTTGAATTTTTGCATAGGGGAAGTATGTGAGGAGGCAACAAATGGAGTGTGGCCTGAAATGGCTCCCAGGAAGCAGAGAATAGATTTCAGATTTTAAACTAAACCAAGGAAGTTTCATATTAAACAGTGCCCTGGGAAGCCACGCTAAGCTTGGGTAGAATAATAAAGTAGCTATGAGTTCTTCTGGGCAAGGCTGGTAAACACAGGAACAGCTAAGAGGATGCATCAATCAGTTGTTCACCTAGGAAGAGGCCCAGCTGGGATTTCATTGATGATTTTTTTCATTGATTATCTTTCTCATGGATGATCTTTATACTGATGATTTTTGAGGAGTTACAGGAATTCATCTGTGTGGAGGATAGAGGTGCAGCTCATATTATATAGTATCCTTCCTTCCTTCCTTCCTTCCATCCATCCATCCATCCATCCATCCATCCATCCATCCATCCATCCATCCATCCATCATTAGAACCTGATGAGCTTTAAGGTCCCTTCCCAGCTATTCTATGATTTATTTGGTTTCATGGAAGGAAAACCCACAGGTGTTGTGCTGGTGGGAGCCCAACCTCCCGGGGTCCCACGGCCAGGTTTGGGGAGGTCAGAAGCCCCTTGTGCAATTCCACAGGGATGTTTGGATTACTGTGGACAGTTGCTTGCTGCAGTTTATAGTTTATGATGGACACACCTATGGCATTAAAGGGCTCTGCCTGCTCTGCTGTATGATTTCAGGTGTGCCCAGCTGGGATTTGGGCGAGGTATTGGAGCTGTTGTGTGACAGGCAGAAGCCTGGGCACACCGTGTCCTTAATCCACCAAAGGTTTGCTCCTGTGTGACCGCTGCAGTGCAGGCATGGCTTTGGGCTCTCAGCTTTTTCTTTTGGAGAATAAATCCCAGGCTCGGAATTCAGAAGAAATTACCCAGAAGCTCTTTTTGAAGCCAAAAGCAAGTCAGCCCAGAGGTCAGACACGTACCCTATCGTGATGCTGATGGAAACCCCTGCTTTTTGTTGTATTACCGAGTCTGTTCCACAGACACAGGAAGCACTCTCCTGCTCTAGGACCAGGGGGTACCCTGTCTCAGAGACAGGCAGCAGAAAGGCTCCAGAGGGGAAGAGAGGTGGATTTCCTAAGGAGAAAGAGGGATCTTTAAGTGTTTGGTGATCAGGGTAGGCTGGGACAGCCCTGAAATTCAAACCGCTGCCCGACCCTCCCAAAGAAAGCCATTAGGATGCTATTTTATCTTGGAGCATAAAAATAGCACATGGTACAAGCAGTTGTTATGGATCTGCCTTTCATCAGGACACAGGATTTCCCCTTACCAGCTCCAGCTCTGGAAATGTACCCAGGCTTGGGAGGTTGGGAGAGGGGTGGGCAGAAGGTGCAACTTAACCCTGCCTGGATGGGGTGTGCCCCCTTCCACACCTCATGCCAAGGGTGTTTCCTCCCTCCAGTGACCAGACATGAGACACACCTATTTTTGTTTTAATTTAGTCACCATGCTTTGATTTTCTTATCTGGCAGGCCAGCGTGTCCCATATTTTCATGATTTAGTAGCTCTGCAGCTCCCTCTGGGCAGATGGGTGACACAGAGCCCTCGGGGACATGCAGGAGCCTCGCTGTCAACAGACAGGGGATGGTGTCCCTCCCTTCCTCCTGTCCGGGTGAACTCCCAAAATACGCTGTAATGGTTTATCCGTGAAGAATGAGGCTGCGTGTTCCTCCTGCGTGGTTGGTGTCGCTGCACCAACCCAGCGGCACCTCGCTCTCGTCCGAGGGAGTTTCAGCCATGGGAAATGGTTTCACTGAGGGCAAACAATTGAGGTTACAGTGATGGTGGGTGAGGTAACAGCGACTGGTGTCACCTGCCTGGGGTTGTGCAAAGCGTTTGACGCTGTCCCACATGACATCCTTGTCTCCAAACCGGAGACACAGGGATTTCATGGAGGGAGCACTCGGATAAGTGAGTGCTGCTGGTCACGCTCAGCTGTGGTCACTGGCTCCATGGTCACAGAGCAGTGACCAGTGGGTGCTGAGGGTCAGGGAGACCTTAGAGCCCCTTCCAGTGCCTAAGGTGGCTCCAGGAGAGCTGGAGACAGGGACAGGCTTTGGACAGGGGTCTGGAGGAACAGGACATGGAGGAATGGCTTTAAGATGAAGGAGGGTAGATGTAGAATGTTTATTAGGAAGGAATTCCTGGCTGTGAGGGTGGTGAAGCCCTGGCATAGCTGTGGCTGCCCCTGGATCCCTGGCAGTGTCCCAGGCCAGGCTGGACAGGGCTTGGAGCAGCCTGGGACAGTGGAAGGTGTCCCTGCCCATGGCAGGGGTGGAACTGGATGATCCTGAAGGTCCCTGTCAACCCAAGCCAGTCTGGGATTCTGTGACTGTGCAGCTGTAAAAGTGCGGCCTTTTATCCCTCACCATCCCGCTATGAACATTTCATCCCTATATCCTGTTTTCCTGCTCTCCTCCTGCCCTCCTCCATGCGCAGAGGGTTCCATTTCTGGGCCAGAAGGGCCACGGAGGATTATAAGCAGCAGCAGCAGCACGAGTGGTCCCTGCTGTTCGGCCACCTGGAGGGGCGGCTGGGCGCTCCATCTGTCCCCGGGCACTGCTTTATCACAACACTCCTTCAGCTCCTCCCCACATCCGCCACTTCTGTGCAATGCAGGTGTGCACGCGCTCCCAGCATTTCTTCTGCCCTTTTAAATACTGTCCTTTCCTGCTCCACCTCACCCCTCCCAACGCTCGGGATCTCCTTCATCCCCTCAGCCTTGTCCCTTCAGCCGTGTCCCCTCGGCTCCTCCTTTAGCCTTGTCCCTTCAGCCGTGTCCCCTCAGCTCCCCTCTCCCCAGCCTTGTCCCTTCAGCCGTGTCCCCTCAGCTCCTCTCTCCCCAGCCTTGTCCCCTCAGCTGTGTCCCCTCAGCTGTGTCCCCTCAGCTCCTCTCTCCCCAGCCTTGTCCCCTCAGCTCCTCTCTCCCCAGCCGTGTCCCCTCAGCTCCCATCTCCCCCCGCCGTGTCCCCTCAGCCCCGTCCCCGTCCTCCATCGCCGCCCCTTGGCCCCGCCCCCGGCCCCGCCCACAGCCGTTGGCCCCGCCCCGCGCCGCACCCAACCGCGCTGCCCGTTCACCGCAGCGCCGCCCCCGCCCCGCGCGGCCGCGCGCCGCCCGCGCTCGCGCTGATTGGCCGGCGCGGGGCGCGGCGCGGCGCTGATTGGCCGGGCGGCGCGGGCCCCGCCCACCCGCAGCCAGCAGGGTAGTGCGCTCGGCGCGCGGCCAGCGCGGCTGCGCTCCCCGCTCCTCCTCCCGCCGGGCCCGCAGGGGACAGCGACACTCGCCAGGCGCCTCCGTCCCGGCGCTGCCCCGCGCCCCCGCCGCTCGGTAAGGCCGCGGGGAGGGGGCTGCGGCCGGGGACGGGGCGCGGGGACACCGCGCTGCGAGCGCGGCGCCCTCCGAGGCGGCGGAGGGGCGGCCCGGGCCGAGCGGGGGCTCCGGCCTCGGCCGTGTGCGGGGGGCCGGGGCCGGGCCGGCCGGCTCGGGCCGGGGGGTGACAGGGGCTGCGGGGCGCGGGAGGCGCGCAGGGAGGGCCCGCAGCATCCCCGAGCATCTCCCGAGGGAGTCGGCGGAGGGAGCGGGAGCTGCCGGGGCGCGGCTTTGTTGCTCGGGGGCAGGAGTTGGGGTGGGCCCGGGGGTCTGGGGGGGCCCCCGAGGTTCCCCGGCCTCGCTTCCGCAGGGTCCTTTGGCCCTGACTCCCCCGGGCACAGGGAACCGCGGGTTTCGCTCAAGGGCGGCGCAGCGGTTCCGCGCTTCTCCTTGGGACCTCCCGAAACTTTTTGTGCCGTGTTTCCCCCCGTCCTTCCCCGCTCTGCTCCCGTTGGATCCCTCGTATTCCCGGCTTTATAAGGCTGGCTGCGGGCTCTCAGCGGGACACGGGGTGAGGGATGAGCATGGGCAGAGCCGCGGCTCCGAGCGCTGGGTGTGGCGAGCCGGGGATGCGCCAGGCTCGAGGCCTCTGCTCAGTCATCGCAGCCTCAGCCGAGCCATAAATACGGAGCGGGCCCGGTTTCGGGATGAGCAAACTTCTCTTACAGAGCACGGCTGGGTTATAAGGTACCAGAATTAAACAAATGTTCACCACGGCAGAGGGATGCAGGGTTGCTGTTAATAAGTTTAAACTCAAGGTGGTGAAGTTTTTGGTTCTGCAGATGCTGTTCTGCTGCCAGAAGCTGCTTCTAAGTGTATCCTGGTAGTACAAGTGTTGTAGGCTCTCCCCCTCTTACAGGGGTGTGTTAAAAGTCTGGTCTGTGAACGTCCTAAACCTGAATTTAGATGTTTGGTTCTCTTTTCTTTAGGTGGTTCTTGGTCTCTCTTACTTGGTTGCTCCCTCTCTTATTTCCTTCCCCTTATTCCTGTATGGATTTAACAAATTGACTCATTGATTTTAGAGTTTTTTAAAAAGTTTTTATTTATTTTTAAAGCTGGATTCATCTATTCAATGAGCCATGTTCTTCCCAGCTTACAGTTTCAGCTGAAAGGCTTCTTGAATAATACAATAGCCATCCAAGTCCTGCCCAGCGTTTCAGTGGTGGAGTAACAAGCCTTGCTCGGGGCCTCCTCCTGCTCTGCGTGCGATACTGCTGTAGCTTCATTTTGTAAACTGAAGGGACAGGAGTGCGCTGGAGTTTTACAACTCTAAAGCTTGTTTTCTCCTTGCCAGGGCCTGACTGTCCCAGCTGGTATGTTTTACTGGTATTATATCTATAAGGTGCTGTTGCAGCTTTGTTAACTCCTTTGTTTGAGAAAGAGAAATTGTAACTCAGAATAATTCAGGTTCACAATACAATTGTGATAAAGTGATATTGGCTGGACAGACCTGTCTGTTAAATTTACTTTGTGGGTTTTTCTTTGCTTTTCTTTGCAAAAACTAATGAAATTTCTGGTTATCCTTCCAGATACATTGTGGAGGATTCCTGGGCTCTTTTAATGTTTTTAATTTTTTATTCTTTTTTGCCTCCTTGCATCAGAAGAGATGGGCTTTTTCAGTTTGAAAAAGGGCTTAACTTACTTGCTATTGCAACAGCAGCAATATCCTGTGTCTTTTGTTTGGTAATAATTACATGTTAGTGACAAATAATAAGCTTGAAGGCAGAATAGCTGATCTGTTTGTGACTGTGATTGTTGACTCTGAAGCTGAAGGCCGTGGATATTATTAAATCTGTTTTTATGTGTTTCTGCAGAAATGACATCAGGGAAAGATCAGATAATACAAAGAAGTGTCAGTGGTTTGAAGATGCCAGCCCTGGGAGTTCGGCTAGAGCCCAGTGTTGCCATGGGTACAGTTTGTGGGTCACCCCTGGTTCCCCCCGAGCCCTCAGCTGATATTAGGAGAGGATTATGTCACTCCTGTCCTTAAAGAACAAACGGGGAGGCTGTTGGAGGACTCTTATGGCAGCGGATCCTCGCTGGGGCTTTACTGTCTGACTTTATCAGCTTGTTTCTCCAAAGCCAGGGCTGTGTCAGGCACTGTCCCTGTGCTGGCCACTGATCCCAGGCAGGCTCCAGGGAGTGTGGGACACCACGGCTCTGCTCTGGGAACTGCAGGACCTCACCCTTGCAGGATATCTGGAGATCTGTTTTAACAAGTTGCCTAATTTGTCTGTGGGGAGCTTTGAAGGTTGTGAGTGCTGTGGTTAATGATCAGTGCAGCCCCGTGTGGGTGAGCATTGGAGTGACCAGGGGGTGAATAATCACCCCACAGGCTCCCAGACACTGCTGAAACCAAGCTGGGCTTACTCTGGGAGCAGGGTGTGCTGGTAAGTGTCATTTACAGATGGAAATACTAATTCTGAAGTATTTGGGTTCAGTGCACTCGTTTGTTCCCTTCCAGGGACACCAGGCAGTTTAAGTCAAAGTTTTAAATAGCAAAGTATTGCCTAAACTGTTCTATGATGATATTAAACACCCCCACACCTCCAACAGCCTGAGCAGCAGGAGCACAAAGAGAGCAGAAGCAAATTGGGTTTTTGGAGGGGCAGAAGGTGAGGCTGGGGCAGGACTGGATTTCCAGCCTTAAGCTCGTTATGTGAAGTCTGATGTGTGCTCAGTTGAAGCAAATGAGTTACGTATTCCTGCTGGTAAAAGGGCTGACACAGCTGTAATTTCAGCGAATGGAGCTGTAATTATATTTGAGGTCCCATCCCCTGTAGTATTTTAGTGGTTGCCTCTCTTCCCTAGCAATAAATGAATCTGAGCCATTAAATCAGATCTGAGTTCTTGCAGAGTTCAGGTCTGGTTTACACCCATTGCTGTTGGCATGTTCTTGCTCTCCTGTACCTCAGGCTCAAACTTACCTGCTGTTTGCTAAACTAGTGATGTCTCCAGCTGAGAACTCAGTATTTGAACTGCTTTTCTCTCTCTGCAGAGTGTGTTGATGTGCAGGCTTCCACATTCTGACCTACACCAAACTTATGACTAAGGGAAGCCACTGGTCAGACAGGGTTTGAGTCTGTCAGGATGAATTCAAGCTACTTGCAATTCAAATGAAAGTGATGGTTACTTGAAAGTGAAATAATGTGTAACTATACTTTGGTTTGGTCCAGAAAAACCCCAAATAATTTATTTTGCTAGGCCAGACACAGATTGGAAGATAAAATTCCAGTCTCCTCCGCTGAGAATGGAGAGTTCAAGGCATGTTACTCATCGTGTTGTTGCGAGTCAGATTGCAGACAACAAAATTATAATTTGTGTAGGTACTTGCGGAGTTTCAAAGGCAAGTTGAAGAAGCTGATATTGCTCTGAAAGGCAGAGTTATTTCCTGGAACTCTGTGTTTATGCTTCCTGTCCCAAATAAAATAGATGAATCTCTTGCTTAGTCAAATGTCTGTGTCCACAGCTTCCTTGTGCTTTAACAGCAATTGAACTGATTCTTTCTGTGCTTTCTTTTTTTTCTTCCTTGAAGGCAAATGAAATTATAGTTAGCTGTAGATCAGAGAAACCAGGGGTCTGTGATTATAGCAGACAGGAGGGTGGCAGAGAGCTTGAGCCGGAGCCACCAGCACTGCGTCACCTCCACAGAGTTCATCTCCCAGAAGAAAGGGTGGATGTCCTTTGGAGCAGGTTCTTGGGAGATGGTGGAAAAGCTGGGCTGAGCAGAGCAGGTAGGACCCCTGAATCCCAGGGGGGCATTTCTCCTCCTACAGCTCAGAAAGCAGTTCCATGGCTTAGTGTTCTGCACATGTGAAGGAATTTCTCGTGGGAAGAAAAGGTCAGTGAAATCAGTTGCTGTAGATGTTATGCAGATTTTAACTTGGTAATGAGAAGAATGAAATACTTGTGGCTCACTCTGATGCCCCGTGCTGCTCCTGGGGAAGCTTCTTAATATTCTGTTAGAAATTATTAAATAAGTTATTTAAAATTATTGGGAAATCTGACCCCAAAGGATTATGAACAGACAATGGTGTGATGCTCTAGAGCTCTTAAAAATTACATCAGGCCAGTGCTGAGGATTTGTCCCAAACAAGAGCCGTCTTGGACTCCTCTGAGTAAGTTATTCATTGTTGTATGTTGCCGTAAGTGCCCATAGTTTGAAATGCTGGAGAGCAAAGCTTTTAGCAGTTGTTGCTGTGGAAAACACGGGAGACACCATGTTAATGGCAAGTGTAGGTTACTCCCTGGATGAAAAATGGCTGTGTATGTAAATGATGCTGTATTCCAACTCCATAATGCACATTGTTCCCTGGAAATGTCTGTGGGAAGGTGAGAGGGTGGTGGGTTATTTATTCTGTTCTCCTCTGGAGACAGGAAGGGGCTGACTTCTCCCTCGCTTTTAGAAAAGGCTGCTCCTTGTTGCTCTTTTAATCCTTGCCTTATTTTACCCCCTGCCTCTTAGAACTTTTCTCGGGGAGAGTGGCAAGTGCTGAATTGGTAGTTCCTCTGGGGAGTAGCAAGATACCAACACTGAGATAAAGCTCACAATGTCCCTGTGATTTGAACAAAACTAGCAAACAAAAAAAAAAAAATAGTTGTAGTTGCATTATCGAGGGAGGTTTGTGTAATGCAATAGGCCCTGGATTAGCTTTCCTTTGCCAATGTTGGATTTCCAGCCTCTTGGAGCTGCAACTCTTCTTGTAAAGAGAGTTTAGCGTAGACCAACGCTCTGCACCCTGCCCCAAATGAGTGTGTTGGCAGGGTGGAAGATGGGCTGTGTGGGTGGGAGGAAGGTTAAGTATCAGGTGTATCCCTGAGCAGGTGACGTGACACACACAGTGTAGCTGCGGATTAAATGGGATGAGCAGTTTGCCCCGGCTGCGTGCTGGCTATCAGGCTACTCCGAGGAGCTGCAGGAGGCTTCTGGGAGAAGTATGCACTTAATCACATCCATTAGCATGATTAAAATCCTGATTAGCCTGTGTCACTCACTCCCATTTTCCACCTACACTTCGCCCCTTTTGATCCGGGGTATTTGCAAATATGAGCAGCAGAGAGGCCGGGAATGGTGCAGGCTCCAGCCGTGGGATGGCGTTTAAATGGATCCCAGGATTCTGGGCTTTTTATTGTAGCAGGGTTCCTCAGAAAGCTGCCCAGCTGCTGTCTGAACAGAACACCTGAAAAATCAGCTCCTCACTGCTGGAGGAGCCTCAGCAGGGCTGTGGGGAATCCAGTTGAGCGCAGAGTAGGCTCGTCTGGCTCGTCAGGCAGGCGCTCAGGGCTTGCTCATGTTCCGTATCTGGTGCATCCTAACGCTTGAATTTTAACTTCTCCATCCCTGTGTGCTGAGGAACTCCTCGTGCTGGCTGGCACCTCGGAGCAGGGCTCTCCTTCCCCCGACAGCCAGGGCTAAACCGGCTGGAGAAAAGTCCAGGGATGGGATTATAGGGAAAGACAAGGCTGAAATTGAGGTTAGGGAAACCACACATCAGCTGGTTGGATTCTGACAAGGAGTGGAAGAAAAGGCAAAAAATGAGGCAATTGTGTAAATTCCTTTGTGCAAAACCTCTTTTTTAGAAAAACTGTATTGGTTGGGGAGATGCTGTACATATTAAAACTGGATCTTTTTGGAAAAGCAAACTTCTCTGAGCATTAGGTCATACACTTCCAACACATTCCCGCCTGGGAGTGAGTCATTGTTCCTTTTGTAAAATTGTATTAGAGCTACATCATCCCGAAATGCTGTTTTTCAGCTGAATTTAGGGTGTTGACACTTGCTCTAAACAAAGTAAAGCTATGGGAGCATTTATCAGACCAATTTCAAAGTGTGTTTACATACTCCGGAGTTGCGACTCCCGAAGTGCTGGAGCTCGATTGATACTTGTGAGTGGAAACCCTCAGCTCTCACACTGAGGATTGGAGCAAATATCTCCATGTAACTTAACTGCTGTTTGTGAAGTGATTAAAATCCTCTGGAAGGGGCAGAGAAACTTCCAGGTGTTTTTACCTGGTCTTATTTTCTCCCCTCTCACTTGTTTCTTGCAGTGATTGTGGTGTGTCAGCTCTTTGCTGTAGATACTCTGCTAGTTTGTCCTTCAGGAGTTGATACTGAGGGTTTGTTTCCATATTATGACTTTATTTTCTGTAACAAAACTCATTTGAGGTTCCAGCCTTCCCCCACTATCAGGTTGTTGTGTCAGAACTTCGGTGCAGTGAAATGGGGCAGTGAGAAATGGGTCGGTGCTCAGGGGGGATTTCTACAATTAATTTTAGAAGCTGCGTCGATTCTATTAAAAGGGACTAGAAACAACTGCTTGGAGAAGGGACTGCCAAGCACTCATCAGACTGGCTTTGTTGGGGAAAATGTGGTGGAGAAATGCTGTGGGATGAGTAAGAGCATTAAGGCTTGGGGTGAAAAATCCCTTCATTGAAAGGCTTAAGTTGCCAGGCACACCAGGGTCCCAAAATTCCAAAGTGCCTGGGTTGGAGTGCCTCTGGAGATCAGCCAGGCAGGGTCACCTGGAGCAGTGACACAGGAACGTGTCCAGGTGCCTTTGGGATGTCTCTGCAGAGGGACATTCCAGGCCCTCCCTGGGCAGCTGTTCAGGGCTCTGTCCCTCCCTGGAGAGAGGCTCCTCCTCCTGCTGGGGTGAATTTGTTGTGTTTTGGTGGCCATTGCTCCCTGGGCTGTCACTGGCAGCGCTGAGCAGAGCCTGGCACCATCCTCTGGCAGCCCTTGGAGAGATTTGTGTGCATTGATGGATCCCCTGAGCCTTCCCTTCTGCAGCCTCATCAAACTCAGACCCCTAATCCAAATTCAGTGTTGTGTTTGCTGTTATAACAGCATTTCAGCCCACCAGAAAGGGACCCGGGGTGCAGACAGCAGTGAGGATCGGGCAGGAATTAAGCACTCGGAACTGCTCTGAACAGGATGCCAATGGAAATCTGAAAGTTGTGCTCCTCTGATAGTTTTCCTGTGATCCCCTCTGGAAAGCAATGGGCAGTTCTAAGCATCTGACTCTCAGTAGTTTAAATTAGCCTGGGTTTCAGGCACGGTGAGGAAGAGGTCGACTGTGGTAAAAGGTTTTCCCTGGGTTAGGCTGAAGGTCCTCGTGGCCTGGAGGTGCTCTGGGCAGTGACAGCTGCTCGGGAAGTTCACGTGCTCCATTCCCCTGTGGGCAAGTGCAGCTTGATCCACACTTGAGGAGAAAATCAGCAATGATGTTGAATTTGAAATATTGAGGAAAACCTAATTGTAAACAGCAGCTTACAGAAAAGCATTTTAGAATGTAATTGTTGGTGCTGTTCATAGCAGTTCCGAGTGCTTAATTCCTGCCCTATCCTCACTGCTGTCTGCACCCAGGTTCTTCTGGTGCACTGAAATGCTGTTAACAGCAAACACAAGAACACTGATTTTGGAATGTGACTTTATCCAAGAATCCCAGAATGGTTTGGGTTGGAAGGGACCTTAAAGATCATCTCCTTCCATGCCCTGCCATGGGCAGAGGCACCTTCCATTACCCTGAGTTGCTCCAAGCCCCGTCCAGCCTGGCCTCGGACACTTTCAGGGATGGGACATTTTAGTGTTGTTGATGGGGTTTATTCTCTTTGTGGTTTTTGTTGTGTTTAACCTGTCAATTTTAGCCATTTCTCTGTTGCATCTTTATTAAGTGCAGTGCACTATTAAAAGATGCTCCTTTGCTTATCTGCACTGGTTTTAATGAATCTCAGAAGTTTTTCTGCTGTCCATGGATACCTTCACTGCTGTTAATTAGGTAATTGGAAACTTCCAAACTGGGAGTGCAAAGACAAAAATCCCCACGCAGCTCCAGCAGAGGCTCTGAATGAGGCTCTGCAGACAGGGGAGGCAGAGAATGAGACAAAGAACTGAGTCACCCTCTCTTCCTTCCTTTGACTGTTGTGGTGGGAGTAAATAGTTTCTCTTTTTAGTCATAAATCAGAGGAGTTAGAAAAAGGGTTCTGGATGTTAATAGCTGGATCATTCAAACTTCTTACTTAACAGGAGCTATGAATTTAAGTGTTTTTTAAAAAGCAGTAGCAAATCAAATACACTGTGTGATGGCCATTGCTGGATTCCCACTGGGAAGTTGTGGATGCACAGCTTCAGAAGTGTTGTTTTGCTGGAGAACTCGAGTCCTGCCTCCAGCCCTGGGGTCCAGCACAGGACAAGGAGCTGCTGGAGGGAGTCCAGGGATCAGCAGGGTGATCAGAGGGATGGAGCAGCTCTGCTGGGAGGAAGGGCTGAGAGATGGCATTGTTCAGCCTGGAGAGGAGAAATTTTGGGGTGACCTAACTGTGGCCTTGCAGTGCCTGAAGGAGCCACAGGAAACATGGATGGACACTTTGGACAGGGACCTGGAGTGACAGGGCACAGGGAATGGCTTCCCACTGCCAGAGGGCAGGGTTAGATGGGATATTGGGAAGGAATTGTTCCCTGGGAGGGTGGGCAGGCCCTGGCACAGGTGCCCAGAGCAGCTGTGGCTGCCCCTGGATCCCTGGCAGTGTCCCAGGCCAGGCTGGACAGGGCTTGGAGCAGCCTGGGACAGTGGGAGATGTCCCTGCCATGGCAGGGGTGGATTTGGCTCGGCTTTAAGGTCTGTTCCAACCCAAGCACTGTGGGGCTCTGGATTCTGGGAACGTTTGGCCAGCTCTGCAGCTGGGCTGTGTGATTTGAGGGTCTGCTCCTGCTGAGGTTTGCAGGATGTGACTCCCAGAGGGGAAGTTGGTTCCACCTACACCAGCCCAGATGTGCAGAATGATGGGACACACCCCCAGGATGTCACTGGGGCTTGGATCCTGCATTAAATCCTTTTGGGATGACGTGCTGTGGGGTTGGCACACTCTATTTGTGTCAGGTGGTCCTGTGACACCGCGGTGATGGGGAGTCCGTAGGATGCTGTGGGTAGCTGAAGCTATATTTTATATCACAAATTTCCATTTATATATGTAACTACAACGTGATATGCAGGGTTAATTTTTCCAGCTTATCTTCATGCTTAAAGCACATACGTTATTTTTCCTTAGGCTGTATTTTAACCTATTTAAGCATTTACGACATGAGAATTAAAGGATATTTCCATCTCGTGTTTTCAGGGCTGGATTTTCTTTAACTGGGGTTTTTTTTTAGGCAAAATGTACTTTTTTTTGCGCTGGGATTTGAACAGAGCATGTAGGGCAATAGGATCAAGTGTCACATTGGGGATTACATATTTGTCCTGAAGTGACCCTCTTAGGAGCTTGCATGGGTGTAATTGGTGAATGACTGGATTTATAGGGATGTATATCTGCATTAGCACTGGTTTGATGTGACTCGAGCTGATTTGCTTTTGGTCCAAACTATTTTCAGCTTGGGGAATTCACTTTTAAGGAGAGATGCTATAATTTGCCTAAAATGGGCTTTTTTAGGCTTGTATTTCCCCTTAAAAGCAACGGTGGTTTTACCAGGAATTAATAGCTCTACACATGAATGTAGAGCAGTGTTGCATGGCATTGTCTGGTGGCTGAAAATCAAATTTATCCCAAAAGCTGCACCTTTATTTGAGACCTCTGGGTGTTAATGGTGTTGAAAAAAACTTTATCATATCAATTTTCCAAGATTCTTTTGTTGCATCAGTCATAGTCTTATTCTTAAACCTGTGACAATCCTTTAACGAAGGCATTCTGTATTATTTTGGTGTGCTGTGTCCCTTTGCTGGCAGCTCCTATTGAATTTCCCTCTCCTGGAAGGAATTAAGGTGAATTTGAAGGCGTTGGGGAACATTAAGGAAACTCCTCACACCTCCAAGCTCAGTTTTCATCAGCAAAGGTTTTGAACTTGCCAAATGAGCAGTAATTGCTGGTCCTGCTGACAGACTTTCCCTGTGGGCACATCGCTGTGTGTGTCTCTGAGCAGAGCCTGGCACAGGTTTGGCAGCAGCTGGGGGTTCCAGCAGGGCTTTCCCTGCGGCTCCTGGGATCCCTTGGGTGCTGATGGGTGAGTGAATGCTTGGGATTCACACAGCCCTTCAGTTCTAAAGTATCGATTTGGGATTTTTCCTTAATTACCCTGAGCCGTGTTTGTTTGTGCCATAGGTTGCCCTCTGCTCGCTCTCCCCTTCTGCTGCTTTTTCTCCCTTATTTCTGTCTTCTCAAATCCTGTTTTAGACCATCTGAGTGTATTCAGGGTAGGGTGAGTTTCCTTTTTTGCTACAAAGACCTTTTAAAAAGGCTGTTGGAGGGGTGATTGGAGCACAGAATTTAACAGACTGCTCTCAGAAATCCTGACTGTGGCTGGCATCAGCTGATGGTGTCTTGTTCAAACATACCACAGACTTGATGTTTTTTCCCCTTGGGGTTTGACTTCCTGTGATAAAAGGAGATTCCCTTTTAAAGCAGAGCTCCGTGGTTATATAATGAGAGGAGGAAATACTCCAAAAGTGACACTGGGAGAATAGAAAAGTTATTTTGGTTACTGACTGTTAGACAGGAGAATAGAAAATTCGCTCAGGAGGGCACTGGTAACTCGAGTGCTCTTGGGAAAGTGAGAGGAACACATTTAAGGAATTAAGTAAGGGAGTGACCAGGGCAGAGCAGCGGAAGGAAGGTTATGGTAAGGACAGAGCTGTCCAGTGCTCGTCTAGGATTCCTCTTAGAGGATTTAACTCTTTCCAAACTGCTTTTCCTCTCCTCCCTAAGCTGCTGTGGTGTTTCCGAGCACAAAGGGTCTCCAAGTCTGACCCTCCAAGAGCTGTGCTGGCTTTTGCTGTTGGATTTGAAGGCATGAACAGAAGTTATTTTTGAATTTGACTGTGTGGTTTTGTCTCTGTGTCCCCAGCAATGCCAGAGCAGGGAATTGCTTTCTTCCACCTGCACTTTCTGTCCCCCCTTACCAGGATGGCAGACTTGTCAAGGCCGTGCAGGAGTCAGAGTGAAAACTGCCTTTTTATGCTGTTGGTAGGACAAAACTGCAGTTTCTAAAGCAGTTTGCTGTTCCTCAGCACAGGCTGTTGGGAGGCAGGGATACAAGGGAAGCCAGCTGGATTCTGGCAGGGAGTCACTGAACTCGCTGAGCCTTCATAGTTCCTGCCCTTGGAGTTCAAACTCAGCACTCCACACACCCCACACTCCCTACGGAGACTGCTCTGAGGCCCCTATGGCTTTAAAATGGAATATTGATTTCCCTGGTGTGGGATACGCATATAGAAACATGGAAAATACCTACAATTCATCAAAATTAAGCTGGTTTTCTTTCCAGTCTGGGGTATGTTTATTTTTTCTGGTATGTAATTTATCGATAGACTTATTTTTCAGCAGCCAAATATGCTGACTGTGCCTGTTACGTTTCCCCAATGAAATTCCCTGGCAAGCTTCAGTTCTTCCAAGATCATTTTGAGGTGCTGATGTAATCAAACGGTTGAATGTGAGCTCAACAAGAAATTATGTAGTGCAAAGTTTGCTCTCAAAATCCCTATGGAATTAAAGTGCATTTGTTATTTTTATGTATTTTTAGTGCAGGTATTTGTGGTATTCAGTAACTTTGCTTTTGCTCATTTTTTTAATTAGGAGATGTCAGTTTATGCCTGAGGAGGGGGGGAAGCAGGACCGACGGTTACAGATCCTTAACACCTCATCAAAATTTCAGTGGGAGTTATTTTTTCAGCTCTATTTGAATAATTAAACATTGTGCTGAACTAATTTTGCAAATGTGTGGGGGGAGCACAAGGAGTAATGAAAATAGCTAATCTAGATTAAAATGCGTTAGAGCGTCCTGGTTGTACAAGTGTAACACCCTGCTTTATTCTAAACGGTTGTATGACTTAAAAGAAAGTTCACAACTGGTAAATTGAGGAGTAAAATATAAGCAGAGATTGGGAACTGATCCTCTGAAAGACAGAAGTGAAACAGGGGGCTCTGGTGAGGAATATCTTGTCTAACCCAGACCACCTTGAATAGGATTGTTCTCCATACTGAATTGCCTTCAAAGCACGGAAATTTCCAGAGTGCCTTGGAGCACCCGCATTTTGTCCTTAAATTAGTTTAGTTTTCAAATGAAAGATTGTAGAATCTCATTATTTATGAAACAGAAGCTTTGGATTAAGCTCAGATGTTCCTTTATTAGAGAATTCCAACTACAAAGGCAGGCTGGGTATCCACCAGCTGCACTTGCTGACTGATAACAGGCTTTTCAAAATAGTTTTCTTTCAGCAATCCTGTTAATGCTTTAAATTCAAGCCTAAACTTTTTTTGTGGGATTAGGGGTAGGGAAAAAAAAGCTAGATCAGAGGAATAAATGCAAATAATTCAGCATGAACAGCAGAGCAGGAGGGTGAGGTGAGTCAATTATTGTGATACGTGTTTGTAAGTCAGCAGGACAGTATTGCACTCCCCACTTTATAGCGTATTAAATAAAATCAAAATGTAAGAACTGTGAGAACAGATCAGGCAAAAGGTTCATTTATGTGGGTTTGTGCAGAGCAGGTTTGTTTCCTGTTTTGTCCTTTTTTCGTCTCCTTGGTTTTTATTCAGAGGGTGGTGAAGTGAGGGCTGTGTCCCCTTGGCTCCTTGTGCTGGAGCCCCTGAGGGTCCTGGGGCCTGTGTGGGCTTCACATCTCAGCATCCACGCTGGGCTGGGTGGGAGGGACATTAAGGATCATCCAGGTCTGCTCCTGCAGCTCTCCTGGAGCCCTTCAGGCCCTGCCAGGGGCTCGGAGCTCTCCCTGGAGCCTTCTCTTCCCCAGGGGAACAGCCCCAGCTCTCCCAGGCTGGCTCCAGAGCAGAGGGGCTCCAGCCCTGGAGCAGCTCCGGGGCTCCTCTGGACTCTCTCAGCAGCTCCAGCTCCTTGTGCTGTTGGCCCAGGGCTGGGGCAGCTCTGCAGGTGGGGCTCACCTGAGCCCAGGGCAGAGGGGCAGAATTGCCCTCCCCTGCTGCCCACGCTGGGGATCAGCCCTGGGCACGGTGGATCTCTGGCCAGGGAATGTTCAGCTTCTCACCCACCAAAGCCCCCAAATCCTTCTCCTCAGGACTGCTCTCCATCTGTTTATTCCCGGCCTGGAATTGTGCTTGGGATTGTCCCAGCCCAGGTGCAGGCCCTTGCCCTTGGCCTTGCTGAACCTCCTGAGGTTGGCACAGTTCCACCTCTGCAGCCTGGCCAGGTCCCTGGGGGTGCCCCATCCCTTCCCTCTGGCTGTGACAGCTCAGTGTCACCAGCAAAGTGCCCAGGGTACCCCCATCCCAGGCATTTAATTTGGCTTTTTCAGAGTCTCTCCATCTCTTCTGCAGCAGAAAATGCCTTTCCTTCCTCAAAGCCAAGCGCTCTGCTCACAGGTGAGCACTGGTGGTGTCGAGGAAATGACCCAGCTCTAAAGTCTCAATATTGGCAAATAAAAAAGATTATCTTCGGTTGCCGCTTGTCACCTTTGTCCTCTCAGCACAAGGTTTCCCACTTGCAGCTTGCAGGTCACACTAAACACTTTTCTCCCTGCTTATCTCTTGTGGGAGTTTTTCTGTTAATCTCTCAAAGTGCAGGAGCTGTGATTTGTAGGTGAAATGCTTTATACTTTACTTTTCAGAAGCATAATACCAAAAAAGGGGGTTGTGTATTGGGGGGAGCATTTTCATCTACTAAACAGGGCTGTGGGCTGTATTTTACAGAATTGACTGAAATCTTACGGCTTTTAATATGGAGGCTGCCTGTGGATTGCTCCCTCCCTCAGCAAGTTTTTACTAAGTCACTTCTGTTATTCTATTTTTTTATTTTTTAATTATGTTTTTGAAAAAAGAAAAATGGAGTGGTTTAGGATGCTCGTCGGGTTGACCAGATCCAAGGCAGGCTTTTGCTCTCACATGTGCTTTGTGTAAATTCTGGGTTAATTAAGTGACTCATTCATTCAGTCTGGCTGAGGCTGCAGAGGCCAAGGAAGCTCCAGCAGCACGTGATGGGTGAAGGGAAAAACAAACCCAGCACAGGGTGAAACTCTCTGAGGCATTCCTTCCTTCTGGAAAGGGAATAGGCAGCCTGTGCCTCACTGGAGATCTGCAGGATTGGTCATCTCACAGAACATAATCCGAGGTGCTTTGATGCCTGAACACTGCAGGCCTTCTGCTTTGTGTCCTCTTGATTTCTGAGGCCTGGCTGTGATAAATGTCCCTGCGCTGTGGTTTCAGTTCTGTGCTGCACAATGGCAAATCTGAATTCTGCACCATTTAAACTGGCACGGGGCAGGGCTAGTTGGGCTATTGGGAAGGAATTGTTCCCTGTGAGGGTGGGCAGGCCCTGGCACAGGTGCCCAGAGCAGCTGTGGCTGCCCCTGGATCCCTGGAGTGTCCAAGGCCAGGCTGGACAGGGCTTGGAGCAGCCTGGGACAGTGGGAGGTGTCCCTGCCATGGCAGGGGTGGCACTGGATGATCCTTAAGGTTCCTTCCCACCCAAAACAATTATTTTCGTTTTATTCCAGCAAGTTTCTTACATGAAATACAGAAGCAGATCTTGAAACAGAAGTCAAAAGTTGGAATGCCTGATTAGGAGGGGGATGGACAGACCTGAAAGTAGAACCTGAAGTATTTCTTCTTTCAAATGCCAAAGAGGAAAAAAACACCCTTAGAAAAAGCCCCCCTTCCCAGCCCCTCCAGAGTTCGTCCCCCCTAGTAATTTGGCTAAAAAATTAAAAAATGTCTTATAAATATTCTAAATCTAAAGAGGTAGAAAGGTAAGAGGGGAAGTACTGAACATTTTCTGAATAATAAAGTGGCTCTTTCTGTAAAACATCTTTACTAATTAATCCAAAAACAAGGCAAACTGAAGTACAGCAGCTTGTAACAAAAAGCTTTTGATGGAGTTTGCTGCCGGGAATGAGCTCATCCTGGTGCCCGAGTGGGCACTGGGCAGTGCTGGAGCTGTGTGGGCTGTGGGGTCGTGCTGGAGGGAGCTGCGAGCTTTGGGCCATCCCGAGCTTTTCACCTCCAGCTTCCAGGTGGGGTCAGCAGGCATTTAGGTCGTGGATTTGCTGTACTTACAATTTCTGGAATTTGCATTGATTTTAGGTACATCAAGAGAGCTGGACAGGGACTGCAAAGGGCATGGAGTGCCAGGACAGGGGGAATGGCCCTAGATGGAAAGAGGCTGAGTTTGGATGACATGCTGGGAAGGAATTGTTCCCTGGGAGGGTGGGCAGGCCCTGGCACAGGTGCCCAGAGCAGCTGTGGCTGCCCCTGGATCCCTGGAGTGTCCCAGGCCAGGCTGGACAGGGCTTGGAGCAGCCTGGGACAGTGGGAGGTGTCCCTGCCATGGCAGGGCTGGGATGGGATAATCTTTAAGGTCCCTCCAACCCAAACCTCTCTAATGAAAAGTTGTTATGGAAGAGTGAAGGAATGTGTCCCAATTTTCATTGACAAATACCACTTTGGTCTTCAGGTGGAACAAAGCAAGGTTGAAATTAAAAATGATGTAACAGTGATCCTTGGCTTCATAATTTTAAGTTACTCCTTTTAAAATGTAGTGCAGTGAATCAGTGCCTTCTGTGCTTTCTACCTGTTTCTAAAATTTTGAAATTGTTTTAAAATAAGCATTTGATTGGGAAAACTACTCGTAGTAAGAGCAAATCCTGTATATTCAACTTGTGCAATGCTTGTGGGGGCTGACACTTGGATCTTGCTGAGTGGGAATTCAGTGATGTGCCAGAAACACGGAGTTTGCTTCATTCTAAGTCAGCTTTAAACACCAGAAGTTGTATTATTCTTTGTTCCTTCAGTTTCTCACCCTGATAAGCTGCTTTGTTGTCCTTGGAGGCACTGGGAGCCTCATGCTGGTTCCAGGTTAAATTGCAATATCTGTGTGTAGGGGAGGCTGGAAGGTTTGGAGTCTGCTGGAACTCCAAAACAAATGTTTTATTTCTGCCAACTAAAGAAATGCTGAGGACTGTAAAAATAACAGAATTGCACATGACACAATGTGTTAGACTTGTCTCCCTTGTCATTGGAATTTGTCTTTAAAACTATGGGAGAATTAATTAGAATCGGAGCTCCTACACGTGAACGCAGCAGGAGCGACTGAATTGGTCTGAAATCCCCCAGCCCTGGGTGGCTCGGGAGCAGAGCTGGGCACAGTTTGGGTTTGCTCAGTGGCTGTCAGAGGGTGCACAGAGGCACTGCGTTCCCACCTGCTGGGTACATCCCCCGAGTGGTGAGGAGTGGAGCCTGACAGTGCAGGGCAGCAGTGACAGAGCTTTGCTGGATCTTGGCATCCCAGAATGGTTTGGGCTGGAAGGGACCTTCAGGATCATCCAGTGTCACCCCTGCCATGGCAGGGACACCATCACTGTCCCAGGCTGCTCCAAGCCCTGTCCAGCCTGGCCTGGGACACTGCCAGGGATCCAGGGGCAGCCACAGCTGCTCTGGGAATTCCATCCCAGTCCATCCCCACACTCCCAGGGAACAATTCCTTCCCAATATCCCATCTGTCCCTGCCCTCTGGCAGTGGGAAGCCATTCCCTGTGTGCTGTCCCTCCATGCCTTGTCCCCAGTCCCTCTGCAGCTCTCCTGGAGCCCTTCAGGCCCTGCCAGGGGCTCGGAGCTCTCCCTGGAGCCTTCTCTTCCCCAGGGGAACAGCCCCAGCTCTCCCAGCGTGGCTCCAGAGCAGAGGGGCTCCAGCCCTGGAGCAGCTCCGGGGCCTCCTCTGGACTCTCTCAGCAGCTCCAGCTCCTTGTGCTGTTGGCCCAGGGCTGGGGCAGCTCTGCAGGTGGGGCTCACACATCTCCACAGCCCAAGGCCTCAGCACTGCTGGTTTTCTTTGGATCTGGGTGAATGACAGTAGCAGGAATGCGTTTGTGTCTCGGCCAGGAACAACTGAAAGTGGACGGACATATGAACAGCTGGGTTTTTCTTGGTTTTTTTTTTTTTTTCTTAATGAGTCTGAGCTGAACAGTTTTAAGTCCAGATTAAAAGCTGGATGGTATAATTATTTTTTAATTGGTCTTTGCAGTAAGAACCTGTGCATTAAACCACAGAACTTTCTGAATTCCAATTGCTGTGAGAAATAGCAATCAGGTGGATTAAGTCTAGTGCTGGAAATCAGTTTTATGTGTATGTCCGAAGCATTTTCATTCAGTCATAATACAGTATTTATTCAGCTTTTGATTTCTGAAGGCATTATTTGAGGTTTTTAAGGCAATGAGTCCGTGCACTGATTTATTTGGTTGTGGTGAGAAATAACACATGTTGTGCTGGTTCCAATCTTGATGAGGAAAGTGCTGCTAATCTTGCTGCAGTTTCAGAGCAGGAATTGTTTTCCTTGATAAGCACAGAACAAGGATCAGAGAAAGCACTTCCAGCAGCTCCCTTGGCTTAGGCTGTCATTGGTCTGATTACACAGACAGGGTGAGAACTGCTCCTCTGCTTTCCCAAAACAAGGCGTCTGTGGGGATGGATGCTGAGTCTGTCCCTCCTTTTTTATTTTCCCTGTAGTTTTTCTCCATCTCACTGTTTGTTTACTGTGACTGAACGTTCAAAAAAGCAGCAAAGTAAAAGTGCACAACTCTCAGGGGGGCCCTTCTCTCTTTACAACTGCTTGAGAGGAGGTTTAGTGAACAGGGACAGGAGGAAACGGCCCCAAGGTGTGCCAGGGAGGCTTAGGGTGAACATCAGCAGGAATTTCTCCATGGAAAGGGTGCTCAGGCCTTGGCAGGGCTGCCCAGGGAGGTTTGGAGTGCCCATCCCTGCAGGTGTCCAAGGAAGGCCTGGCTGTGGCACTGAGTGCTCTGGGCTGGGGACAGTGTGGGCATTGGGCACAGCTTGGACTCAGAGATCTTTCCCAGTCTTAATAATTCTGAGATTCTGGGATTCTCATGCCCTCCACAGCTCTGGCTGGTTCAGCCACGACTATAACAGTGATAGGTTTAAAAAGCTGTAATTAAATGATGCTTGGCAGCACATGGCAGTGTTCAGGGCAGGGCGGGGGGCACGGTGGGTGACGGTGCCAGCCCCTGGTGCTGTGCAGGTCTCTGCAGGGCGTGTGTGGGGCCTGTGTGTGTCCAGCACCGTTCCGCGGATCGTGTCTCAGATCTTGCTGCAATTTGCTCCTGGGTTCTGCTTTACCACAGCTGTCTGCACCTTGTTGTAACCTGTCAGCAGCTGATGGTGGGTACTCAGACTCCAGCCCAGTTTTTCACGCTGAATTGAACAAATCTGTTTTTTCAGGCAGTTGCATAACGGGAAGCAACTGCTCATCTTCTGTTCCAGTTATTTTTTGTTAGCTTTAGAAACTTTTTTTCCTTTAGAAATCTTAATTACTCTACTACAGTTGTAAATAAACATGTGAAGGAATTACCAGGTAATATTAGGGCCAGCCACTATTGCCCTGAATTTGCTAAGGAGTGACACTGCTTAAAAAACCCTAAAAGCCGTAGTTTTGATGCAGAATATATGAGTATATTCCAGCTCAGTCTGAGAATTTATTCACAAAATGGCTTTGAGTCTTATTCTGACCGGTTGGTTTTCCAGCCACCTTTAACAAAGGGAAACTTACCCCTTACAAATGGACTTTTTTTTTTGCTGGTGGCTTTGTTTTTCAATCTGAGTCTGAAAAGCTTGGGTAAGGCAAGATTCTTTATGCCTTGGAAATGTGATCTGTGAGCTAAAAGGCGAAGAACTAAATGTTAATGACCTTAACCCTATCTGGCTACACTGCTCTGACCTTTATCTCCCATCTCTCCTTTCCCCAGGTACAGGTATCACTTTCTGCTCGCACCTCCCAGAACAAATCTGCTCGGAGATGCTCTGATTTTAGCTGAAAATCTGGAATAATGGGAGAAACTTTGTTTTCTTTGGTTCTCCTGCACCCTGGTAGCGCCCAAATCCTTGTTTCTGGGGTGGAGAGAGGTTGGTTGTGCTGGGGATCACTCAGAGCTGACCTAACAAAGCTCTGCCTAAGCTGAGGTGCGAGTTCTGTCAGGTGTTGGGCACTCTCCCCACACAGGGGAGGTCAAATGATGTTTTGAGGCTTCTCTGGAATTTGCCAGGAGAATTTGGGATGTTCCATGCGTGACTTCTGCCCAGCTGGGATCGCAGTGAGGGCCTGACAAAGTCAGTGTGTAATCAGGACTACATTTTAATGGTTTTGATATCTCAGGACACAGATTTTGCTTAATTCTTGCTGATCTGGTCTTTTCTGTGTAAAACTTTTAGGTAATAAGTGCTCTGAAAACTTACTGAAAATGCTTATACTCTGAATGACTTTGGTATGAATTGATTCTAACACTTTATATTGTCAATGCAATGATTTTGAATGTCACTAGCTTTTGTGGGAGACGATGCCCTCTGGTCTAGAAGCCAATAAAAAGGATGGAAATGGACTTCGGATAAGAGCCTGGAGTGACAGGACAAGGGGGCATGGTTCAAACTGAGACAGAGTTGGTTCAGATGGGATATTGGGAAGGAATTCTTGGCTGTGAGGCTGGCACAGGTGCCCAGAGCAGCTGTGGCTGCCCCTGGATCCCTGGCAATGTCCAAGGCCAGGCTGGACAGGGCTTGGAGCAGCCTGGGACAGTGGGAGGTGTCCCTGCCATGGCAGGGGTGGCACTGGATGGGCTGTTAAGTCCCTGCCATTCGGGAATTCTGTGATCCTGTGATTCACATATTTTGACACCAGACAAAGTATATCCTGTCCGTGCTGCTGACCATGGCTCCTAGAAAAACTTTTGAGCTGGAAGAGGGAGGGGAGGAAAGCCCAGGCTGAGCAAACCCCGTGCCAGGGTTGTCTTACAGTGCTCATTACCCTGCAGTGCAGGCTCAGGTTTTCCCCTGCTATAGAAGCACAGTGAGGAGCTGTAATTCCTCACTGTGCAGCCCAAGCTCTAAAATAGCAAGATTTGAAATATTCAGCTGTCAAACAGTGGATCACTTAAGCCCTAGACACTTTTGACTCTGTCCTCAGCAGGGGAATCTGTCGCTGCGGTTGCAGCGGCGCAGGGCAAGCCCTGGTCCCTCCGCTCCACGGGCAGGAGCTCAGGGAGGTTGGTGTGTGTAAAGAAATGAGGGAGATCTGTTGCTGAGTGTGACTGCATTCTGTAGCTCACTAGCGTCTCAGATGTGCAGGGAGCAGCTGGGTTAGTAGCAGGAGATTCCAGAAAATAGGCAGGGGAGCTCAGTGATTTCTAGCACTGAAGCAGAACTGGTCCTGTATTGGCATGGGGTGTAAATGCCTTTTTTACCTTCCCCCTTCTGATCCATATTCATGGTTTTGCTCTTGAGAATTCAGAGAGAAATCAGTGATAATGCGGAGGCTTCAAACCTGCTGTGTTTGTGCAATGGAAAATAAAGATTATTGTTTGGTTTTTAATGTATTCCTCAAACATTGGTTGTGTTGCTGTCTGGCATCATTTAAAACCCAAAAGTTATAATTCTTCTGCCTAAAAAGATCAATGAAACACCTGCTGTATTATCGTTGTCCCAAAACTGATATGGCAAAGGTAAAAGCAAAATCCTAGAATCTCTGAATTTGTGTTGGATGGGACCTTAAATCTCATCCCGTCCCACCCTGCCATGGGCAGGGACACCTTAGGATCCGAGGCTGCTCCAAGCCCTGTCCAGCCTGGCCTTGGGCACTGCCAGGGATCCAGGGGCAGCCACAGCTGCTCTGGGCACCTGTGCCAGGGCCTGCCCACCCTGCCAGGGAACAATTCCTTCCCAATATCCCATCCAAACCTACTCTCTCTGAACCCATTCCCCCACGTCCTATCATTTCAGGCTCTTATCCAAAGTCCCTTTCAAGTGATCTGTCACATTTGTAATCTGTAACTACTGAATTTCGGTGTGGACTAAACAAGTGCTGGAGAGGGGAGTTATCACTTCCATGTGCTGATTTTGTTTCAGGAGCTCTGCACATAGAGGAAAAGCAGATTCCTTCTCCGCTGGGCTGTGAGCAGTGGTGTGTGTGTGCTGTGTCCTTGGGCTGTGTTTGCTCACCTGTGACTAGGGAGGGCTATGGTGTTTCTGATCACAGCCCCTCTGGCTGCTCTGACCCCACGGCTGCTGCAGGAGCCTCTGGAGCTGCTCTGCTCCAGTTCCAGTTTCCATAATGAGCGTGCCAGGCACTAAAACCGAGTGGGGAAGCTCCTGTGTCCCGTGGGGATGGATATGGGGGCAGGAGGGAAGAATTCCCTGCAGGGGAGCCTCTGTGTGCAGGAGCAGATCCCACAAACAGCGAGCAGGAAGAGCCTTTATGCAGAATGGCTCGTGGAATTCTGTGTATAAACAGTAACCAGTTCATAAAAACATCACTGAGCAAAGGAGATGCTGCATTTGCTGTGCAGTGGGTTCGTCTTACAGTGTTTATCACCTTTGGTGGGACTGATTTCTGGGGCATGGTTAGTGCCTGGATCACGTTCCTCATGTGCTCCTGCACATCTGAAATATTTCCCCTCACATACACAGCTTATTAAACCTGTCACACTGATCTGCTTACATTCTGCTCTTCATTGAGAGCATGTCTGGGCAGGAGAGTTGGGTTTATAGAAATTGATATAAATTACCATTTTCACTGATATATTTATACATATATTAACCAAATAATATGTATTTTCAGAACTTTTAACCAAGTGTCCTGGTCATGCTGCCAACCTGTATTCTGTTTAAATTTGGTATTTTTTTTCTTTTTTGCCTCCAAAGCTTCCATGTAAAATCTGCCATAAATAAGTTTCCAACCTGAAAAGCCAAGGATTAAATAAATCCTAAATCTCCATTGTCAGGGTATTTTTAGGTCAAGACTGGGGCAGTTGCACGTTGGGGTGAAGCAGCACAGGTCGGTGCTTCCACCCATGTTGGCATCCCTGTAAAATGCTCCATTCACAAGCACCAAGCAAAGCTCAACTCCAAGAGCACCTGCATGGATCCTTTTCTGTAAAATTCTCGGGGCTTGGTAGGTGTTTTTTGAAGTGCTCAGTGAGGTCCATTAACTGTGTGTGCATTGTGACCTGCGGCTCCCTGCCCATCCACACGTACCGTGCGATAATCCTCTCCATCCTCCAGGACAAGGGTACAGGAGGAGGCTGTGACCTGGGGTAGGTGAGGAGTTATTAGTGTGCAGCTTGGGCACTTCAGTTATGAAACCTGGCAGGCATCAATCTGGAAAATGTAAGGAGATTTCAGTCTCATGGATTTTCATGCTTTCTCACACTAATAAAATGGCAGAGATGGTTGGGAATTCTTCAGGAACTGTTTGGCTTTGAAGCCATTGCCGTGGCAGCCTGCAAAGTCCCAAGGAGATGGGAAATCCAAACTTCTCTCCTGTTTGCCCACAGTAGGGCCCGAGCTGACGCTGCAGACAACATTCCTTAATCTGGTGTAATTTGGGAAAACTGCTGGTGGTGCCAGCAATTTTCATCTTGGTTTTCCTTTTCCAAAGTTGAGCAAAGACAATGCTGTGTAGTTCCAATGGGGTTAGGGAGTTCTCCATTCTGGGTGCATGGGCGTGTTTGATACAGAACCATGGAATGGTTTGGTTGGGAAGGAACCTTAAGGATCACCCAGTGCCACCCCTGCCATGGCAGGGACACCTCCCACTGTCCCAGGCTGCTCCAAGCCCCAGTGTCCAGCCTGGCCTTGGGCACTGCCAGGGATCCAGGGGCAGCCACAGCTGCTCTGGGCACCTGTGCCAGGGCCTGCCCACCATCCCAGGCAGGAATTCCTTCCCAATATCCAATATAATTCTCTCCTCTTTTTTGGTTTAAAACCATCACCCCTTGTTCTATCACTGTCTTCTATCTCAGTCTTTTTTCCAAGCCTACTTTAAGGTACTGACAGGACACACTTTCACCTTATATTTTTAGATGTACATAACATTGCTGACCATTCCATTGACCCTTTGATCTGCACAGCAAGGGTTTGTCAGGGGTGAAAGTGGAATGAAGCAAAAGGCCTTTTCTGGAAGCATCTGCAGCCTTTCGGGGGAGGCTGTGAGGAGCAGCGTGCTCTGCTCCTGCTGCCCTGGGTGTGGTGTGCAGGGAGTGAGTAAGAGAAGGATCCTTCTTGTTTGACGTGTTGAACAACCTGTTACACCTTGGCTCAGAGACTTTGTAGGTGTTTTAAAAACCAGCAAAAATGTTAATTTTTTAAAAGGCACTACGAGATAAGCTCTTGCAAATGCCGTGTTTTTTCCAGTCATGGGGTGGGGAGGCTTTTGTGGTGGTTTGCCCTTTTGCAGTGGACTGCTGGAGTTCCCAGGAAGCTGGGGAGATGAGAATATGAAAAGAACTTAAGTAAGAGCTGCTCCCAGTCTGGTGTCTCCAGCTACCCTTGTGCTGCTGGGTTATGTGATGTTTGGTGACTTCTGCTAGTGCTGGGATGTTTTAGTTCAGGATATTTCCTCTTGCAGTCCTTGCCCTGGGCTGAAAACCCTCTCCCAGGCACTGGTGGATGCTGTTCCAGAGCTGCCATGGACCAGGACCATTCTTAGATCCGTTTGCATGGAGCAGCCTTGGTGTAGAGAGCAGGGCTTTGTCTGTGGGAATGTTCCTGGTCAGCTTACCTCAACATTGCAGCTCCTGGTGAGGAGCTCCTTCCTGATGGCAGGAGGGCATCTCAGGAAGGCCATCAGTCAGCTTAGCAGCCTCTCATTGGTGCACAAGTGACATTTGGATAATGAAAGCTGCTTTTTCTCCTTGTTTGCCATCAAAGAGGTCATTAATGTTCCCCCAGCTAGGGCAGGATGGGCGTTGGAGGAGCTCCAGCCTTGAACGATGATTTCATAGTTCAACACTTGACTTTGTTCTTAGTGCTCCTTGTAGAATGTGTGTGCAACTGAGTCTTTATGGATCTCAAATCATTCAAAATGCTCTTTCTGGCCTATACTATCCCAAAAGATGCAGGTTGGCTAACGCTGGCAGAGTGTGGGTGTGGGGATGTGCTTTGACAAATAAAGCAGATGACAGGAGTCACAGTGGATCTGTATTGATTAGACAGAACAGTAGGAAGAATTCCTGAATTCTTAAACCCTCTATTTTTAGATGTAATTCGTCTGGGCTGAAGGCTTTCTGTTCCCTAAATTGTTCCAAAAATAAATATTTCAGAAGGGGATTAAACTTGAATGTGAAAGACAGTGTTTTTTATGCATCAATGTTCGTGGAAGGAGCTGGTCAGAAATCACTATTCTCCTTAAATTTGCATGCTCTGAATCCAAATTAGAGCTGCTTTCACCAAAACTACTCATCCACACGGGAGGCTCGAGGTGCTGGTGAGAATGCAACTGTGAGAGCTAATTTTAGCTAATTCAGTCCTGTGAGCAGCAGAGTCCTTCAGCTGTGAAAAGAGACACTTCGCTCTTGCTTAAATCACTTTCTTTTTTTATTGAGCTTCTGCTGAACAGGGACAGGCTTTGCTGATTCTCACCAAGGGCAATTTCTGCCTTGGGTTTTGGTGCTGGGTTGTTTTTTGGTTTTTTTGTGTGAATCTGGATGTTAAGTTTTTTGTTTTGTTTTTTTTTTGTTTTGACACTTCGGAAAGATCTTGGAATCTTTCTAGGCATCGCTTGTGTCAAAGTGTTTCATCTCAGCCTCCTCAGGGTGTTCCCAGGCTCCTGTCACATGTACTTGGTGTGTAACACAGTCTCTCCCACCTTCCCACATTCCTCTGGTGGGCATTACCAGAGGGCTCCGGCTTCTGGAATTTTCCTCCCCAGGTGAGTCCAGCCCTTGCTGCACTGCCCAGCCCTCCAGAGCCCTTCAGGAAGGTCCTTGCCTGGTCCTTCACCCTGGCTCTGTGGCATTCCATGAGTCACTTCTCCAACTTCCCAGAGTCATTGCATGTTGTTTCTTTTTTTCAAATTGCTCCTGACATCCCAAAATCCATGGTGCTATGAAAACAGCCCCGCTTGTGCAGCTGCTTATTCCCTGTCTGATTGGATGAACCTCAGTGGGTTTTAACTTTGTCAACCTGAATCGCTGCCGGAGACTCTTATTTTAAAGTCTGTCCCCTCCAATAAGGATGAAATGTGGATGTTGCCAAAGAGTATCTGCTTGTTTTGCAGTGGGAGACCTTCATTCTTCCATTGCTACCTGGGACTGGGGAGGATCATCTCCTTCTCCAGCAGCAGGGCTTGTGTGACTGCTGTGGAACTCTGACTTGCTGTTCATGAATATTTCCCTAGAAAATGATTCACTCTTCAAGTGCAGTGGAATTACATCCTGTGTTTGGAAGACTTTTTAAATTATTAGTCTAACTTAACTTCTCTTGGGAGAAGCTCCAGTCAAAAGCCTGGAATTAAATCTAAAAGCAGTCTCTTTCAAATCCCAGAATCATTTGGGTTGGAAAAGATCTCCAAGGCCGTTGAGTCCAACCTGTGATCAATGCCCACCTTGTCCCCAGCCCAGAGCCCTGAGTGCCACATCCAGGCCTTCCTGGGACACCTGCAGGGATGGGCACTCCAAACCTCCCTGGGCAGCCCTGCCAAGGCCTGAGCAACCTTTCCATGGAGAAATTCCTTCTGGTGTCCAACCTGAGCCTCCCCTGGCCCAGCCTGAGGCCTTTCCCTCTCCTCCTGTCCCTGTTCCCTGCGAGCACAGCCCGACCCCCCAGCTGTCCCCTCCTGGCAGGAGCTGTGCAGGGACACAAGGTCCCCCCTGAGCCTCCTGTTCTCCAGGCTGAGCTCCCCCAGCTCCCTTATCCATTTCTCCTGTGATTTACTGTTGGCTTTATCCAAGATGCCTCATGCCAGTGTGGGAACAGGAGTTTGATGCTGAACAAAAATTCATGGAGTGTTTGGCAGTGGTGCCCGTGAAGGAAAAGCAGTCCATCATACATTTGTAAATAAACTCTTGGTTTAGGATCTTGGTGAGTTCAGGAACAGGCAAGGAGATGGTGTAGGGGATTGTGACCATAAGGACAATTCTCCTCCTCCCAAGAGGTGTTGGAATGAGATCCTTAAGATCCCCTCTAACCCACACCATTCTGTGGTTCTGTGATTCCTTGTCAGGTTGTCGTAGTTATTGCTGTTAGCGTTACTCCTCTAGGAAAAGCCCGGGATGGAAATCTGAGCCGCCCAATCTGGAGTTTCATGGCCACGGTGTATATTTAGCTCAGGGTTCACCAGCCTTTGCGTTGGGAGCCGCGGCATGCAGCACCCCGGGCCTGCTTTGCGAGTGAAATGCTGGAGCTGGGGTGGGCACCGCCCCTCCTGGCTGCTCCTATCAAGTGATCTTCATGCCCTCGATGTGTTGGAGACGGAGCTATTTACAGGGAGCTGTTTATCCTGAGCTTTGGAAACCGGCTCTGAAGGGTGACAGAACAGGAAACTCAAAGGCTGAGGGGCTTTCTCTCGCAGGGCACGGAAACAGTCGTGATTTTGGGATGGGAAAACAGAAAGTGCTGCTTGTTTAGGGAGTCTGAGGAAGCTGATAAGGGCTTCTGGTCTGGGGAATGGCACATTCCTTGTTATGAACTCAGTGGCACTGAAGTGCATTCCACCTGGCTGGAATGAGTGATAATCCCGAGTGTTGCTCTGCTCCCTGTCCCTGGCATTGTGGACAGGCACTGAGACAATCACTGCTCACACAAGGTCCTGGGTCATTGGAGCTGGAGAGTGTCCACAGACAATCATTTTGTGAGGTGGATGTGGGGAATCCTCTTGCATCCTTTTTGGGTGGCTCACCAAGATAAGCTCTGTGCTCCTCCCGGGGACCAAGCAGAGCTGGGAGTTCCCTCCATCCTCCAAAGGGCTGTCACTGGAAACTGGTAGAGATGAGTGGGTGCTACTAAAGTACTGAGAACCTTCAAAATTACAAACACCTGAAGGGAATTGTTAATGTTTGCCCTGCAGTATGGATATGATTTTGGCAGTCCTTGAAATAACCACTGTATGACAGATGGGTGTGTTTGGTGAGCTCTCAGGTGAGGGACTTCAGGAGTTGTATCCTGGAAGCAGTCAGTGTGTTAATGTGGTTCAGGGGATTCAGTTTTTCTGGGAGAGGGAATCTCTGGAGTTGGAGAAGCTGTTGGAATGTTCTGTACTGGAAGGACGAGGAGCTCGGGAAGCAGAGGAGCTGAGGAACAAGAGCTACTGGTGCAGGATGTGGAACTGGATCTTACTGGGACAGCAAACATGAGCAGTCTGCCTGCCAGGCAGTGCCTGCTCTCTGATAGTGCAGGCAAGATAAAATGAGGAGTGGGAGTGCTGTGGGGTGGAAATGAGTTCCCTGCTTTTCCTCTTGGTGCTGCTTTTCCATCTCATTTGTGGGAAAACAGTGTTGGGGAGAAAGGAATTTGGGAGCTTGGAATTGGGGTCACAGTGCATGAGCAGGTATCTCTGTACATTAAAATAGTTCTCAGAAATTATTTACAAACCAGAGAACAGTCCTGGTTATTCATGGGCCGCATGAGTTGGGATTTGCTGGATATATGGCTTTTTCCCTGCTGTTCACCAAGGTTTCTGGGACAGTCAGAGTCTTCCTTGATTTATGAGGCAAGGGAACAAGATGAAGTCTCTTAGGCTGCTGTAAGATTCAACACATAAGAAATCTTTGCAGCCACACCTTCAATTTCAGCAAATCTTTTGCTTTGGGGTAAGAAAGACAGATATTTAATGTTTCTGCTTGTCAGTCGAGAGCACCCCCTAACTTAAAAAGCAACAATTTTACAATGGGGGCAGTTAAGACCCCCAGAGTACAGGAATTCTGCCCATCAGGGGTTATTGAGAGAGCAGCCAGAGGTGCAGCTTTACCAAAGGAAAGGTTGGTTTGCCCAGACCAAGAACCTGTGGTAGATTTTATCTCACATTTACCAGGCTGACCCAGCACCGCCCCAGCTGAACTGGAGCAGCACTAAAAAAGGAGCTTCTGCTTTTCATTTTCTTTAATTCTGCCCAAAAAAGAGAGGGCTGTGGGCTGTTTTCTTCACTAATAAGGTAATGTTTTAGTGGTTTCTGTGCGAAGGGATTGGAATCTCGTGTGATAGTGGATCACAGCAAGAGCTGATGGACTTTCAGGGAGCAGCCAGGGGGCTGTGCCTTGGGCTGTGATGCCTTCGGATGTGCTGTGGGTGTTCTTCAGTGGGAAGGAGCTGGAGGGAAGGACCCTGACATCCCAATTTATCCCAGGGTGGCTCAAGTGCAAACAATGGTGTGGAGAAAGAAGGTGTGGGCTGGTGCTGGGTGTGAGCAGAGTTTCCCTCTGTGGGGAAGGGCAGTGGCGGTGTCACCACACAGGCGGAGCTGGCACTGAGCACCTCATGTAGCTGAACCCTACACAAGGGGTTTAATTAATTAATTAAATTAATTCCTTAATTAATGTGCTGACTCCCCAGCCCTTCTGAAGGGAGCAGGGCTCTTCTGGAAGCTTCTTCTCACTCCTGAGTGCTTCAGCGCTTTACTAAAGCTAAAACGACACTTTTTCTGGGCTGTTTCCTCATCGAGCTAAAAGCTCTGGCATTTTATTTCCCTGGAACACAAAATGTCCATCTGTGGGAAGAGGAACATGGATTAGTGTTTCTGTCTGACTGCTGAGCAGGCACTGAGGTGGTATTTTCCTGTGAGATTGGCTTGATGGCTTGCAGTGGTGGGGAACAAGCTGGACACTTATATTTCCGTGTGAATTGAAATACTTCAACTCTGTGGCTCAGTTTATGTTCACTTCTGCAAGGGAGGTATAAGGAGCAAGTAAATGGATAGAATCATTTTTTAATAGCTATGCTTGCTTCACAATGAAGAAACATTATCAACAAAATGTAAAATGTTGGGTAGAAAAATTGGGACCGTGGTATCCAGATGGGGAGATGGTTCCCTGGTAAAGCTGTGGGAACAGTTTCACTGGAATCATGGCAAACGTAGGGAGAGCAGCTGGAGCAGATAAAGCTGGACTCATGACTGGGATGTGGCTGTCACAGGTGCCTGGGCAGGTGTGACGGGGACTGACAGGGGCCGTGTGAGCTCTTAAGCCTTTCATTGAGCACCTGAAATGCTGCTTAGGGCAGGGATGTCCTGATCAGCCTGGATTAATTCAGCTTTAATGCTGTGTTTGGGGAAACCTATTAAGGTGTGTAACAAGGGAGAAGTTGCTCACAGTTTCCACGGAATATCCTAAAAAGTTTGAGCAAGTGGTGATGGGAAATAGTCACAAAATAGTTGGAATGTGAGGGGACCTCTGGAGATCAGCCAGTCCAACCCCTGCCCAGGCAGGGTCACCTGGAGCAGTGACACAGGAACGTGTCCAGGTGGCTTTGGGATGTCTCTGCAGAGGGACACTCCAGGCCCTCCCTGGGCAGCTGTTCAGGGCTCTGTCCCTCCCTGGAGAGAGGCTCCTCCTCCTGCTGGGGTGAATTTGTTGTGTTTTGGTGGCCATTGCTCCCTGTGCTGTCACTGGCAGCGCTGAGCAGAGCCTGGCACCATCCTCTGGCAGCCCCTGGAGAGATTTGTGTGCATTGATGGATCCCCTGAGCCTTCCCTTCTGCAGGCCCAGCTCTGCAGCCTCTGCTCAGCAGAGATGCCCCAGAGCCCTGAACATCTCCGTGGCCTCTGCTGGGCCCTCTGCAGCAGAATGTGCCCACAGAACCCCACCCAGAGCTCAGCTGGGATTCGGGGAGGTGGATCTGGGTGTTACACCTGACAATCCTCAATATCCTGAACATCTCCGTGGCCTCTGCTGGGCCCTCTCCAGCAGCTCCTTGTCCTCGTGCTGAGGACTGGACACGACATTCCTGCTGTGCCCGAGCAGGGCTGAGGAGAGGGGCAGCATCCCCTCCCCAGTCCTGATCCCAGCAGCAGTGAGATCTCACTCCTGTGGAGGAGGGAACACTAAGCAAAGCTGCCTGGATCACTGGAGGGGAACTGCAGCAAAATCTCCCAAGTTTTAGTTAATTCTGAGTAACACCGCTCGTGTCCCAGCCATCCCTAATTGCCTGCCATCCCTAATTACTGCCACCCCGGGACTCTCTTATCACACGATCCCTTCTGCTTTGTGTCTTGCAGATAAGCAGATTGTGAGGACTGAAGTACCTGCCCAGGGAACACCGGCTTGTGAGGTAGGACCTGATTTTCTAATGCCCCAACATTAAATCTTTAATTCAAAAGCAGAGGTTTGGTACAGCTGTGTGTGCACACCAAAACATCTGTGCTGGGAATTGCAGCAACATCCAGAGATGTGAAATGAGAGTTCTGCCACAGGGAACTTCTGCGGAGCAAACACATCTGGAATGCACTCGCCTTTCCATTCTTTTCTGTTAAATGTACTAATTGTGCTCTTTTTACATCCTTCCAGTTAGAATCCTTCCAGACAAGAGTCATAGAAAGGTTTGGGTTGGAAGGGACTTCAGGGATCACCCAGTGCCACCCCTGCCATGGCAGGGACACCTCCCACTGTCCCACAGTGCCCGAATCCACGTCCAGTCTGGCCTTGGACACTGCCAGGGATCCAGGGGCAGCCACAGCTGCTCTGGGCACCTGTGCCAGGGCCTGCCCACCCTCCCAGGAACAATTCCTTCCCAATATCCCATCCGTCCCTGCCCTCTGGCAGTGGGAAGCCATTCCCTGTGTCCTGTCCCTCCATGCCTTGTCCCCAGTCCCTCTGCAGCTCTCCTGGAGCCCTTCAGGCCCTGCCAGGGGCTCGGAGCTCTCCCTGGAGCCTTCTCTTCCCCAGGGGAACAGCCCCAGCTCTCCCAGCCTGGCTCCAGAGCAGAGGGGCTCCAATCATTCAGGTATTTATTAAAGTTTCAGATATTCCTGGGGTTCTGTTTGGCATAATAGAGCTGGTGTGGCACTCAAGGCTTGTCCTTTCTGGCCACTTGGACCTTCTTTCCTTGCCTTTTCTGCTGTAAAGGGCTCACATCTTGTTTAACTTGGTCACTCAAATCTTCTTTTTATCAGAGTAAGAGGACTACAAAAGATTAAAATGGGTAAACTAGGCTGAGAAAAACAAGTCTGATTTGATTTGCTAGGAATTGGGAGCAGCAGATCATCCAAGTTTTTTATCCTAGCTGTCCTTGGGGAAGGCACAATAAAGCTCCAGTTCCACTGGAATCTGCCATCAGGTCTGCAGTCGGGATGTTCAAGGGGCAGGTGCTCACATAATGTGCTTTTGGGAAGGAATTGCAATTTATTCCTGATTTTTGTATGGACTGAGAGACCCAGGTGTCTTCTGTAGAGCAGTTTAGGATTGTTCTCAAATGCTGGTTATGTCTGTGAGTCCTGAGAGGAATATCTGCTGTTTTCCTCACTGTTCGATACTTCTGTCTGCCTTTTCCTTGAGAAAGGATGGAGATGTTAATGGCAGTGCTGGTAGCACCCAGTGACCCTTGGCTGTGAGGAAGGCAGGAGTCACACGGACACAGCTCATAACACCTTGTTCTACCATCACCAGATTTATCCACTGTGATCTACCGGAGCTGCCTTGAGGTGACAGGAGCCTCACATGTCTCAGAAAGCTTTAGGCAGGGGATAAAACTGTTTCTCAGGTGCCTTTTTCTTCAGTGTCCTTAAACGGCAGATGCAGAGATAGTGTTGTAGGTGCAGAGTCTTTTCAGCGGGGCTGATGCTCCCGTTCTTGGTGGGACTGGAAGGGACTCCTGTATGTCCCCATTCACAGTGGGACTGGAAGATGCTCCCAGGGATGGAGTGACTGCAAGGGACTCCTGTGTCCCTGTTCAGTGTGGCTGAAGGGACTCCTGTGTCCCTGTTCAGTGTGACTGAAGGTGCTCCTGTGTCCCTGTTCAGTGTGACTGAAGGGGCTCCTGTGTCCCTGTTCAGTGTGACTGAAGATGCTTCTGTGTCCCTGTTCAGTATGACTGAAGATGCTCCTGTGTCCCTGTTCAGTGTGACTGAAGATGCTCCTGTGTCCCTGTTCAGTATGACTGAAGATGCTCCTGTGTCCCTGTTCAGTGTGACTGAAGATGCTCCTGTGTCCCTGTTCAGTATGACTGAAGATGCTCCTGTGTCCCTGTTCAGTGTGACTGAAGATGCTCCTGTGTCCCTGTTCAGTGTGACTGAAGATGCTCCTGTGTCCCTGTTCAGTGTGACTGAAGATGTTCCTGTGTCCCTGTTCATGGTGTGACTGGGACTCCTGTGTCCCTGTTCAGGGTGTGACTGAAGATGCTCCCACTGCCGCAGGGGCTGGGCCCAGGCTCACTGGGCATTCCCAGCTCCTGCTGTCGATCCTGGGGCTGTGGCCACCAGCCAAACCATCTTAAGTCGTTGTCTCAAAGCCACTTGAACAGAAGCCAAGGAAGATGGCTTATCTCCCCTGGGTGGGATGGAGGGAGGGGCCGTGCCCAGAGTGCCCCACGTGCTTGTCACCGCAGCCTCAGTGGACCTGCAGAGGTCACAGGAGGTGGTGTGTCACCTTCTTAGGGAGAAGCTGGACATAGGATTGGGAGAGTTCTGTGTTTTCTTTTCTGCACCTGCCAGTCTTGAATGGGTTTTATTTTTTCTCTTTTCTACCTCTCTTGGCTTGGAGCAGTGGCCTGAAGGTCTGCCAGGCTCCTGGGATGTCTGGACTCCATCTCAGACTTCATGGAATATCTCCAGTTGGAAGGGACCCTTAGGGATCATCGAGCCCAATTCCCTGCTCCTCACAGGGACCACCTAAAACTAAATCCCATGGCTGAGAGTGTTCTCCAGGCACCCCTGGAACTCTGACAGGTCGTGTTGTACCTCCCAGCTTGTCTAAGGGGGTGACTTTACCATTAGGATTCTCCTTCTTTCTTTTCCCTGTTGTACAAAATCGTTTCTCAGGTCCCTTTTTTTTCAGTGTCCTTAAATGGCAGATGCAGAGATAGTGTTGTAGGTGCAGAGTCTTTTCTTTTCAGCAGGGCTGGTGCTCCTGTTCGTGGTGGCACTGGAAGAGACTCCTGTGTGTCCCCATTCACAGTGGGGCTGGAAGATGGGAGCTCTGGTGGAAGCTGCCTCCTGGAGTCCCAGGCATCCCTGTACTCCCACAGATTTGTTATTCATGGTTTCAGGACATGGAAACCACCCAGGTGTTTCCCACAGACTGCATTGAGCAGCTAAAGTGCTTCCTGGAGTAATTTATCCGGGAATATTTAATCCACACTCATTGACTGCTTGGATGAATAAAGGCATTTTCCTCCCCAGCATCCTCTGGGGAAGCTGGGAGGGCAGGCAGGAAGTGTTGATGGGAATTGGGCACTGGCTGGCTCTGGTTGGATGGCCTGGTTGAGGAATATCTTGGGTTCTTTACACACCATAACCTGTTATCTCGGGCTGTCCCTCAGGAGTGCCCGAGTTCTCCCTGCCTATTCCATTGTGAGCTCCTCCAGCCAAGTGCAGGGGCACGTTTGGTCATCCCTCTTAAATGCAGATACTGACCCTGACTGTGGCACCTGGATCTTCGTTTGGTTCTTGTGATGGTTCCACATGCACAGGTGGGGAGAGAACACTTCTGGAAATGTTACCTGCTGGATAAATTTCTATTTTGTTGTGTTACGGCTCTAACTGGGAAGAAACAGCCACAAACATCCACAAATCTGTGTCTTCAGGGTCAGTTTTATTGGGTGGGCAGGCCCTTGCACAGGTGTGGCACAAACTGTGGCTGCCCCTGGATCCCTGGCAGTGCCCAAAGCCAGGCTGGACAGGGCTTGGAGCAGCCTGGGACAGTGGAGGTGTCCCTGCCATGGCAAGGTGGAATGGGATGAGCTTTAAAGTTTCTTCCAACCCAAACCATTCAGGGATTCGAGGATTCTGAGTCACTTTACCACTTAGGGTTTTACTTTCCTAAAGTGATGTGGGAAGAACCCTGAATTAAAATTAAAAATGGTTGTTTTTTTTTTTTTTTCCCAGTTCTACACTGAATATTTATTTATTTGTTTAATCCCCTCTTTTTCCCGTTTCGGAAGGGGCTTGCTGTGTCCAAGGGCACCACAGTGTGACACTGGATGCTGCAGCCGTACCTGCGATAAGAAAGTGAATCATTCTCTAAAGAAACCACCAGACTGTGCCTGATAACACTGCAGGGACACCTGGAATGTCTTTTATTGCTCTTTCTTTCATGAAATCTCAGCTTTTGTTTTCTAAGCCAAGCCTTGTTTTCCAGGCACCCTTGAATGTGTTTGTTATCAGGAGTACGGAAATGTAAATACAATGGTGGTTGAGCTGCAGCAGCTCCTCCCTTCCTCCCCCTGCCTTCCTGCATGCTCTTGGGAAGGGGGAAGCTGTTCTTCTGCATTAATTCATTTCAGAAAGGACTGTTCTTCCCCCTGCTGCCACCCCATCAGATTTCAAAGGGAGCAAAGAGACACAATTCTCTCCTTGAGACCAAGAATTAACACAAGGCCTCGTGCTGTGGCTCCTCTTGGCATTTTCCCAAGCTCCTGCCTAACAGCACATCCCATTTTTGGACCAGATAAGCCACACAGGCACCGTTCTACTTGAACTAAGACTGCGTTCTTCTGCTTGCAACATTTGAGCACATTTCCTAAAGAAAAACGAAAAAAATCAGAGCTTTCACTGACTTGATTCTCCCAGCCTTAAGTTCAGAGCTATTTTTGAGAGCTGTTGCTCCGGTGGGGTTGTGCTGGGTGTAGTTGGTCACCAGGAGCTAATGTTGGTCGATCTCTCAGTCAGCAGGAATTTTGTCATTCAAACCAGGTCAGGATAGCAGAAAGGCTCCAATGCAGAATTTGTTCTTTTGCCTCGCTCGGGAGGAATTGAACTCAGCTGTCAGCCGGGTGTGAGCAGTCCCTTGGCCTCACTCTGTGCCTGTCATCCGCTTTTTTTACAGGGTCTGTCATGAACTTTGTATGGCAGGAACAACTTTCCGGGCAGAGTTATTTATTTATCATCAGCTCCCCAGCTCTTCCTTGCCTAACCTGCCACAGTAAATGCCACTGATGTGTCTGTACCACACTGAGGTGCTCCCTTGTCACTGCTGAGCAGTTCAGTGATGCTCTTCTGGCCCTGGGCCAGCTGTGGGGTTGAAGCAGCTCAAGAAAAATCCCCGGGATCCTCTCTAAGAATAAACATCACGTGAGAGCAGGAGTGTCCCCCTGCTTGGGGAGAATTAACTGCCGTGCTGGGAAGGAATAACAGCAGCAGCTTAAGGGCTGGGCTGGCATCCCTCTGGCTAAAGGGATAAGCTGCAGGGCCACAGGAGGGTCTGGCATGGACCTTTAGCTTTCCTTGCTGCTGAGGATGACACGGTGCTTTCAGAATGTCGTGGGTTTGTAAATCAAGGATCTGATGAATAACCTTGTGAAGGAGATGTGAACGTACCTGCTGAGCTCCTTGTCTGGCAGAGTTCCTTCAGCTGAAATCCTGATGCATGTGCTGTGGAACAGCTCTCAGGCACTTGTCTGTAGCTGTATCTTTGATTTCCCTGCCCTGGGGAGCCCGGGAGGTGCTGGACTGGTGCAGCAGTGTGGTGGTGCTGCCCCGTGCTCCTGCTCTGGCCCTGGCACCGAGGGATGCTGAGCTAACATTGGCTTCCCAGGAATTGCCTCGCTCAGGGAGAAGGTCCCTCTCTGCCCTGACACCGGTGCTGGAGCTGTGAATTGCCCTGGGGTCCCTCAGAACAGCCTGGGGAAGGCTTCCCTGCCTCACACCCTGTTCTGAAGCTCAGTTATCCTCCTGCCTGTCCTCGGGAGCTGTTCCAGTGCCACCAGGAGTGCCCCTCTCCCTTGGGTATTTACTTCCCAGGCTTCCAGCAGATCCTTTCCAGAGCTGTCACAGCCCAAGGGCTCAGCTCTGCCTGCAGAGGGGCCCAAGTGTGCTCAGTGTGTTTAAAGCCAAAGGCTTCTACCTTGGTTTAAAAGGATTTCAGAGTTTTGCCTTTCTCACTTGTGTGTAGGCACAAATATCCCTACTAAGAAGTAATTCCTATTAACATGGAATGTATTTAATTTCCATTTTATCTATTGTGGAGTTGCCCCAAGATGAACAAAATCCATAGCCTGAATTGCCAGAGGTGGTGCAAAAAGGGCCTTGCTAAGCATGTTCTAAGCACCAGTGTGTAAAGGCAGACTGGGATATCCCAAAGCTGTCCTTAACAGGATAAGGAGCAGGGATATCCCAGAGGTGTCCTTAACAGAGTAAGGAACAGGCTCCACAGCTTGGAGCCCTCCAGGGGTATTCTGCTCCCCCTGAATGTGCTTAGGCACTTCATTTTGCCATGAATTTCTGAGCATCTGAGTGGCCTCCATGGAAACAGGACTGAGTTTTGTTCCTGGCCTGAAAATCCCCGTGGAGCAGGTGTGGAGCTGCTTGTGTGAGGTACGTGGGCACATCTCCCGGGCCAGTTCCCCAGCGTTGTCCCAAGTTTTGCTCCAGCAGAAACCTCGGCTGGGCACTGGGACAGCATTTGCTTTTCCTTGTTAAACATCTGCTTCCACAAGGCTTTGCTGTGTTTCCAAACAGCAGCCCCTGCCCTCTGCACCAGTCCAAGGTGTCTGTTCCGTTTCCAAGTTCCTTTGGGACATTCCTGGGAGCTGGAAAAGCCACGATCCTCTGGGCTGCTGAGGAGTCCATCAAGGCTGACTCGCTGTAGCCACGATCTTGCAGAATTTGCAAATAGCTGAAACTCATTTCTTGGTATAGAAATGCTTTGTTTCATTCTTCCAAAGCTTTTTGACCTTCCAGTCGTGTTTGGAAGCTTTAAGGTGCTGTTTTCTCGTGACAAATCCCCTTGAAAAAGCATTACCAGGTTGCTGCTGCACTCCTCTGGAACGCCAAGCTGGTGCCGAGTTGTCCCAGAGGAGAACAGTTCTCTGTCACCTTTCCCATGTGGAAGCTTCCAGTGCCGTGTCCTGCTGGGCAGGTTCTGGTGCTCTGTAATTACATTGTCAGGAGAAGGGTTTATTTGAATGAGAAGTGAAGTGGCTGCTCTAATACAGTCAGTGACACAAGTGGAATTATTCCGTGCAGGGAGAGGAGTGGAGCCTGTATGGAAGCAGAGCTGCTGTGTCCTGGCTGCCAAATGGGTCACGCTCCTTGCCCAAATTTTATCTTGTTTTTCAGTAACACTGCTGAAGGTGCTGCTTTGGGGCACTTAGAGTCTGTTTGCATCCAGCCTTGTCCTGTGGGTGTCACAATCATGGAATCCTTGGGGTTGGAAAAGACCTCCAAGACTGAGCCCAACCTGTACTTGATTCCCAACTTAATTTCAGAATTCATCCTCTCAGGCCTTGCTTTCCCTCCTGTGCTCTCAGATGTGTATATACACATATTTATATATTATTATATATACATGTGGCAAAACTTAGAGTTGATGAAGGTGCTGAGGGCCTGTACAGTGGTACTAAAACTATAATTAGGCTGAACTAAACCTCTGAATTTTTTCCTCACAGCATGACTTGAACTCGTTCTCATCTCTGGGTTTGTCATTGCAGTGTTTGTGCTGTACAGTTTTCATCCCATCTTAGAAATTAATGCCCAAATTCCCGTGTAAGAACAAAATCCATTATTCTGGGAGCTGTATATGTAAGACAGATGTGGAATAGGATGAATTTGGAGGAGCTGAGGGAGCGAGGTGAACTTTTGCGGTGAAACTTGTCCCTTTTTGTGCACTTAGCTGTTGTGTCCAGGCCGTGGCAGTGAGATGATGCTGCAGGAAGAAGAATGAGGAGGTAAAGATGAGAATTGTCGGGTGATGCACTGTATTTCCACCCTTCCCTTGGTTCCAGGGGAAGGCTCTCCCCGGGCAGAGGCAGGCAGCCCTTGTGCCGGGGCTGGCTCTGGGATCGCTGGGATGCAGGCTCCTCCCTGGCCGCTGCTATTAAAGGAAAGCAGCTGACGGGAGCAGCTGCTCAGGCTGGGGCTCAGCCCAGCATCCTCCAGAGAAAGTGCTTTGCCAACAGCCCTTTCCTCCCCTGCCCCCACCGTGTCCTTCCTTCCCTGTGCCAGAGAAAAGAGGAGTCTCTTCCCCCCATGATTGATGAAACTCTCCTTATTTGGTGCTGCCTCTCCCGCGCAGTGCACACGAAATCCGCTCTGCTGCAGGCAGGGGAGAGCCAGCAGCCAGGCTGGGCTCGGGGGAGCTGGGCTTGGAGAGCTCTTAGAGAATATGGCATTTTGAAGCTAAAACCTCCAGGTCTGGGCACAAGGTGGGCAGGCACTCTCTTTTCCTTAGATAAATATTTATGATTTTGGGAGTCCTTTTTAGGTGTTTTACTTCAGTGCTTGTAGGCCTGTGCAGAGTTCGACACTTGAAAGTCCCTCACAGTTATTATCTATGAACTCATCTTCCATGTGGCTTTTTTGAAGGCCAGCCAAGAGCATTAATCCCCACCTTCTAGAGTCCCTAATCCCTGCTGGGGCTTAGAGGAAAGTTATTCTTGTCCTCCCAGTGAAGCTGCTCTGGCAGAGCATCTCTCTCTGTAACTTAAGGCAAGTTTATTAATGTGACTTTTTATCAGCTTGGAAAGGGTACAGCTCCGGATGGAGCAATCCAACTTGGACAGTCTTACCCCATCCTGCTGAGTGCTTAATGGCATGGAATTGCCCAAAGGGAGGGAATCGTGCAGGAGGTTGGTGTGCTCTTATCTCATCAGGCATAATTACCAACAGTAAAACACTCTTTGCAGGCACCAGTACGTGCCACGAAGCTTTTTTGGGAATGGGTGCAGCTGAAGTGGAGTCAGGGCTGGAAGTGGGCTGCTGGGGTGATTCTCTGCGGCTGTATCACTCTTCCTCTCCTGTCTGACATTGCTAAAGCCTCCCAGCTCTGATTTGTGTCCAGCTGTGGCTGTGCTGGCGTGCAGCCCTCTCCCTACGTGAGCCTCCCCCTTGCCTCCATCCCTCCTTGCTCTGCTCTGCTTCCAGGAGTGCTGCTCCGAACGCTCCGGGCTGGCTCGGGTGGGCTGCCTTCCATCTGCAGTGCTTGCAGGGCTTTGGACAGGAGGGCACCTTGAACACTTTGCCTTCGGTCCGCTGTGTCGCTGTGGTGGCTTTGGGCAGCTCTGTGGTCAGTCTGGGCTCAGATGGAGGCTTTGGGAGGTGGCTCAGGGCTCTGTCACAGGGAGCTGTGCTGCCTCTCCGCTGCTGCTTTCCATGGGGGAATTGCAAAACACCCCTCAGGCTTTTGGACAAGTGCAGAGCAATTTCAGCGTAATTCCCAGGAATGCGGTAGAGCTGCTCTCTTGGCTGTCTGGAGTTTTCTGTCTCTGAGTTCTGTGGGCAGACTGTGGCTCTTCAGAGCCTGAGAGCAGCAGGAGTTGCTGTGGAGTGTCCTGAGCAAACAGGCTCGTGCTTCGTGCAGAGTGCCCAGCAGCTCCTTCTGGGGTTGCCTCTCGAGGGAAAACTTCTGCAGGGCTCATCCCCTCACCCTGAGCTCAGGGGAGACTGAAATAAGGGCACAAGGGAACTGATGGAAAACCTGCAGGTGAGGCTCTGAAATGAGAGTTTGCAGAGTTCTCAGGGCAGCTGAACATGGGGCTGAGCTGAGATCGCACAGAGGATCTGTGCCATGGAAATGCTGAGTTCAGAGGCCTGGCTGGGAGCTGCTGGGAGGGTGGGCAGGCCCTGGCACAGGTGCCCAGAGCAGCTGTGGCTGCCCCTGGATCCCTGGCAGTGTCCCAGGCCAGGCTGGACAGGGCTTGGAGCAGCCTGGGACAGTGGGAGGTGTCCCTGCCATGGGACAGGGGGTGGCACTGGGTGATGTTTAAGATCACTCCAAGCCAAACCATTCTGTGATACCCTTCCGTGGTATCAGGCAGCTGCACACTTGTGTGTGTGTATTTAGGCACGTTCAAACATGAATTCTGCCCCGTTCTCTTGCATTTGGATATTCCTTCTGCCTTGATCTTTGACAGAGATCTGACTCCAGCTAATTATTTTTCTTTTGCATAAGTGCAGAATGTAGACTTTATTTTTAAACTGCTTATACTGAGTTGAAAATAATGTTAATAAGGGACATGTAATATTCATGTTACCCGGTGCTGGAATTCCTCGAAGTTCTGGAGTATTTATTTCTCTGTTCCCTTTGCTGTGCTCATGACAGCCCTGGACACAGTGATCCATTTATGCAGGGACCTGGAACCTTCCATAATACCTGGCAATAATGGTGTCAGTCCTCTCCAGGCAGCTTTGCTGTGGGAGAGGGAAGTGTTTAGTGGAATGTAATGGAGTGTGCAGGAGAGTTCTACCTGTGCAGGTGATTCCTCTCTGGGATCCTGGCTGTGTGCGGGCCATGCTCCAGGTGTTTGGAGCAAATCCTTTGTGGGGTGCCTTAACAGCAAGCTGGGAAGCAGCAAACGGCAGAGCCTCTGGCTGCTGGCAGGTTTTGGCCTGTGCCAGGATCACCAGAGACCTCTCTGTGCTGAGATCTGCGGTGAGATCGATTCCCGTGTGCAATTACAGCCGAGTCAGATGTTGGAGTGCCCCAGCTCCCTCAAGTACCACACTCCCTGCAGAACGTGTTCTTCAGGCGGGGCAGAGGCTGTAATTGGGAGTGAGCAGTGCAGAGCCTTGAGTCCTTTCTGGAGAGCTCATTGGAGGGGCAGGTGCAAAGCTGAGAGGCTGCGTGGGCCATCGATCCATCCTTGCTGGCGTGAGGCTGAATTCCTTGGAAAGCATCCTCCCGGAGCAGGATCTGTGCCCTGGAGCAGCGTGTAATTCCGTAGTTGTTCCAGCTGTAAATGCGTGTTGTCCTTTCAGGATTTGGGCTTTAGGAGCTGCTGCATAGCTCTTAGAACTGTCTTGCAGCTCCAGTGCAGTTTTTGTTAGTGTTGGGAGCTTTTCCACCCATGCACTGCATGGATTGTGTGACATTCCTCGGATGCACTCCACAGTTTCACAGAATCTTTAAGGTTGAAAAAAACCCCTGAGAAAACCAAGTCCAACCTTTGACTGACACCCCCATATCAACTAAAGCAGTTGAACTTAAGTGGCCTTTGAGTCATTTTGGTTGCTGTTGCCTCCCTTGGATGCCCTTCTGGTCCTGCAGTTTCCTTTGAAGTCCCTTTATGTTAAAGAGAAAATGTTCCTTTTCTTTGTTGAATCAAACACAGATAATTTTAATATTAGCGAATATCCACATCTAGAAACAGCAGGTGGGAACTGCTTTGGCAAAGCTGGGAAATGCTGGCCTGGCAGCCTTCAGGCCACCCTCCGTTATGGCTTTTGAGCTGACAGTGAGTAGGAGCTCCACACGTGGAGAGAGGAGCTTGTTTTACAACTTGCCTTTGGCTAGTGTGGGATTTCTGCCTGGTTATCCTTGGAGACTTTATCATTCCATGGAGTGTGAGCTCTCCAAGCCACGAGTGGCTGCAAGGCAGGAAGAAAATAGAAGTAGCCTCAAATCTCCAGAAATGGAGAGAATCTTTTTAACATTCCCAAGGAGGCAGGAATGCTGGAAGACTGCTAATTCACATGGCATCTGAATAATTGATGATGGGGAAGGCACGGCTCATTGGCTTTATCAGTGCTTTCCTAAGGGAAGTGGGGTTGATGAGAATGTTTCTGCTTATGGAGCAGAAATCATCATTAAGGACTCGGATACAGTACATTGGGTTTATTTGCAGTACCAATAACAGCAAAAATAATGCTTGAAACAGGAGAGAAATGGCTCATTCCCTAAGCAATGAAACCCTACAAATTCATGGACACCCTTGGAAATCCTGAATGAACCCCAGAATTATGGAGACTCTTACAGGACATCATGAATTGAACAAACTGCCCTTTAAGCCGTTGACTTTGAAACTTTAAAGTTGTAACTCAGGACGGGTGCAGTATGGCCTGGAAAAAGAAGTGGCCGTGGTCAGCCCGAGGTGAGTTGCAGTGGCTGTCCCTGTCACGTTTCCGTGGCCTGGCTGTGGCTGTTCCCGTTCTGCTGGAGGTCTGCTGGAGGTCTGACATTGCCGAGGCACTGAGCTCAGTCCCCAGCCCAGCGTGTCCTGCCCACTCCCGAGGAGCTGCAGATTTCCCCCTCTTGGGAGGCTCAGGTGGGAGCCAGAGGCTGAGGGAGAGGTGGTTTCTGACTGAGAAGTGGAGGGAGGGAGATGCCAGACATGGAAGAGGAAATGACTGGGGGCAGACAGTGTGAGGAGGAAGCAATCGGCGCTGAAGTTCTGCCTCAGCTTTGGGATTGTGTCAAAACTTCATTAAACCCATCGGAAGTGAGAATTTAAAACTTCCTGTTTATTGTCTGGTGTGTGGCCATAAAAGGACTGGAGGTGACTGAGATCTGTGTGAAGCCTTCAGAGCTATTTCATGGTTAGAGTCCTGGAATCCCAGAGTGGTTTGGGTTGGAAGAGTCCTTAAATCTCATCAGTGCCACCCCTGCCATGACAGGGACACCTCCCACTGTCCCAGGCTGCTCCAAGCCCCAATGTCCAACCTGCCAGGGATCCAGGGACAGCCACGGCTGCTCTGGGAATTCCATCCCAGCCCTCCCCACCCTCCCAGCCAGGAATTCCTAATTCCCAATATCCCATCCATCCCTGCCCTCTGGCAGTGGAAGCCATTCGCTGTGTCCTGTCCCTCCATGCCTTGTCCCCAGTCCCTCTGCAGCTCTCCTGGAGCCCTTCAGGCTCTGGCAGGGGAGAGTTGGGATTCCTGAGTGGAAATACCTGTGCTGTCCTTGTGTTCCCTTGTGGAGGCAATAGTAGGAACTGTTTTCCCTTTAGTGGTGCATGTCTGGCTTGTTTTCTGTAGCAGCTTGGAGCTTCTGGGGCTGACTGAATTTATTCTGAGTAATTAAAGTGAGACAGAAGGCTTGGGGAGTTTGTGCTGAGAAGGGAAACAACTCTCTGAGTGCTTTGTCTGTTGTAGGAGCCCAGGCTTATAATCATCAAATGCCCCAAACCTGCCCCCTCTGCTCCCAAACCTGCTCTCTTTGTCCCTAAATCTGTCTCCTCTGGTCCTACCCTGTCTCTTGTCCCTCACACAGGAGGGCAGTAATCACTTAAACCCTATAAATAATAGCTGGAAAATCTTTTGCTGTATTTATGGATTGTCTGAAGGAGAATGTGGCTCTGTGACTCTCGCTCTGAAATCCTGATTTGCTGGAGGTCCAAAGATGCACTAGAAATTAGGAATATTTGACGTTCTGCCTCCCTGTCTGCCCTCCCTGGAGCTGTGAGGAAGCTGCCAGCTCACTCTGGTTCCAACAGCACTTCCAAGCTGAAATTTGGTGTTTGATTTTGCTGTGGAAATATCTGGAATCTTCTAATTAATCCTGGTTTGATGATGCCGTTGGGTACCTGGGCTGGTCCAGCAGGTCTGGAGCATCCCAAAGAACTGGAGACTTTTCCTTGGCCAGGGGAGTGGCACCTGCACACCAGGGAACCTTTGGGGAACTGATTCCTAAATATAATTCTGGAATCTGAGGCTGGTTTTTCCAGCAGTTGAGCTGAGCATGGTTTTAAGTGTTGGAAAGATTTCATTAAAGATCATTCGACCTCTGTCTCTTTACCTTGAGAAGCTGCTGGTGATTTGTGAGATTTTCCTGTGACTCCTGAAACAGGCACAAAGCAGAGCTCTTGCTGTGTTTAGCTTTAAAACAATAAATAAGTGAATCCCATTGGTTTAGACTGTGCCAAAAAACTGTAAAAAATTCAGTTGGGTCATAGATTTTTGTGCCCAGCCATGGAATGTAAGGAACGTCTGCCTCGATTGGTTGCTGTGTCCTGTCCTTTGGAAGGGTGGATGCAGAAATCCTTCCCATGGATTCCAGGACTCTGGGAGGGAGAATGACTTAGCAGATCTCTGTTCTCGTTTCCTCACACCTCAGCAGCCATGGCTGAGTGCTCCCGACAGCCCCGGCTAAGAAAAGCAACCTGACTTACCCAGGAGAAATGGGAATTATGACCGAGCTGTCCCTGTGTCTTCCAGCCAGGCATTTCATTCTGGATGGAGTTAGGAGCTAATTTTAAAGGAGCAAATGGATCTGATGGAGTAGTGGCCATGCTTCTCATAAATCTGGGTATCGGAGTCTCCTTTAGACCAACAAAAGTGAGGAAGTGCTGCTTCGCTGTTGCTCCTGGATGGGAGCAGATTCCTCTTTGTTCCCTGGCAGGAAGGGTGCTGGGCCAGAGGCTGAATCCAGCCCGTTTGGAGCAGGATGGAGCTGTGGATTGCTGCTGGAACCTGGTAGGGCTCTGGAGCAGGCTGGAGTGCTGTGTCACTGTCCCTGCAGGGCTGGAGCTGGTACCTGGGGTGCTCCTCCAGGAAAAACCATCGTTCCTTCTGCCAGAAATTCCAGGGAAGTCAGTCAGTGTCTCGCACGGAGTAGGATTGTGTTTAAACAGTTTACAGGCTTTCACATTTTGGTTTTTTTTGGGCAGCATCCCCTGGCCCATCTGTGCCTGCTCTTCTCCTTCTCTGTCTTCAGACATGACACACAAAATCTGGGTCAGACCGATCATAACTTGAAATTCCAAGCCTGTGCGTGCCCGGAGGCAGGAACACAACAGAGCAGTCAGGGAAGCTGCAAAATGGATGCACAAAGTTCAGGAAATAAAATCCACTCTTCCCTGGATGGGAAGCTGGAAGATGTGGCTTGTGCAGGTGGGGTTTGATTTGCCTCACTTTCCAGAGGGGGCCTGATGGCTCTGGGGAGGTGTTCCAGTGCGGTCTCTTAAAGTAAAACCTGCGCAAGGAAATTGCTGAAGAGTTCTTGACATGCTGAGAAGTTGTTGATGCCCTGTCCCTGGAGGTGTCCAGGGCCAGGCTGGACAGGGCTTTGGAGCATCCTGGGACAGTGGGAGGTGTCCCTGCCATGGCAGGGGTGGCACTGGATGGGCTTTGAGGTCCTTCAGCCCAAATTATCTTGGGACACTTCCTGGGATGGGGCAGCCACAACTAAAAACAAGTGAATAGTTGGAACACTTTGGAACAAGGCACCAGGACAGGGGGTCTGTGATGTGGGTAAGGGATTAAAATCACCCTGCTGAATCTTTCAGGTTAGCTGACAAGAGATGGGCTTTATTTATCCCAACAAACAGGTTACTCACTGAGTACACAGAGATTCTGAGCATGAAGGGGAGCAGATGGGGCAAACCCTGAGTGTAACAGATCAGCTGTGCCTGGAACATGGAGAGATCTAAACAATCCTCCTGGATAAAAATAATGTGTGAATTAAAGGAACATGATTGATTTGCTTTGGGATAATTTGAAGATTTCCTGGAATGTGTAGCTACAGGAAAACCCTTTTCCCTGCCTGTGGTGCAGCTGTCACTGTGGCACTGGTTCGTGCTCCTTCCACACCTTTGCTCAGAGCAAACTCCTCCCTGGTGTTGTCAGGGAGGGCTGGGCCATCCTTGGAGGCTCTTCCCGGGATCCAGACCTGGAATCAGGTTGGTGTCACCCACGGCTGCTCCACTCCGTCTGCTGATGTAACAGCCACGAGGGCCTTGGCAGCTGCTCTGCAGCTGAAGAATTATTCAGAATCCCTGAATCCCTGGGGCTGGAAAAGCTCTCCCAGCACACCGAGTCCAAGCTGTGCCCGATGCCCACCTTGTCCCCAGCCCAGAGATCTGAGTGCCACCTCCAGGCCTGCCTGGGACACCTGCAGGGATGGGCACTCCAGACCTCCCTGGGCAGCTCCAATGCCTGGCCACCTCTTCCAGGAAGGAATTTCAGTGCATTTTTAAACTTCTTCCTTAGGAAATCTCAGTCACTCCTCAGGTTTGCCCTTTCATCCTAAGGTTAATGTCAGAATTCGTCTTCCCTGTGCTCTGTTGATGTCTGATTTCCAGAGCTGTGGGAGCAGGGGATTAAGGTGCATCTTGCTGCCGATTCTTTAATGCTCCCCAGCCAGCTCTGTTCCATTTGAATGGAAATGGGGTAGGAAGCATCTGTCTCTCTAAGCTGCTCAACACATGAATATGCTCCAGGATTTGCTTTCTACCCCTGGGCACAATCCCTGCCATATCCTCATTTTCCTTTTCCCTTAGATAGCTTGAGGAGCCCTGGGAATCTGGGAATCGGTGTAGTTTGGCTGCTGTAACCCTGGAGATGGAAAGGGAGGAATTCCCAGGGGTGCTGTGACTGTCCTTGAGCCCACCTGGGCTGTGGGGGGATCCCCGCAGCTCTGGGTGAGGGCAGTTTGTGCCAGGTGTGTGTCTGAGACACCAGAGCTGTATTTGAAATGGCTTTTCTTAGCTACACTGGTTTATTTTTGTACATTGTTTTTACGTTCCCTGTTTAGCTAAATATGGACAAGGAAGTGTCCTGCTGATAAGGCTGCATAACCTCATTATTATTTTTCCCCAGAAAGTAGATCACTCCAGTGTCCTAGTTCTTATGTAGGCCTGAAATAGCAGCACTGTCAGTGCCACAAAACCCCCCAAATGCCATATATTTTATGGCAGCTTTTCCATGGAGTGCAGCTGACTCTGTGTGGGGCTCTGCTCCCAGGGAACAAGGGACAGGACAAGAGGAAAGGCTTCCAGCTGTGCCAGGGGAGGCTCAGGTTGGATATTGGGACAATCCCTCCTGGGAAGGGCTGTCCAGCCCTGCACAGCTGCCCAGGGCAGGGGTGGAGTGCCCATCCCTGGAGGGATTTAAAAGCTGTGTGGATGTGGCACTTGGGGACACGGTCAGGGATGGCCTTGGCAGTGCTGAGGAAGGGTGGACTCGATGGACTCAGAGGCCTTTTCCCCCTCAGTCACTCTGCTCATGACGCAGCTTGTTGGGAAATTTAAGTATTGTTTTTCTTTCGGATGCTAAATGACATTTTCAGAAGAAGATGATTACATGTTCATCGCTCCACACTGAGGCTCACTGACCTAAAGCCATCAGTTCACTTTTGAGTTGAAAGCAAAGGAGGATGTGGCTGAAAAATTGGCTTTTTCTGAGCCCCATTTGTTCCTTGAAGGAGACCGATCAGTGCAGGGGTAAAGCTCCTGCCAGTGCCTTCCCTGGCTGATGCTGCCTGCAGGGTCATGCAGCAGTTGTGTGGCATCTGGGTGATGGTTTGTCTTAAAAATAGTCAAGAACTCTGAAAGAAACCTTTTTGATAAGACTCACAAAAGTGTTTTTTTTTTACTAAACACAATTCATTCAACTGTGACCCTGCACAGAGGGTGAAGAGCTCCAAACTTTTCACCTCTGGATTTCCAAGTGGTGATTCAGGGCCTTTATCTAAAGCAGCAAGAGCTGCACTTGCTGCCTGCAGCGTGGTCTGCCTGCAAGTCTGACCTTTTATTGTTCAAAGAATAGAAGAGAAGAGCTTGCACTGAATTAGTTTCCATAATACACTTGCCTGGAAGGACAGAAGCACCGCTATCAGTGGGACACCATTGTTCCTGAGGAATGTGAAGCATTGCCTTCCAGAGGCTGCAGCCTGTAGGTATGTGGTGGCCCTGTAGTGCTGACACAGAATTTCCTGGAGTTCAAGGAGTAGGAGCCTTTGTGTTTTGGGAACAAGAGGATCTGTGTTCTGCCGCCCCATGGAAGGCAGCGAGCCTGGGCTGCTGCACAGTGGCCACTGGGGTCACCCCTGGCTGCCCAGCACACACAGTGTCCCTTGTGTGCCTCGGGCTGGGGCTGCAGCTCTGTCAGCAGCTCCTGATTTCCTGAGGAGCAGCTCAGCTCCTCTGCTCTGGAGCCAGCCTGGGAGAGCTGGGAATGTCCAGCCTGGGCAAGAGAAGGCTCCAGGGAGAGCTCCGAGCCCCTGGCAGGGCCTGAAGGGCTCCAGGAGAGCTGCAGAGGGGCTGGGGACAAGGCCTTTCTGTACATTCCCAGCAGTTCATGTTTACTGTTGTTCCCAAGAATAACTTCACAAGGCTGAAACGTAAAAAAAAAAATGGAATAGGTGATGGGTGTGTGTTGTGCCAACCTGAAGGTTTGAGATGAGTCAGTTCAGGTGCATTTTCACTTTGGTGCCAGGAATGAAATTGAGCACAGAGACGCAAATCAGGGAGGAAGGGATAACTGGTGATTACTTCTCCTCTGTTTCCAATTCATAGCTGTGGATATAATGCCTACGTGTGCACTTTGCTATATTTTTTCATGTAAACATTATTAAAACGTCACTTTCCCTCCCAAATCCCAGGGCTGGAGGGCGTTTGCTGGGATTAGCAAGGTTTGCTGAGGACATGAACACGCTGCAGGACCCTCTGGGAGGGATCAGGAGCTGCACTGAAGTATACATCAGAGATTATGTAAAATCCTAATCTCCATAGGGGAGGCTGGGTGGAGTCAAGCCCAGCACTAAATTCTCTTGCGTCATTTATCTTTGTGCTGCTGAGGGGTGTAATTAACTCCAGATCTGGGGCAGGGCAGTCAATGTCACACCATGCTTACCCTGGCCAGGTACTGGGGGTTATTTTTCACATTGGTTATTTCAGGTTCTGCTAAAGCATCCCATGAAATGTAACATCCACGAGCTAAACCCGCTTTAGATGATCCCGGTTTATTTCTGTTCTGATGGGGGGTTTAGAAGCATCTGGGAATTACTGAGCACTAAACAAACAATTCTCGTGGTGTAAAGGCGCAGGGGGCACGCAGTGGTCAGCACCAAAGTGAGTGAGGTTAGGAGATCTCTCCTGAAATGTCTTTTTGTCTCCCCACCTTCATGGTTGCAGGTGCAGAGGTGCTCAGGCATGGCTGACCTGGACCACAACCTCAGCCTGGCCGATGCTCTCACGGAGCCGCCCCACGACATCGAGGAGGAGGTGAAAAGGGACTTCATTGCCACGCTGGAGGCCGAGAAATTCGATGATGTGGTTGGAGAGACAGTAGACAAAACAGACTATGTGCCACTGCTGGATGACGAGGACGATGCAAAGCCCGGGAGCCAGGAGCCCAAAAGCAAAGGCCACGCGGATGGAATTGCTGTGGAGCGTAAGTGTCCAAGCACCGAGCCAGGACCTGGCCCTGGCACGGCAGGAACACCTGTGGTACTGCTGAGACAGGCCTGCCTCTGGTGCTGGCCTCAGTCTGAACCACTTCTTTCAAAAGCAAAGAGAGATCAAACCCTGTTCGTTGCTTTTTGCCCTTCGGTCCTTCAGTCTGTAGAATAACCTCTCCCTGCTGGGCCCCAGGAGAGGCTGTGCTTTGTATGAATGGTTTGGGGTTGGGTGCCCTTGGGGTTCTCAGACAAAGCACTGTCCAAATTTTGTGGCTGCCACACTTCACAGTGTCCCAAAATATCAGAGCTCTGCAAGGTGCCACCACTCTGGGGGATGGAGAATCCAAGGAGTAAAGGTGGATGATGAGCTGTTGCTGGAGAGGTTGGCAGATGGGAGTCTCCATCATCTGCTTCACTGAAGCTTCACTCCCAAATGTTTAACAATTCAATCCCATGTTTCTGGTACAGGGCTTGATTTACGTGGGTTTCTTGCTGCCTGTAAGTGCTGATACGTGCATGGATACCAACACGTGCTGCTGTCCCTGCTGGTTGTGAACACTTTCCAGCCCAGCTGATGTTTGCAGTCATGGAATCATTGAGGGAGAAAAAGATCTCTGGGATCATCAGATCCAGCAGTTCCCCCAGCACTGCCCCATGTCCCCAAGTGCCACATCCACAGGGCTTTTAAATCCCTCCAGGGATGGGGAACCACCCCTGCCCTGGGCAGCTGTGCAGGGCTGGACAGCCCTTCCCAGGAGGGATTTTCCCAATTTCCAACCTGAGCCTCCCTGGCCCAGCCTGAGGCTGTTCCCTCTCCTCCTGTCCCTGTTCCCTGGAGCACAGCCCGACCCCCCCGGCTGTCCCCTCCTGGCAGGAGCTGTGCAGAGCCACAAGGTCCCCCGGATCCCCTTTTCTCCAGGATGAACATTCCCAGCTCCCTCAGCTGCTCCTGACCCTTCCCAGCTCTGTTCCCTTCCCTGGACATGCTCCAGCCCCTTCAGGTCTGTCCTGGACCTGGTGATCCCAGAACTGCCTCAGGAATCTGAGGTGGAATCTCATCAATTTATTGGTGTTAAGAACTTTATCAAAAATTCCTTAGGAAAAGGGGAATTTTAAACAGATGCTTCCCTATAGGAGTGAAAGGGAAAAGAGTAAGATTTGGGGGTCATCCAATAGGTTTCTTTCCCAGTGAGCAATTTAAATTATTTCTCCCTTTGCCTGTGTGCTGTTCCCTCTGTGGCCAAGTGGGAATTGTCACCTGGGACCAGAAGTGCCTTGAAGAATTTTTTGTTTTGTGACCTTGATCTGTGCTGAGGAAGAGGCAAACCTTTGGTAACCTGGTGTCTTCCTTCAGGAGAAAGTTGGGGTTTTTTGCCTTAGTTTGCATCAGAGTTGAGGAAGGTAGGATGTGATTCCTCATGATAAATAGAATGTCCAGGACCACAGAATGTGAAACTCTGGTCTGTTTGAGGCATTTATTTGCTTTGTTTAGAAGTGCATCAGGTGCCCTGTAATACAGAAAATGTAAATATGAAATTTCCATGCTGACTCAGTTAAATAGTACCAAACAAGCAGGAATGATGGGAATGGGCAAAGACATTATTATAAAACCTGGAATTTTAGTCAGTTCGGATGTGTATTATTTATTTCATTACAGGTGGTTTATATTTTAGCATTGCAGAAGTGGCTGAAGCAGAGAAACACGAGGACTTGTTAACACTTTGTATATATTATTTGAGGATATTTTAAAGTAATCCTTTGTTGTAGAAGCTGCAGATCCTAAACCATCTCAGCACCAGGATTTCTCAGTGCTAAAATCATTACACAATATTGGTTTAAAATACAAGTCCCTTAAGTGTATCCTTGGACATTGCCATCCCAACTCCTTATTTCCTGTAACCTGAGGATCTCGGAGTGGGTGTGACGAGGCCTTTTGGGTTTGCCCAGTGATTAAACTCACTGTGAGAGAGCTGCTGGGTCCTGTGCAGAGCTCAGGCAGAAATACTGGGGGGAAGAAGCAGAATTTCAGGAGGAATTCCTTCATGGAAAGGGCTGTTAAACATTGGCAGGGCTGCCCAGGGAGGTTTGGAGTGCCCATCCCTGGGGGTGTCCCAGGGAGGCCTGGAGGTGCTCTGGGCTGGGGACAAGGTGGGGACTGGGCACAGCTTGGGCTCGGTGGGCTGGGAGGGCTTTTCCAGCCTCAGGGATTCTGGGATCTCTTGGCATTTCCAGCCCCCTCCTCTCCCATCTCTGAACACCTCATCACTGTTCTGCTTGAGCAGAACTTGTTTCCCTGCTATGTGGCAATGAGGGGGATGCAGTTTCTTATTCTTGCTTTGGAGATTGGCTTTTCCCTTTTTGGGGAGAGCTGGAGAGCAGTCAGGAACATTATCTGAATCTTTGGCAAGATGCAAACGAGACCCTACGTGAAGAAATGGAGAAGTTGCCCTGAGTGGAGTGGTTCAGCTCTCCCACCTTGTACCAGGAGAGAAGGACTGGGTCAGCTTACCACAGACCAATCTTAGGATTTGATCCTGGAATGCCTTCATTTCTCTTACCTGGTGTTCCCTGAAGTGCTGGGGATACCTGTTTCTTCCAGGAGATTTATTTCATATTTTTAACTCTTTAAAGAGATAGTAAAGCTGGATGTATTTATTGATAGTAAAGCTGAATGTATTTATTGAGGCTCCAGAATCAGTGAGCTCTGGGTAAGATCACAGGGTCCTAAGAGGGTCTTGGTGTTGCAGTTCCATGTTTGAGTGTAACACCAAGTTTTTGGGGAGCAGCAGCAAGAGTTCCATGTCCCTGGCTCCAAACAGCTTGGCTTTCCTGAGGGAGAGGAGCAGCCTGCAGAGCTCAGGCTTTCCAGCCTCCACTTGTTCATTTATTTATGTTAAAAGGCACAAATGTGTTCTGACATCACGGTCTGTGCTCCTGAGGTTGTCTTTCCCCAGTCAGAAGAGGTTTAATCCTCCATCCTGTCAGGCTTTAGCTGGTCCAGCTCTGCTCCAGGGTTTTCTTCCACTGTTTTCCTAAACTCAGGAGCCAGATTAGGTGAGTTGCACGTTGAGCTGGGCCCCACCACGGGGCTGGGTGAGTACAGAGGAGCGGAGAAGAGGGACATGTGATGAGCAGTCATTTGGTCACCTACAAATCTGCCCGAGAATAAAGCTTTAATAACAGTTAACTTATAAAATACCAGAGAGAAAGGGCTTTACTCTTCCTCGCACCTGGCTGGACATCGTAATTTGGCAAATTCTGGGATAATCCTCTTATGACCTTGTGGGCCTTACATAATGCCAAGGGATGGCTTGGGGTGTGTGCTGCTTGCTTGCAGCTGGCTTTCCTTAGCAATTCCAAGGCTCTCAGGATACTCTGGAGCGTGCAGGAAAAGTCCTGGAGGCTGCACAGCAGTTCCATTGAGGTGCTCCTGTGATGGGAGAGGCAGTGAGGGAAGAGATTTTGGGTGGGGAGCACGTTCCAAGGGAAAGGAGAGCACTGGGGTTCAATGGCTCACAGCAGAGCTGGGAATGTTTTAGTGGAAGTGAGGAGCAGTGTTGTCTCTGCAGTGAAGGTTCCTGGTGAGGAATTGTGTTCCTGATGAGGAATTGTGAACAAGGGCAGGTCTGTGCTGATGGCTCGTGGCCTCATGCTCAGTCGCTGTGTTTTGCATTCTTGCGCTGGTCACAGACTCGTGGATGAGTTTTAACCTTGAATAGTTTTAGGGAGTTGTCCTGATAGGGGCTGGGATAGAGTTAACCTTCTCCCTGGTGGCTGGGGCAGTGCCGTGTTTGGAATTCAGTGTGGGAATGGCGTTGATAACACACACGGTTTGGCTGTTCCTAGGCCCTGCCCGCTCTGGCTCAAGGACTTTGTGATTTCCCAGGCTCTGGCAGGGAGCAGGTGTCAGGAAGGTGGGGACATGGCCAGAGGGGTGTCCCACAGCACAGAGCGTTGTGCCCAGTACAGACTGGGGAGAGTTGGCCAGGAGCTGCCAGTCACTGCTGGGGACAGGCTGGACATTGGTCAGTGCCTGGTGACCTAGGGGGTTGGGCATCACTGGTGTCTCTTAGGTTTTATTCATAGAATCATGGAATTGTTGAGGTTGGAAAAGCCTTCAGAGTCCATTGAGTCCAACCATTCCCAGCACTGCCAAGGCCACCACTGCCCCATGTCCCCAGCTGCCACATCCACACAGCTTTTAAATCCCTCCAGGGATGGGGACTCCATCCCTGCCCTGGGCAGCTGTGCCAGAGCTGGACAGCCCTCTCCATGAGGAATATTCCCAATATCCAACCTGACCCTCCCCTGGCCCAGCCTGAGGCTGTTCCCTCTCCTCCTGTCCCTGTTCCCTGGGAGCACAGCCCAACTCCCCTGGCTGTCCCCTCCTGTCAGGAGCTGTGCAGAGCCACAAGGTCCCCTGAGCCTCCTTTTCTCCAGGCAAAACAATTCCCCGCTCTTCTTTCCTTATTATAACACTGTTACTTTATCCTGTTCAATTTATTAAGCTGTCCTTGTGGCACGGCTTTATTGCCCCATTCCCCTCCCCACAGGGCTGGGGCAGTGAGGGGGTGGCTCCGAGGTGCCTCATTCCCTCTGGGGTTAAACCCAGCCGAGGGCTGGGCTTGGTTTAATGGAATCAGTGCAGGCAGAGGCTCTGGGGCCCTTGGGAGCGCAGGTGTCACCACGAGATGGCTCTGCTGGCGCTGCGGACGCGGCCGGACGCTGCTGCCTCCCTCCACTCAGCTCCAGAGCTGAAACCCGAGGCCAAACCACGTTTCCTTTTGCTTTTCCTTCCCTTTCCCACATGAGGAATAAGTGCCTTTCTTGCGGCAGGAATTGCTTTAGCAAAGGGGAATTTACACACTGTGTCACTTAGGAAAGTGGAGATGGAGAAAGTTCCACATACCCCCGAGTTTCAGAGGGATCCAAGATAAATCAGCAAATGATGATATTTGCATTTTTGTTTCAGATGGTACATTAAACCTCTCGACCCTCTCAAAGTCTGTCCAGCCCCATTTGTGCCCCACTGTTGTTACAGCACAGAATCCCTGATGGTTTGGGTTGGAAGGGACCTTAAATCTCACCCAGTGCCACCCCTGCCATGGCAGGGACACCTCCCACTGTCCCTGGCTGCTCCAAGCCCCAATGTCCAGCCTGGCCTTGGACACTGCAGGGATCCAGGGGCAGCCACAGCTTCTCTAGGCACACTGTCCCAGGGCCTGCCCACCCTCCCAGGGAACAATTCCTTCCCCATATCCCATCTGTCCCTGCCCTCTGGCAGTGGGAAGCCATTCCCTGTGTCCTGTCCCTCCATGCCTTGTCCCCAGTCCCTCTGCAGCTCTCCTGGAGCCCTTCAGGCCCTGCCAGGGGCTCGGAGCTCTCCCTGGAGCCTTCTCTTCCCCAGGGGAACAGCCCCAGCTCTCCCAGGCTGGCTCCAGAGCAGAGGGGCTCCAGCCCTGGAGCAGCTCCGGGGCCTCCTCTGGACTCTCTCAGCAGCTCCAGCTCCTTGTGCTTTGGCCCCAGAGCTGGGGCAGCTCTGCAGGTGATTTTGAGACAGAATATTGAAATGAATTGAAGGAGATTCAGCTCCTTGTTTAGAGCTGGTTTAGACTCTGTCCATCAGTGTTACTGTTCACGTTTTCCTCTCAGATGTCAGTGTTTGACATTGTGTGATTCTCTGTTGGGATGGGTTGGTAAAACGTGCACCAGGACTCGTGTCCCCCACCACCCACCCCAGCTGGGCTGCCCAGAGCCCCTTGTGCCCTCAGTGTCCCAGCCCTGCTCTGGAGCAGGCTGCAGAGGCCGTGCTGGGGACGTGCTGGCTGTGGTGCTGTCCCCTGGGCACTGTCCCGGTCCCTCTGGGATTAGGGGTTATGTTGGCACTGCCCATTTGCTCCAGATTATCGGTTTAGCGAATGCTGCCTTAAATTTGTTTATATAAAAACAATCCTTTGATCCACGAGCCAGATGCAAATACTATCTTGTGATTCTGATGGGGATTAGGTAGTTACAACATCTTGACATGGTTTTGGGTTTATGCAATTTAGGATATGAGGGGAGGAGCCCTGGGCAGGGTGCTGGGTGCTCTCACACTGGGACTGCAGCAAACCCAACTCTGATTGATTTGCTCCAAAGGCACTGACCTTCAGAGACTTAAAAATAACAGCCACTCGTGCTGCCTGGAGTTGGTGTGATTTGACCTGATTTTTCTGGAAGCTTGTCTTCCCAAAAAGCTAAAACTGTAAAGGGAACCATTTTACCTGCTCTCCGTCCTTCCTAAGGAGGGCCTGAGGAGAGCCATGGCATTTCTGATCCTTCTGCTCCTTTGGGAACGCACTTGGAGGTGTTCAGCCACGTGGGGGTTTAGTTGAGTCCTGGTTTAATGCATCAGTAATGGTGGTGGCATCAGAGTCACTGGGCTTGGAAAAGCCCTCCAGGACCATCGAGTCCATCCTGTGCCTGATCCCCACCTTGTCCCCAGCCCAGAACACTCAGTGCCACGGCCAGGAATTCCCTGGACACCTCCAGGGATGGGCACTCCAAACCTCCCTTGGCAGCCCTGCCAAGGGCTGACCACCCTCTCCATGGAGAAATTCCTGCTGGTGTCCAGAACATCAGGACCAGAGTATGAAACATCCCAGCAGCTCTATTGCCTGTGCAGGGTGTAAGGAGCAGCTCTGAATGAAATGAAAGCAAGATGTGATCGTGGAGGGGATCTTGGGGCTGTCCTGCATGGGGCAAGAGTTGGGTTTGGATGATCCTTGGGTTCCTTCCCACTCAGGAGATTCTGTAGCGCTGTAGGACTTGAGAAAACTGCAGCTCCTGCAGCTGGGCTGAGCTCCCTCAGTGTCACCCAGGGGATTCAGCAGGAGCTGTGCAGCTCCTCCGTGGAACTCCTCAGGGTTCTCATTGCAGGACCCTGTTACTCCTCAGTGTTGTATAAACCACCTTGTGACCCCAATTCCTGCGTGCCCGACCTGCTCAGGGAATGCAGGGACAGCCAGGACCTCTCCCAGTTGCTGCAGCAGACTCTTGCACTGTTGCAGTAGACAGCAGCGCTTGTACAGCCTGGCAGCAGGAGCTGGAGTGTGGAGCCGCTGAGGAACAGGTCCAGGGATCCCTGAGGAATTCCAGCTCCTCCAGGAGGATGTAGGTGTGTGTTTCTCTATAAACTGGCAAGTTAATGTGGAATTTCTGTAGAACACCAGGATGAGCCATTGCTGTAGCTGGAAAGACTTTCCCTTTTGCTTGACTGAGGGCTGGGTTCAGCCCTGCAGTGCTGCATCTGAAGGACACAGCTAACGTGGCTGTGTTACAAAACTGGGGCTCAGCGAGGGACAGCAGCAGCTCCAGGTGACTGAGTGTGTGTCTCTTCGGGAGACACTTTTATTATTTATAAAATGAGCATTTCCTCACTGTCAGCAGAGCTGAGGGCCTGAGGAGGAGCTGCTGGAGGAGCTGCTGCTGCTCGTTCTGCTTCACTAAAACTGCTCGGGGTTGTAAAGTCACAGAATCCCAGGATAGTTTGGGTTGGAAGGACCTTAAAGCCCATCCAGTGCCACCCCTGCCATGGCAGGGACACCTCCCACTGTCCCAGGCTGCTCCAAGCCCTGTCCAGCCTGGCCTTGGACACTGCCAGGGATCCAGGGGCAGCCACAGCTTCTCTGGGCACCTGTGCCAGGGCCTGCCCACCCTCATTGGAAAAAACTTCTTCTCTTTATCTAATCTAAATGGACCCTCCTTCAGCTTCGAGCTGTTCCCCCTTGTCCACTACTGCCAAGTTTTCCAAGTTCAGTGTGTAAATCGTGGTGCTGGTTAAAATTTTATCTGACGATGTCAGAACAAGATGGACTAAATCTCTTAGTGATAAGGATTTTCTGTGCTGGTTTTTGGAATTGGTGATCTTCCACCCTGAGCACCCTCCTTTAAATCTCCCCTGATCTCTGCTTCAGCAGTGTGTTGTGTTTCAGCAGGAATTTCTCCATGGAAAGGGTTCTCAGGCCTCGGCAGGGGCTGCCCGGGGAGGTTTGGAGTGCCCATCCCTGGAGGTGTCCAGGGAATTCCTGGAGGTGCCACTGAGTGCTCTGGGCTGGGGATGAGGTGGGGATTGGGCATAGGTTGGACTCGATGGTCTTGGAGGGCTTTTCCAACCTCAGTGATCCTGGGATTTGGTTATCCTGGGATTCGGTTATCCTGGGACTCAGTTCCAGCTCTCAAGGCTGGAATTGATCATTTCTTTTGTTAGTTTTGGGATCATCACCTGGGTGACAAGGTGGGAATGGGTCACAGGCTGGACTCGATCTTGGAGCTCTTTTCCAACCTCAATGATTCCATGATTTCACAATGTTCTTTTTGAGGTCTGGATGAATTCCCTGCTGTGCTAACCCTTCCTGTGATTTCTTGCAGACTCCTCAGCTTCTGGGCCGATGGTGGTGGAGAACGGTGACCACGGACTGCAGGATCATCGCACAGGTATGTCCTGCGTGCCCAGGGAACGCTGCCCTTCCCTGTCTGTCAGGGCCAAATGCATCTGCTTCGGGAGTCCTCATTGCTCCCAGGGGTGGGTTTGGGTTTAATCAGCTTTGCAAAGAATTTGCAACAAAAGAGAGCTTCATTTTCTTTGGAGTTTAAAGGGCTTCTTTGGATAAAAGCTTGTTCTGAAGATGTCCTGTTCTTTATCCATGGTCAGTGCTGGGAAGGCAGCTGATAAAAATGGCTTTGCAGTGAGTCCATAATATCCACAGGTCAACTGCTCCCTGTCCTGTGACTCCCCCTGTTCCCTGTGAGACCCACAGTGGTGTTTTTCCACATCCCCCATCCTTTGGAGCAGTTTTTAGTCACTGCTCTGACCCAGCTGTGTCCTTCCTCCCCAACCTCCCCTTCCATGGACGTGTCCCCACGCCTCCTCCGCCAGTGGCACAGGTGACATCGAGCCTTTGGAGCCTTTTCCCATTGCATCAGGATAGCTCTGACTGCCAGAAGCTGGTGATGTAACTGGATCAATATTTCAGACTTGTGCAGAACCTGGAAAAGAATTGATCTTTCCAATCAGGCTGAAGTGCTGAGGTTGGTCTTCTCTTAGTCACAGTTAATGTAAACACTGCTTCCCTTCCCTTGAGGCTTTCTGACTGGGAATTGGGGTTCCTACCAAATTCCAGCCCATCTGTTCCCTTCTGTCCTGAGGACTTTGACTGTGGGACCTCTCTCTTCTTGAGGACTAAATATTCCAGAGTCAGTTGTCATCCTGGCATGGGTAAGGATTCTTTATTTGGTCTCCCTTGTGACGAGCTCCAGCTCCAGACCATTGCTGAGATTGTCTGGATGCTCCCAGTGTTATCATCCCTTCTGATCCATAGGTGCAGCTCCAAGGAAAGAACAATTCAGGAAATAACAATAAACATTTGGGAGATGGGGATGAATTAAAACACCTCTTTGCTATAATTCTCTGTAGAATTTTAGAGTTTGATTTAGAATGTGAGTGAGTTTCATGTCCTTAGTGAGGACGGGAATAGAAAAATTGATCTTTGCTTCATTGGCCATTGAAAATCTGGTCAAAAGGAAGTGGTGCATCTTTTGTAATTTAGTATAAACTGAAATTAAGAACACTTCTGAACCTTCCTAAGGATATTTCCTCCCTCTTTTTTAATACTTATAACTAAAGGAGACAGAAAGAAAATCAGATTTATGGCCTGAATAATTAAAGGCATCAAGATTTTTGTATTGAACTTCTGACTTGTGTTTAAAAAATTCTTTGTTATTTGCTTCACTCTTGCTTTGTGGAGGTTTAACTCTTCACACTAAATGTTAACAACTTTGATCAAAGATACTTTTATGTGTCTGGAGCTTTTTAATTTATTAATATGTTCCCTCTTTGTGGGGTAGAGTTGGATTTTTCTCTCTTGTTCAAGTCTGTCTAAAAGCGACATCAAAGTGGCAGAGCAGCGTGTCAGGATGAGGAGTCGTGGCCATCAACTTAATTAGGTTTGCCAGAGTAACAGAAGATTTATATGACACAATTCCTTCATGGCCTCTTTCCCCTACCCCCTTCTTTGTGGCATACTTGCAATATCCCTGGTTCTCCATGGGAGAGAGGGAGAAATGTTGCATTTCCATCAGGCATGGAGGGGTCTGCGGCAGCCCCTGCACCAGGGGAGGGCCTTGGGCAGTGCCTGCTTCCACACCTAAGAGGTGGCACTGCCTAAAGCCTTCACCCCTGGCTCTCAACCACAGCCAGGTTTTGGGGTCTTTGTTTGCAGCAGGATCCCTTCCCTGTGTCTGAAAGCTGAAATGGTTCTTAGGGATGTGGGCTATGAGCCCAGGGCAGAGAAATGCAGCAGCCAAGAGAGGAGTGAGGAAGGTGATGCTCAAGCAAAGCAGCTTTTTGCTACAAAAAACAGTGTTAAAGGAGAGAGCTTTAGAAAGCCGAGCTGGGTTTGAGTTGACTCTGAGACAGACTCCAAGGAAAAGGAATAGTTCAGCTATTTGCACATCCAAATGTGGATCTCTCTGGGCTGGGGCACAGGAAGCACTGCTGGATGGTTTTCTTCACTCATCAAATAAAACAAGGTGATGATTTATCTTGTTTTATTACATGCAACATTATCTGCAGCCATGTGGGGCGTGTCTGCAGAGCTCGGAATCAGTCAGGACCGAAAGCTGGCACTGCTGGGCAGCGATGCCCGCTCCCAAACACCCCCAATGCAGCACATGGCAGGGACCCAAAGCTCCTCAGCTCGGGGGCAAACCCCCGTCCAGAGCTGAGTTATTTCTGTTCTGGCAGTGCTGTGTTCGGTCCGGGTTTTGGGAAGGGAGGTGCCGGCAGCTCCTCGCAGGGCTCCGCTCTTGGCAGCGCCGAGCCCGACGTGACTATTGCTGCTTGGCCCTGTGGGGTTTGTTTTGGGGAGCTGGAGAGCCCCGGAGTGGGAGCTCTGGCCGTGGGTGCTCGGCACATCCCCGGGAAGGCTGGCTGTTAATCCTGCTCTTCCTTATAAGGATAAATGGAGCGGCTGGAGCAGCGTTCCCAGGGATGCACGGCCGCTGCAGCTCAGTGAGCCAGCAGGGAACGGCAGTTCAGTCATGGGTTTAATCCCTGATGGGAGGAGATGCTGAGGGAGGCAACTCATTGCTCACCTCCATGAGGCAAAGGTCAGGGAGGGCTTAGTCAAACCAGCAGCAGGTTGAAAACAAAAATACATGTGTAATTTTCAATTTGCAACTCCTTATTGCAGGATATTTGCCTAGAGTTCAAAGAAATTATATACTTAAAAATAAAACCCAACTAAATTTCTGAAAAGAAATCCATCAAGGAGGATCATCACATGGTTTGATGTGGATGCCTCTTGCCCAAGATGCTGTTCATGCTCTTGCTGGCAGGTGAGAAGTTCCCTAGGGAAGTGTCCCCTCTGGATGCTCACACTTCCCCTAGCTGGGCTTGCCCTCCAGCCAGCTTGCTGGGAATTCTGTCATCCGAGACTGGGTGACAGAAATACTTTGTTTTCCGTGCCGGTGGTGCTTGTGAGCAGCATCCTGAGGTGCTGCTCTCCCGTGCCTGTCGCTGACGGTGACCCGGCCCGGCCCACTGTTGCATGTGGCTCCATGTCGTGACTGGGGACAGATTTTCAGACACTTCCAAAAGCAAAACTCCTGTGTGTGTCTAACCTGGCTTTTGGCAAATCTCCTGGCTGCACGAAATGAAGTGTTGCTTGTTGTGCAGTGCTGCCTCAATGGTGATGTTTACTAATGACTTGCGCTTTCTCGCCCCCTTCCCCATCCCCTTTCCCTCTCCTACTTCTTTTCCTCTCTTCTATTTTCTCCTCCTAGAAGCCTAGACTGTCTCCTAACACTGGGGCTGCCACTGACACGAGACCAGTGTCCTTTTCTACCTGCCATTACACTTCTAAAATCTGCAGCATTTTACAGAGCTCTTGCTTTACCTCCTTGGACTTGGCTGTAGAAGAAGCCAAAGGGTGGCTCCATCCTGCTCCTCCTCCCTGTGCTCTGCAGTGCTTGTTGAAACCTTCCTCTCTCTGTGTAAGCACAAAGGTGCACCCTGGTTTTGAACTGCACTTTCCCACTGGTTTGAAATCACAACCACAGCTCCATTTTCAGTTTGATCACCTTCAAATTTAATTTTTCTCCGTTTTCATGGTGCTCAATAAGAGAAGGTTTGAAATTTCCAGTTGTGCTTCCATAGTGGATGGGTCCACCACGACTGCAGCTCCCCTTCCCCTTCTCCCCACACTCACCACAGCCTCTTAGAGTACCTGCCTTGATCCTTGCTGCTTTGAAACCCTCTCATGTGAGGTTTTGATCTGTAACAATGTTGTTTTCTTCCAAACTGTGGTTTCAGATCATTTCAGCACTTGAGAAACAGATTAGGGAGAACCAAGTCTCCTGAGGTTCAGGTGGATCGTCTCTGGTGTCTGAGGGGTGGATTTTGGGGTCCAAGCACTTGCCATAACTGGGGGTATGAAGGGAAGCAGTCAGCCCCAAATCCCTGCCTTAGAGAGTGGTTTTGCTGTTGTACTCCTTCCTAAAAACCTTGGAAGTAAGAAAGGAATGCCATTTTTTAGATTCACACCTCTGGCTTCCTTTGGGGAATGACAGCCTTGGATGGAATTTTACCTGCCTTGTGAATAATCTGTCCCTGCTAAAACTGAGGGAAACAAAAGAACTGAATTGTGAAATTGTCCTGAAATAATCCTGACAATTTCCAGCAGCACCAGAAGGAACAGGCCTTAACCTAAAACCTGTTTAACCTAAACCAGAGTACAAGAGGTCAGCACATCTGGCTCCATAGAAGTGCAAAGCTTTCCAAACACAAAAGTGCTCATTTTCCCATCAGCAGATGAAACAAAACATGAGAAGAGGAAATAATTAGAGAGAGAATGCAGCATTTTACCTGAGATGGGCTCAGCCTGGGCTTTGGGAGGTGAGGGAATGTTCTGGGTGACAATTGTGTTGTGTAGCTCAGGGTACTTGGCCTGCATCCCCTGATGGAAAGGATTTAGCTGAACCCAAATCCAGTGTGAGGCTGAGCTGCCCCAAACGAGCCTGCCAAGACCTTCACTTGCCTAAAAGTGGTGTTTCCTTGTGCTGAAGAGAGGAGCTTGCAGCTGCCCAGCCTCAGTACCCTGCTGGTACCCTCTGCTGTATCCATCTGTGCTCAGGATCTGCGGGAGGGCTGTCCCACCTGAATGAGGGCTGTCCCACCTGAATGAGGGCTGTCCCAGCTGAGTGAGGGCTGTCCCACCTGAGTGAGAGCTGTCCCACCTGAGTGAGGGTTATCCCACCTGAGTGAGAGCTGTCCCACCTCAGTGAGGGCTGTCCCACCTGAATGGGGGCTGTCCCAGCTGAGTGAGGGCTGTCCCAGCTGAGTGAGGGCTGTCCCACCTGAATGAGGGCTGTCCCACCTGAATGAGGGCTGTCCCACCTGAGTGAGGGCTGTCCCACCCCAGTGAGGGCTGTCCCAGCTGAGTGAGAGCTGTCCCACCTGAATGAGGGTTGTCCCAGCTGAATGAGAGCTGTCCCACCTGAATGAGGGTTGTCCCAGCTGAGTGAGGGCTGTCCCACCTGAGTGAGGGCTGTCCCACCTGAATGGGGGCTGTCCCACCCCAGTGAGGGCTGTCCCACCTGGAATGAGGGTTATCCCAGCTGAGTGAGGGCTGTCCCAGCTGAGTGAGGGCTGTCCCACCTGAGTGAGGGCTGTCCCACCTGAATGGGGGCTGTCCCACCCCAGTGAGGGCTGTCCCACCTGGAATGAGGGTTATCCCAGCTGAATGAGAGCTGTCCCACCTGAATGAGGGCTGTCCCAGCTGAGTGAGGGCTGTCCCACCTCAGTGAGAGCTGTCCCACCTGACTGAGGGCTGTCCCACCTGACTGAGGGCTGTCCCAGCTGAGTGAGGGCTGTCCCACCTGGAATGAGGGTTTTCCCAGCTGAGTGAGGGCTGTCCCACCTGGAATGAGGGTTATCCCAGCTGAGTGAGGGCTGTCCCACCTCAGTGAGGGCTGTCCCACCTGGAATGAGGGTTATCCCACCAGAATGAGCCCTGCTGGCAGTGCTGTGCCCACAGCACCAGAGGAGCTGCTTTGAGCATCTCCCTCAGACAGAGCCATCCGGCCTTGCTTTGTTATTTATTCCCCAGTGAGACCTCACATGCTCCCCACGCAGCGTGGCGGTGCCAGGGCTGAGTCACGGCCTGGGCACTGATGTGCAGCAGGACTTGGCGCTCCTCTCCTCCGGTTTGGTGCCAATTTATCCCTTTGTGCCCCACTCGAGGCCTCGTTAGGAGCTGGCATCCTTGTGGTGCCTGCTCCCAACAAGCGACACCGGTGGCTTCTCCTCCCAGGTCCACAGTTGTTGTTTCTGGGAAAACTCCATCTCCTGGAGGCTCCCAGCTTCCCAAACTGGGCTCCTCCTTCCCAGTGCCATGTGTGACCTGGCCGAGTCACCGCACGGTTTGGGATCATTCAGGTTGGGACAGACCTCTAAGATCCAGTCCAACCTGTAAGTCCTTCATGTTGTGCTTTCCTTTGGGTTTTTTGTGTCCGTGGCCATAAAAGGAGATTCTTGTATTCTTGACTTTCTTTTCAAAGAGCTTTTCATAGCTTTTTTAAAAAATGTGATTTTGAAGCCAGGCAGCATCACTTTAACTTGGCTCCTCAAGCGTTCCTTCTCACCTTTTGCCTTAAGTGGGCTTAGCTCTTGTGCCCTAGAAATAGAGAATAAATAATACTAGACTGAGAGGTATTTTCAGATTGAATTCTAGAAGGTTTCAGGTTACCTGAATGTGAGACTTTGCCCACTGCCACAGATGCTTTGCTTTACTGAAATGCAAAATGCTTTAAAGTCTGGGCTAGAGGGGCTCGTAGCCAAAGTGAGGTGGGCAGAGGAGTTTGGGAACAGCTGCCCATCCTGGGACCCCCAGTGAGTGGGACGGGGCTGGATGGGGCTGAGCAGAGCTGGGGCAGAGCAGGGGCAGCCCCAGGCTGTCCCAGCTGCAGACATGGACCGCTCATCCCATTGCACCCCCATGCTTTCACCCCATGTTTGTGTCCCTGTTTATCTGAGATGCCATCGGTGCCACTGCTGTGAAGGTGAGCCGGGGCAGAGCGGGAGCTGTCCTGGGGCTTTGAGGTGGTCGTTCCTACAGGACTCACCCCAAGCTCTGGGATGGGATGTAGGGAGTGGGGGGTCTGTGTAGTGTGGGATTGTGGGATCTTTTGTCCTGGAAAACTTCTTGTACCCCGCTGAGAACTCGGTGCAGGGGGGTGTGTGTGTCCTTGTGCAGTGCCAGGGGCAGAGAGCCAGGGAGCCACCAGGAGTGTCCTCTGTTCAGATTTCCTGTACCCATCCTTTCCTCCAGCCCTGGGAGGTGATGCTCTGCCTTTACTGTGCTCTAACATCCTTGTGCTTCCACGCCTGTCTGTTGTCACTCCTGATGTTGAATTATTAATTCCAATGCTCTGTATGATGTGAAGCTGTAACTGCTCTGGAATAAATCTCCCTAATAAACGTCTCAAACTAACCCCTCCCGAGTTGTTCTGTGGTGAGAATCTCCGGCTCCTGCTGCGTGTCCAGAGCTGATTCCTGCAGGGAATGTGCTGCATCAGTGCTGCGGTGGCAGTGCTGGAAGGGGCAGTGGCTGGATCGGGAATCCTTTGCTGGAAAACCTGTCCCTCAGACAAGGATGGAGTGCAAAGTGTTTGACGCTGTCCCACATGACATCCTTGTCTCCAAACCAGACACAGGGATTTCATGAAGGGAGCACTCGCTGGATAAGTGAGTGCTGCTGGTCACACTCAGCTGTGGTCACTGGCTCGATGGTCACAGAGCAGTGACCAGTGGGTGCTCAGGGTCAGCACTGGGGCGGGCACTGTCCAAGCTCCTGTCCTGTCCTGTGACAGGTCAGGGGCACCCTGGGCACTTTGCTGGTGACACTGAGCTGTCACAGCCAGAGGGAAGGGATGGGGCACCCCCAGGGACCTGGCCAGGCTGCAGAGGTGGAACTGTGCCAACCTCAGGAGGTTCAGCAAGGCCAAGGGCAAGGGCCTGCACCTGGGCTGGGACAATCCCAAGCACAAACAGGCTGGGGATGAAGGGATGGGGAGCCCTAAGGAGAAGGATTTGGGGGAGAAAAAGCATAAAAAACCCAACCCAAACAAAAACCCTGACAAAACCATCCCCAAATCTGCTTGTTCTGTGTGGCATTTTGTAAATAGGACACTTAGAGGTGTGCTCTTCTAATTAAAGCTTTCCTACTGGCTTTCCTCTTACCTGTCTGTGTATTTCCCTCTTGGTGCAAGTTTTTATTTACAGGGGCTTTTATCCTTGCTGGGCTTCAGGCAGAGCATTCTGGGCTCCTCGGGTGGGGCTGCATCCAGCCATGTTCCGTGGCGGGGAGTTCTCGTTTCCCGTGGCTCCAGTCTAAAAACAGCAGCCAAGTGAATAATTCAGCAGCTTTGCTGAGCTCCTTCGTGACTCAGAGGGTTTGTGTGAGGCTCCCTGAGCTTTGGGGTGATTGGTTTGAGGGGTGGCGGTGGATGGAGGTGATGTGACAGCCAGGGGGTCTCTGTCCCTGTCCCTGGTGAGGACCCTGAGGGGGACAGAGGCCCTGCCAGGGAATGTGGAGCTTCCCCAGCTCCTGGAGGGTGAGTGGGGGATGAGGGGTTTTTCTGCAGGTCTTGGTGCTCTTTCAGGTGAGGAATTTGTATCTTCCTACGGCTCAGGAGTTGAGCAGCTGCACAATCTCAGCTTCTGAGCTACTCCTGAGCTGTTCAAAAAGCTTAAAGAAATTTCCCAGGTGTTGTAGTGCTGATAGACATTGGGATTGTAACAGACAGGCTGCCCAGAGAAGCTGTGGCTGTCCCTGGATCCCTGGAGTGTCCCAGGCCAGGCTGGACAGGGCTTGGAGCAGCCTGGGACGGTGGGAGGTGTCCCTGCCATGGCAGGGGTGGCACTGGGTGATCCTTAAGGTCCCTTCCCACCGTGAATTCATGGTTCCATGTCTGTGCTGCCTGAGGGAAGGCAGTGTGAACCAGCTGAACCCTGGGCTGGCTGGCTGGGAGTGCTGCCTCCATCCCCAAGGTCCCTGTGCTGTCCATGAGGCACTCTGCGGTTTCCCATATGGTAAAGGACACGCTCAAGGAGCTTTTCTCCTGGGCCCGAGTCCTGTTTGTGTCAAAGCAGCTTAAGCTGTTGTGTAACGAGCTGTTGCTGGAGGAAAGTGGAGCGGGGCAGCCCCACTGCAAGTGCTGCAGGAATTCTGTGTGTCCCAGGGGCAGTGGGCTGTGCCCTGCAGCTCCTGCCAGGCTGAGCATGCAGTGGAGGTTTGGATGGCCAGGCTGGGCAGGGCTCGGAGCAGCCTGGGACATGGGAGGTGTCCCGTGGCAGGGCTGGGATGGGATGATCCGTGATCAACCAAACCATCCTGGAATCCTGTGCTCTTGCTGGTGGTGTGGTGTGGGGAATGGAGCTCTGGATGAGGAAAGGAGAAGTTGGGAGTTAAGTGAAGGTTTTCCAGGGAGCCAGCAGCGCTCTGTCCCCGGTGTCACCGTGGGTCCCCAAAGGGCTGCCCCGCAGGACACACAGTGAGTGTTGGAACTGCCACAGCTCTGGGAATGCACTGGGAGCTCCTCTGATGGCTACAGCACAAGGAGGGAGCTTTTCTGTGTACAAAATGCTGTTTTCATGCTGTGTCTCTCTCAGATGGTGTTTCCCCACCCACCTGCTGTTTGGCTTTTCACTTTTTGTTTCAGACTTTGCTCCAAAGGTGGGATGTCCCTGACTTGGCTCAGTGAATAGGAAATTAAAACGATTATAATGAAGTCATACATATGTCAAGAAGTCTATTAAAAGCTTAACAGGGAGGCTTAGTGAGGTTTAAAAACTGGGAATACAAACCCTTTCTGTTTTGCAGCGTGTTCAGGAGTTGTTCTAGCAAGGATCTGACAGCTGGGTGAATTAATGGGGTCCTCTAGGCTTGAATTTCCTGAACAAGTAGCTGTGACTTAAAATATTCAAGCCGTGAACTTTGGATCTTATACCTTGGATTTAATATGTTATTAGTGCACTTAAACCTCCTGATTTGGGGAGGTGCTGCAGAACTGTGCAGGCTGAGACCTTCTGGAAAATGTGAACCCTTTCCTCTGCCCATTCTTTGAGCTCGTCAGCCTTTATACAAAATGAACTTGTCATTTCTCAGAGTTGTGTTTCTGTGGAATGTTTCTGTGCATGTAATGAGGCAGCCTTTTTGAAATCTTGGTGTTTTCAGGAGCTTTGGGGGCAGGTAGGAGAGAGGCAGAGTCTCATTGCTGCAGACAAGTAGGACTAACTGACCCTCACTGCTCATCATCCAAAGCCCTGCTGTTATCCTGCACTTACATTACCCAATTTGCCTTTAATTTGTCTCTCTGGAATTTAACTGCAGCTTAAAAAGATACTTTTTTTTCCCCTTCTTCAGTGCTTAAAACAACATCATGTTTATTCCCTTGCTTATTCCAGTAGCTCGTGCAGAGTCTTTGCAGTGATCCTTCAGATTAAATGTAGGGAATTTCAGTGAGAGGCTTGTCAAAGGAAAATAAACAATAGCACTGTGAAAGACACAAAAAATTAAGCTTAGTCTAAACACTTTCTCAGCACCTTTTTGCCAGGTGGGGTTCATTGTTTGGCTCCATAATAGAAGTTAATCTCTGCCATTCGATCGCTGGGGTAAATATTTGCCTTGGAGCCCCGGGGATGAGCTGCTGGGCTGGCAGCACACAGCAGCAGGAGCTGTGCAGTGCTTCAGCCTTCTCCCATCGGCAGGGATGGGAGGTTTGGGAGCTGCAGGACCCTCGGCAAGGTGGGCTTGTGCCTGGAGTGCTGCTCCAGCCTGGGCTCCCCTGCCCACCTCCTCTCCCTTGGCAACTTCCCTTCCCCACCTTTTATTCCTGCTCTGAACCTGGGGGTTCGGCTCCTAAGAACGGATTTCGTGGGGGTTTATCCTGCTTACAAAACCTTCGGGAAGAGTCGTGTGCTGGGATGGCGGAGTGGCTTTGAGAGGTCGTGTGACACAGGCTAAATCTGAACCTGGGGATAGGAAACTTCCCTAATCCTGGCTCTGCCTGTGGCTCCCTCGGAGGCCTGAGCTCTTTAATCTTCTTCCAGTTCAGTCCCATCACTGCAAATAGGGTAAGGCTGATTATATTGTGCATTTTATCTTTTCTAGCTGCACCCCAGCTGTTGTTATCGAGCGTTCTCGTTTCGGGGTGGGTTGGTACCGGGGTAATCTTGGATTAATGGGACCTTTTTTTGGAAAAAGAAAATGTTATAGTTAAGGAACGTATTGGATACAGCGAGGCTGCTCAGGAGCTCTTTGGTGGTTGGGGGTGAGAGCAAATCTGCACCTCGGAGCAAGGGCAGCTTTTGAGTGGCTGAGCGAAGGGAAACTGAAATGCTGAGCAAGGCTGTGGTGCCTGCTCGTTAACCCCCACAGAACTGCTCTCCCTGGCACTGGCTTTGAACAGAGCCGGTGCTCCTAGTCCTGCAGGAGCAAGTCCCTGAGAAATACAGAAACTCTAGATAGGCTCAGCAGCAATCTCCCTTTTGGCTTCTATTTTGGTGCAATTTCTGCAGCTGATTTCCAGCTCCAACCCATGAAATACCGAGCACTCCTTGTGTGGAGTTGCTGTGTCTGAAACACTCTGGATTTTGGCAAATGCAGCATAAAAACTGCCTGAATTCTGCTGAATGAGTATCAGAACAGGAAAGCTTTGCTGCTCTTTGGAGTTACAAAACTCAGTCGAGGTGTGAGGGATGCTCAGGATCCTCTCCCAGCACAGGGAGCTGTGCCTGGTTCCCTTGGAACAGTCTCCTCTCCCGTTGGATAACACTGCAAGCCAGGCTCACCCTGCCCTTGGGAATGGTGCAAAATGCTGTGTTGGATGATTTTTCCGAGTACGTGCTGCTCCTTTTTCCATTTGATGGGCAGAAGCTCACCTCAGTGTGGCAGAGCTGGTCCCTCCTCCCCAGGAGCTGCTCGTTCCCGCTGCGCCAGTCGAGGTGGGATTGGGATTTCTGCGTGTTGGAGGATGAGGCTCTTCCCGTGGAGCTGTCCCTTGATTTCACAGCAGTGGAGGTGGCCAGGCAGGGTCCCTGTCTCTGTTGGCATTAATCAATGCCTGCTAAGTGGTGCAGGATTAACGCTCCCTTGGGAGCAGTTCTGGACTTTCAGAGCTGTGGATGTTTCTGTGGACAATTGATGCTGGAGGCACCTCTGGAATTAGAAGTGACTTGGTAAGGCACAGAAGTGACAGGAGACTGCAGGACATGAGCAGAACACAGTTCACCACCCCCCAAAAATATCTGGGAGGGATGTTTGATTTTGTTCTGTCATGTAACTTATGATGCTGTTTAACCTTCTTCCTTTCAATGAGAGCACACTGCATTTCACAGTCACGGAATTGTTGAGGTTGGAAAAGATCTCCAAGGCCATCGAGTCCAACCTGTGCCCAGTCCCCACCTTGTCCCCAGCCCAGAGCACTGAGTGCCACATCCAGGCCTTCCTGGGACACCTGCAGAGATGGGCACTCCAAACCTCCCTGGGCAGCCCCAATGTTTAACCACCCTTTCCATGGAGAAATTCCTGCTGCTGTCCACCCTGAGCCTCCCCTGGCCCAGCCTGAGGCTGTTCCCTCTCCTCCTGTCGCTGTTCCCTGGAGCACAGCCCGACCCCCCCGGCTGTCCCCTCCTGTCAGGAGCTGTGGAGTTGCAGAGGTTTGATCTGTCTCTTCTCAAAGAGAATTTTCTGCAATTCTCTGTGACAAGTTCAACCTGTGCAGGGCCAGGAGTTGGCCTTTGATGACCCTCGTGTGTCCCTCCCAGCTCAGGATATTCTATGATTCTGTGAAGTTGTGTTTTCTGTGCCCTCAGGTTGGTTTGGCTTCCTGAAAAACCAGACTGGCCAAACTCGCTGTCTTCCCCTGTTCTTCCTGAACTGCTGGGGATTTAGCAGTGGCTTGGGTTTCAAAGGGTTGGGAGTTCCCTCAGAGATGACTGAAGGACTGAAAAACAACATTTTTTTCTTCTGGAGTCCTCTTTACCTGTGCAGATCAATGCTTACCACATTAGATGGCTATTCCCATCTCCAAGAGGCAAACTGGGAATTAATGGTGCTGCCACATGGGGAATTAGTTAGTGGGAGGGCTGGGGGGAGAGCCAACCACGGAGCTGCTGCTTCCCAAGCCGAGAGTGGCAGTGGGAGCAGCAGGATCTGGGATGTGCCAGCAGAGCACTCGTGGGGCTCATCCTCAGCCTGTCATGGCTCTGGGGCATTCGCTGGTAATGGGATTTGGCACAGGAGGGAGTGGAGGTATCTGCCTTTTGACAGGATGCCATGAATTCTGCCTTAATTGGTGCCCAGCTTTTTGTGCTTCCAAATCTCCTGTCCCGGTGCTGGGGAATGACTTTTGCCAAGGGAAATGATGGAATCGGAATATCCTGGGGTGGAAGGGAAACGCAGGGATCATCGAACTCCAGGGTGTTCCTGATGGCTGGGAAGCAGCATCTGATCTGCACCTCCGCCACGTGCAGAGAACAGAAATTGAGCTGCTCTGTTGAGTCCTGACATGTGAAGGCAGAATGTTTTCTCTGAGAAAAGATGGTTTCAACTTCACTTCATCAGAACTTTTTGATTTCTGAGATTAAAAATGAAAACATTAAACAAGGGTTAGTTTGGATTCTTGATCTTCACCCTCTAATAACTGGTTATGTTCCCTCAGGAAGAGAATTCCCCTTTTGACATTGCCTTGCCACTTGTCACTTAGCCAACTCTTTATTTACCTTTGTGTCATTTCCTTGTGTCTCCACTTTCCCTAACATTTCCCCTGGCTACAGATAAAAATACTTTGCTTTCAGCTTCGTCAAGCCTTCCATGCTTTGTCTGGAAAATCTGTGATGTTCCATCCCCTACGTTAACACTCTCCTGTTTCCCAGTGATGCAAACAGCTTCTCTTTCAAAATGTCACTCACAGGCAGTTTTGGAAGGTTTTAGGGGCTCCATGTCTCAATCGTGCAACCAAAATTACTGACGCTGCTTAAAAACAAACAAACAAACAAACAAACAAACAAACAAACAAATCTGCATTTTAATGACTACCACTGGAAGTTTCAGGTAGGTTGGTGCAGCTCTGTATTCTACCAAGACAATCTCAGCTTCAATATAAATGGGAACCAGGTAATCATGGGAAGATCCAGTTTTATAGCTCAGAGTTTAGGAATATTAAATTTACCTGGCCAGACTTCCAATTGAAGAGAGATATATATATATATAGATACAGATACAGATATAGATACATAGATATATAGATATATATAGATATATAGATATATAGATATAGATATAGATATAGATATAGATATATATACACACATAGATATAGATATAGATGATATAGATATATGTATTAATGAGCTGATGAAGGGTTTCAACTGCCAGTTGTGTTTCTTGTGGTGATTTTAGAGTTGCTGGTCACAGGGGCCACATCAGTTTTTGCCTCCTGAGTCTTGTGCTGCTTTTCTGTCTCAGGAGTGTCTCCAGTCCTGCCAAAGTCAGGAGGTTTCAGCATTAAACTTCCGTGAATTGAAGACAAGCAGGGCAAGAGCAGATTCAGCAGTGCCTGAAGGGCTCCAGGAGAGCTGCAGAGGGACTGGGGACAAGGGATGGAGGGACAGGACACAGGCAATGGCTTCCCACTGCCAGAGGGCAGGGATGGATGGGATATTGGGAATTAGGAATTGCTGTCTGGGAGGGTGGGGAGGGGTTGGGATGGAATTCCCAGAGCAGCTGTGGCTGCCCCTGGATCCCTGGCAGTGTCCCAGGCCAGGCTGGACAGGGCTTGGAGCAGCCTGGGACAGTGGGAGGTGTCCCTGCCATGGCAGGGGTGGCACTGGATGGGCTTTAGGGTCCCTTCCCATCCAACCCAGTACAGGATTCCATTCCAGCATGTCTCAGTGCTCATCTTTTGGGTGGTGAATTCCAAATTGAAGCCATACCCCCAAAGGGACCTGGAGGGCAGGAACTGAGGAAATTTTTCCCTTGGTTGTGTACTCTGGAGTCACCTACAGCTGAAGCCATTCTCGCAGCCTCGGCGGTGACACCTTGTGCTCCCTCCCTGGGCCACGGGGCTGTCCTGGAAGGTCACAGTTTGTCGCTTTGCTGTCCCTCTCCCGATCCCAGAGCCGACCGGGAGGGTGTCTGGGCTGTGGGGCTGTCCTGGAGGGTCACAGTTTGTCGCTCTGCCATGCCTCTCCCGATCCCAGAGCGGCTGGAGGGTGTCTGGGCTGTGGGGCTGTCCTGGAAGGTCACAGTTTGTCGCTCTGCCATGCCTCTCCCGATCCCAGACCTAGCCAGGGGGATGTCTATACTGGGCCGGAGGATGCCTCTGCTGGGCCAGGAGGGTGTCTGGGCTGTGGGCCTGTCCTGGAGGGTCACAGTTTGTCGCTTTGCTGTCCCTCTCCCGATCCCAGAGCGGCCGGAGGATGTCTGTGCTGGGCCAGGAGGGTGTCTGGGTTGTGGGAATGGCTCAGAAGGTCCCAGTTTGTCGCTCTGCTGTCCCTCTCCCGATCCCAGAGCGGCTGGAGGGTGTCTGTGCTGGGCCAGGAGGGTGTCTGGGCTGTGGGAATGGCTCGGAAGGTCCCAGTTTGTGGCTCTGCCGTCCCTCTCCCGATCCCAGAGCGGCTGGAGGGCGTCTGGGCAGTGGGAATGGCTCAGAAGGTCCCAGTTTGTTGCTCTGTTGTCCCTGTCCTGATCCCAGAGCGGCTGGAGGGTGTCTGGGCTGTGGGGCTGTCCCAGAAGGTCCCAGTTTGTCACTCTGCTGTCCCTGTCCCGATCCCAGAGCGGCTGGAGGGTGTCTGGGCTGTGGGGCTGTCCCAGAAGGTCCCAGTTTGTCGCTCTGCTGTCCCTGTCCCGATCCCAGAGCGGCTGGAGGGTGTCTGGGCTGTGGGCCTGTCCTGGAAGGTCACAGTTTGTGGCTCTGCTGTCCCTGTCCTGATCCCAGAGCGGCTGGAGGGTGTCTGGGCTGGGCCAGGAGGGTGTCTGGGCTGTGGGGCTGTCCCAGAAGGTCCCAGTTTGTGGCTCTGCTGTCCCTGTCCCGATCCCAGAGCAGCTGGAGGGTGTCTGGGCAGTGGGAATGGCTCAGAAGGTCCCAGTTTGTGGCTCTGCTGTCCCTCTCCCGATCCCAGAGCGGCTGGAGGGTGTCTGGGCTGCGGAGCCGGGCCCTGCAGGGTGAGGGCACTGGGCCGCACTGCCCGAACAGCTCCCGGCCCCGCGAGCGTCCGCTCGTGTCACCGTCAAAGCCAGCCGCAGCTCCAGCCCGGCCCCGCTCTGTCAGCTCCGGCGAGGTGACACAGCTCGATGTCTGAGCACAGAGATGAGCAACAATTCGGTTTTTTCCTGTGCCCGTGGTGTTGGGGTGGGGCTCCCACGGAGCAGCGGCCGGAGCAGGTGAGCTGCTCCCTCAGAGCCGCGTTCAGTCTCTCAGGGCTTGTCCGCGGGCATGAAAGGACTTGATTTGTTAGATTTTCAGAGGGAAATAAAATTGGCGGGGTTTATCTCAGAACATCAGAAACTCCTTAGTGAGGAATTAAAGAATTCCTAGAAAACTGGCTGCCTCTCTGCAGGGCTGTAAATTAGAATGATTTCAAAAGAGCACAGACAGCGTGTCATCTTCCTCATTCTCGAGCAGAAGCTGCCGGAATAAACAGTAATAGAATTGTAGATTCTTCTGGTATTATGTAAATGGCTTCATGCTTTGATGTCCCTCGTGTCATTAGTTTGACACTAGCTGGAATTAATGGCCATAAAACTCTATTACAAACGTGGCAGAGAGATTTCTCTTGACTGCTTCTGATTCCTCCTGTGAGCTCGCTGCCTCTGCCACGGGATTGGGAAAGCTGAAAGTAGGTCAGGGCGATGTGTGTGAACATGGGCTGCTGGAATCGCAGCCACAAACAAACAGCACCCGAGTGCTGAAGGGAAATTTGCTATTTTAAGCCCTTATTTCCATTATCACCATCTCATTCTGCACAACAAGCATGTGGGGGGGGCCTTGTGGCCGTGCACCCACAGATGGGATCCAGGAGGGAGGAGAAAATATATCTATGAGTATATACAGATATATATATATATATGTGTGTGTGTATTTGTATGTTTCAAGGGTGACAGTAAATATTGTCACTTCTGAGTGGCTCCTCTCCATCTCGTGTGAAGCAGAGTGAAAGTGCCAAAATATGTAGGTCAAAAGAAATTAAGCATTTTGCACCCAAGCAACAATCAAATGCTGGAATTCTGGGCTGGAATTGCTGATAGCAGGTGGTGGAACGTGGGGCAGGATTATAGGGATGTTTTCCAGAGTTCCCACACTCCTTGCATATTTATAATTCATTCCTAGTCCTCGGAGGGGCTTCCTCACTGGCAGCTCCTGGAGCGAGTGTTGGCTCACAAGCTGAACTAAAGAGCTGCGATGTTTGGAACCAGAGAAGGGTTAATCATGGAGCTCTGGGGCATGGCTTTCCTTAGGAGAGCTGGATGAGAGAAGGTGGGAAACAAGGAAGGAATGTGATAGAATTGGCTGGTTTTGGGCAGCTAAAAGTATGAGCAGAAGGGAGAAAAATGCAATAAATTTAAACTCATCTTGGCAGTCAGGGATCTCAGGAGTTAAATCTGGTGGGAAGGTGAAGTGCTAAAAAACTAATGGAGGGAAGTGAATTGTGTGGATGGGAAAGACATTCACAGACCATTTCCAAGGAGCCTGTGTCAAATGCTTTTAAGAGTCTGGAAAAAAAGGAGGAAATTAATAAAAATGGAAGCTAGGACTTAGAGCTCGAGAGATTGAAAAACTCCCCAGATTATGGTGCAGTGATTTACAAGCACTGAAGTGCAGGAGTCAAAAGAAGAGGATTTCTAATTTAATAGAGATAAGGTTGGAAAAAAACTGCTAAACGGAGATTGAGGAGAAAATGATGCACAAGAGGCTGTAGGGCTCAGCCCCCGTGTGCTTTGGTCCTGGTTTTTGTCATTGGATAACGCTTGGAACACAGGCTCCATCCAGGCCGGGGCCCTCACCTGCGATGGGCAGGGATGGTCCCAGGTGATGGGGAGGGCAGGCACCACCCTGGGCTAGGGCTGTGAAGCATTATTAATTAGTAGCCTGCTTCATTAAAAGCTATTAAAGAAGTGATGACACAACCAGAAAGAACCAGCTGGAGTGATAAAGGCTCTTTGAGGAGGCAGCAGATGAGGTGTAGCTACAGCATGGTGCAGTTTTCTTAATGTATTTATTTGCTGTAAGTTTTGAGTAGAATCAGAGTTTTGTGCCCTCCTCAGCCACAGAAATAGCTCTTGAAAAGTGCTATTAGTGGATTAAGTGGTTGGCTGAGCTGGTGCGTGGACCTTGTTCTTCTTCATGGTTCTGTAAATATTGACTCTCAAAGGAGCACACTTGGAGCTCGTGATCCCCAGCAGATTCTGTAAGTGCTACTTTTATTTATTTTTCTTTTCTTCTCTGGCCCTGATTGCATTTAAAAACCAAGAATTCAGCTGTAGGATGTTGTCGGGGAGAATGTGGGGTTTACAGCAGCTCGGAGCAGCCGTGGCTTAGCGCAGGCAGCGCCGGCCGTGTCCTGCTGGAGCCGTGGGTGTGGGAGCTGGGCACTGGTGGTGCTTAGGATCTAAAGATAAAGGAGCACTTTGTGTTCAGCTGAAGAGAAAGCTGCAGGTTTATTTTTTGTGGTAGTTTGGGTAAATGTGGTTCGGTCCCAGAAGGATAAAGCTTAGGGAAGATTGGAGTCCCTCAACAGGAGGTACCAAATCATCATCAGTGGGAAGTAGGGGATATTTTAGTTTTGGATTTTTGCTGGCTTTTTATACCTCAGGTATTTTTTTAAATCCACTCTGTGGCTCTGGGATTTCCTGGGAGCAAGGGGGCACTTTACAAGTCCCAGTGTGTGCAGAGTGGCAGCAGATGGTTTAGCTGCTCTGCTGTGTTTGTGGTGTCCTGAACCCTCTGTGGGTGTTGGCATCAGCCCAGGCTGCAGCTCAGGATTCCCTGAACTGTGTCTGGTACCAGCCCAAGGCCTTGGCAGGACTGGAGGGTATTCCTGGGCCGCTTGCTGAGCAAGAGTAGAATCACAGAACCCTGGAATGGTTTGGGTGGGAAAGGGACCTTAAAACCCATCTGGTTCCACCCCTGCCATGGCAGGGACACCTCCCACTGTCCCAGGCTGCTCCAAGCCCTGTCCAGCCTGGCCTGGGACACTGCCAGGGATTGGGGAACACAACGGATCTCAGCAGCCTGTGCCAGTCCTGTGGTGCTGAGCACACCTGGGAGGTTCCTGTGACACTCCTGGTCACAGCTCCACTGCCAGCTGCTCTGCACAAACACACCCTGCTCTCTCCAGGCTCCCTGGTTGTGGCTGGGCTCTGGTGTGTCTGTGGTTGTGTTTGCTCATCCTTCCCCCCTCTCCAGAGGCTTAGGGGAGACCTGTGCCCTGTTCAAGAGACTGCTTCCATTTTCCTGGAGGAAGAGAACTTCTGAACCTGCCTTCCTCGAAAACCCCTGCAGGGTGGCAGTTCCTTTCTCCCTGCATCCCTGTCTGAAAGGCTTGAGCACCGAGCCAGGACTGACCTTTGCTGAACGGAGCCTTATGCTGGTTCCTTTCTGCTGCCTCTGCTCTTCTGCAGGGCTCCTGCTCCGCAGTGTCCTGCACTTCTCCTGACCCTGGAGTAATGTGGAGCACGGGCAGGCTCCTCGGCGTGTGCCAGGGCCACGGCTGAGCTCTGCTCCAGCCTCTGCCCCACTGCAGAGCTCATCGTGGAGCTTTTGAACCGGAGCATTCCCTGAATCAGGATAAAGCTGTTTAAATTTGGTAACAGCCCTTTCAGGGGAAATCGCCGTTCCCTGCTCGGAACGAGGGCTGACAGCGCTGCGGGTCACAGCTGCCTCTGCAAACTGCACTGTCACTGCTCCGTGGTGCCAGCACAAGGGACACACTGTCCCTGGCTGGGGTGGCACGGGGCATGGAGGGGCTGTGATTCCTCCCAAAATTCCTCGGGGTTCCTTCCAGTCTGTTCTGGAAATCAGGAGGCTTCCGCAGGGCATTAAAGCAACACAGCTCGGTGGGAGATTTCATGGAAGGACAGGTGATCCTAATTTTACAGAAAAGTTTTGTCACTTGGGCTGTTTGTCACGTCGCTCCCAGACCTGTCTGTTCCCAGCTATGAGATGTCTGTGCTCAGGAGCTGTGGCGAGGCTGGCACAGGGAGGAGGAGAGACTCCAGCCACTGTCACAGCTCAGCCTGGAGCAGAGGGAGCTCAGGGGGACCTTGTGGCTCTGCACAGCTCCTGACAGGAGGGGACAGCCAGGGGGGTCAGGCTGTGCTCCAGGGAACAGTGACAGGAGAGGGAACAGCCTCAGGCTGGGCCAGGGGAGGCTCAGGGTGGACACCAGGAGGAATTTCTCCATGGAAAGGGAGGTCAGGCCTTGGCAGGGCTGCCCAGGGAGGTTTGCAGTGCCCATCCCTGCAGGTGTCCAAGGAAGGCCTGAACATGGCACCGAGTGCCCTGGGCTGGGGACAAGGTGGGCATGGGCACAGGGTGGACTCGATGGCCTTGGAGGGCTTTTCCAACCTGGAGGATTCCATAGTTCTGGGATCTCTGGGGCTCTCCCCCATGCCAGCACAATGGCGTTTGGTCAGGCCTCCTGTGCCCACTCTTCATTTTGAGTCTTTTTGCCTCAGAATTCATCTCACTTCGACTTCACTCCTTTCAGGCAAGACAGCCTGGGCTGGGTGTCCCCAGACCTTCCTGCAGGCTCTCCTCAGCTGTGGGGCTGGAAGCACGGTCAGGAACGGGGGATTCAGCTGGCTCAGTCCTGGCATTGCTGCCCTGGGGTTTCCATAGGTGCAAATATTCTCTGTATCTCCTGCACCTCCTGCTGGGCCTGCTGAACAGGTTTGGGGGGTTTTGCCAGGCTGTGGAGTGAAATATTCTCTGCCAAGGACATGCAGGAGGCTCATGGCTCTAGGAAGGAACCCCAAGTGAAACAGAAAACTGGCTTAGTTGTACCACTGGGCTGGGAAAAACCAAACAAAAAGCGCAAGCATGGACACCTTCACTATTCCAGGCTGCTCCAAGCCCTAATGTCCAGCCTGGCCTTGGACACTGCCAGGGATCCAGGGGCAGCCACAGCTGCTCTGGGAATTCCATCCCAGTCCCTCCCCACCCTCCCAGGGAATAATTCCTTCCAATATCCCATCCATCCCTGCCCTCTGGAATCCATTCCCTGTGTCCTGTCCCTCCATCCCTTGTCCCCAGTCCCTCTCCAGCTCCCAACATCCAAAATATTTCCAACGCTGTGGAGATAAGTCTTTAGTGAGTCTTTTCTTTAAAAGCAGAGCTTCAGGTGCCTTTGTTGTTAAAAGATGAGTCTGTCGAGGGCGGTTCTGGGGGGGTCTGGAGGGTCCTGGTGGGAGCTGTCCTGTCCCGTGGTCCGGGCATGGAGGGGCTGGGGAGCCTGGGACAGATCCAAGCTGTGCTGAGGATTACTCACTTCCTGAGCAGCTGACATTCCCAGCGGGAAGCAGGAGCAGCAGAACAAACACGGAGCAATTAGAGCAGAGGGTGGGAGATGGGAGCTCTGTGCTCCTCGTGGTTCCACCTCCCCATCGATGACAAAGCAATCGCTGCCGGAAAATTCCCTTTGGGAAGGAGAAGTGAGGAAGGGAAAAAAGCTGGACAAGAAACTGTAACAACTGCAGATTTTTCCCTTGCAGAGATTTTTTACAAGGCAAAACATGGACCTTGCGTTGAACTTTCGAGTTCCTGACTTTGCATCTCTGAAGTTTGGAGATAGTGGTTCTGACAGTCGTACGCACAGAGCCCTTTTAGCATTCAGGATTATGTAACTGCGTGGAATTTCAGAGGGAAAGCAGTAAAATCCTTCTGGAACTGTCAGCACCCTCTGAAATGCCCTGCAGTTTCTTGAGGGCCTTTAATAGATTCCTAATCATCTTCTTCCCATCCAACTCCGTGGTGAAATTTAATTTGCTTCTCATTGCTGGGACTTTGGAGTGCCAGGACAAGGGGGAATGGCTTCCACTGCCAGAGGGCAGGGAGACATGGGATATTGGGAAGGAATTGTTCCCTGGGAGGGTGGGCAGGTCCTGGCACAGGTGCCCAGAGCAGCTGTGGCTGCCCCTGGATCCCTGGAGTGTCCAAGGCCAGGCTGGACATTGGGGCTTGGAGCAGCCTGGGATAGTGGGAGGTTGGAATGAGATGATCTTTAAGGTCCCTTCCAGCCCAAACCATTCTGATATTCCATGAAATGGAAGTATTTTGTGTAATCGCAGCCAGATTTGGGCTCAGCATTGGCCCCCAGGAGTTAAACTTTGCAAACCCTGAGACATCTCTTTCTCCAAAAGCTGGATCTGAAGAGCCTGTGATGGCTCAGGAGGCTGCAAGGAACCTCTGACAACCCAAGCCCAACACCTTTGCCCAGAGCAGGGAAAGCAGACCCTGCTTGTGCTCTGCTGAGCTGGGTTTGGAGCTGTCCCCAGGGCTGGACACTCCACAGCCTCTCTGGCCAACCTGCCCAATGCCCAGTCCAGTGTCCAGTCCCCTCAGATTTTAGTTTTCCATAAAACAGAGTTGCTGCATTTCAGTTTGACAAGAGGGAAGGGAAGGAGTAAATAGCTTTGACAGCTCTGCTCTGCGTGAATTGTCCTCCATCAGGGCTGCCAGCTTAGTGCTTTAGATATTCATTAAATGCAAAAACTTCCTGGAATCTTGAGCTCTTATCCTCTTGGATAAAAGTGTGCAACCTCCCTTTGGGTGCCTGGGTGACATCTTTTTCCATGTAGTTCCTGTCTGTGCTTATCCTTTAGATTTTGGGGATTAGTCAAGCTTGTCTGCAAAACTCACTCACAGGGATTTTCAGGCCCTTCATTCTGAACTGAGCTAGACAATATTTTATAAAATGATGAGACTGATAATAAAGTAGTGAGAGGATATTCCTGCGAGATACTCCCTGTTTACTGCAAACCAGCAGGCACAAAGGGAGCCTGAGCATCTTGGAGGAGGTACCCTGTGACCTTTCGGGTGAGACTTTTGCCTCCCTTACCCTAAATAATGTCAGGAAATAATGTCCTGGGCAAGGCAAGGAAACCCTGGAATGTCTTGTTGGGGTTTTTACCTGATGTTCCAGGTAGATCCCATCCTGTGCAGCACTGTTGGGCAGCACATTGAAGCTGTGTGTGCATAGAAGTCAGGCAGGACATGCAGGCAAATATCTCACGGATCCCTCTGTTGGGAACTGCTCCTGGGAGTTGTAGTTGCACTGTTTTAGAAATCTTTCTCTTCTTTCTCAGGGAGAATAGAGATAAGCTGCATTCTTGTACTTTCTTAATCTCTGTGTTTGGTACTAGGTGTTGTATAGCTGTGACCAATGGTTTTAGGAGGTGGATTCCCTGCTGACCAATAGTTGCTAGATTATTAATGGATATATAAAGAAGTTTCTGTAAAAAAAGTCTCTCTTTTCGCCATCTTGGGTCCATCTGCCTGCTTCCTCTGCCAGCTCCTGCGAATCTCAGGAAATCTAAACCAACAGGCAGTAACTGTCCTGAGCACAGGGAATTCCTCTCACGCTCCCAAAACAAGTCTAAATCTCATGTAAAATCCTTAAAGGATCCAGTCTGGGGAAGAGAAGGCTCCAGGGAGACTTTAGGGCCCCTGCCAGTGCCTAAAGGGGTGCCAGGAGAGCTGCAGAGGGACTGGGGACAAGGGATGGAGGGACAGGACACAGGGAATGGCTTCCACTGCCAGAGGGCAGGGACGGATGGGATATTGGGAATTAGGAATTGTTCTTTGGGAGGGTGGGCAGGGCTGGGATGGAATTCCAGTGCAGCTGTGGCTGCCCCTGGATCCCTGGCAGTGTCCCAGGCCAGGCTGGACATTGGGGTTGGAGCAGCCTGGGACAGTGGGAGGTGTGGCACTGGGTGATCCTTGAGGTTCCTTCCCACCCAGACCATTCCATGTCTGATTCTCCTTTCTGAGGCAGCAGATAGCACACCCTGCAGAGGGGGATGTGTGTGGGGAGGGCCTTCCCTTCCCTTTGGGATTGATGGGAATTTATTGGCATTGCAGATGAACTGTTGCTCTTTGTGGTGATTCCAGCAAGGCTTTGCCTCCTTGTGAGGCACTCCCATCCCATGGTGACCTGGGCAAATTCCCCTCGAGAAGCCCTGCAGGAACGAAGCTCCCAAGCCTCCCTGTCCCATCCCTGCTGGCAGGGCCCTCTCCTGGCTGCTCACCATTCATTCTGAAGGTTCTTAACCCCGAGCTGGAGGTCTGGCCAGTGACCTGCCAAGATTAGCATCTCCTGCAGCGAAAAGGCTTTACCGTGTAATCCTCTCCCCCGAGAGCCCTGCCGGGACATTCCCCGTGGGATGTCCTGCGGGACAGCGGCTCCAGGAGCTGCTCCTGCCCCGGATCCGAGCCCTTCGGGCTGCCCACCGTGGGGTAGGTGGCCAGGAGGGCACTTTTGGCTGGATTAGCTGGGAATTGGTTGATGTGACCGTGCTGATCTCTGCAGAGAGATGATCAAACAAACAATTTGACGCTGTCAGCAGCCCTGCTAAATGTTCCACCCTCGTCCTGCCCTGGGATCAGTGCAGGGAAGGTGCTACTTGCATGGGATCCTTATTTTTACTTTCAGAAGCAAGTTTGCTTTGTAAGTACGTTGTTAATGGTCTTTTTTCCTTTAAGCAAGACTTTGTAAGCTCTAATCCTACATTGGTTTATATTATCAGGGCTCGTAACCGGATTTTCAGCTATCAGCCAGCTTTAATACTTGCTAAAATTGCTTTACAGGTCTGTGGGATCTGTCAGATTTGCATTTTGTGTGGAGTGCATTATCTGCTGCTGATGCACATTCACAAGCACCATCAGCATTGGGCCTTGTAAGGCTTTGCCTTCTTTTTGTTGTTTTTGTGTCCTTTGTTGCTCGGTCAGAGGTAGAACGTGTGTTTGGGGAGGTTGGGTTTGGAACTGAAAAATCCTCTTCTCTCAGACCTTGGGACTCTGTTCTGAGATCACATTTTGTGTTCCAAGCTTGATAAGGAGGAACTGAAGATTGGGATGGCGTGGGGATGACAGATAAGCTGGAAGTGTCTGCTTTATGGCAAATAACTTGGGAAAAATTTTGGGAATAGCAGAGGGGGTTTTGCTGGTGGTTGTTGGGATCCAGCAATCTTTGCTGTCCTGGCTCTGGCAGGGCTAGCTCGGTCCTGGCTGGCCCAGGGAAAGGGTGGCTGATCCAGGCTTGGCCCTGCTCCTGGCCCTGCTCTGGCCTCTCGGCTCCTCCCGAGCTGCCTGGATCCCTCCTGGAACCGGGATTCCTGCTGGGAAGCGGTGGCTGCTTTGGGTTTTTAATTCGCATCTGTTGTGAAAATATTGTGTGAAGAATATCCCAGCGTTGCGTTCGGATTTGGAAGGATTTGGCAGCGGCAGCTCCCAACTGCTCCTGCTGCAGCTTCCAGCAGCTTCTGGGGCTTTGCTGGAGCTCAGTGCAAACTCTGATCGAGTTTTGCTCAACTTGGTTTCATCTGATGTCACATGGAAATATTTCCCATTACAGTTCCTTTTGTCTCCTGCTGCTCCCTCCTCCAGCCCCCGGTGTGGTTCCCCTCTTTATTTAAAGACATGAACGCAACCTGGCTACTAAAAAAAACCCAGAGTTTCTTCTGGTTTAGCTTTCTGACCCTAATTGTATGTTTTTCCCTGTGGAATCTTTATTCATGGCAATATGCCAATATGTTTTTAGTGCTAGCAAATAGATTTATTTCAAATATTTAGAATTCAAGCAGTGGGTGCTCTCCATCAGCCTCAGTGTGGGTCCAACCCAGAGCTCAGTTAATGTCATAATATCATAATATCATCTTTGAAGAAGTTCTTGAATGTTTTTAACTGCTCCCAGGCTCTTCCTCGCACTGTCAAGGACTTTTAGTGTCTTCTATTTTTTTTTTAATGCTTTAAATAGTTTTATAGACACGCAAATGACAGGCTCCTGTCTAGAGGAATTTACAATGGAATCTAATTAAATCCCTTGCTGTTCTGTACCATAAATAATGGTAAATAATAATAATGTCTCTTGACACATTGCAATGGCACTTTATCTCCAAAGCACTTTGCAAATCTAAATAAAATATTACCCAAATTACATGATATTATAAAATAAATTCTTAATAAAATATTTTCTCCCCAAATGATCAGCCTTGACAACTGAAGGGCTCGGCAGCGTTGCCCGGGCTGGGTTTTCCGTGGGACACTCGGGGGGTGTTGCTTTCCTGTCCTTTGTGTCGGGAGGCAGAGCTGGTGGAAGCGCTGGCCTGGGCACCTCCTGCCTGCTCTTGCTGCAGTCAGCCACGGCAAATGGAGTCACGGAGCAGAAGGGAAGCTGAAGGCGCTGGCAGCGAAGCCGTGCCCCTGTGCCAAGCCCCGCTGCTGCTCGGGGGCTGTGGGGGGACAGGCTCAGGGTGCAGTGCCTGCTCAGGGTCGTGGTTCCCTGCGAGCAGGGCGGGGGGCACCGTGTGTGTGCTGGGGTTACCCTGCGTTCCCATCCCTGGCTTTCTGGGCGTGCGTGAGCGTCAGAAATGTGTTCTATCTGTCTGAGTTGGATCAGCAGCTTCACGGGATCTGTCCTGCAGCTGTGAGCTCCCTTGGAGCTGACACTGCTCCGGTGCAGGTGTCCCTGCCCGGCAGCGCTTGGGCCTGGGCACGGATGTCCCTTCAGCCCCAACCGTTCAGACCCCACCCCATAACTCCGCACTTCACCTGCGCTGCTCCCTCCGTACCCTGTGCCCACCCCACGGCTGGGCTTTCAGCAGGAAAAAGCGTTTTCCCGGCTGGGCTGTGCCTGTGGGACACCGACACTGAGCACCGGGACAGGGAGCGCAGCGCTGCCGTCCTGCTCCCGCCCGGGTGGCACTGGGGCCGTGGTGCCACCGCTGTGTCCCTGCAGGTGACCCCAAAGGGACCTAAAGCCCGGAAAGCTCCTGCCTTTCCTGGGATTAGCTGGGAGAGCTTCGGAAGGGATTTCTGGGAACGGCCCGGAATGGGGACACGCGGAGGGACCGAGTGTCACACACACAGCGAGTCACACATAGTGTCACACACACAGCGAGTGTCACACGGCGTCACACACAGAGCGAGTGTCACACACACACAGCGAGTGTCACACACAGTGTCACACACACAGTGAATGTCACACACAGTGTCACACACACAGCGAGTGTCACACGGCGTCACACACACAGTGAGTGTCACACACAGAGTGAGTGTCACACAGTGTCACACACACAGCGAGTGTCACACATAGTGTCACACACACAGGGAGTGTCACACACACACAGCGAGTGTCACACAGTGTCACACACACAGTGAATGTCACACACAGTGTCACACACACAGGGAGTGTCACACACACAGCGAGTGTCACACATAGTGTCACACACACAGGGAGTGTCACACACACAGTGAGTGTTACACAGTGTCACACACACAAGGAGTGTCACACACAGGGAGTGTCACACATAGTGTCACACACACAAGGAGTGTCACACACAGGGAGTGTCACACATAGTGTCACACACACAAGGAGTGTCACACGGCATTGCACACAGAGCGAGTGTTACACAGTGTCACACACACAGAGTGAGTGTCACACACATAGCGAGTGTCACACACACAGAGCGAGTGTCACACACTGCCACACACGAGGAGTGTCACACACACAGCGAGTGTCACACACACATAGCGAGTGTCACACGGCGTTGCACACACAGCGAGTGTCACACATACATAGCGAGTGTCACACACTGCCACACATGCAAGGAGTGTCACACACACACAGGGAGTGTCACACACACAGGGAGTGTTGCACACACACAGCGAGTGTCACACACACAGCGAGTGTCACACACAGCAAGTGTCACACACACAGCGAGTGTCACACACAGCGAGTGTCACACACAGCGAGTGTCACGCACAGTGTCGCACACACAGAGTGTCATGCACAGTGTCTCATATACACAGTGTCACACACAGTGAGTGTCACACAGTGTCACACACAGCGAGTGTCACGCACAGTGTCGCACACACAGAGTGTCACACATGCACAGTGTCTCATATACACAGTGTCACACACAGTGAGTGTCACACAGTGTCACACACAGCGAGTGTCACGCACAGTGTCGCACACACAGAGTGTCACACATGCACAGTGTCTCATATACACAGTGTCACACACAGTGAGTGTCACACAGTGTCACACACAGCGAGTGTCACGCACAGTGTCGCACACACAGAGTGTCACACATGCACAGTGTCTCATATACACAGTGTCACACACAGTGAGTGTCACACAGTGTCACACACAGCGAGTGTCACGCACAGTGTCGCACACACGGAGTGTCACACATGCACGGTGTCTCATATACACAGTGTCACACACAGTGAGTGTCACATAGTGTCACACACAGCGAGTGTCACACGCAGTGTCGCACACACGGAGTGTCACACATGCACAGTGTCTCATATACACAGTGTCACACACAGTGAGTGTCACACACACAGACAAACTGTCACACACACAGTGAATGTCACACGGCCCTGAGCTCACAGGGGCCACACCCCGGGGACACAGCGGCGCTTGGAGCTCCAGAGCCTGACTGGAAGTAATATTTAGATTATTTATATTAGTCATAACACATATTCATTTTATATATATATGTGTGTGTGTGTGTGTATATATATATGTATATATGTATATATATATATATATAAAAAATGTGTCTCTGGCCTCTGTGTATATATATAAATAAAATATATTTATAAATATGTAATGTTTAAAATTATGTATAATAGATAACTTACATATATTTATAAATATATAAAATTGTATTATGTAATATACATAAAATAGAGAGTATTATATGTAACACATGAAAATATAGAAAATATACATTATAAAAATAAAATATAGCATGCATGAAAACATAAAATCTATTATAACTATATATAATATATATCTATATAATATATTCTATGTATTTACATATTATATATAACATATAAATTATCTAATACAGTTTTATAAGGTATATTATTCATTTTGTTATCTAAATTATTATTATATCTGTATTATTAATTATGTTATTAATTAGAAGCAATATTTAGTATTTACCCCTAATCAAAGGTTTGGACGTGTTTCAAACCCCACAGAATCCTCTCCTGCTCTTCCAAACCCAAACTCTTTGAGCAAATCGTTGACCCCGCTGATGATTTGTGCTGGTGGCCTTTCCTTGTCTTACGATGTAAAGCAAACCCCAAACCCCACAAAAGCCATTTTTCATCTCACTTTTCCTCAATCACTTTATTATTATTAGAACTTTTAGAGCTGAATCTCTGCTCACCTTGCTGTGAGCTCTCAGCCCACCTGGCACCTCCAGGGCGTTGCTTTTACAGACCAGGGTCGTGTTTTTAATGAATTCTTCCCTTCTGCTCCTTCTGTGTCTTAACATGGGGGTTGTTTTTAGTAACTGCAGTTTTGCACTGAATTCAGGGCTGTATTCAGGGATATTTTGTGATGAATTTCCTCTCCCAAATTTCAGTCCTGCAGGTATTGTCAGCCTAAGTGAAGGTAAAAATATTAAATCATAAAGATATGTATTGGCAAGGGAGCAGAGAATGTTGTATTGGGGGTGAGGGAAGGAGTCAGTGTAAATATTTCTGTGTTTCTTTCCAGAAGAAACTGGAACCAGTTTAAAACTCTAATGTTGTCCACAGAAGAACTGACAAGTTTAGGCCTCCTTAAAATGAAAATAAAGCCAAAAGTCATTAGCCTGAGTATTAATTTTGAACCTTTCCACTGAGTTTGTCGTGTTTAAAGCTTCAGGACTTACGGTTTTGTTTCTTTTGTACAACTGGAGGCTTTGGACAGGACAGCACTTCATGTGAGTCCATCTTACACGCATGTTGAGACACAGAAATCCCCATTATTCTGTGCCTTGTATTTGAAGAGACGGATCAAACAGTAAGAAATGAATGTTATGGTCTCTGGTTTGACTGCCAGTCCCTGTTACCTCGGGATGTCACATGGTGCAGCGATCCATTTTAAATATTTTAATGTTTGGTTTTTGACTGGGTCATTTTCTTCTCCCACGTCAGTATTCCCAGGAGAAATCATGGATGAGAAGATGTCCTACAAAGAGTTCCTGGACCGCAACGACTCCTGGTCGGCCGAGGAGAGGGACCTGTGCTTCAAGCCCATGGACATGGCTGGTAGGATGGCTCAGGAGCCTGGGCACCCCTGGTTTGAGCAGTGGGGAGCCCATGGGCTCCTGGCCCCACTCCTGGCTCCATCCCTGCGGGGGCTGCTGCTCCCTGCCCTCCACAGCCCTGGGGCTCTCGGGGCTGGGCCCTGCCCCGGTCAGTGACTTCCTGGGGATCGGGGGGAGGCACAGAGTGAGCCCAAGGGAGTTCATGGGCTGGGGATGTGGGTGAGGCACAGAGTGAGCCCAAGGGAGTTCATGGGCAGGGGATGTGGGTGTGCTGGAGTGAACCTGCAGGGAGTTCATGGGCTGGGGGATGTGGGTGTGCTGGAGTGAGCCCGCAGGGTTCATGGGCAGGGGATGTGGGTGAGGCACAGAGTGAGCCTGCAGGGTTCATGGGCTGGGGATGTGGGTGTGCTGGAGTGAGCCCGCAGGGTTCATGGGCTGGGGGATGTGGGAGTGCTGGAGTGAGCCCAAGGGAGTTCATGGGCAGGGGATGTGGGTGTACTGGAGTGAGCCTGCAGGGTTCATGGGCTGGGGGATGTGGGAGGGCAGGAAGGCTCCATGGGGGATCTGGGCAGGCTGCAGCCATGGCCTGAGGCCAGCAGGGTGAGGGTCAGCCAGGCCAGGTGCCAGGTGCTGCCCAGGACACCGTAACCCATGGAACGCTCCAGGCTGGGCAGGAGCAGCTGGAAAGGCCCTGGGGTGCTGGGGACAGTCTGGACATGAGCCCAGGTGTGCCCAGGTGAACAAGAGGCCGATGGCATCTGGACTGTATCAAAAGCAGTGTGGCCACAAGACCAGGACAGGGACTGTCCCCTGTGCTGGCCCTGCCGAGGGACCACCTCGAGGGCTGTGTCCAGTGCTGGGCCCCTCAATGGACAAAAGACCCTGAGGGGCTGGAGCGTGTCCAGGGCAGGGAATGGAGCTGGGAAGGGGCTGAGCCCCAGGAGTGGCCGAGGGAGCTGGGAAAGGGCTCAGCCTGGAGAAAAGGAGGCTCAGGGGAACCTTGTGGCTCTGCACAGCTCCTGCCAGGAGGGGACAGCCGGGGGGGTCGGGCTGTGCTCCCAGGGAACAGCAACAGGAGGAGAGGGAACAGTCTCAGGCTGGGCCAGGGGAGGCTCAGGTTGGATATTGGGGAAATTCCTTCACTGAAAGAGTGGTCAGACGTTGGTAGGAGCTGCCCAGGGAGGTTTGGAGTCACTGTCCCTGGAAGTGTTCAAAACCCAAGCAGACACAGCATTTTGTGATGTGCTTTGGAGTCCATGGGGGTATTTAATCAAAGGTTGGAGCTGATGATTTTGGAGGTCTTTTCCAACCCTAATAACTCTAGGATTCTATGCCAAGAGCAGTTTTTGAGGACTCCCCCAGCTGAGCTGCTGTGGGAGCTGTGGGGTGCAGTGCAAACCTGCCCAGCTCTGTCCCTCTGAGCTCCAGTGTCCCCAGGCTTGGGGAAGGGCTGGTCCCTGTGCCACATCCGTGCCCTGCAGTGCAGCTCGGGCTGAGCCACAGCCTCTGCAGCTGCTGATGCTCCTGAAAATGAGATGGACTCGTGTAAGCCAACCCTGCAGACAGATACACTTTCACCCAGCAGCTTCCCCTCCATTTTCCTGCTTGTTCCCCCTCATTTTGTGAAAGCTTGTGGGAGTTGTTTGCTGGCTCCAGGAGCAGCTGGGAATTGTGTGTCCTGCCCACATTATCCCAGGCAATCAATCCAGAAAGGAACAGAATGGAACTTCTTTTTTAAAATATATTTTTGAGTACTGTAGAGCAGCTTAGTGCATGATTTTCTTGCTGTATGACTCCCATATTTTTTATCTGTGAAGAAATGATGTATTTTTACATAAGGAATGATTCACAGAAGAACTGGAAGTAAAGAGCCACAGGTTTGTTGGGTTTTCCTTCCTGTTGCTGTGTGGGTGCAGGAATGGGACATTGATGTCATTATGCTCAAGAGCCAGATGTCAAATTTGTTAATTAGGAGCAATTTACATACCACCCATTGTCCTTTTGCCCTGAATAATGTGAATTTTGTGGTTTATCTGTTGCATGAAACCACATTTCTTTAGGTTTCATGTCCTTGGAGTGTCTTGCACAGCTGTGCAGCCACCAGGTAAAGTTTGGGATCACAGTGTTCCCCGTGCTGCTCTTCCCATTGGGGCTAAATGAGATTTTGCTTGGAGGTTCCCACAATGGAGCAGAGGGCACAGAGCAGCTTTAAGGACTTGTTAATGGGAGAAAAATGGGAACATCAGACTCACAGTCTGTGGATTTGTTAAGTGTTTGTGTGCCCACTCTTTGGAAAATGGGAGGATGATTTCCCTCCCAGGGAGAGGACTCTCTGGCTGGTGGTGTAAAGGATCTCCTGCCCACCATCCCTGTAATTCCTTATTCCCTGGGGAGAAGCAGGCGAAATTCCAGTTCTCCCACTTGTCCCCTTTTCCCTCTGGAGCAGAGGTAGGGTTTGCCCAGAGACCTGAGCTGCCCATTTTTCCCACATTATCCAACTGCTGGGCAAAGAGGGAACATCAGCGGGGCCTCTTTTAGTTTTAAATTGGTTTCAGTCATGATCTCTTTTTCCCCCTTGTTTTTTGGGGTTGGTTTTTTAATTGGAAAGAAGGCAGTGGTTCAGACCTGGCAATGCTGTTCTAACTAGCCTGAAATCAAAATATTCTCCACGTTACTCTGAGGCAAGATCTTGTCTTGGCATCGCAAATAATCTGACAGGTTTATAAAGGAATTCACTCAGCTCACCTGATCTTGACATCCCAGCACTCCGTGGGCACGGGAACACCTCAGGCTGGGCTGTCAGCCCTGCAGGAGCACATCTGGCATGAAAATGAGCCACAGCCCTCAAGCAAATCCCTCTTAACTGGGTTTAACTGGGAGGAATCCGAGTGTCTGGAAGTAGGGTGTTCACCTGGAGAAGGGAAGGCTCCAGGGAGAGCTCCGAGCCCCTGGCAGGGCCTGAAGGGCTCCAGGAGAGCTGCAGAGGGACTGGGGACAAGGCATGGAGGGACAGGACACAGGGAATGGCTTCCCACTGCCAGAGGGCAGGGGTGACAGGGACCTTAAAGCTCATCCCATTGCCCCCTGCCATGGCAGGGACACCTTCCACTGTCCCAGGTTGCTCCAAGCCCTGTCCAGCCTGGCTTTGGACATTCCCAGGGATGGGTGAGTCTGCCTGGAACACTGGGAAATGTTTGAATTTCCCAGTAATTTGGTTAAAACACCAGCCCATCCCCCTGGTTCACACTGGGATGCAGTTCTGGCTGGGACAGCTCGGGGGTCCCACACCTTTCCCTGCTCTGGGGTGAGCTCAGTCCTGGTTCCTGACTCGGGATAGCTGCACGTGTCCCTCAGGGCAGGGCAGGTGATTCCTCCTGAGAGGAGGAGAGAGGATCCCTAGGAGCAATTGTGATCCCCTTCCCACAGGAATCAGCCTGAGCAGCTGAGTGTTACTGATTGGGAAGGTCTTTGCTCCTGGTGAATAATCCCAAAAGCAGCTTTCCCTCGGAAGTTCCATGGTGGGATCTGGTGCATCTTCATCTCTTGTTTCACTAATGTTCCTTGCCCCCGTGTGGTGACCCTGCCTGGTTGTGTCTCTGGCAGACCCCTTCGGCATGCACAGAGGGGAGAACCTGCCGGATCTGTCCTTCCCCGCGGACATGAAGAACGTGCCGCTGTTCCCGGGCCACGCTGACACTCCCAGGGACATCCTCGGTGAGCTCCTCCTGGACATCCCTCCTCAGCTGCCACTGGGGACTTTTCTCTGTTGACTCTCACGTACTGAAAATTAAGGTCCTAAGTTCATAAACCTTTTTTCCTGCTCTTGTTTTCTTGGCTAAAGCCCAGATACTCATGAGCTGTTTCCACAAAGTGCTCCTTGGCATTTGAACTTCTGGATTATTATATTAATATTGGATTATTAAGGGATTACCAGCAGGAATTCATGGGAGCAGAAGCAGAAATCCAAAGGAAATAATTTGCCTGTGTTTACTGTCTTACACCTTGTTAGAAAGCTCTATAAAATACAGCATTTAGGGTTGGTGAAGCAGAACAGATTTGATGCAGATTTATCTGAGCTGCTGCTGAGCAGAACAGCCCAAGTGTTGTAGGACTTGAAATTTAGGAGAGGAGTCGTTAGGGCCGGTGATTAACAAAGGGTTTTTAATTCCTTAGCTCCACATGGATCTATGATGGCACCTGAGCAACCTTTCCTGGGGTCCCTGTATTCCCCTGCAGAGGCCCTGGACCCATCAGCCTTCATCGGCCTGGAGTCAGGCACAGAATTCCTGCCAGGAAAAGCAGGTGAGAAGCAAATGTTCTCTCTTCCTGGCTGGGTTTGGAGGGTTTGCAGCTGGGAGATCCCAGTTTGTGAGTCCTAAAGAATCTTGGTGGGAAGTTGATACATAAAATGAGTCAAGAATAGAAAGTTTCCTCTTGGCATTGGCAGTTGTTGGTTCAGGGTGTTGCTCTGGTGTGAGGCCCTGGCACAGGTGCCCAGAGCTGCCCCTGGATCCCTGGCAGTGTCCCAGGCCAGGCTGGACAGGGCTTGGAGCAGCCTGGGACAGTGGAGGTGTCCCTGCCATGGCAGGGGTGGCACTGGATGATCCTTAAGATCCCTTCCAACCCAAACCGTTCTGGGGTTCTACGTGAGGAGATCACAGCACAGCTGAGGTTGGAAGGAAGCTTTCCCAAACTCTCTGCTGAGACAGGGCCACCCAGAGCCACTTGCCCAGAAGAACTGAGGAAAGAAACTCCTCTTTTGGGTCCTGGGCTCAGTTCTGCTTATAACTCTTCTCTTATCGGAGATTTCTCTCCCAATAATTGTGCAAGAGCAGGATGTTCTGGTACCTCTCTTAGAGGGAATTGAAGTTACCTGAGGATGAATTCCCAAACCAACAAGACCTTCCACTGGGAGAGTAAAATCCGTGTGGGGTCAGGGCTGGACTGAGTGTGTTTGTTTCCCACAGCACCTGAAGAATACTGGATGGGAGCTCAGCAGGACATGAAGGGACCAGATACCTCTTTCTTTGTTGAGCCACCAGGTAAGAGCAGTTTGGAGCTGACCTGCAGGAGTGTCAACAGAGAGTTCCTGGGCAGCAGAAGCAGCTCCTCTCCTGGTCTGTCCTGCAGAGGAGCACGAGGCTGTGACAGAGCCCAGTGGGCCCTGACCAAGGACAGCACTGTTTCTGCTGCTCCAGTCAATTTAGAATGGAAATGCATCTCTGAGGGTGGGAATGGCTTCAAACTGAAAGAGAGCAGGGTTGGATGGGATATTGGGAAAGAATCCTTCCCTGTGAGGGTGGGCAGGCCCTGGCACAGGTGCCCAGAGCAGCTGTGGCTGCCCCTGGATCCCTGGAATGTCCAAGGCCAGGCTGGACAGGGCTTGGAGCAGCCTGGGACAGTGGAAGGTGTCCCTGCCATGGCAGGGGTGGCCCTGGATGAGCTTTAGAGTCCCTTACAAGCCAAACCTTCCTGGAATTCTACAATTATCTACAGATTCTGGTCACAGTTAAATCTTTGAAGCTCCACTGGGATATAATTCCATTGGGGAGTCATGTGTCTTTCAAAACTTGACCCATAAAGGGATCTTTATTTCAATGAAGAAGCTGAGAACAGTTTAACCCTGGTCGTGGGTAGAAAGTGTTTCTAGAGCTGGGGGTGGGACTGGGAGGGTTTGTAGCACAACACTCCCCAACTTTGTCCTTCTCCCGGGGTTCAAGACTTTTCCTGGGTGCTGCACAAATGCCTTCCCTGGGAATGGGCAATCAAAGCCGATGTTCTCTGAGCTGCTGGGGATGCTGAGGGAGGAGTTCCCTGCCCAGGCTGGCTGAGGCAGCACTCTGGGAATGTCACCCATGTGCCAGCAACTCCAGGCAGGAGCCATTGCCAAGCCCTTTCCAGGTGCTCACCCCTGCTGGTTCTGTTTCCCAGTGCCCCCCGCAGCCATGGAAGCAATAAGGACGAGTCTGCCCGAGAGCCCCACGGCAGCAGCACCTGGAAACGTTCCTGCTGCTCCCACAGCATTCCCAGGAGAGGCTGGAGCCACTGATGGACCAAAGGGTGCGGCCCCAGGTAAATCCCTGCAGCCTGAAGGTGGAGCAGGGCTCAGCCCTCTGGGAGCGAGCTGTGCTGGTGGGAAGCCATGGGATTGCCTCTGCTGAGGGGAGCACAGAAAGGGTTAACAGATCCTGCTGTGCCTGCAGCTTTGGGACCCCTGGGGAGTGCTCAGTTCCTGAATCAGTGCAGGAGCTCATTCAGTGATTCTTTGCTGGCTCTGAACTTCAGCTCCAGGAGAATCCTAAGAACAGGGAATGGTTTGGTTTGGAAAAGCTCTGAGATCACTGAGCCCAGCCCTTCCCCAGCAGTGCCACCACTGACCAAGGCCCTGAGTTTTAGATCTATACGGGTGTACCTTTAAACCTGTCCTTTTTAAAGACTCTCTTAAAAAAACCCATTTTCAATGTATTTATACACAGACTCTTAGTACCAGTCGTTATCCAATTTCCTAATGCTTTATCCCACTCATTTCATAATTCACCAGGGAACATCCATACTGCTTTTAATACCTATTTATTTACAGTCTTATTCATGTGTAAAATCACAATCTTTATGTTTTCTTTTGGAGAAGATCATGATGTCATTTAAAAAACCCACAACAAAATCAAACCCAAATGAGGGCTGGTTCATAATGGATCTTTTTGGTTTGGTTCACTAAAATATTTGTTTTATCTAAATGGATCCTCAAGTACCATTTTTAAAGGGACTTTTTCTATTTTCCTATTTCTTTCCAGCTTCAGTTTAAATCTCTAATTTAGATTTAATACGTTTTCCATTGGCTGGGGAGGATATTTTTAGATGTGACTCAAAAAATCAGTAGAAATGTTATTTTTTGGTAGCATCTCCTCAGCAATAGATGGGAGATATTCAGGGCACTGAGCTGCAGGACACAGAGGGGCAGAGCTTGGGGCTGTCGAGATGAGGAGCTGCAGAAGAGAAATCCAGGGCTTCTGGCACTGATCATTTGGAAAAGCTTGCCTCTGGACATCCAAAACATTAAACAAAAACTGACTGAGAAACCTCCTTTAGGGGCATTTTAGGCAAATAGGAGCTTAAATGCAGAGGTTTGATTGTGCTGTGAAGTGACAAATGTTGGTTTGGAACTACCAGCTCAGTGTTAGGAGATACTGTGTGAAAAATGAATGAGGCCAGTTCGAAGGAATAGAGGGAATTTGGGATTCATGGGATGATTTTTGTGTCAGGAGTGCCAGAGCTTCTGCTCGAGCACCAAACCTCCTCAGGAGCACAAACCATGTTTAGAATGAAGTGTGTGGCTTTGGAGTGCATCAGGACTTTTCCTGCTCTTGGAAAACCCGCTGGGCTCACCTGCTGATTCCACATTTTCTGTGTCCCACAGCAGAGGGGAAAACAGGTTTCCCAGGGAAGCTGTGGCTGCCCCTGGATCCCTGAAGTGTCCCAGGCCAGGCTGGAGCAACCCGGGATGGTGGGAGGTGTCCCTGCCCATGCCAAGGGACTGGAACTGGAACGTTTTTAAGGTCCCTTCCAGCCCAAACCATCCCGGGCCTCTGTGAAGCTCCTCGCTGTCATTCCTGTCTGGGCTCTGCTGGAATGTGCTCCTGGCAGAGGATCCAGCAGCTCTGGCCCTTTGCCAGCGGGGTGGCATCACAGAGGTTTTGAACAGAAACTGTCCATCCTTGGCTCCGCACGCCGGGAGCAGATGGAGTCCCGTGAAGTCAGGGCTGCAAACCAGACCCGTGGGCTGCAGCAGGAAAAGCTCTTGGATCCAGCAGGGACCTCAAGGCTGGAGCACCTGGAGCGCACTGGTGGGAGGGGAGGGAGTGACACCCTCATCTTCCCCAGCCATTAGCCAGGCCAGGGCTCTCCATTCGGATTTTCCCTGATTTCTGCTTTCCCTGCTCCTGCCAGGCGCAGCCTCAGTTCCCGCCTGCGACGCCGCAGCCCTTCCTGCAGAAAAGGCTGGGGCTGGCCCTGCCGGAGACACCAAAGCTGCCCAGGCCCTGGGGGCTGCACCTGCACCTTCAGCAGCAGCCAACCCCTTCCAGGCCACCGATGTGGGGCTTTCTCCTGCGCCTGAAGCCAACCCTCCCAAAGGTGTCAATGACGTGTCTGCCCCGGGGACAGAGCTCGGCTTCGCCCCAGCACCAGATGCTGCATCCCACCATGGGCTGGATTTGGGGTTTGCCCCAGCAGCAGGCATGGAATCCCACCATGGGCTGGATTTGGGGTTTGCCCCGGCAGCAGGCATGGAATCCCATCAGGCCATGGATTTGGGGTTTGCCCCAGCAGCAGGCATGGAATCCCATCAGGCCATAGATTTGGGGTTTGCCCCAGCAGCAGGCATGGAATCCCACCAGGCCATGGATTTGGGGTTTGCCCCAGCAGCAGATGGAGAACCTCACCATGCCTTGGATTTGGGATTTGCTCCAGCAGCAGATAACAAACCTCAGCATGTTACGGGCTCTGAGTGTGCCCCAGCCCCAGAAGTGAACCATCACCACGCCCTGGATTCTGGACTTGCTGCTGCAGCTCCAGCCAAGCCTCTCCCTGCCCTGGATCCCGGGAAGGTGTCCGAGGAAGCCCAGCCTGTCCCTGCAGCAGCTGCCCCCAGGATTGCTGTGTCTGGGGAGCTGTTGCCATCCGAGCCTGCCCTTCAGCAAGACAAGGCTCCTGCAGGTGAGTGTGCCCAAATCCCAGAGTTCCGCTCACAGATAATTCAGGTTGGAAGAGACCTCTGAGGCCAGCGAGCCCAGCGTTGATTGGCTTTGCCAGGAGCACCTTGAGGAGAGCTCAGCTCTGCTCTCAGCAGACACAGGAAATGCTTCACGGGGATTCTTCACTAACAAGACATAAACCAGAGGTTTTTAATGATGTTTTACATTTTCCTTGGGCGGTGCTGAGTGGTTTAAGTGCAGCCATGGAGATGTGCTGGCTTGTCCTTGTTGGTGCTTGGCTTTGTGTCACCACCATCCTCAGCTCTCACTGAAACCTCTAAATCCTGTAGGATACAGCTGACAAACAGAGGTCCTTGAAAACAATTTCTCAAGAGACTGATAGGCTCTGTTGATAATTTTGGGACCTTTCCTTGGGATGGCTGTGGGTGTTGAAGTGGTGGGATGGGCATTTGGTTTTCCAGGCAGAGGTTTGTTGTGCTGTGTGGATTTCTCTGGGGACAACATCCCTCTGGAGAGAAAACTGCCCTCCAAAATTATATTTATTCTGTATGTATATTACTAAAATGCAGCAGATAGTCCTGGGCAGAGGCAGCATATGTGGATTGATTGTGGATGGAGTTGGAGTGAGATATTTTTTCTTACCTTCTAATACTCTTTAGTTCAATGATGAGGATAAATTTCAAGAGAAGTTTTAACAAAAAAACCCAAAGCACTGGAATGTAGTGACTGAGCGGCCCAGGTGGGTGAATGAAAGAGGCAATATAAGACAATACAGAAAGGTAGAAAGATCCTAAAAACCAGGTTTTGAAAGTGAGGAACCCCTTAAGTTCCTTGTGGAAGATAAAAATTAGGTGGGGGAATGGTTTTTATCTTATTTAAACAGATCTGAGTTTAAAATTAAGATTTTTTTATTCTTTACATTCCATCCACAGAAACAACAGCAAAGGTGGAAGCAGAATCCAAAGTCCCAGAAATTAGTGTGGATCACTCCGAGAAGATGAAGGACAGGAAACCTCCCCCGAGCCCCCCGGCCGAGCACCTTCCTGGGAAAACCAAACACCAGCCAGAGGCAGCAGGTGAGGAATGCAGCCCAGAGCAGAGCTGGGCTCGTCCTGCCCCACACAGGCACTGCCCCACACGGGCCCTGAGCAAAGGAAAGGCCCCAGAGTGGAATTTCAGCTTTTTCGTGTGTGCTGACACGGGGCTGTTATTCACAGTACTTGTCCTTTTCTTCCTCATCCACGGTTGTTGTACCAATGTCTGTCATCATTTTCCTTTCTATTTGAAATTTAAATAAAATTAATTACAGAGAGAACTGCTCTCCCATGTAATTATGCCTTACAAATTAAAACTGGGTGTAATTATGCAGTGAGGAATGTTGTGGTGTCTGTGTGGATGTATTGTAAGGTATAGATGAATACAAGATGATCAGCATTAGCCAGGGACTCCAGGCTGATCATGGAGTTCACTCTGGATTTGAATTCCCAGTGGGAAGCTGGGATAGTCTGAATTGGGTTGATTACAAAGAGGAAAAAACGCAAACAAATCCTCACCCTGAGACAGCCCCTGCTTCGAGTTCTACCCCCACCTTGGCATGGCTGCAAAATATAAAAGTGCTGCTTAAATGGGATTGTGAGGAGATGAAACAACCATGTCTGTCAGCTTCGTTGCATTAAACACAAAATTAACCCCTTTCCAAGGGCTGGCCTTGAGCTGCAGGCTGCCTGTACTCCTGAGACCTGAAGCTTTCTGTTCCTGTCTTTCATCTTCCAGTTCCAGCAGAAGCAAAAGGAGCACTGGAAAATAAAGCCCTTCCAGAAAAATCTGCTCCTGCTGAGAATGGAGAGACACAAAAGGAGGAGGCTGAGCACAACCACGTCCAACACGCGGAACCTCAGGAAGGGAAAACTGTGCCGGAGCCCACAGGTAGGACATAAATCATAACATAAATAATAATTCCATTGCCTCCTGGAATTCTCTGGGAACTGTTCACCTTCTCCTCCTGGCTGTGGGGCCACCTGGGCAAGCAGAAATGTCTTTGTGTGGCTCTGCGTTCCTGGTGCTGGGCTCACCCTTGCCCTCGGATCCCTGCCCTCTCCAAGGCTCTTTTCCTCCATATTCAAACTAAAAGCCCAAATCCGTGTGCTCTGAGTGCTTTATCACTGGGACTGGCTCACAGCTGTGCTGGAGGATTGCAAAGCTCCTCATCTCTGTGCCATCAGCACTGGCTTTTATTTTGGTATTAAAAAGGACCATTAATTCTTACGAGGCTATTCCCAGGGAGGATCTCCTTCCCAATCGAGCTGTGTAATTACCACAGGAAGATGTGATTTTCTCCTGCTCCACTGACCCAGCCTCCAGAGGAGCTGGTGCTGCTCACACTTGGCGTGGAGGAGGATTTGTGGGCCAGGGCTAAGTGACAAATGACTGCTCCTCTGCTAAAACTCATCTGAGGGATCCCCAGGGACACAGCAGGTGACCTTGGGACAGAGGTTCTGCCTCCCACTGCTTCCACCTTGGGTGCTGGGGAAACTTGGCTCTCCTGCCCCCATCTCTCTTCCCATCTTCCCACTAAACTTCTGTTTTCCCACTCTGGAAGGATGCCAGCCAGAGATATAAAAAGGCTCTCTCTGCTCTTGTCTTGCTGAGACAAAATGGATCCTTAATGCATTTTTTAAAAAGCAATGGCATGTCCTTACAAGAACTGGTGCTTTTTGGTGGGCTAGGAGCCTGTGTCAGGACTTGTGTTTAAATAGCACTGATGGATGGATTTGGGGTAGATTAATCAGGTGTTGGGGTAAATACCTACCCCAGCCCTCCTGGGGTGGCTCTGGTGTGGTACCAGTGCTGGGAAATCCTGCACATCTGACTCTATGGCCCAAAAGCACAGAGATAGTGTATTTATTATTTCTTTTATCAAGCCAATAGTGGCCTCGATGTTTGAGCAGGCTTCCTGTATTCCAGGTCTTCCCACTGCACAAGTCAGGCAAGCTCCCAAATCCAGGGACCGTGGGTTTGGCAGAGCAAAACCTGCCCCAGTGCCTCTCACAGATGTGCCAGAGGAGCATCCTGTAGGTCTCCCACAGCAGAAGAGTCCTGAGCCCAAAGCAGATCCCTGTTCCACAGTGGAGCTTGGCTGTGGTGCTGGAACATCCCCTCGCTTTAGGGTTCCACACAAAAAGGCCACCAATGTCCCCACGGAGCCTGTGGAGAGCTGCAGAGATCCCCCCCGGGAAAACTGGGATTTGGAAGGTGCCGTTGTGAAGAAAAAGAAAAAGAAACCGAAACAAAGGAGGAACCAGCTGCCCAGAGGGATGGAGTTCTGGGATGAAAACGGAGCAGCCTCCAGAGCTCCCCGGAGCGCTCCCTTTGGGGGGGAATGGCAGAGCCCAGGGGTGAGTCCCGGAGCGCCCGCAGCTCGCGGGGAGCAGCCCCCGGCCTCGGGAGGCAGAGCTCTGGATGTGCCTAAGGACGCTAAAATCACACCTGGCAGTCACATCCTGGATGAGCAAAACGCCCTCCCCGTGCCAGCCCCGGGCCAGCAGGCCCCAAAATGCGGTGTGGTGGGTGCCAAAGCCACGGGGGAAACGAAGATGGAAGGAACGAGAGATGACAGCTGGACGCTGGAATCCAAAGGCAAGACCAAAGAGATTCCCTCGGAGCAGGGGGGCAAGGCTGAGGTGGGGGAATCTGCTACAGCAAAGGGACCCACCAAGCCCATGGAGAGAGATTCTCCCCAAAAAAACGAGAAGAGGGAGGATAAGGAGTCAAAATGTGCCGACCTGACAGTCAATCTGAGCAAAGCAGAAACTCCCTTGCAGACCAAAGCTTTGGAATTGCCCCTTTCCCATAAAAATAAGGAGCCTAAAACCCCATCTCCAGGGCAGGAAGCACCCACAGACCCTGTCCATCAGCCTTCCCATGGATCACTGGAAGCAGCAGCCAAGAAAAACTGGGAAAAAAGCAAAGGGGTTGGAAAGGAATCCCCCAAACAGCCTCACCCGGAGGCTGCAGCCGTGGACAGCAAGCTCCCTGCAGAGTCAAAGGCAGCTGGGGAAACTAAGTCAGGGTCAGAGGGAGGACTGAAGAGCCCAACAAAAGCTCCTGGGGCTCCTGTTGCAGCCTTAGCTTCACCAAAACCTGAGGCAGTTGCAGCTGTGCAGGACAGAAAAGCCGAGGGTGTTCCTGATGCTCCCAAAGATCCCAGCCCTGGTGAGGCAGTGGGCAGGGGGATGGCAGCAGATTCCCTGCATCCAAACTCAGGGAAAGCATTTACTGCCTTAGAGCAACAGGCTGGGAAAGATCCCAGTTTTACCCATGGCATGGACAGGCCTAAAAAAAAGCGCAGTGAAGGGAAAGTCAAAAGAATTAAAAACTTCTCAGAGCAGATGACGCCCTCAGAGGATGGAGGCAAATTCACAGATGGAGGGAGGACAGATGAGGCTGGAAAAGAAACAGCTTATCCCGAGAATGGCCGAGGTTTTCCTGCCAGAGGACACCCAACAGGCAGCCCTGCCCAGGCTGGTGCTGCAGACAAGCCCAAGAAAAGGGGCAGCGATGGAAGGAGCAAAAAAGGGGAACGAAGCTTTCTCCAGCAGCCTTTCCTTGAGAATAAGGTGGAGCCAGGTAGTTTTCCTGAGGCAGCTGATAGGGTGGAGGAGGGCAGTGATAAGGGCAGAGAGGGGGGCTCTGTCCCTACTGGGGGCTTGCAGGAAAACGCAGCTAAAACACAAAGGCCAATTGAGCTGGGAGGGGAGAAACCAACAGACAATGCTGGGAAAAGTGAGGTGGCTGATTGGGGAGCTTCAGACCAAGCCTTGCTGCTGGAGAGCAGGAGGGAGGAAGGCAAACACGCTGCTCTGGCTGCCACCAGCAGCCCAGCAGAGCAGGTGGAGCTGGTTGGGAAAGGCAGAGAGGCCGGAGGTGCCGGGGACTCTGCTGGGCTCCGTTCGGATGTGCCGGTGCTGGCAGAGAAAGCCAGGAAGAGGAGCAGTGACGGGAGGAGGAAACAGCCTGAGAAAAGCCCTTCTGGGCAGGCAGCTGTCCCCGGTGCTGGGGGGGACAGCAGCCAGGAGCAGGTGGCTGGGAGCAGGAAGGAAATGAGCTTGGGGAAGGAGAAGGGCTCGGGCTCGCACACGGAGAGTGTGACGGAGGAGCTGGGAAAGCCCCAAGCCCAGGGTGGCAGCGGGAGCTTCTCGAAGCAGCCAAATCTGGCAGGCCATAAACCAGAGATTGCAGAGTCAGAAACAGGCAGTGCTAAAGAAACCTGGGCCGTGAGTGAAGGGAAGGAAGCAGACAGATCCCAGCCTCTCCCAGAGCGCAGGGCAGGGATGAGCAGTCCTGCCAGGGAACGGGGGCTGGACAAGCCCAAGGGCAAAAGCAGAGATGGGAAAGGCAAAAAGGCTGAGCGCAGTCCTGAGCTAGGGCCGGGTGACATCTCTGCAGCAGGAAAGGTTCAACAAACTCAGGCTGAGCAGGGCAAGGAGGCTCATTCCAGCGCTCCAGCAGTGCTGCTGGCTGACCTGACTGCTGCTGCCAAGGTGCAGGCTCCTGCTTTGCCTCTGGAGCCAGGGAAATCACACACAGGTGGGGAAGAGAAGCACAGAAAGGCAGAGCCTGACCTGCAGCAGCCTTTTCTGCTGGAGCATAAAGCAGGAGCAGGGATGTTCCCTCCTTTTGGCCTGGAGATCAGTGACAAACCTGAGGCAGGAGGTGCCAGTCCTTGCAGCAGGAATAAAAATCCTGTCCCAGAGCCTCCAGCAGTGTCAGATCCCAGTCTGGCCCCAGTCACTGAGAGATCTAAAAAGAGGGGCTATGATGGAAGCAGTAAAAAGGCTAAAAATGCCTCCAGGCAGCCTCTTCCTCTGGAGGCAAAAGCAGACAGGAGGGAAGCACAGCCTCCTGTGGGATCTGGGCTGGAATGTGGGATGGAAGACACAGATTTTGTAGATGAAAACAGAAATATTAAAACCATTCCCATTGGCCCTCAAAGGCTTTGGAATAATAAAGGGAGTGACTTCAAATCGGTGGCTCAGAGCACAGCAAGTGGCCCTGGTGCTGTGGGTGATGCTCCCTGTGGCTCCCCAAAGCAGAGGGATGGGGGTGCAGGGTCTGGGGGGCTTCCTCCTCCTCCTCCTCCTCCTCTGGAAGCTGTGGCAGAGAAAAGCAGCAAAGAGCCTGGCCCTGGTGCTAAGAAGGAAATGCAGACCCAGAAATCTCCTGAGCAGCCCATCAGTGTGGGGCACAAAGAGCCTGGAAAAGAGGATTCACAGGAGGAGGGGAAAAGCAGACAGGCTGCTTCCCGGGACGGTCAGTCCAAGGACAAGAGTCACCTTTCTCCTGTGGCAAAGGTGGACGATACAGAAATAAAAGGCACTGATAAAAAGCACAGCACTGCCCAGGCTCCCTCGGAGGCGGCAGGTCCAAAGCACAGAGCGGCCTCTGGAGCCACCGAAGGGACGGGGACACCAGAGGCCACCGTGGCCTGTGCACACGAGGGCACAGGGAGCCTTTCCCCAGCCCCTGCAGGGACTCCTGGCACTGTGTCCCAGGCTGTGCCAGCAGCTGGCATGGGCAGGAGAGCCGGAGAGGCTGAGCCGGGCGGGGGCACGAGGAGCGAGCAGAGCTCACCCCAGCACCACGGCACTGAGCCCCAAAGTGCCCAAAAACAGCCCAAAGAGAGCAGAAAACACCCCCCTCAGCCTGCACAGGAGGGCCCTGCTCGGGCTGGGGACGCCCTCCTGAAGGATGCTCCTCGTGGTGGGGACGTGCTCCTGAAGGACACTCCAGTGTCACAGCCTGAGGCTGAGACACCTCAAACCGCCACCAAAGAAAAGGATTCTCAAACCACCACCAAAGAGAAGGATTCTCAAACCACCACCAAAGAGAAGGATTCTCAAACCACCACCAAAGAGAAGGATTCTCAAACCACCACCAAAGAGGAGGATTCTCAAACCACTACCAAAGAAAAGGATTCTCAAGGCATAACCAAAGAAAAAGAATCTCAAGGCATAACCAAAGAAAAGGAATCTCAAGGTACAACCAAAGAGAAGGAATCTCAGGCCAAAACCAAAGAACGAGAAACTCAAGATGCAAATAAAGAAAAGGAATCGCAAGAAACAACTAAAGAAAAGGAATCTCAAGATAGAACCAAAGAAAAGGAATGTCAAGACACGAGTAAAGAAAGAGAAACTCAAGACACAACCAAAGAAAAGGAATCTCAGGACACAACCAAACAAAAGGAATCTCAGGACACATGTAAAGAAAAGGAATCTCAGGACACAACCAAAGAAAAGGAATCTCAAGAAATAACCAAAGTAAAGGAATCTCAGGACACAACCAAAGAAAAGGACTCTCAAGAAATAACTAAAGGGAAGGAATCCCAAGACACAGCCAAAGAAAAGGCATCCGAAGCCCCACGCAGGGAAGCAGAAGAAGGATGTGAACAGAAAGCTGTGAAGGAGGCAAAGAAGGAGAGAGTGATGGCAGCAGAGCAGCTCAAGGGCTACATGAGACCCACCAAGGCACGAGGGGTGGCAGCCCTGGCGGCCAGGCCTGCCCTGGACAGAGGCAGCCCCCGGCAGCCCCGAGCGGGCACAGCGCCGCGGCCCCGGCCGGACAAAGGTGTGTGTGTGTGCCCAGGGGTGCAGCGGCACACGCTGCCCGTCCCTGCCTTGGCATGAGCCCGAGGGCATTCCCAGCGTGGCATGAGGGGGTTTGGCTGCTCTGGGGCTGCTTGCCTGGCTCACGGTGCTCCTGCCCCGCGGTCGGAGCTCTGGCAGCTCGCTCCGAGTTCCAGAGCTCTGCGCTGGGCTTTATCCCTTCAGATGAGTTGTGCACAGATGTAGGATATTGAAGCAAATATTTTGGGCGTGAAGCTGCATTGGCTTCTGTCCCCTCGGGCTGGAAGTGGCCTTGAGCTGTGCAGTGACAGCGGTCACCATGACCCTGCTCAGGGATGGAGGACTCCAGGGGCAGGGGATGCTCTGAGTCTGTGTTTGCAGGACTTGGGTTTATCCCACTCACACCGACTGCATCCCCTTTTCCTTCTGCAGTTGATTTGGCTTAAACCTCCTCGAACCACTTCATCCACAAAATGTGTTTCCTTCTAGAACAAAAATCTTTTCCAGAGCAGCTCTAACAAAACAATGGCAGGACTGATGTAAATTTTGAGACTTTGGATGGGCTGGTCAGCATCCAGGGCTGGTCATCCTGGCTGTTCTCCAGGGAACGAGGTCCCTGTGCTCATTGGAAATGAGCTGGAATTCATCCCATAGAACTGAAACAAGTTCTTAGAAACTTTGAAATATGGCTAGAGATGAAATTAAAAATATTCTTGTACTTGTGCTCATTCTAAAGCTTCCTCAGAAAGAGTTGGCATCTCTGTGAACTGCACTCTGCCGAGATGGGCCGGGAAGTTTCTCCCTGCCCTCAGGTGCTCTCCGTTTTTGCCTTGTCATCAGGCATGAAAGTTTGTTCCTGTTCCTGCAGAGTTTCTCGCTGCCAGTTTGCATGATGCAGCCACTAACTCACCAGACCCCGAGCTCCAGAGTGCCTTAACATGCTGCTCAGGTTTTTGAGAGGTTTTGTAATTTTAATGAGTGTTGCATAACCTGAAGTAGTTCTATTTTAGTGGAAGTGGTGTTCTTTGCATGAACTTGTGCCTGCAGAAGTGATGCTCTTTGGTGCATGATGCAACAAAACAAAGGGAAAGCTGAAGGCAGCATCTTTTACAAAACCAACATTTCTCCAAAGCCTTTCCATTGTCTGCCAGGAGTTTTTTGAAAGAAAAGCTCCTCCTGAATATCTCGCACAGGTAGCGCGTGCACGGGATGAAGGAGTCCTGGCTCAGAGTAGCACTGCGGCCTGTGAGTAACTTGGCACATACTTTGCACCTGGAAGTTGTCCTGATGTGAGTTTACAACAGGGCTTTGATAACTTTCCATTGCTTTCATCCTTTCAGCTCTTTGTAGATTCAACAGTTGGTTTGTTGGGGTTTTTAAGAGGAGCTCATGGTGCCTGGTTGGGCACTGCCCAGGCTCCCCAGGGATGGGCACAGTCTGAGGCTGCCAGAGCTCCAGGAGCGTTCGGACAGCGCTCTCAGGGATGCCCAGGGTGGGATTGCTGGGTGTCTGTGCAGGGCAGGGTTGGGTCAGTGATCCTGTGGGTCCCTTCCAGCTCAGGAGGTTCCCTGGTTCCATGGCTGAGCTTGTTTTGGAGCTCTTGTTGCTGTGTTCCCACAGCAGTTTGAGGTGCTTTGCCATCCACACCATCCCAGGGTCGCTAAGGCTGGAGCCCAAGCTGTGCCCAATCCCCACCTTGTCCCCAGCCCAGAGCAGTGAGTGCCACATGCAGGGGTTCTTGGTCACCTCCGGGGACAGGCACTCCAAACCTCCCTGGGCAGCCCCTGCCCACAAACCCAGCTCCCTGACTGAGGCTTTTGTCTCCATTTCCATCGGTGCCTGGCCCTCGATGGAACAGCTGTTCCTGAGCTGCAGACAGCCACAAAGCCTGGCTGAATCCCTCAGTTGGCACCGCTGGTGTGGAAGCGCCCGGGGCTGATCCGAGGCCGGAGCGGCGAATTCGCACAGCCGAGCCGAGCCTGGGAGTCAGTGAAGGGAAAGGTGTTGAGATCCCTGCCCATGGTGACTGTGCTTGTTTACTGACAGAGAATCAGGGAATGGCTCAGCTCGGGAGGGTCCAGCCATTAACCCCAGCGCTGCCAAGGCCACCAGTGAGCCGCGTTCCCAAGGGCCACGTCCACACATTTCATGGCCATGTGCAGCACTGCCCTGGGCAGAGCTGTGGGGGCCCAGGAGGTCATTGGGAAAGTCCAGATGTCACATGGACTGTGTGTCTCCTCCATGTGCCTGTCTGTGCTCCTGTTATGGAACCATTGGATGCTCGGGGGATTTATTTTTAGCTGTTGCCACACCTTGGCCAACACCTCACCTGTGTTTGCCAGGCAGGACTGGGAGGCTCATCCTCCACGCCTGATATCCTCATGGATCCTGGAATGGTTTGGGTTGGAAGGGACCCTAAAGCCTACCCAGTGCCACCCCTGCCACGGCAGGGACACCTCCCACTGTCCCAGGCTGCTCCAAGCCCTGTCCAGCCTGGCCTCGGACACTGCCAGGGATCCAGGGGCAGCCACAGCTGCTCTGGGAATTCCATCCCAGCCCTGCCCACCCTCCCAGCCAGGAATTCCTTCCCAATATCTCATATCTCTGGCAATGGGAAGCCATTCCCTGTGTCCTGCCCCTCCATCCCTTGTCCCCAGTCCCTTTCCATCTTTCTTGTCAGCCCCCTCAGGTACTGAAGCCATTTTTCTTTTCTCCTGATGGGCGGGCAGTGATTTACTTCCAGATTTAGGCATTTTGGAGGATCTCCTGCTAAAGTTCAGTAATGAGATCACTTTAGCCAGGCTCCCATGTCCTACACTGTGTGTTCCAGGATAACAGGATGCTTCCCTAAAAACATCAGCTCCTGTCTGTGCTGCTAAAATAGGTCCCAGCGTTGTCATACAGCTCCCTCGGGAGTCATGGCAACTGTGATGCTGCAGATTCCTCTCCCTGACGGAAGTTGGATCCATCTCCTGTAAATTAGGCCTTGCACACTTCTGTAATTTTATTTTTTTTCTATTTTTGACTGTGCAGCTTAAGAAACGTTAAGGCTGATCATGCAATTTGAATTTAATCCCTTATCCCTTTTTTGGGTTTATTTAAGCTTCTCATTGTTGTATTTTCCACTGGAAGAACTGCCCCAGAGTCTCCTGGAAAATTATTTTATACCTTTTAATGTCAGGAGGCAGCTGAGCTGATAACAGAAACATGACAGGCATATCAGCCTTTACAATGTGACTGAACCTTTGTGTTGCGTTCTGTGTGAATTAAAACTCAAATTGGGAATTAGAGATGACAAGCAGGGTCCTAAATTCTGTGCTTCCGAGGAGATGCCTTGGCTGATGCAGGGCTGGGTGCTGAGGAATGGGCAAGGGGGGAAATGTTGGAAGGTTTTCACTCAGCCAGGGCTGCGCTGTTGGATTCCGATCTGCTGCCACCATCCCCCTTCCCTCTGCTCCTCAAGCTCTGTTTCAAAGGGAGACTTGCAAAAGATATTTTTTCTTCAATCTGTCCTTAAAGAATGGTCGATTTAGAAAAAAGAAATTAATTTGTTTCAGCGTTTGGGGGCTGTATCCTCTTATGGATTTTGATTTGCATAAGCTGTTCAGCCAGGGCCAGCTCGGATCCCTGCGCTGCGGAGCCGAGTGCTGCGGGCAGGGAGCTCATTGCACAACCAGCCTGTGGTGCAGACAGTCTGCTCCTCAATTGCTGCCCCAAATGGGGCTGGAGGGGCCTTGGAGTGCTCATCTCCTGCCTGGATCGCTCCTTGCCTCCCATCCATCCCATCCATCCCATCCCCGTGGCGGCCTCCTGTCGCCAGCCCGTGCCAGGCTGTTGTGCTGCCCATTGCCACAGTCCCCCTGTGGGATGCAGGGCAGATTTCTCAACATTTTGTGTGCAAATCAAATACATTTTAAAGCAAGAAATGCCGACCCCTGTTTAATGACAGGATTTGCTTTGCCTTTACAGCCACAGTGAAGCTCTTGCTGTAAATATTTTCTTTTCTTGCCTGGTTTCCATTATGTGAAGTGTGGCTAGCGTTTGCACAGTAACCTTTCATTTATATCATGTTTGTAGCTCTCCTGTGGGACCCCAAACTGTAATTGGGTTTGTCTAACAGGAGCTCATCAGCTGATTAGCGCTGTGTTAATCAGGGCAGGGGCTGCAGGATGTGTAAGTGCAGCCAGTCATCCTGAGATCATCGCCAATGCACTCGTGGTGGAGGAACTCCTAATAACAGAGCTGCTCTAACAGTGCTTTTGGAATGGTCACAGTGTCATCATATTGCGGCCTGCTCGGTAATTAAAGGCCTGGTAATTGTCCCAGTTGGGTGTGTGAGGGAGCTGAACCCCCACGGTGTCACAGGCAGTTCTGTCAGTGTCACACGGATTTCTGAGACCTTGGCCGTGAGCTGCTTTGCCTGCCCTGGGCTCTGGTGTGGTTTGGTTCAGCTTGAGCAGGAGGTGTTTGGAATTGGTGGTTCTGTCCTGGCTGAAAGGTGAGCTGAGCTCACAGGATGTTTTTCCAGAGGTGCAGCTCGGCAGTGCCAGGTGCTCAGGAGCCTCTGATCCCACAGGATCACACAGTCCCTGAATGGTTTGCTTGGAAGGGACCTCAAAGCTCATTCAAAGGACCTTCCACTATCCCAGGCTGCTCCAGCCTGGCCTGGGACACTGCAGGGATCCAGGGGCAGCCACAGCTGCTCTGGGCACCTGTGCCAGGGCCTGCCACCCTCCCAGGCAGGAATTCCTAATTCCCAATATCCCATCTAACTCCACCCTCCTTGTCCTGTGCCGCAGTCTTCCAGGGCCGCCCAAATCAGCCGTGTCCCACTGCACATGGCCATGTCTTTTCCAGCTGCTTTCCTGCGCTGTTACACCAGCTCCTGGTTCCTCTCCAGCTGGACGCTCCCGTGCCCAGCTCTGCTTGGAACTGGCACCCACCATCCTTGGCCGGGGCTTCCCGAGGTTGATTTCCTTCCTCTATTTTATGTTCCTGCTCATCCCTGACACTCGGGTTTTCAAGAAAAGCTGGGAGCGAAACAAATCCACTTCTGGCTGCAGATTCTGCCAGGCTGAGACTGCTGACCACATTTCCTTAGTGATGCTGTTTAACTGTCAGGGGGAGTCTGAATTCCAAGCCTCTTTCCCTGGCTGATGTTGCCAGTTTGTGGCTTGTGCATCATTCAGTGAACTTTGTGTTGCCTCTTCTCAGTTTCCACTATCAAATACTCCCACATTTACCAAATACTGAGTTGGAAACATTCTGAGCGTGTTTTATTTCTGGTTTTGGCTGATCTCTGATTTTTAATGTAAATTCTAAAGCAGAATTTGATCTGTAAATGACCCATCCTATAAAACATGAGGCTGTATTTAAGGTTTGTGCAACTCCACACCTTTGCAATGTTAAGCTCGCAGTGCAAGGTTCTGATTGTCAGAATCCTAAATATTCCAGTTTTATCCTTTAGCCTGGCTTCTTGCAGCCTGTGGGAAGAAGCGAAGCGTGAGTTGAGCAGGGGTGTCAGGCTGTGTGTGACAGCACAACCTGTGTGTGAGTGTGTGTGTGAGCACAGGGGGCAGTGGGTGTGTAAATCACATTTTCCTGGACACACAGAGCATGTCCTCATGGCTCTGGTGGCTCTGATTGCTGTTCTTGGTAATAACTCTTAATTAGAGACCACGCCAACGATGCTGGCACGGAGGAGCTCATCATCCTGGAAAGTGATGTTGCCTTAGAAACCAGCGCAAGAGGCTGCACAGAAACGATTGTGTTAGATTAAAGCAAAAAAAATCCCAGAGCATTAGCAGGGATAAGTAATAGCTTCGGGAGTGAAGCAAAAATAGAAGCACTAGGCTGATTCATCTGCTGAGGCTGGGAGGCTGCAGATTGGGTACCAGAGCTGACGTGGGATGTAGTGATCTCCGCCCGCTCCGGGGACTGGCGCAGCCCAGTTCCACCTGGAGCAGCCCAGGGAAGGGCTCAGGCATCCCTTGGGGATGGCTGCCCTTGGAAAAGGATCAATAAGAGCATCCCAGTAGATCTGATGGGCTGCAGAGGTGGTTAGTGCTGGGACTGACACCTGGGCTGGGCGTGCTCAGTGTCCCGGACAGGCTCATTTCTGTCGGTTCTACCTGCGAGGAAAGACAGGGTTTAATGAGGATAAATGGATGTGAACAGGCAAAATAGACCCTTCCTCCTCGGGAACAGGCAAAATAGACCCTTTCTCCCTGGGAACAGGCAAAATAGAGCCTTCCTCCCTGGGAACAGGCAAAATAGACCCTTCCTCCTCGGGAACAGGCAAAATAGACCCTTCCTCCTCGGGAACAGGCAAAATAGAGCCTTCCTCCTCGGGAACAGGCAAAATAGAGCCTTCCTCCTCGGGAACAGGCAAAATAGAGCCTTCCTCCTCGGGAGCAGGCTGCTCCCTCCTTCCCACGGGGAGGGAGCGGGGAGCTTCAGGCAGTGGGGGAAGCTCCACGTCCCGAAGGTGGCCCAGGGCCTGATTTACAGATCTTGTGACGATGTCACTGCTCCTGCCTGATGTGAAAGGTGGTGGAGAGCCCAAAGAAGTGGGAAACCCCAGATGTGGTACTTGCAGAGTGTGAAATCTTGCTGCAGGTTGAGCTGAGGGTAAAAGCAGTGGTCGGGGCTCCTTTGAGGGTGTCTGACTCCCCCTTCCAGCCCAGCTCCGCTCCAGTGAGACCCTCCCTTGTCTGAGTCACCTCTCAAATCTGCCCAACCATTTATTCTGAACATCCTCCCACCCTTTCTGGCTCATCTTCATTGACTAGTTTGCCTTTTAATTCTTCGGAGAATTTAAGGTTTGTAGGAATCTAAAGGAGCAGCAGGGACCAACGCTCTGGTGTGAGAGCTGCTGCTCACAGTTTGTGAGTGGCCATTTCTGGCCTTGCTGCAAGGATTTCACAACTACCGTGGCACAGCTTCAGAGGCAGAAAATGAATAAATGGCAATTTAAAACAATTAAATGAGTAGAAGGTGGAGGCTTGGGAACTGGAACTGGGAAGGGATCTGGGAGCAGCATGTGGACAGGAGGAAGCTGTTGGAAAGCTCAGTGCATGAACTCTGCATTACCTCCATTAATGTCCTGAGAGATTAAATACTTAGATGACTTTGGAGATTTTTCATAGCTAAGCATTCTCCTGCCTCTGAGTATCCTAGGTATTGACTGTGGTTCATTTCCTGCATTAGAAAATATTATTTAATAAAGCAGCAGTGGGGGCTGTTAGTGGCTGTACACTGACGTTGAGTCAGGCTTTTCTTTCCAGTGATGCAAATCCCTTCCATGATGCCGGGCTCTGAAGTACCAGCCCCGAAATCAAAGAGGGTTTTCTCCTCTGTTAGAAATGGTAGATGTTTGCTTATTTGAAAAAAAAAAAAAAAAATCAAATGAAAAGCTCCTAGGTGGTTTCAGAGAGGTTTACAGGGCTGCCCTCACTCCTGGGGAAATGCATGAAGGGATCTGTGATGGATGGAGATTTCCTGTAAAAAGATCTTGGTTTGGATTGAGTGAGCAATGGAGGAATAACAGTAATTACATGGGATTAGAGGAATTCAAGGGCTGCCAGATTGGGGAGCACAATCAGTACTTTCAGAGTGAGCAAGTGCTTGCAAACATTAGTCCTACATCAGTGAGGAGGGAGAGCACGAGCCGTGAGCTGAGAGCCCATTTCCCACAGCGAGGCACCTCTGAATATATTAAAGCGGAGAAAAATTGGTGAGGCTCTTTGAGAAGTGAAGGTTGTGGGTGGAACTATTCTGGTTAATTAGAGGCTGTCAGGAAAGATTCATATAACTTACAGTTCCTTAGTCATTGTTTTTAAATATAGCAGTGCCTTAAATCCCAAGCTTAAATACAAGCAGATAAATGTGTGGATTGTAGCATTTCTCACAGCAGGTTCAATTCAGGGGGCGTAGTGGAACTTGCAGGCTCTGGGTATAAAAATACATTTCTCTCAGTTCAACTCGAGCAGGGGAGGCCTTTTCCATGAGCTCTAAGGACATTTTCTCCAGAGCGGAGTGCGTCGATATCCGGAATGGTCGATCTGTTGTGACCCGGGTTCAGAGAGCAAAATCTGCTTCAGTCAAGGATTAAGCCGCACCAGACACTTAAGAATAAAAGATGAATCTGCAGTTTGGTGCTAATGCAGCCTCTGAGCAACCTCCAGCCCAGTTTAGCCAGGGGAATGGTGTCCAAATCAAGAGTCCCAGGTGGAGAAGCCCTGTGGAGGTGCAGGGCACGTCAGAGGTGCTGAGGCTGGGCTGGGATGGATCAACACAAAGTGCGCAGGGCCGGTGTAAAGGAAGTGTGACAGAAAAAATCACCTGCAACCAGGAAAACAAGCAATGAAGTTCTTATTTTTGGCAACTGAGGCACAGGTTTGGCTTGGCTGGTGAATTCTGTGGAGCTAAAGAGGCAGCTGTTTCAAAAACACAGATACGTGGGATTTCTAAATCAGCTAAAAATATTGTAAGATATGTTCATGTTCCAAAAAATATAATTAAAATGAATCTTGCAGTATTTGAGACTCCAGGACCTTTCCGAACATGTCCCATCCCATCCTTTTCAGCTTTGTTCACTTGCTTACGGGAGCGATCCGGTTTGTGAATTGTGAAATCCTCATTACAGCAGGACTTGTGATCGCTGTTGACTCCAAAAGAATATATTAAAATTCACAGAAAACAAAGCCCTTGTGCTGAAAGGGCTCATTCTGCACTGTGCTCTCGGGGCTGGGCTGGGGGGGGGAGCCGTGTTTTGGTTTTGTTCGCGAGGGGAATTGCTGACCTCGGTTCCTGCGTGTTCTTGGAATGGCTCACCAGCAGGAATGAATACTGATCAAAGCATCGATCACAGCGGAGTTGGGCAGAGCGAAAGGACAGGGCGAGATTGCCCCACGCGTGTAAGGAGCCCCGGGGCTGCTCCCGGAGAAAGCCTTCCCGGAGCCCATTAAAGGCAGCCCAGCCCCGGGCCGGGCGCTCGGCTCCCGAGCGAATTCCTGAGCGTTCTCCACAAAAGGATGAAACCTGCCGCTTTCTTTTGAACTAGTGGCTGGCTGCAGCAAGTGAAGGCGACGGCGCAGGGGGTGGGGAGGAAGGACGGGGTTTTGTCACGAATACAGGGGGCACGTTGTGTCGTCACGGCGGCGAGCGCTGCCGCTGCCGCTGCCGCAGCGAGCCGAGCCCGCGATGTCCCTGCCGGAGCAGCAGCCAGCCTCGCTCTCCGCCTACAGCCAGCTGCCCAAGGGCTCCGAGAGCTTCTCGCCAGCCTTCCACCGCATGGAGTCCCCGAAAGACTTCGGCAAAACCGAATTCGAGTGGCAGAGGACCGAGGGGAAGCTTAATGAGATTGGCTTGAACGTGAACTCGGGGGGACCGATTAAGGACGGGCTCGTTAAGAACGCCGGTTTCACGGATGAGGACAAGCTCTGCTTCTTCGAGGGAAAACTAGACAAAGAGCTAAAAATAGCTCAGAAAGACAAAAGAGAAATTGAGGTGCCGGGCAAGAAATACCAGGCGGCTGCAGGTCACCTTGAGAGCTGGTCCTTGATTTCGGAAAGCTTTCCTTCTGCGGAAGGGAGCTTCGCGAACCCTAAAACGACCGATTTTCGCGTGGGACAGGCGGCGGCCGAAAAACCCGGTCCCGGGCTGGGCAAAAATGAAGCCATCACCGACCAAGAGAAAGCCGTGGGTAAGGCTGGGATGGAGACCAAATGCCAGCCGGAGCCAAAGCTGCCCCACGTATCCGTGTCGGAGAGCGATCCCAGCAAATACATGAAGGAGCAGGAAATCAGCGTGTGGAACCCCAATTTCCACCCCGTCCTGCCGAACGATTCGGGGGCTAAAGAAGCAGCCGTGAAAAAAGATGGAGCCCCCGGCTATTGTGTCCTCGGGGTGGTTAATGACAGCTACGGGCAGAGCGGGCTCCCGTCCCCCTCGGCCGCAGCCAAGGCAGCCCCTCCGACCACCACCGTGGAGCTGGCCCAGGATGACTCCAAAAGCAGTGACCTGAGCGAGAGCCCCGAGATGGAGGAGGAGATGGACGAGCAGCTGGGCTCTGAGGGCAGTTTGCTGGCCAGGGCTGCCCACCAGAGGAAGGCGATGAGGCGTGCGATGTCAGAGTGCTCTCACTTGTCGGTGCCCCTAACCCTTAACCTGGCCGATAAATACCCTGAGCCGGTGCTTAGAGAAGACGTCGCCACTGGGCTGCTCTCTCCTAATAGCAGCCTGACCCAGAGCAGCAGCCCCACGGCCGGCAAGCCCAGCGCGCCCATGAAGAGGTCGCTGACCGTGGCGGAGGAGCAGGCGGCCGGGGCCGGGGCCGGGGCTGGGACCGGGGCTGGGACCGGGACCGGGGCTGGGACCGCCGAGCCGAGCCGCCCCGGCACCGGCACCGGGACCGGCACCGGCACCGGCACCGGCACCGCCGCGCCGCCGCACGAGGAGCCGGCGGCCAAGAAGCGAGAGGAGTGCAACGGCAGCAACTCGCTCCGCAAGGAGCTGGGCAGCCCCGGCGCCTTCCACAGCAAGCTGGAGCAAATCCCCGAGCTCGGCGGGCAGGACAAAGAGCGGCAGGACGCGGCGAGCAAGAGGGACAAGCGCGACGGCTCCGAGGCGGCGCCGGGGCCCGGGGCTCCCAAAGGCAAAGGGAACGAGGCGGAACCCGGCAAAGCCGCTCCTCCGGAAAGGAAAGAAGCCGAGGTCAGCAATGTGCAGAGCTCTGCGGCTCCCAAGCAAGGCGATTTAGCACGTGATGGTATGTTAGCAGTTTCTACCTGGCCGGGCAGTGGCGGACAGGAGCAGGGAGCGCTCCGTGCCGGCGGAGCCGCGGGCGGAGGGAGGGCGGAGGATGGGGCACCGGGGAGCGGCAGCGGCCGAGAGCGGAGCGCAGCGAAGGATGGGCTTGGCACCGGTGAAACCGAGGGGAGCTGGGGAGAGCTGACCGCCCGGCTGGTTGCACAGCATCTGCTGCAGCACCGGTTGTTAATGGCGTGTCGGGATCCCAAACCTGAGCCGCGCATTTTCGGATCGGTGGCACCCACAGGGGTCCACACCGATCCCTCCTGCTGGGTCTCCCCTGGGTACCCTCCTGCCACACCCCCCCGAGCAGAGGCACCCCCTGACCACCAGCTGTATTGTCAGAGCGGGGTGATATCAAAGTTAAAACCTTTCAGCCTGTGCCAAAAAAATCTGCGGATTGTGCTTTTCCCGTAAGCTTCTGGCACCTCTTGCTGTTTCTGTTTGAGGGGAGCGCAAGAGTGATGGGTGGAATGATTTACGGAGTTAAGCTCTTCCCGGTGCTGAAATTCAAAGTGGAATTTCCCTGTCACTTTCTGGAAGCTCTCTCCCAAACCCCCCGTTTGAATGGAGCCGTTCCCATTCCTGGGGTCAATAGCAGCTTGTTGTATTCTGTGGGGTTTGTTGTTTCAATAGTGCTGTGCTGTATGAGGTCACTCTTCCCGGATTTAAAATCTGTGAGAAGAGTAGTTAATCTTTGTTCTCCCGCCTGGAACAACCTCTCTGTGTCCCACTTGCCAGCCCCAGCCAGCAATAAACCTGCTTTTTTCCCAGATTTTGGATGCGAGAACGGTGTTTGTGCTTTGTCTGTCGCCCGCATTAACGAGAGGAGAGAAAATGTGTCAGGGGATAAAGACAAAAGATTCACATGAGAATTTTTGCATCCTTTTGTAGCCAGCTGGTTTGTCAGACCCTCCGAGGGCTGATACAGAGTGGAAATGATCACGTTGTCCTGAGAGGGGAGGGTAAAGCCCAGGTGTGCAGAGGGGTGAGCCCCTCAGGTGGAGCCCCAAAACTCTTGGGGTGAGCTGAGCCCTCTGAGCAGGGCAGGGCAGTCCCCGAGGGGCTGCGCTCACACCGCCGTGGATTCGCTCTGCTCTGCTTTGTGGTGTGTGAGTGACACCCCATGGTCACTCGGGTGGCTCTCGCTGCCCACGCCGGGCTCTGGCCATCGCCCTTCAGCCAGCGGTCACTCACCACTGCTGTGCCTAATTAGAGTTCTGCTTTCTCTAATTATTTCTCTAAGATGCTTCAGTTTCCAGCCTCGTGTTTGGGGAGCTGTGGGACGAGGTCTGGGCAGTACAAACCTTCCCTCCATGATGTGCCAAGGTGTCTCACCTTTTCACTGGATCAGAGGAGGAGCTGGGTGGGAAGAGAAATTAAAGCTCATCCAGTGCCACCCATGCCACGGGCAGGGACACCTCCCACTGTCCCAGGCTGCTCCAAGCCCCATCCAGCCTGGCATTCAACACTTCCAGGGATGGGGTGTTGAGGATGGGGAAATTCTTCCCTTTCCATCTCCTCAGTGTTCGCTGGTTCCTCACGGTGGACTCAAGGGACAGATTTTAGCGCTCTCTGGCAGCCGTGGCTGAGGTGGTTGGTGGCAGTGGTGGTGGCAGTGGCGGTGGCAGTGGCAGTGGCGGTGGCAGTGGTGGTGGCAGTGGCAGTGGTGGTGGCAGTGGTGGTGGCGGTGGCAGTGGCGGTGGCAGTGGCAGTGGTGGTGGCAGTGGTGGTGGCAGTGGTTGGCGGCAGTGGTGGTGGCGGCGGTGGCAGTGGTGGTGGCAGTGGCGGTGGCGGTGGCAGTGGCAGTGGTGGTGGCAGTGGCGATGGTGGTGGCAGTGGTGGTGGCAGTGGCGACAGTGATGGTGGCAGTGGCAGTGGTGATGGCAGTGGTGGTGGCAGTGGCAGTGGTGGTGGCAGTGGTGGTGGCAGTGGTTGGTGGCAGTGGCAGTGGCAGTGGTGGTGGCAGTGGTGGTGGCAGTGGTGGTGGCAGTGGCAGTGGTGATGGCAGTGGTGATGGCAGTGGCAGTGGTGGTGGCAGTGATTGGTGGCAGTGGCAGTGGCAGTGGTGGTGGCAGTGGCAGTGGTTGATGGCAGTGGTGGTGGCAGTGGTGGTGGCAGTGGTTGGTGGCAGTGGCAGTGGCAGTGGTGGTGGCAGTGGTTGGTGGCAGTGGCAGTGGCAGTGGTGGTGGCAGTGGTGGTGGCAGTGGCGGTGGCGGTGGCAGTGGCAGTGGTTGGTGGCAGTGGTGGTGGCAGTGGTGGTGGCAGTGGCAGTGGTGGTGGCAGTGGTTGGTGGCAGTGGCAGTGGCAGTGGCAATGGTGGTGGCAGTGGTGATGGCAGTGGTGATGGCAGTGGTGGTGGCAGTGGCAGTGGTTGATGGCAGTGGTGGTGGCAGTGGTGGTGGCAGTGGTTGGTGGCAGTGGCAGTGGCAGTGGTGGTGGCAGTGGTTGGTGGCAGTGGCAGTGGCAGTGGTGGTGGCAGTGGTGGTGGCAGTGGCGGTGGCGGTGGCAGTGGCAGTGGTTGGTGGCAGTGGTGGTGGCAGTGGTGGTGGCAGTGGCAGTGGTGGTGGCAGTGGTTGGTGGCAGTGGCAGTGGCAGTGGCAGTGGTGGTGGCAGTGGCAGTGGTGGTGGCAGTGGCAGTGGCAGTGGTGATGGCAGTGGTGGTGGCAGTGGCAGCAGCGGTGGCAGTGGCAGTGGCAGTGGCAGTGGCAGTGGTGATGGCAGTGGCAGTGGCAGCGGCGGTGGCAGCACATCGGGAGTGCAGCTGTCTCCTCCTGGCCCGAGCAGCGCTGCAGCTCCCGGCAGGCAGGTGGGAGCCGCAGCTCCCCTGGGGTGCTCCCAGGAAGGTCCTGGCTGGAGCCAAGGCTGGCTGGGACACCTGGGGGTGTTTCCTTGGGCTCAGGTCAGACCCTCGTGGTCTGTGTTCACCTGGGCTCCGTTTTCTACCTGAACATCAGAGGGTCGTCAGTTGTTTTGGGAACTGACACATGGCAGGAGTAAAGAGATGTTGGCAGCAAAGGTGGAACAGAAAAACCCCAAAATTACTATATTTGTGCACACCTTCCACGCCACAGAGTTCTCGGGGTGGTGGGGTTTTGCCATCACCTTTCATGTCTCAGATTTTTGGGGGTTTGCTGACATCTTTCAGGGGTTTTTGGGGGGGTGTTGATGATGCCTTTCTTGTCTCAGGTTTTTGGGCGGTGGAGTTTGATGACACCTTTCATGTCACAGAGTTTCAGGGCTTTGCTGACACTTTTCATGACCCAGGTTTTTGGGTTTTGATGATGCCTTTCATGCCACAGTTTTAGGGGTTTGCTGACACTTTCAATGTCTCAGGTTTTTGGGATTGGGATTTGCTGACCCCTGCCCTGACAATGAGGTTTAACTATTATTATTAACAATAATATTAATTAATTAATTAACAATAATATTAATTAATAATAATATTAACAAATTAGCAAAAAGGTTTGTATTTTGGCCAGCTGGGAACCCCAGTTTGGCTTGGCTGGTGAATTCTGTCCAGCTCAAGGGGCAGCTGTTTGAAAGCACAGCTCTGTAGGATCTTTAAATCAGACAAACATTTAAAACCTCATCTGAAGTGGATTGACATGTTTTCCCCAGAGGGGCTGAGCATCAGTGATGGAAAGGTCACTGAGATGGGAGTGCTCCGAGTGTTCTGGCTGGGTTGTGTTTTGCAGATGGTTTATTCAGATTGCCAAGGGTTTTTTAGCATTTGTTTTAAAATTTTGTTCTCACAGTCTTTATTTTACAAGCTTGTTTGTTGTCCTTAAAAGCACAGGTCTGGGTGAGCTGATATATAACCGAGCTGGCAGAGCTCTCACAGGCATGAATATCATAGCATTTTAACTTATTTTCTACTCTTTGGAATTTTGACTCTTAATCTCTGGCATTATCCTCTCCTGGATGCAAACAAAGCAGTAAATGCAGCTGAATGTTTTCTGTCTGTGCAGTTTAGAGAGGATTTTCGGAATGCAAGAGAAACCAGACAGAAATTCCTCAGATGTTGCTGAAAAGCTTTCAAACTTCTGTGCTGAGGTTTTTCCCCTCTCCCCTGTTAATCAGCAGAGAGGTGGTTATAGTAAAAATAACTCCCCCGGGCAGGCAGTGCTGGCTGGAAGGTGGAGCTGCTGCTAAATCCGTCCTTTGCATTTCATTCACGGAAGGCTCAGTTCCGTACCCTGATATCCTTCTCAGCCTTCCCTGCCCCAGGCTCGGCCCTCACCTTGCACATCTCCGTCCAGTCACGAGGCACAGTGGTCAGTGGATCCATTTTCTCTGACAGAAAGAGGATTTTCCTGCTTTTTGTTAATTCCTCTCTTTGCCTGTTCTGTCTGCTCTGGGGTAACGAATTTTGTCACTTGCACTTTTTCTTGTCCTAAAAATAATTCAAAGAGTTGTGCAGCCCGATTGCAATAATTGATATGGTATCTCCACTTAAGGCAGAACTCCCTTGGTTCTGCCCACCCAGGGCTGTGGGATTTTTTTGCTAAATATCTGCTACTCTTGATTTCTTTTAAGGTAATATAGAATTGTACATTAAACCTCTCTTCCTTGCAGACAGGTGGGTGTGGGTGTGATCACAGAATCCCAGGATGGTTTGACTGGAAGGGACCTTAAAGCCCGTCTGGTGATGGCTCATTTATTTTATTCTAGTTTAATTTCCTTCTGACACCTGCCCCGAAGGCGCTCCTGGTCCAACCCCTCGCGTGCCCGCTGAGGGTATTTTAAGCCAGGAGATCCTGGCTGCAGATTAATCCTGATCAGAGCTGAGCCCCAGGAGCTGCCCAGCTCCCTCAGCTCCTCAGGAGTCAAATCTCTGAGCGAGCAGCCCCAGCACTGAGGGCAGGTTGGATCCCCGGTCACAGCGGGAGTGTGTGGGATTGATTGGCATTTGTTTGTGCCCAGTGTCACCTCCAGAGGTGGCACTGCCATAAGTGATGTCCTTCACCAGTGCCGTCACCTTCTGCCTTCTCTCCCTTCCTTGGCATGTCCCTGAAGTGTTTTCTGCTCTGAAACACCAGGAATTCCAGGCTGGCTCTGTCACAGCCATACCAGCTCGGTGTTCCTCAGGAAATCCTCCTGAGTTTCCAGCTCACATTTCTGTAGAATCCACAAGCAAAGTCCAGCACAACTTCCAACTCTCCTGTAGGATTTTTCTTCTCAGCAGAACGTTGTGGTTTAGATGAACACAGAACCCAAGACTCCCAGCAGCAGGGAGGCTGTGAGAGCCCCTGGCCTCAGGTTAAAATTGATTAAATTAATTATGGGGTTAGGAATGTCAGCCCAGCTGCCTGGAAGGGACCAACACTGCAGTGATGGTGGTGGGTGCTGCCAGGCTCCTCACCGCAGGAAATCATGCTCATAATAGGGAAGAAAAGACAAATGACTGCAGCTGCCCCGTGCCTGGTTGGAACTGGGGGGTACTGGGGAACTCAGCCTGGGATTAGGTGGAGCATTAGTGACATTGTGCTTAAGTGTTCCGAGACAGGACTGTCTTTATTTTGCATTTTGAGCAGTGTGGAATAGCAGTTTTGTGCCTTCAGACACTGAAAAGCTGCAGAGGGACTGGGGACAAGGCACGGAGGGACAGGACACAGGGAATGGTTCCCACTGCCAGAGGGCAGGGACAGATGGGATATTGGGAAGGAATTCCTGGCTGGGAGGGTGGGGAGGGCTGCGATGGAGTTCCCAGAGCAGCCGTGGCTGTCCCTGGATCCCTGGCAGTGTCCAAGGCCAGGCTGGACAGGGCTTGGAGCAGCCTGGGACAGTGGGAGGTGTCCCTGCCATGGCAGGGGTGGCACTGGATGGGCTTTAGGTTCCCATCCAGCCCAAACCATTCTGGGTGTCTCTGAATTTTGTGTAAACAGCCCAGGTGTCCCCTGGTGCTGCTCAAGCTCAGGTGGTCACCTGGAAATGTTCTGAGGTTTCAGCAGAGTTCTGAGCAGCTTTAGGGCCAGCCTGAGACAGGAATTCCGGCCCTGCTTCCTCCCTGCTCCTCACTGAACGTCCTGCCTAGGGCAGTGTCAGTTCATGCCCTGTTGGATAGAGATGGGAAGGTCTTTAGGTTGTTCTAGAAGAACAAGTTCTGATGTGGGATTTCCCTTGCTGGGGTAAAAATAGTCTCAACAAGCCTGGAGCCTTAGGTTTACTAATGCAGGCGAAGAGGACATCTGGTTTATTCTCAATTCCTGGTAACGAGGGAAAATGTACACGTTGATTGAGTTGCATTTGGTGCCACAGAAAATGCTGAGCCCTCTGTATTCGGGTCAAGCAGGAGCTGTTGATTTAGCCTTTTCTGGGGAGGAGGGAGCAGCCCAGGGTTGTATTTCTGCCCAAAGGAAGATTTGTTGCATTTGTAGATAGTTTTCTGTGAGAGCCTTGCACAAAAAGGCTTTACCTGAGGCTGCTGGTGGATGCAGGAGGAGCTGGTGCCTCTCCGTGGTTCCACATGGGCAGCGTTTGTTCAGGGCTTGTTTACGTTCAAGAGGGAGAGTAAAGACAAAGATGGTCATTGCCTTATTGCTTAATCTATTTCTCTTAATGGATTTTCAGCTGATGACTCTAATCCCGATGAGAATTATGGAGCTGTTTCATTGAATGATGTTTTAGTTCAGCTTAGCCTGCTAAATATCCCTGGCCGGGGATCTGGGGATGATGCCTGGCCTGGTTCACGTTGGGATGCAGCTGTGGCTCCCTCCCGGAGCAGCCAGCGGGGGCAAGGCAGGTGACACAGGGACCTGCCACCCCGAGCCTGCACCTCGCCCGGGGGTCAGCTGGGAGGGGACAGCATGTGGGGGATACAGCCTCAAATATCCATGGGAATCTCGTTTATTAGAGCCAGAAAGGAATCACAGAACCATGGCATATCCCACAGGGATCATGGACAGACCCCCAAACAGCCCCACCCTGGGCACTCCTGAGAGCGCTCTCCAAACGCTCCCTGAGCTCTGTGCCCACCCCTGGGGAGCCTGGGCAGTGCCAGCACCCTCTGGGTGGGACACAAGGTGCAGCAGTCCCAAAAAGCGGTGCAGAGTCACAGATCCTTCCTGGACCTTCCCTGCAGCCTTTGCCTGCCACGGTGCCAGGAAACAGGAGCACTTCTGGCCTCTGGAGATGAGCCCAGGATAGCTTCTTCCAGGGCCTTGACATGCAGGATGGATTTTTGGGAATGCTTATTCTTGCTGAAGCTGCTGGGTGGTGTTTGAGGAAGAGCTGCAGCGAAGCAGGCTTTGCTTCTGAGTCCTGTGATGTATAAAACAGTGCAGTAACACGGTTTAGCTTTAAAAAGATCCTCCCGGGTGCATTTCTGTAAGTGCTTTCTCCTCATTTTCCTTCTTCGGGGAACACAAATAGCAGAGCTTTCCAGATTTCGTGCCTGTTTGGGTTTTTTCACACACAGTTGCAGCTTTCATGAGCACTGTTACACAGAACTGGAGGTGAAGGGCTCTGAGAGGCCGAAGGTTTGAGTTTGCTCCCTGGTGGGTTCAGCTCAGCACCTCACACGAGCTGGGGCTCTGGTGCCTTGGGCTTGCAGGATGCAGGTGGCACAAGGATGCTTTTGTGTGGCTTTCCTCCAGCAAGGAGAGTTGTAGGAATTCAGAAAAAGAGAGAACAAAACAGAAAAAACTCTTACCTGTTTATAAATCCTTATGTTTGAAAGAGGGAAAGGTTGGGTTAAGATACATGGAAGGAATTCCTGGCTGTGAGGGTGGGCAGGGGCTGGGATGGAATTGCCAGAGCAGCTGTGGCTGCCCCTGGATCCCTGGCAGTGTCCCAGGCCAGGCTGGACAGGGCTTGGAGCAGCCTGGGACAGTGGGAGGTGTCCCTGCCATGGCAGGGGGTGATGATCTTCAGGGTCCCATCCCAAACCGTTCTGGGGTTCTGGGATCCCATGTGCTTGCCTTTCACTTGTCAATCCACACCTCCTTCTCCTCCCAAAGGCTCTCTGGAACTCGAGGCGTGGTAAATAAAACACCGTAGTGGAGGAGCTCCCCCAGGCAATGGCCAAATGAGACTCCTCAGGCTGGGAGAGAGAGCACGGAGAGGGAGGTGGTTGTGGCTGCTGTCTGTAAAGTCACCAGTGACAGCGAAGTTGTGAACAAGAGGAGACAGTTCTGTTTTTCCAGGATAAGAATATGGGTCAGCAAACCAAAATAGCAGCAGCAGCTGAAAGCAAACGATGCTGGGTGACTTGTGAGAGATTTCAGCAAAGCTGTAAAACAGCTTCTGCCAGGAATTCAGGAGCTGCGAGATTTTGGGTTATTTTTATTTTACCAGGAGGGTAATCAGATATTGGAGGAGAAGGCCCAAGATGTGGACTCTCCACCCTTGGAGATGCTCAGAATAAGATTGAGTACACCCTGAGCAATGTGGTGCAGCTGGAGTGGGAGATTGGGCTGAATGACCTCCTGACATCCCTTCCCACCTGCCTGCTCCTGTTACTCCAGTGGGAATGAGTGTGGGACAGGCAGGTGGCTTCCAGACTGCAATTCACAGGGTGAGGAGAGAGATGTTTTTTCGAGGAGTGGGTGGGATGGGTTTTTTCTCCTTCTGGTTAGGAATTCTATTTACAGCTATTGGTAATGAGAGTTTGGCTCCGGGAGCCCAGCAGAGGAGCTGTGGGCACGGTGGGCACCCCTGTGTGCAGCTGTGACAGGAGTCACCGAGCCTGGGTGGCTTTAGCCCTGACCCAAAGCCTCGTGGGGGCACAGGGGCTGCTCCAGGGCCATCCCCCTGTGTCCCTCCAGGTCTGAGCATCTCCATGGATGGAGACTCTCTGGGCTCCTTCCAGCTCAGTGTTCCCGTGTCCCCTGAGGCTGTCCCTGCAGCTGCACTGCCGAATTCATGGCATTCCACAACGCCTTGGGTTGGGAAGGACCTTAAAACTCATCCAGTGCCACCCCTGCCATGGCAGGGACACCTCCCACTGTCCCAGGCTGCTCCAAGCCCCAATGTCCAGCCTGGCCTGGGACACTGCCAGGGATCCAGGGGCAGCCACAGCTGCTCTGGGCACCTGTGCCAGGGCCTGCCCACCCTCCCAGGCAGGAATTCCTTCCCAGCATCCCATCCAAACAGTCCGTCTGGCAGTGGGAACCATTCCCAATTCTTCCCCAAAAGCGCTGTCCAGCCCTGCACAGCTGCCCAGGGCAGGGGTGAGTCCCCATCCCTGGAGGGATTTAAAAGCCGTGTGGATGTGGCACTTGGGGACACGGGCGGGGTGGCCTTGGCAGTGCTGGGGCACAGTTGGGCTCCATGCTCTGAGAGGCCTTTCCCAGCCTCAGCTATCCCTGCGTTTGTAGGATGTGCTCTGAGACTCCTCGGGAGTTGTTCTGTGGAGCTGCATCAGAGCTGTGCAGGAGCCTTTGGAGAGAGACTCCGTGTCCAAACAGGGAAGTTTTAAGGAAATAATGGACAGAATGTTCAGTGTTGAGCCTTGGGGACACCTTTGGTCTTTCCCACAGCTGATGAAAGAGCTGTTCTCCTCTCTTCTTTTGGGGGACAAAAGAGATTCTCAAAGCCATTGCCTCTCCCCCTTTGACTGTGTTATATCAGCTCTTATCTCTTCTAAAGGTACCTCAGGAGAGTGGCAGGGTGTAGAGAAGTGAGAGTTTAAGGATCAAACACGTTAAGGGTCTCCTCGGCCCCCAAATTCCCATTCCAGGTGGCTGCCAACGCCCCGGCTGGGGCTGAGTGTCCCTGCAGGAGCTGTCCCCACGCACTCCGTGGTCAGCCCCACGTGCTCCCTGTGCGTCACCAGCTCGGGCTTGGCTCTGGAGGCACAAATTCCTCATTAGTGGGGTTTGATGGAACACTCACTCTGCTGGAACAGGACAAACCTCAGAGTTACATTTTCCATCTTTTTTCAGATCCGTAGGAAGACTGTTGTTCCCTTTTAGCACAAGGAGCTAAATCTTGCTTTTCTGGGTGTACTTGAGGCACGGACCATCTCATTAGTACTATTTATTCTGAAAAATCACCACTGCTGATTTATTCTGAAAAATCACCACTGCTGATTTATTCTGAGTCTTGTTCCCTCCGGCTCTGGTTGTATCGAAACCTCACATGGTGTTGTTCGCTGGGTCCTTCACCCAGCAATGGCAAACACCTGGGTTCTGGTGACAAATTTATTTTAAAATTAGGCCTTTTGACTTGTTGGCTCTAAGGGCGTTTGCCCAAGGTAGTTTTGGTTCTTTGGGCTCTGTGGGTGGCCTTGGCTGAGCGTTCTGCAGCTCAGGGCTGGGTTGGCCAACCTCACGCCCGGTGCCGAGCGCTCCGGCACGGCTGGATCCATGTGGGATAGATCCAGTGTGGCCTTGCTCTGCCCAGCTCCATCCTCCCTGGCTGAGGCTGGAATGTGCCCTGGGAAGCGCCTGGAGCTGGGCTATGGAGCACGGCCAGCGCTGGGCTCCACCGGCGAGAGGCTCAGCAAGGGAAGGCTTTTCTCCAGGGAGTGCTGCTGAGTTTGAGCCGATGGAGTCTCTGCAGGACACTTGGAATCGCTGCTACAGAGCACACGAGGCCACTCTGGAGTTTGCTCCTCCTGCAGTGGTGCCTGTAAAACCCCAAACCAAATTGTGGAGTTTGTGGGTTTGGTGGTTATGGTGGAGTCATTTGTTCTCACTGGTGCACTTAAATACGGAATTCCAGACTGGTTTGGGTTGGGACAGACCTCAAAGCCCATCCCATTCCACCCCTCCATGGCAGGGACACCTCCCACTGTCCCAGGCTGCTCCAAGCCCTGTCCAGCCTGGCCTTGGACACCTCCAGGGATCCAGGGGCAGCCACAGCTGCTCTGGGCACCTGTGCCAGGGCCTCCCCAATGATGGGAATCATTTCTTGCAGTGTCACGCTTGGAAATCGTGAAGCAGAAGTGCCTCATGGTATTGTGAGCTGAGATGTCCCCGAAAGTGCGATTTTCACCATTAAAAACATGGTGCAGACAGCTTAGGGAGTCAGGAATGGCGAGGAGAGGTTTGAGCACGGAGGGGCTGAGCAGTGCACTTGAGCAGCAGTGCAGAGAGCATTCCTGATGGCAGGGCTGTGCCTGGGAGCTTTCCGTGGGAGCTGCCAGATGGGAATGTCCTTCGTGTCTCCTTGCAGCCCCTTCCCCCGGGAGCGGATCCGCTGTGCTGCTGACTCAGCGGGGCCGCAGGAGCGGCTGGGGGCACGGCAGCCCTGCCACAGCTCCAGCAAAATGCCTTGCAAAGACCTTCCAGGGGCTTGGCGCTGTGCTTGGGGGAGCAAGCAAACTGAACAGTCTCTTAAATAATTCTTGCAGACTAATGAACAAATTTGATTAAGGTTTGGCAGCTTTTCCTAATATTCCTTGTAGCTAGGAAATGGTCCCAGTTCTCCGCTCTGCAGACACCCTCGTAATTAAACCATGAATGAGAGCAAATGTCCTGATGAGCACAGGACAAATGAATGTTAAACCCCAAACCTATCCTTCTGTAATCCCTGGGGGATGGTGCGGGCTTGTGTATCCTAGAATGTCAGAGGCTGTGAGAGATGGAGCCTGAATTATGGCCCCTCAAATAGGGAAGTTCTCTACGCAGTTCCCCTGGAATTATTACTATTATTATTATTATTATTATTATTATTATTACCTAGTATGTAAGTTCATAAAATCCTGGAATAGTTTGAGTTGAAGGAACCCTCCAATCTCATCAGTGCCACCCCTGCCATGGCAGGGACACCTCCCACTGTCCCAGGCTGCTCCAAGCCCTGTCCAGCCTGGCCTTGGACACTGCCAGGGATCCAGGGGCAGCCACAGCTGCTCTGGGCACCTGTGCCAGGGCCTGCCCATCCTCCCAGGGAAGAATCCCTTCCCCATATCCCATCCATCCCTGCCCCCTGGCACTGGGAAGCCATTCCCTGTGTCCTGTCCTGGTTTTGATTCATCTTCTATTGAGCAACATGAAATAACATGAAATTCATGTTGTCATTGGTTCAGAAACATGGAAGCTGCTGGAGTTCAGCCCCTGAGTCTTTGAAATTTGTGGGGTTTGAGGAGCAGGGGGCTCCCTGATCCAGGGAACTCACGGAGGGGATGCTGCAGCCCCTCAGCAGCCAGAGGGTTAATGCTGGTGCTGAATTAGCTGAAATAATTAATGACAGCAACTTCCAACAGATGGGAAGTCACCTTGATGTCGGGGATATTTGAGACTGGTAGGATTCCAAATGAAGCCATTCCCGGGAGCAGAGAGGAGGGAATGGGCAGGAGGCTGTTGTTATTCAGGAGTGGGAACTGCTGACAACAACTGCTCCTGCTGGCATTGCTGTGGAAGGAGCTGACAGGTGAAACCAGGGAAAGATAAAGCTTTGTTGAAATGCAGGGGAGGACTCAGCTAGAGAGGAGCCAGTACAGATCAGCTGCAATAAAAATATCTTTTCCAGGTGAGCAGCAACAATTCTTCAGAATTCTGCATTAAAAGAGGTGTCCAACCTGTACATTTTGCTGTTTGTTTTTCCTCACAAGCCTTTTTATGTGCCCAGGGTGCTCAACCCAGTGCTGCAAAACTGGAATGCCAAATGGGCAGGAGGGCTAAACCGATGTAGGGAAAAAATGCTGATCCTGAACTTATCCTGGAGGCAGAACATAAATAACAACAACCCCATACTCTGGTGGGAGGAAGGCACAGGTTGGTTTTATTTTCCTGGTTTGTACCAGGACTGAACCGTCCTCTGAGATGCTCCTGTCAAATCTGACAGGCAGGAAAATGGGGAATATAAATAGTAATTTCCAAAAGATGTGCAGAACAGGCTGTTTACTACTGGAATTGTTACCCTGGGCTTGTCACAATCTGTTGTGTGGTTATAAAAAGCAGCGTCCAGCACGGATAACGCTGGATTTGAATCCCCAGATGACAGGGGAGGTGCAGGAATCTGTGCTGGGCTGTTGGCACTGGAGCTCAGCTGCCCCAGGGCAGGGTGGCTGTGCAGCAGCCCCTGGGGAAGGAGGGGTTGGAAGGCATTTGTAGGGAAGCTGCTGCTTGCAGGTCCCACCAGTCCTGCTGGGGGATTTCAGGCATTTGGGGAGGAAATGTGGGGAAATTGCGATTAAAGGATGGTTTTGTTGGGGTGGAGGGCAGTGCTGGTCCTGCTGGGGCTGGACACTGCTCTGGTTTCTCAATGGACACGAGGAGGTGGTGCTGCTCCCCTGCCCCTCAGAGAAGAGCTGCTGTGTGTCCCCTGTCCCCACCCAGTGTCACAGTTCAGGTGGCAATGACCAAAATGAACAATCACAGGGACAAGTGGCACTGCTTGGAACTGAATCTGAGCTTTGTGCTGTGACACAGCGCGGGCACGGAGGGTTGGTGTGATCCACATCTGCCAGAACAGGATCTCCATGTTCTGCTCTCGTGGGAATCCCAGGAAGGTTTGGGTTGGAAGGGACTTCAGGGATCATCCTGTGCCACCCCATCCACAGGCAGGGACACCTCTCACTGTCCCAGGCTGCTCCAAGCCCTGTCCAGCCTGGCCTTGGACACTGCCAGGGATCCAGGGGCAGCCACAGCTGCTCTGGGAATTCCATCCCTGTCCCTCTCCACCCTCCCAGGCAGGAATTCCTTCCCAATATCCCATCTGTCCCTGCCCTCTGGCAGTGGAAGCCATTCCCTGTGTCCTGTCCCTCCATGCCTTGTCCCCAGTCCCTCTGCAGCTCTCCTGGAGCCCTTCAGGCCCTGCCAGGGGCTCGGAGCTCTCCCTGGAGCCTTCTCTTCCCCAGGGGAACAGCCCCAGCTCTCCCAGGCTGGCTCCAGAGCAGAGGGGCTCCAGCCCTGGAGCAGCTCCGGGGCCTCCTCTGGACTCTCTCAGCAGCTCCAGCTCCTTTCAATGTTGGAGTCCCAGAGCTGACTCCAGGCTGGAGTGCATTTTCCTCTGTGACCTTTCCCGTTGCTCCCTTCGGCTGCTGGGACTCCTCCCTGCTCACGGAGGGCTCCAGCTGTGGGTGTGGGCAGAAGGAAGGATGAGCAGGAACTGCCATAACAATAGGGGTAGTTGGGAACAGAACCCCACTTCAGGATAAGTGTAAAACCGTGAAGAGGTCAGGACTTCACCATTAACATTCCCACAATGTATTTTAACAACTTGAAAGATGGAAAGATCGGCTGTTTAAATTAAACCACAGGTTTCCTTCATCTGCTGTCTGGCTTTTCCCACTGGGATAATATGAGAAATTGGAATCTAGCGGCATCTGGATGAACCTGTCCTGTTACAGGGAAAATCTTTCTTCCTACAGGTATTCTGGGGTGTAGGAAATTTTCCACTAATACCAACCTGTGCTGTCTCAGTTCTGTCTCCTGCTGCTGCTGCTGTGTTGAATAACAGTAAACTAAACAAACAGATATCCTAAAAAGAAATTTAAACTCACCAATGTCCCTTCCTTCCCCCAGCCAAGCCAGAGGAGCCCAAAGCAGCCGAGGCCGTGACTGGGAACGACATCACAGCTCCTCCCAACAAGGAGCTCCCTCCCAGCCCCGAGAAGAAGACCAAGGTAGGAGCTGCTCCACGCTCGGCACCTCCGCTGCCCTGGGTTTTATTTGCCAGCTTTTCTGCTTCCTCAGCTGTGCCAGCCCAAATTCTGTTTTCTGAGCTGCCCCTCGTGAGCCCTTTCCCTGGCGCAAACCTATCCAGCCCAGGGGGACTGAAAGTGCCTTTGATAAAATGTGCAAAATTCATTTCAGTGAATTCCCTGCTTGGTGCTGGTGGTTGTGGCAGTAGTAAACGTGTAGTAAGCATGTAGGATCACCTGTGCTCACAGATACTCGGCCGGTGGTTCCCTGCACATTCTGTACCCTGCAGAGCCCTGCTCAGGGCCTGGCTGCTCTGGCCCGGGAGGGCTCAGGAGCTTCCAGAGCGGAGTCCCCTCGAGTGTCCCCAGGAGGGCTGGGGGGGCCGGGGGCTCTCTGCCCTCGAGGCCCTGCCCGTGTGACCGCGGGAGCTGATCCGATGAGGATTTGGGGCCGCAATCCCTGTGTGCCCGTAATTGGAAAGCCATGGCCTGTGGATTGCACGTAGCTCTGGATGCCAGGAGCACCCAATTACTAATCCCAGCTTTAGCAGCCATTCCTTCTGTTGCTTTCGATGCTGCTGGAATAAATCCCGTTGGTTTGGAATTGAATGGCAGAACCCCCCCGGCTCCGGAGGCTGCTGCATTTCGGTCTTTGTTGCACTCAGAAAACAGAAAGCTGACTATTATTATTATTATTATTATTATTATTATTATTATTATTATTATTTGTTTCCTTTAAAATATCACTTTTCTGTTGTTGCAGCTCAATGTTTTGGTTTACAATGCGCTATTTTTTGTTGTATTTCTTTGGTTTTATCCTGGATTTTGCTTTTTGGCCCAACCCTAAAGCCTGCTGCATCCACATCCACTCCAAAGGCGGCAGCAGCGAAAGCCAAGCCCTCGGCCACCACCAGCCCCAAGCGGCCGAGCTCGGCCACCCCGGGCACAAACAAAAAGCCCACGAGCCCAAGCGCAGGTCCTACTTCAGGCACCACTTCCAAACGCCCCGGCACCAGCACCACCCGTCCCTCCACCTTAACTCCAAAAGAGACTAAACCAAAGGTAAGCAGCGCCTGCCTCTGCGGGAGCTCCAGAGCTCTGACAGGGGACATCCCCAGCTCTCACCCCAGGCAGAGCAGAGTTCCTGTGCTGATCGTGGGAGGATAGATCAGGAATGGGGTTTGGTGTGTTGGGAGCTGGGGGTTCTTGGGAGCAGCTTCTGTTAGCCCAGGGATGGCGTGGGGTCCCTGCCACTGAACTGTGACACCACAGAGGAGAATTAAGGCTGAGGGTGTTGCTGTGATTGTCCTGATGAGCTGCCATGAATCAGGAAATCCCAGACTGGATTGGGTTGGGAAGGACCTTAGAGACCACTTGATTAAAGCCCAGCTTAATTAAAGACCACTTGATTCCACCCCTGCCATGGCAGGGACACCTCCCACTGTCCCAGGCTGCTCCAAGCCCTGTCCAGCCTGGCCTTGGACACTGCCAGGGATCCAGGGGCAGCCACAGCTGCTCTGGGCACCTGTGCCAGGGCCTGCCCACCCTCCCAGGGAACAATTCCTTCTGGAAACAACTCTTAAATCCAGACAAGAACATGGGAAAAGTGATTGGAGGCCTTTGATATTAATATTGAAGAAAAACAAATCCATGTGAGCACATCATATTTCCAGTGGTCATTTTATGATGTCTGGTCACTGTAAAACTGCACAGAGAACTGATAACACTTCTGGGCTTAGGAAATGTTGGAGATTTGTACTTCCTCAATAAGAGACGATTCATGGACAGCGTTGCATTTTCCAGAGCAGCAGAGAATCCCCATGGGTTAGGAATGGGAGGTGTCTCTTGAATGCTCCCTGTGTTAACTTCTGATCTTACAGAGTGGAGGACTTCAAGTTTAAAAGGGAATGTCAAAATCTATTTCTGAAGCTTTCATTGATGGCTAGACACAACCATTCCTGCTTTATTAAGCTCAAATTACTGCATTTGAGTGTCTTTTAGAACTAGCTAAAAATAACAGAAGGCAAATGAAAGCCCAGGTGTAAATCTGCACTTTTCTCTGAGATGGTGACTTTGGTTTTGTGCAAGTTTTTGCATCATTCTGAATCCCTTTTTGATAAAACCAGATTGGTTCCCATGCATTCACACAGTATTTTCACACTTCGGTTGACAAACAAGTGAGTTACCAGGGACAGCAGGGAAGAGTTTTCAAGTGATGGATGAGCCATGGGCACTCCCTTCTCATGTCCCCAGTGTTCAAACGAGTTGCAGCTTAGGAAGCATTCCTGCTCCTGGAGAATGGGAATCTCTCCCAGGAGCATTGCTGGGGACCGATGGTTCCATTTTATGCAGAAATCCAAACCTCCTTCCCAGCTGGAGTGGCCCCCGCACAGCAAAGCTGAGCCTGCCCTGGGTGGGATCCGCTCCTCCGCAGGGTCCGTGCTCTGCCTCCACACCATCACTTGCTTCTGCACGTCTTAATTGTATTTTAATTGCATTATAACCTTCCACCAGTGCCAGGCCTAACTGAGTGTTTAAGAATTGCAGCAATTTGTGTTCATTTCAGCCTTTTCTGGCACTTTCCATTCCCGCTGGACGCGGTGCTTTGGCGGTGCCATTTCGGCTGCTCTGACGCCCCTGCTCCGTTTCAGGTCGCTGATGCGAAGCCCGCGGAGAAGAGAACCTCCCTCTCCAAGCCTCCATCCTCCACCACTCCTAAAACTCCTTCCCGGAGCTCCTCTGCTGCTCCCCGGACCACGGCGCCGTCGCCGGTGACGGCAGCGGCTGCTGCCAAAACCACAGCGGCGTCCACTCCCAAGAGGCCGACGTGTGAGTGCTCCCATTTCCCCTGGGAATCTGTGCCTCCACCAGCTGCAGGTTCCTGTTGGAGCAGCACCCGTGGCTCTGCACAGCTCCTGACAGGAGGGGACAGCCAGGGGAGTCAGGCTGTGCTCCCAGGGACAGGGACAGGAGGAGAGGGAACAGCCTCAGGCTGGGCCAGGGGAGGCTCAGGGTGGAAATTGGGAATATTCCTCCTGGGAAGGGCTGCCCTGCACAGCCCTGCACAGCTGCCCAGGGCAGGGTGGAGTCTCCGTCCCTGGAAGTGTTCAAAAGCCACTCCATCACTGCCTGGATTCTCACAGTAGCTCAAACATTTTTCCCTCCAGGGCTTCCTCTTCCAAATTCCCTTCAAGGCCAGCCTGGATCGGCTCTCTGTGGCCCAGGGTTAACTCAATTACCAAACGCACTTGATTTAAGAGCAGGGGTTCTGTTCCCTCTGTGTTTTGCCATAGGAACAAAATAAACACTAAATAAAAGCTTGGAAAAGGAAATCTTGGTAAGAGGACTTGAAACTCCTGAACTGGTGTGTGAAATCCAAAAAGGGCTGAGCAGGAGTGGAGGGTTTTTTGTAGTGCAGGAAGAATCTGAAGCTGAAATCACATCAGCTTCATCCAAAAACTGTGTCCCACTCCTACAGCTGCTGAAGAGGGAACTTCCCATGAGTTCAACAGGAAAGCTGAGCAGTGTTTTAGATAAACAAACAGTGTTCTCACTCAATTTAATGGAGCTCAAGAGATTTAACATCAGATAAAATGACAGTCTGGTGTTCTCAGGTCTTTTCAAATGACTGGACCTCGGTGGCAAAATTCGCCAATGAATGTGTAAAATGACAGGGATTGGTTTGAATCCCAAAGCTTGGATTTGTAACCCAGCTTTCCCAAAGGAATTGCAATGTTGTCGCTGTGTTGGGATGTATTAGGCTTGATGGACATCCCAGACTTTATGCTCTGGGGGAAAATCTAATTAATCAAGTGTAGAGAAGGTGTTGCACATTCCAAGAGCCATGTATCCAGTCTGATCCCGTGGACATCCTGGTGAAATTCATTTTGTGTGGTCTCGGAGGCAAACCGGAGCCCGGGAATGCAGGATCTGTTCTAATGAGTTGGGTTAATTCCTCCTTCCCAAACAGAGCCGCAAACAAAGGAGCGTTTGCTGGTGCCGTTTGAAAAGAGACGGAGTCAGCGATGCAGAGCTGCAGGAAGGTTGTTCCAGGAGGCAGGACGGGCAGGGGAAGGGGCTGTGGGGCTGGGAACGTGGTGGGGCCCTGCCAAGGCACAGCGAGAGCCCTGTGGCTGAGGGAGAGACGAGGTCAGCTGGAGGGACTCCATGGGGAGGCCTGGCTGGAGCTGGGAGCGCACTCAGGAGAGGAATGGAGGAGAAGGGCTCCTGTTCTGGGGGAAGCAGGGCTGGGGCAGAGGGTGGGTGGTGCCCTGGGGCCTCCAGGGAGCCACAGCGAGCCCAGGGCTCGTGGTTTGGTGTGGGTGAGATGTGTGTGAGGACACCTGGAGCTCTTGGGGTCAGCTCTGATCAGCTCCTGCAGAGGAGGGGACAGCTGGGGGGGAGCTGTGCTCTCAGGGAACAGGGACAGGACAAGGGGAAATGGCCTCAGGCTGGGCCAGGGCAGGGTTGGTTGGATATTGGGAATATTCCTCCTGGGAAGGGCTGTCCAGCCCTGCACAGCTGCCCAGGGCAGGGTGGAGTGCCCATCCCTGGAGGGAGTTAAAAGCTGTGTGGATGTGGCACTTGGGGACATGGGGCAGTGCTGGCCTTGGCAGTGCTGGGGACAGGTGGACTTGATGGTCTTGGCTTTTCCAGCCTCAGTGATTCCATGAATTTGGTTTCTCACAGTCTAGTGTTGAGCCAGAGAGTAAGTTTGGGGTGAGGAAGGTGTTTGTGGCTGACAGTGCTCATTCAGAACATCTGCTGGGGCTCTTCTCGGGTCAGGAATGAGGCACTAAGTGCCTTGAGCTGCCAGCAAGTTTTAATCATTGTCTCACCTAAAATGAGTGTGTAAAGGCCAGATCTGACATTATATAGTTTCGTTTTTTCAGGTATTAAATGTCAGCCGTTTCTCTCTCTATAGAGAGCCATGGACTGTGGGGATTGATATTTTGATTTTTTTTCCTTAGTTTCTGTTCCACTCCCAGTGGAAATGACTTTCATGTTTGTACAAGATCACGCTCAGCCCTTCAGATCAGGCCCAGATCAAAGTCTGTCACTACAGACCCTTGTCCCAGGGGCTTTATCTGGGTTTTCACCATCTCATGTTAATACAGACAGAAATTCCAGCATTTGGCTCCCCACTGACACCAGCAGAAATAACACCTCTGTATATTAAAGTAACATAATATTCCTTTGCCTTTTATATAAACCTCAGTCTGTTCTGTCCATACAGATTCCCCAATTAAAGTTGTGGTCTCGAGGAATGAAATTAGGTTGGTTTGACAGCCCCTTTTTTGAAGTGTTTGCTATTAATTATGTATCTATCCTTTAGGCCTTATTAAATTATCCAAATGGGTTTCACCTCATTAGCTGGAATCTTATCTGGGGTGTTTAATTGAATGCTTTTAGCAAAGTCAGGGTGGAATGATCAGACTAACTTGGCCTGTAGTTATCTGCCTCTTCCCCTTGGTCTTTTTGGTATTGATATTCCATAAAGGACCCTGCCAGCTGCTGGAGTTTATCTAAAAACTTAAGACTTAATGGAAATGAAATATTAAAAAATGAGGGTTTTCATAATTTCTAACGTAGGTCTTCTCCATTTATTATTTATTTTCAATGTTGCCTTCCTTTGGCTGTTGAAATGAAGCAGACTTTACCTGAACTTGCTCATCACTGATAGTCAAAACCCTACAATTTCATGATCAAAGAGCTCCTAAAACAAAGTTCTGTTTCTGTTTTTCCGTCTGTGGTTTTTGCCTCGATCACTTTGGCGTTTGGTTTTCTCCTGCTTGGAGAAGTGTGGCTGCATCCCTGCTTTAGAGTGTCCTCTGTGCTGTGTAATCAGGTCATGATCGTTGGGCTTTGCCCAAAGGCAGCTCCGTTTAGGGATTGATTTTTGGGTTTATACAATTAAAATAGGGGCCAAAATATGTGCAATAACTCCTGTGTAAGAAAATTGGCACAGGGTAGGACTGGTCTGGCAATGAGAGCAAGGTTGGGCAAGGACAAATGTGGGGTTGCTTTTGTTACTTTTTAAAGGGAGGAAATGATCTGGGGTGTTTTTTTGTTTATTTGGGGTTTTTTTTTAAGAAAGGAAGGTGAGTGCTGTGTGATTCAGAAAGTTCATTTGAGACGAAGCAAAATGCAGCCCCTCCCCAGGTGTGTGTGTCTCTGAACGAGGATGCTTTGACACGAAGGGATGCTTTGGCTGCAGAACGCGAGGGGGTGGTGCTGCCAGCAGGAGCACCCAGCCAGGTGCTCAGACGGAGCAGTGAAAGCCTGGGCTGATTCCAGCCCTGGAGTGCTGCAGGGATCCTCCCCTGACGTTCTGACCGCCGTGTTTCTCTTGGCAGCCATCAAGACAGACGCGAAGCCGGCAGACGCCAAGAAAACCTCTGCGAAGTCTCCCTCAGGTACTGCTGCCCTTCCATCTCACCGTGGGCTCGTGGAATCCCTGGGTTTGGGAGAGCCCTGCAAAGCCATCGAGCCCACCCAGTCCCCAGCACTGCCCCATGTCCCCAAGTGCCACATCCCCATGGCTCCTAAACCCCTCCAGCGATGGGGCTCACCCCTGCCCTGGGCAGCTGTGCAGGGCTGGACAGCCCTTCCCACGAGGAATATTCCCAATGTCCAACCTGAGCCTCCCTGGCCCAGCCTGAGGCTGCTTCCCCAATCTGAATCAAACCCCCTTTGTCTGGGGCTGGGTCACTGAGGGTCCCTGCACATCTGTGGGACTGGCAGTGTCCCAGGCCAGGCTGGACAGGGCTTGGAGCAGCCTGGGGTGGTGGGAGGTGTCCCTGCCGTGGCAGGGGTGGGATGAGGCCATCTCTAAGGTCCCAGCCCATGGTGGCATTGTGTGCCTGAGGCCATTTGTGCGACAGCCTCTGACCATTCCCCCTTCCCTCCCACATCCCCTGTGACCCCGCAGCAGACTCCGGCCGCCCCAAGAGTGCTGCTGGCAATGCCACCAAGAGCAGCGCCACCACTCCTTCCACCACGGCCTCCAGCGCTCCCAGCGTGCCCGGGGCGGCCACCAGCCGGCCCAAGCCCAAAGCCGCGGCCCCCAAATCCGCCACGGCCTCCACGGTGTCGGCGGACGCCAAGAAAACCACGGCCAAGGTGGGCAGCAAGGCCAGCAGCACGTCCAAAGCGCCGCGCCCGGCCAGCAGCGCCTCGGCCCCCGACCTGAAGAACGTGCGCTCCAAGATCGGCTCCACCGACAACATCAAGCACCAGCCGGGGGGAGGCAAGGTGAGTTCTGGCCCCGGGTCAGCTCCAGCCCTGGGTCAGCTCCGGCCCTGGGTGAGCTCCTGTCCCAGGTCAGCTCCAGCCCCGGGTGAGCTCTGGCCCGGGTGAGCTCCGGCCTGGGGTCAGCTCCAGCCTGGGGTGAGCTCCGGCCCCGGGTCAGCTCCTGTCCCGGGTCAGCTCCAGCCTGGGGTGAGCTCCGGCCCCGGGTCAGCTCCTGTCCCAGGTCAGCTCCAGCCCCGGGTGAGCTCCAGCCCCGGGTGAGCTGAGCCGGGCGCTGCGCGGGGCTGGGGCTGGCTCCTCACTGCTCTCCTCGGGCACGCTCTGCAGAGCTCTGCTGGGTTCCTGCTTGGGGCACAAGGCTTAACCAGCGGGTAGGGCTGCAGGAGGGACCAGCCCAGAGCCAGCCCCTGTTCCCTGCAGTACCTGCGGGAGTCCAGAGCTCCGCTCCTGCTCTCCTGTCCTTGTCCTGGCATGGAAACGCAGGGTGGAAGGCTCAGAGTCTTCTCTATATTCCAAGCCTTTGCCTTTGAGTAGAGGAACTGAGTCTGCTGAATGGCTGAGAAGGTGGAATAGTGCACTAGGATGAGGGGAATCTGGATTCAGGAGCAAGTTCCACAGCACCTTTCCCATGTCCAACTTGTCAGGCCCAAAGCTGACATGAAATGAGTTTTTTTGGATCATCTGTGGTGGCCACAAGGAGAGGGCAGTGCTGGGAAGCCATTAAGAGAGCTAAAACCTGGGGCTCTCAATGCCTCTTACTGCTCTTAAATGACACTTCCACCATCAGTATCTACCGAGGAAATGATAAAGGTTTGGGGATGCACCTGCAGCCTCTCCTGGGCTTTAAGCAGTGTGGCTGTGCAGAATCCCAAACCTCAATTAGCTGTTGTGTAACCCCGGCCTCGGCCTGCCACGTGTGTCAGCAGCAGCCACAGGGCTGCAATTGCCCCCCAGTGGGACAGATCTTTCCACTTCTCTTTGCTGCAGCTCTGTGGTGCTGAATAACCCAGCCCAGAACTTCAATCTGCTGCCAAGGGAGCACGTTCCATGCTGGGAGCCTTAATCTGCTCTCAGGCACATTAAAGTCAAGGGCACTCCTGGCTGGTGTTGTGTGTCCCAGACAGCATCGATAGTGCATGGATTTATCCTCAGAGTCAGCAGTCTCTGGCTGTGCAGCAGCACAGCACAGCCCTCATTGTGTCAGCTTAAGGCTCTTCAGTTTGCATTTAATTGCACTGTCCTTAATTTTCTAAATGTTTTCATAAAGCTATTAAATCCTAACAATTGCATTGCTAAGCAAATTGTCCTTTTTGTGGTCATATTTACACTGAGATGTTTTTAGAGTCTCAGAATGTTGTATTGTTGGGCTTTTTTTGTTCACTGGTCTGTAGGTTAGTGAAATACAAGATTTATGCTAAGCCCCCCCAAAAATGCAGGTTTCGCTGCACTTCCCTGCATCTAAATTAGCAAAACAATGGATATTCTCAGGTAGTTGCTGAATTTTTATGAAACATGTAAGTTTTCCTTCAATTTTCTGCTCAGCTGGACTGTGGGTCCGCCTGGCTTTTGTTGGATAAGAACCAGAGGAGCTGCTGAGCTCGAAGCCGGAGTGCAGTGTGTGCGGGTGGGAATCCGAGCTGGGAGCACAGGCTGTGTGTCCAGCAGAGCTCCCAGAGCTCCACACCAGCCCTGGGTGTCTGTGCCCCCCAGACCTGCCCCACGTGCTCCATGTGGAGCTGCTCCTGTGCTGCTCTTGGGTTCCTCGGAGATGTGGTTGGATTTTTTTGGCAGGATCGATGTCCTGGGGTCACTTGGATCCCACGGAAGGGCACCAGGAGCTCTCTGGGACAGGAGAACTGACTCCCTCAGGGTGCCCGCTCCGCCCGGGGCTGTGTCACCCTCAGTGTCACCGCTCCGGGCGTGGCTCATGCTTGGCCTGGGCATTAGGGCACACAGGGAGTTCTCCTGCCTCATCTGCTCCACCAGGTGTATCCGTGTGCTCCTGCCCACACTGCTGCTTTTGCTGGTTGAAATCATCCCTTTGTCTCCATCCAGGGGAAAGTAGAGAAAAGGCCAGACTCAGCCGCCGCCGCGCCCAGGTCTGAACCCAGCGCGGGCACTAAAGTGGCTCCTAAAGCAGCCGCAGCAAAAGAGGGGGTCCCCAAACAGCCCAATGGGAAAGTGAGTTCCTTTCACACTTTTCTCTGGGGGAGATGAAGGAAAACGTTTCCATTTTGAGTCACTGTCCCTCCTCTTCAGCTGTCCTGCTCTCTCCTGTCAGTGGCACTGTTCCTTGCACAGACACTCCCCGTTCTCTCTTGTGCACCCCGAGATGTTCCCAGGGAAACTCCTTCAGGGAGGGACCTTCTCCACACTTCTGGAAAGGTTTCCAGAGCAGAGTCCTCCAGTTTCACTTCAGGTTAATGCAGGCTTCACTTTGAGTCAGAGGTTTCCCTTAAACCCAGTTCTTCACACACAGAACCAGTTTGTAACGAGGCAGAGAGGTTGAGTTCAGAGCTGCTTCTTTAAGACTGCAGAATATGAAGGAGTTCACATCTCTCCTGCAGTATTCCCAACCCAGTTGTACCAAAACTCTGTAACTCCACGCCTTAGGCCATCACCATTGGATGGGTTACTCCAAAGTGCAAGTGATGGGGTGAGGTGGGAGTGCCACAGTTCAATTCCAATATTATAAGGCAGGAGTGGTCAGGAATGAACAGGATTTGTACCTCTAGGGAGACAGAGAACCACCCCACACTCCATGGCAAGGAATGTTCCCAGAGCTGCTGTTCCCTGAGTCCAGGAATCCGTTCTGACCTGGCTGAGGAGCTCTGGGGACCTGCCCCAGTGAGAATGTTGGGTGATTCCTGTTGTGCTCCAAGTTTACCACATTTTGTAGGAAGCAGGATCCAGCTTGGGCCCGTTCGTGCTGTGGTAAACAGCTCCAGACTAAACCCGTGTTGTTACTAACCTTTGTAAACACTGGTGTCTAACCCAGGTACTGCTGTCAGTAAAGCTCACCTAAACTACTCCATTTGATTTAAAAACCACAGAATCGCTGGGGCTGGAAAAGCCCTCTGAGCCCCTGGAGTCCAACCATCCCAGCACTGCTGAGCCACCACCAGCCTCGTTCTCCTGCCCTAAAATCCAAGTCAGTGTGAAGGAGAAAGAGTTCTATTAACATGAGACTCATCTGAGATCATTTAACCGAAGGTTTGACCACCTTCAGCAGAGAAATGTTTCTCAGGCCCAGCTGTACTGCCCAGGGGTCTGGAGGGACATGGCCCAGGGCTGGAGCTGGTCCAGGTGTGGGCACGGAGCAGTTCACAGCGTGCTGGCAGTGGTGGCTCCGAGGGCTGGCTCTCCCTGCCCAGGGCAGTTCCTGCTGAAAACCTCCCGCGAGGCTTCCTGGGGCATGGGCACTCCCATCCCATCCCACCCCGTCCCTCTGGGCTGGCTCTCCCTGCCCGGGGAAGTTTCCTGGCCGTGAGCAGTCCCGTTCCACCCCCGCGGCTCCGCAGGGTCCGTGGGAGCGTTTTCCACGCGGTGCTCCAGCCTGGCACTAACACTGTCTGTGCAGCCTCCTGTCCTTCACCTCCTCTCACTCTCCTCCTCGGTGGCTTCCCCCGGCACTGGGTCGAGTCCCACACGGTCCCTGTTTCTCCACGAGCCCCTCCTGCCGTATGACAACTCTAACCAGTCCTCTTCCCTTGTGTTGTTTTCCATTCTGTAACGTTCCAGGTCCAGATAGTCTCCAAAAAAGCGAACTACAGCCATGTTCAGTCCAAGTGTGGTTCCAAGGACAATATTAAGCATGTCCCTGGAGGTGGGAATGTAAGTATGGGTCTGGGCGAGCTGTCTGTGTGACTAACTCCTTCCTTCTCTTGTGCCGCGGTGGGTGTGGCAGTGCCAAGGACGCTGTGCTGGGCACAGACGCTGTGGCAGAGCCTCGGGGCTCCTGGAGACAGCTCAGGCTGGAGCACTGCTGCCTTTCCTCTCGGCTGCCAGGCTGAATGTGTGTGTTTTGTTCCACAGTGTGTACTGCTCCTCGTGGGCTGTTCTGCTCTCTGGGCCATGGCCACGCCCGGGGTGGGGACGTGGCTGAGCCTGGGACTGAGCTCGCCGGGGCTGCCCTGGCACCTCCTCACTCCTGACCTCCTGTGGAACTTGCATTTCCCAGAGCAGATGCATTATGGAAGTGCCTGGTACTGTCCCCTGGCTCACAGGGCCAGCTGGAGCCACACTCATTTCACTTCTTGTTTCACAAAAAGGACTTTGGAGCAGGCAAAGACTCTGGGACTTAACCTTTGAGCTGTGATTAATTTCTAAATTTAAAGGCTGCTGGTATCTCTGGCAGCAGGGCTGAGCTTATTAAAATAGAAAGTTAATCTGGTGGTGTCTGCAGCTTGGTTTGGGGTGTTAGATCCTCAAAGTGTCTGCCAGGCAAACCAGGTTAACTGTCCAGATCCTGCAGCTTGGCAGAGCACGGTCTGGGGTCCCAATTCCATGGGGCAGGTCTGTGCTGCCCTGACAGACCTGGGCTGAGCTGTTGGCACAGGGACAGGCTCAGGAACACAACACTTGGGTGGTTTCAAAGACACTGAAGGAGTTGAGCCCAAGGAAGTGTTTAAATAGGTGTTTACATATCCTGGGTTCCCAGGGAATGATGTCCAGCTGTCACATGTGGGGGAGTGCCCAGGGGGTCTGCTGGAGGCCAGGGACACAGACACTGCTCAGGACCTGCCTGTGGAGCCAGCTGGGGGCCACTTTCCCCAGGAAATCCATGTCCAGCTGGCTGAACCTCTACAAGACTGATTGTTCCATAAATCTTTGCAAGAGGCAGCCAAATGCGGGTTCCTGACAAGTGATTCCCCCGGGCTGGTGGCCAGAGACAGATGCTGAAGTCACACCTGTGCCACTGACCCTTCCCACAGTCACTGGGCACACATCCCTGCTGCCCTCCTGCCTGGGGGTTGGGGATTTGGGATTGGTGGCTCTTACTCGCTGTTCCCATGGTTCACACCTTGTTTCTGGGAGCGTTCCCATGGAAATGCTCCTGCAGGTGAACTGTGAATGCTGGTGTTGAGCCCTGGTGTCCGTGGGTGTTTTTGTCAGGGTGGTTTTGAGCCCTGTTTTGTGTCTGCTGCTTGTTCCACCTGGTTCTGTCCCCCAGCTCGGGGCAGGCTGCTCCAGAGGCAGTGGCAGAAGTGCCTTTGGCCACACTGGTGCCAGTCTCTGGAGCAGCTGGTGGCATTTCCTTGTCCATGCACTCCAAGGAGCTATATTTTATATATTTTATATCTATTATAAATATAAATATAAATATAAATATAAATATAAATATAAATATAAAATATATATATATATATAAAATATATTTTATAAACCACTTCAATTTTGCCACCTTTACCATGTTCAGCCTTTTGGGGCCTCACAAGAGCCTTTCCTGTTTTTTTCAGGCTCCCAGAAACGAATTGAAGTGGGGGGGATCTTTTCTTGCTTGATTAACTGTGTCAGTGCAATGTCCTTCTGCTCCTGAATCGCCATCCTGTCCTTCCCTCGTCGCTGCCAGACATTCCCAGCCCTAGGGACAGCTGTGTCCCTGCTTTCTTCTTCTCTTCTCCTCTCCCACACTCTTCTTTCACCACTGCAGTTTTGCTCTTTGCTCAGCTATTTGAGCAGCTCTTTATTCTGCATTTTCAGAGCCAAAAGCTCATTTCCAGGTTCCAAATGCCCCCAGAGCAGCTCCAGGCAAGCATTCCCAGTCCTCCACCAGAGGCCGTGTGGATGTGAGTGCCCAGTCTGTCTTCCCAAAAATGCATTTTCTTTTATTCATTTTTATATGTTCTCACTCCCTTTGGGCACTGTGATTTTGGTGACCTCGTCCAAGATGTTTTCTTGCTCAGGTAGTTGTGATGATCACTTTTGATAGAATTCCCGGTGTTTAATTCCCTGGTGGGTCTGTCTGGAAGGTCTGTTCTGGTCTGTGCCTTCAGTTAAAGCTTTTGGGAATCCTGTGGACAAGAGTGTTGTGGTTTAGAGCAGATTTTGATTGAGCTTTAGGGTTGCTCTGGTAGAAGTGATGGACATGGAATGGTCTGGGGTGACAAGGACCTTAAAGGTCATTGAGTTCCTCCCCTGCCATGGCAGGGACACCTCCCACTGTCCCAGGCTGCTCCAAGCCCTGTCCAGCCTGGCCTGGGACACTCCAGGGATGCAGGGGCATTGTCCTGCCGCCCCACCCAAGTGGCTCCTGGCTGGGTCTGTTCAGGTGCCCATTCTGCCCTCTGTACAAGGAGATCATTTCCTCTCCATGCCAAGATTCCCCAGAAGCCAAAAGCAGAAGTTGTTGTTGCTGCTCATGTTACATTCACCAGAAATATCTCAACACAAACATCGTTCAGTTTCCTGGGGAAAAGGTTTTGAGGGTTTTTTTTGTATTTCCTAACCTCAGAACCACTGAGGTTGGAAAAGATTTCCAAGACCGTCAAGTCCAAGCTTTGACCAAGCTTTCTGTTTAAAGAAAACAGTGAAGAAGTAGATTTTGCAAAGTGCAGGCAGTGTCTGTGTTGATGAAGGTCTCAAGGGGATTTGGAATGTCCATGTGTTTCTCTGTTCTTTGGCTTGACCTGCTTGGATGGATTGGGAAGTGGTCAGAGTCAGAAAAGCTAAAAAAGTTGAGGCTCACACTCCCCACCTGAGCCTCTGTCAAACTTCCAAAGTTTTTTTCTGGCACCAGAGTCTGTGTTTGGCTCTCTAAGGGCAATCCCAAGGTGCAGACCCAGTTCCTGTTAGAAATCCTACAAACCCACCCTTCCTGCAGGTGGGATAGTTTGGGTCTCAGGTGAGGAGTCACAGCTGGTAACAAACATCAGGATTTCAAAATGCATTCTGTGAAGTAAATGCCATCTCATCGCAGTTCTGAGCAAGCAAGGACTGCTGATTAAAGTTGTAATAACTTCACTCACAGCCCCTGTGAAAGTCAGATGAGGGTCTGTGATTGACCTTTTGGGGTGTCACTGAGCTGGGGACGTGGGACCATGGCAGGAGGCTGAGCTGTGCTGTCCTGGGCACCATCCTGGGCACCATCCCTGTGCACATGGAGAGAAAGGATTCGCGCTTCCCAAGGAAGAGTTCTGGCAGATTATCCTGAGAGCTCCCTGTAAACTCCTAGAGTAGCTGCTGGGTGAAGGAATTCTTGCTACATTCAGAAGGAAATCCTTGGATTTCCTCTGTGAACTGACCTGGAGCAGAACTTCGGAGCCTGCAGGTTCCAGCTGGTGGCTGCTCTCACCACTGGCAGTGGCCTTGGAGAGGGACAGATTCCTGAAGCACTGCCTTCCATGGTCCCTCACAGAATTCCAGACTGGTTTGATTGGAGGGACCTTAAGGATCACCCAGTGCCACCCCTGCCATGGCAGGGACACCTCCCACTGTCCCAGGCTGCTCCAAGCCCTGTCCAGCCTGGCCTGGGACACTGCCAGGGATCCAGGGGCAGCCACAGCTGCTCTGGGAATTCCATCCCAGCCCTCCCCACCCTCCCAGCCAGGAATTCCTTCCCAATATCCCATCTGTCCCTGCCCTCTGGCAGTGGGAAGCCGTTCCCTGTGTCCTGTCCCTGCAGCCCTTGTCCCCAGTCCCTCTGCAGCTCTCCTGGAGCCCTTCAGGCCCTGCCAGGGGCTCGGAGCTCTCCCTGGAGCCTTCTCCAGGCTGGACATGACAGTGGACAGCAGAGGCTGGAGCTGGTGGCACGTCCCTGGCCCTGCAGCAGGAGGTCTGCCTGGTGCCCCTGGCCTGGTGACGGGGGAGCCGCCCAGGCTGTGGCTGTGTCCCCAGGGTGGGCAGGAGCCATCGGGGAGCGTGGCAGCAGGGCTGGTGTTCACTGTCCCTGTTCAGTGCTTTGTGTCCATGGCTGTGCCTGGTCTGTCCCTCTGTCCTCTCTGCTCTCAGCTCTGTCCCTCACGTGAGCCCCTCCTGTCCCTCGGTGGCCCTGACGCTGCCACGTTGGCCACGCCATGGCCGGGAACACACAGGAACCATTCCTGGGAATCAGCAGGAGGAATAACACGGTGGTTGAGGTGCCCTTTGGCTTCCAGAGTCTGCGGATGTTTCTCTGTGCTCAGCTGCTGCTTTTTGTCTCTCCAGGTACAGATCCAGAACAAGAAAGTCGACCTTTCCAAAGTGTCCTCCAAGTGTGGATCTAAAGCAAATATCAAGCATAAGCCAGGTAGGGATTTTACGATTTCCTCACGATTTGTCTGTAGGTTTTGTCCCTTAAACACAGTCCTGGATTGTGACTGAAATTGTTTAAGGGGTTTGTTGCTTTCAGGGGATGTTCCAGTGCTTCTGGGAATTCCTGAAAGTGCTTCTTCCACATCCCTGGTGGTTTCACGAGCAGAGAGGGGGGTTAGGAGATGTGGGATGTCCTCTTGCCTGTGAGGATAATCTGCAGCTTTGACGCAGTTCTGCTTTTTCCTGCTCATCTGAGAAGGAAAACATGGATACTTCCATGACCATTCATCCATGTTCTCAGAGGGCTTTGGGGTGCTCAGAACATCTGAGGATGTTCATGGAACACAGAAGGATAAAGGAAATTCCCTCCAGTTCTTCAGACCATGCAGGGGTCCTGTTAGTCTCGAGTCCATGGCAGCTCCTGCCTGACATAAAACACTTGCGGCCCTTAAATGCCATTTTTGGGGAGGATTGTGCGGGAATGACCTGCTCCCCGCTGAGAACACAGTGAATTCCTGGGAATCTTGGGTTTCTCCCCAGGTGCTGGGGCTGCAGGCCCCCCTTTGGCCTGAGGGATGGTCAGTTCAGTGACCTTGGCTGGTCCCTCGGTGTCTGGGGACACTTCCCGGCCCGGGAGCTCACAGCCGCACACGAGGGACAAAGTTCAGTGCCCAGGGCTCAGAACAAGCGCCACAGGCTGGTCTTTGTCCCCCCGGGAGTCCCCTGCAGCCCTGTCCATCCTGCTAGGCTGGAGCAGCTCACCCTCATGCAGGAGCCCCTCGCTCCGGCGGCGTTGGGAACGTGGTGCCACCGCCGTGACCTCTGCGTGCTCAGCGCTCGGAAATAACGAGCTGGGAGCGACAATCGCTGCCCTTGTCCAGACCTGATGAAAGCACAGCCACCCTGCCAGCGGCTCCCAGAGCCTTTGGCTGGTCCTGTTGGCCCAAACCTGTTGGTTTCCACGTTGGCCATGCCAGGCTGCCAGAGGGAGGGCTGAGGGTTTAACGATGTGCTTAGCAAGACTTCAGTTGGGGTTTGAAGAAGCTGCTGGAATATGGACTGCAGCCAGACAAAGGTGGCCCTGTCCATGCAGGGGGCTTGGAGTGATCCTTAAGAGCCATGATTCTGATCTGTGGCTCTGTGCACAGTCTGAGTTATCAATAAAGGGTGCACCAATATGATCAGAGGGCTGGAGCATTTCCCCTGAGAGGGAAACCTGTGAAGAAAGGCTGAGAGCTGGGATTGTGCAGCCTGGAAAAGGATTTGGGGTGACCTCATTGTGGCCTTCCAGTGCCTGAAGGGAGCTAAGAAAGATGGGGAGAGACTCTTTAGAGGGCAGGGATAGATGTGATATTGGGAAGGAATTGTTCCCTGGGAGGGTGGGGAGGCCCTGGCACAGGTGCCCAGAGCAGCTGTGGCTGTCCCTGGATCCCTGGCAGTGTCCAAGGCCAGGCTGGACAGGGCTTGGAGCAGCCTGGGACAGTGGGAGGTGTCCCTGCCATGGCAGGGGTGGCACTGGATGATCCTTCAGGGCCCTTTCAGCCCAGCCCATTCCAGGATTCCATATTCTGTGATGAATGGGAACTGCCGTATTCTGGAATCTATTCCATTCTGGAAAAATCTCGCTAAAAATCTGCAGCTCTTCTTCTTCCCCCCACGTTCTCCTGAACCTGCAGTGTTCCTGCAGTGGCCCCAGGCTTGTCCCCGCCCTGGGAAGCTGCAGGTCAGGTGTGTGCCAGGAGGAGCTGTCCCGGCAGGCAGGGCTGCCTGGGGATCCCAGTGCTGGGGCAGCCGTGGGGAGGGATAAGGAGGGGAGGAAGGCAGTGACAGAGAAGCTGGAGGTGTCCTGGCACTGAGGAATGCACAGATGGCTGAGCTGAGAGACCTGGGCAGGGACAGGGACAGGAGCAGTAGGAGTCAGCCTTGGAATGGCACCAGCGAGGGGTGGTGGGGATGGTTTCACAGCTCTGCAGGAGGGGACAGCTTCAGGAGCAGATCCAGGGAGGATCTCTGCATCCTGTGTGGATGTGCAGCATTCCCCAGGGCCCTGTTCGCTGGCACGGCTGGAAATCACCAACTTCGGTCTTCAGTCCTAAACCAAACTTCACCTGGGGAGAGGCTGAGCTGGGGAATGGAACTCATCCTGTCTGTCCTCCAAAGGGTCCCCAGCAGCTCGGGGGGCTGGGAGGGGAACACCTGGGTGGGACTGCTGGGGGCCGCCCCACTCAGCCCTGCTCCATGTCCTTGCAGGGGGAGGAGATGTCAAAATCGAGAACCAGAAGCTGAACTTCAAGGAGAAGGCCCAGGCCAAAGTGGGATCTCTGGACAACGTGGGACACTCGCCAGCCGGAGGGGCCGTGAAGGTGAGCGCAGGGATCTGTGGCACATCCCGGGAATGCTTTTGATCAGTTCTTGTCCTCCTGCGGTTCCTGAAGGGCAGCTCCTCCACCACAGCCTGGTACAGCCTCCTTGTTTGTGGGGCCTCTGCTGTGCACCCCGGGACAGAGGCTGGAGCCCGGGATGAGGATGGGGCCTGGGATGAGGATGGGGCCTGGGATGAGGATGGGGCCTGGGATGAGGATGGGGCCTGGGATGAGGATGGAGACTGGGATGAGGATGGGGCCTGGGAGTGAGGATGGAGGCTGGGAGTGAGGCTGGAGCCCGGGATGAGGCTGGAGCCCGGGATGAGGATGGAGCCCGGGATGAGGATGAGGCCTGGGATGAGGATGGGGCCTGGGATGAGGATGGAGCCTGGGATGAGGATGGAGCCTGGGAGTGAGACCAGAGCCCAGGATGAGGATGGTTGGAAAGGAGAGAGCTGGGACCCACCTCGGGGTGGGTGACCAGGCTCCCTGCTGGGCATTCCTGAGGGCTGGCACTGCCCATCTCCATCCTTCCTCTTGGCACCTGAGAGCAGGGATCACTGCACTGAGCCCAGCAGGGAGGCTGGCAGTGCCTTCAGCCCCAGTTAAAGTGGGTGAGATCCAAGTGCTCTGTGCTGCGAGAGAGCACCTGGCAGCCCTGGGAGCACTTAGGGAATCATGGAATATCCTGAGCTGCAAGGGATCCTTCCAGTCCAATCCTTCAGCCCTGTGTGTGAGGATGGGAACAGATCACAGCTCTCATGGCTGTGATTCATCCCTTCTCCCACGGGAACACAAACTGTCCCCAGCCTTGGCTCTGCGCATTCCAGGTCTGGCTGCAGCAATGGGACATCTGTGCTCAGGGAGGGGACATTCCCTCCCTGGGGGCCGTGTGGGCGCTGGGGTTTGGCATTCCCTGGAGCCTGTGCCATTCCCCGGACCCCGTTCAGGTGTCCAGCTGTGAGTCTGGGAGCAGGTGCTGAGCTCTAGGACCCGAGGGCAGCTCGGAGGAGCTCCAGGGCCGAGGGTCTGTGAGGCCCCGCGGGGCCGGGCAGGATTTGCTTTCCCAGGATTTGCTTTCCCAGGATTTGCTTTCCCGCAGCGGCGATTCCCCCTGCCCTCAGCCCGTCCACTGTCCACTGACCATACCCACGATTGTCCTTGCAGGCCGAGGGCGGCGCGGAGCCGGCGCAGCCTCCGCAGGCGAACGGAGCGGGGCCGGGGCCGGGCCCGGTGCCGGCAGCCCCCGCGCTGCGGGAGAACGGCGTGGGGCCGGCCCTGGGCGCCCTGAGCAGCGCCGACCAAAGGGAAATGCAGAGCCTCGACACTCACATCCAAGAAACAAGTAAGTGCCCGCGGGCCGCGGAGCCGGGGAGGGAGCCCGGCACCCCGACCGACCGCCGGGAGCGACGGCCGCGGAGTTGCCGTGCCTTGCTTTTAATTCAGAAAATTGCCTTTTATCTTCCAGGCATCTAATGATGACATTATGGTATCGTCTTCCATTCCCCTCCTGTCCCTTGTCTCCTCCTCTCCCCGCGTCCCCTTGTCCCCTGCCCTTGTGTCGCTGCAGATTGAGTCTCACAAGCTGACGTTCCGTGCGAAGGCCAAGGCTCGAACAGACCACGGAGCGGAAATCGTCGTCTCCAAACCCCCCACCCTTTCCAGCAGCACCTGCCCCCGGCGTAGCACCTCCGCCAGCGACAGCCTGGGCTCCGTCGCCTCCCGTCACCGCTGCCGCCGCCGGCCGCGCCCTCCCAGCAAGGCTTGTGACCCCGGCCCCGCTCCACGCGCCCCGGGGACCCCAGCTTGGCCCTCTTATCCCGGCCTCGGCTCTAGGTGGGAGGGGGACGATGGTGGGGCCGGGGCCCTCCTCGGAGCGCCCCGGGGCTGGGGGTCCCTCGGCGGCTGGACAGGAGCTCCCCTCCCTCGCCGTGCCCGTCCCTGGCTCGGGGGGACTCTCGAGTGTCGGTGTGGCGTCGGGGCCGGGCCCGAGCGGCTCCGGGCTGTGCCAGCGGCGGGACAGAGCAGAGCCCTGCGGGGCTGAGGCCAGGCCGGAGTTAACAGGGATAAGCTGTGATCTTTCTTTCTGTCTCTTTTTTTAACCCTTCCCTCCTCGCCGCTTCAGTTTCTGCCGCCCGTGGGATGCTGATAAATCCCCTTCACACTCGTTAGGCTGTTTTAACTGTTGACTTGAACCTTTTATTCTTTGTGACGAAGTGTTGATGATTTATCGTGCTACGAACCGTGCTAAGTTTCCTTTTCTCTTTCCTTCTTTTCCGACCCGTAGGAGAGTAGGGACATTTAACCGCTGCTGCCGTGCTGGCTTCTTACTGACATATCCAGCCATTGTAACTTCTTTGTTGTTGTTTGGGGTTTTCTTTTTTAATATTTTAAACGATGGAGCGAGTTCATGGGATTAAGCCATGTCTGGAATGAAAGGCACAGGAATGTGTAAAGGACAGACTTGCTGTGAGAGCTCAGGTGGAGCCTGTGTTGACCTCGAGATGTGTGAATTGATGCTCGTGAGCCCTCCCCGGGTGCCTTCTGCACAGGTGGTTTATTTATTAACTGGCACGGCCCGAGCCCTGGGATTGCTCCCGTTTTGCCAGGGCCAGGGCTGCAGGGAGGCAGGAGGCAGCCGTGGCGGGGCAGGGGGCGCAGGCCGCGAGTTCCGAGGCTGAAGCAGGTCCGTGGGGGTGTGTGGGGTGCGTGGTTTTAGAGGGGTGACTGATGGACGGGTGACCGGAGCGTCGGGATGAGCAGGGCCCTGGAGGCAGGAGGGAGCAGGGACAGGGCAGCGCTCATCCCGGGATGAGGCCGGGAGCCCTCGGCAGGGCAGCGGGGCAGGGTTGGTGCCAGGGATTTGCAGCTCTGACTAGGAAGGAGATTTAACCACTCTTGGAGCTCCTCGTTTCAAATGACACTAAAGGAACGAAATGTAAATAAATTAAAACAAAAAAAAAAAAAAGTGTTCTTGGGTGGTCAAACTAATTTAAAGCAAAAAAAAAAAAGGCAGAATAACAAAACACTGGGATTAAAGAGAACTGAACCAGGCGTGTGCTAAGGGGGGCTGCTCCAGGAGGGGACAGAGGGAAGCCTGCAGCTTCTCGTGCTTGTGGGAATATTTCTTTGGGAAGCCGACAATGACACGATAACCCGGAATCTGTATTTACACACAAAGATTCTTATTGCACTTGTATTTTTTATATTAAAGTTTGCATGATTTCTAATAAAATGGCATTAAAATGTACTAGTTTGCATCAAAGTCGTCTGATAGTTTCATAAGTGCTTTTTCATCTGAATACAAATTTAAACGAGCGATGCAGATTTGCACCTGAAAGGGGCGGTTATATATACCCAGAGACCTCCCATGCTTCCTTTCCTCTTCCTCCTCCTCTTTCTCCTCTTTCTCCTCTTCCTCCTCCTCCTCCTCCCCACCTCTCCGCTCCCCTCCACCCCCGTCTGACCCCAGCCAGGGACGGTGGCCGTGCCGTCGCTCCCTGCCCTCCACGTGTGTCCCTGTGTGTCCCCCGGAGCAGCCACCACCACCCGGCCCTCGCTCGGAGGGACGAGCTGGAGCCGGGCCGGGAGCCCCTGTTCCCTTACCCCGGTATATATCACTGCCCTCCCGTGACGCTTCCTTCTTTCTTTACTGCTAAATTCTACACACCAGCTTCAGCTTGGCAGCCTTGGCTTTGGTTTGGGTGATTTTTTCCAACACTTGAATTGAGGGAAAATTGGAAGGAGAAGAGAGGAGCAGGGTGAGCCCTTTGGCAGGACAGTGAGCCTGGAGCTTGGTTCCATCTTGGAGCCTGGTTCCATCCTGGAGCCTGCTTCCATCCTGGAGCCTGCTTCCATCCTGGAGCCTGATTTCCATCCTGGAGCCTGATTTCCATCCTGGAGCCGGGTTCCCTGCCTGTGACCGGCCAAGATGGCCTGGCAGGGGCTGGAGCCGAGCTCCAGGCTGACCAGCCAAGCTCCAGGCTGACCGGCCGGGCAAGGGCGCTGGGAGCAGGGTTTGTGCCGAAGGGCAGCGGCCAGAAATGTTTGTGGGCAACCAAAGAGGAGGTGGAGGCTGAGATGTCGCGTTCCTCTTGCTGCTCTGCCTGGAGCACCCCGGGCCTGCGGTGGCCTGGGATGTCCCAGGATGAGTTCCGGGGTGCCCGGATGGGCCCCGGGCACAGGGAGGCAGCCGGTCCCGTTCAGGGCCTGCAGGAGGAAGGCAGGTGGCAACATTGCACTTTATCTTCTGAGATTGCAAAAAGCAAACCAGCCCTGCCCCGCTGCAAAGGGACAGTGCCGTCACCTTCTCCCTGCATTGCTTTTATCCGATTTCCCGAGTGCTGGGGGCCTGGCCGGGCGGTGGCTGCGTGCGGTGCCCAGGCCTGTCCCTGCCCGAGCCCTGGCCCAGCCGAGCCCCCGGCCTGTGCTTCTGTGCCACTTCTCTAACACTTGTTGTGCCTGTGTTTAGCTGACAAACTAAATCCGGATACACTAGTTTGCCGTGGTGTTTCTAGGACAGCTTCAGTTTTAATACGGATTTCTTTTTTAATTTTATTTTGAGGAAGCGGCTGTACATACTGCTAGCCTGGGAAGGAGCCACGTGCGGTGGGAATGACTTTAGTTTCCTGTCTGGAGAGGTGGGATGAGCTGGGTACTGCTGAGACCTTAAACGCTGCTGGGGGGCCGCATGTGGGAAGGGGCTGCGGGCACCGGTGGCTCCATCGAGGGCCGGAGGCAGCAAATCTGGGGAAAAATAGGAGTTGTGCTCTGAATGAGATGCAAGTTGAATGTACACGTTCCTGTCCCGAGCAGGCGCCGGGGCCTGGCTTTGTCCGCAGTGGGGGCTCTGCTCCGGGCAGGGCAGGGCAGGGCAGGGCAGGGCTGAGGCTGCTCCGGGAGGACGCTGGGCAAAGGCCTCGGCAGAGCTGCGGGCGCCGAGCGCTGCCCTGAGGGCTGAGCTGCTGAGGGAGCGCGGGCCTGGCAGGGCGCGGCGGAGCTCCATCCCGGGCCGGAGCCCGAGCCCGAGCCCGAGCCCGGCGTCTCCCGGCATATCAGTGGCATACACAGTTATTTGGGCTTTTTATACTGTTAACAAGTACATTCAATAACCGAGTTTGTGGGCTCGAGGCCGCGGCTGCCCCGGCGCGGCTCCCGTGGTGGGCTCTGGCCGCAAACTGAATGTAGTTTTCTACGCTGCCCCTCGCGTTGTCCCCGCGTAGTGTCGCTGTGAGAGGGGCCCCGGACCCTCGCGTGTTTGCGTTTAGGCAGAATTTCCAGTTTTCGTGGAGCTTGATGGCGGAGGCGTCCCCGGGGTGGCGGGGCCGTCCCGGGGCAGGGCCGGGTCCCTGCGGGGCCGAGGCCGAGTGGCCGTGGCCGGGGGGGCCCAGCGGCCTCCGGGCAAGGGACAAATGCCACCCAAGGCCGAGTGGCCCGGGGACCGGCGGGTGGGGGGAAGGGGCTCCGGGAGGCAGCGGCAGTGGAAAGGGCTCCGGAAGGGCTCCGGCTCTCCTTCCTCTCTCCCCCTGAGCCCCGGCCCGGTGCGGTCCGCCTCGCCCTCCTCGCACGGTCCCGCCGGCCGAGATCACACACGACACGAGGCTCCACCGCCCCCGTTGTGCCCATCCCAGCCCAGCGCTCGGCATCGCCTGCAGCTCCCGTTATCCCCAACGTAGGACACCGAGTCAGGAGCGAGGGTCAGCGGCCGCGGGGGTGGGACGGTGCGGCCGCGGAGGAGGCTCGGGGCGCAGCGCCCGGAGGGTGGTCCCGGCTCGTGGCTCCCTCCGTGGTCTCGGGAAGCCACTCAACCTCTCTGCCTCAGTTTCCCCATCTGCAAAGGTGGGGGGGATTCAATTTTACCTCACCGGGCTGTTGTGAGGCGTGAGCAGCGTGTGACGTGTTCTCTAAATGTGACGTATTATTATTATTTTGTGTCATAGGATTATTCTGCAGGGGGTGCCCGAGGAGGGGGAGACTCCGCTGTCCCTGCGCCGTGGTGGGGGAGGCGAGGGCTGGGGAGGGGAGGTCAGTGTTGGTGTGAGACAACAGCTCTGGGGGGCTGGGGCAGACCCCGGCCCGGGGGAACCCACCGGTTGCTTCTGCCTTTGTGTCTCCCCTCCCCGGGGGCTGTAAGAGCGTCGTCTCCTTAGCAACATTTCCTGACTTGATGTTGTGATTCTTACTATTGTAAAGGGTTGAAATAAAGCTTCTAGATGTTCCTCCTCAGCCTGGTGTGACTCTGTGGGGCGGGAGGGCCGGGCCGGGGGCGGTGGCACAGTGCGGTGGTGCTGGCAGAGCCCACAGAAGGGGCTGAAGGAATTCGGGTGTCTGATGCCAGCTGGAATTCCCGTCCCTGGCTTTGCTCCTCAGACCAAAGGGGCTCAGAGGGGAGGGGGCTTTGAGCTGACAGCAGGCCCTGCAGGAGCCCTCGGTGCCCATGGCACAGCTGGCACAGCCAGAGGGCACCGGCACCTCCCAGGAGGTGCCCCCGGCCACCCTCACAGATGAAGGACAGATTTCTCACCCAGGCTCGGACGTGACCTGGGACCCCAAACAGGATTTGGACTGAAGGTCAGGTCCCTGCACTTGGAGCAGCTGCTCCTCCGTGCCTCCCTGAGCACTGCTGGGGAAGCATCCCCAGCTCCAGACACCCCCAGTGCCCCAGACACAGGGCACAGGCAGCACTGGGACACACTGGGACAGCTTCCCCGGGCAGGGCCTGCACCAGGACACTCTGGGTCGGTTTTCCTGGGCGCTGGGACACGCTGGGCTGGTTTCCCCAGGCACGGGCAGCACTGGGGCACATCTGCCCCCCAGCAGCACCCCCTCAGTGCCAGTCCCCCGTGCCCACAGCCACTGTCCCCTCAGGGTGGCTGAGTGCGGAGCGTGGCCCTGCAGCTCCTCACACCCCCAGGGCAGCTGGGCATCTCCCAGCACAGAAGTGGCTGTTGCTGTTCTTCCCTACCCAGGAAAAGGCACAAAATCCCAAACTTCACAGAAAAAAATAATAGCAAGAAAGAATGAAGAGGACAGAGGCAGTTCCTACTCTATCCCTTTTTATTGTCTTTAATCTATGTTGTAAAAAGATCCAGTATCACATAACAGCCACGGAAGTATCCCAATATCACACTAGTTCGGAACCATTTAGACAATAGCTTAGTCTTTTTTTTGTCTTTTTTTTTTTTTTTTTTGTCTTTTTTGTCTTTTTTTTAAACCTGCTGGAAGGGAAAACCATACTGCCCATTATACAGGCCAAAAGAAACAAACACTGGTCAAATAATAGTGACAACCTCAAGCAAGTGAAATGAAGATGAGCAGTTTGGAGTGACCCCAAGGCTGCAGGACTCCGAGGGCCCCACGCCGGCGTCCCCATGGCCGGGGGGAGCGGAGCCTCGGCAGGGCCCCCCCGGGCCTTGTGCTGGCACAGCCACGGCGCCTTAAAGCCCATGAGCAGTAAATTAAATGGTAGAACTGGGAGAACCAAAGGGTGGCCCCGGGGGGCGCGGGGCAGGAGCCCCTGTGCCATGGAAACGGCCTCGCTCCCATTCCCGGCTGCAGGTACAAAGAGCGTTAAGAAATGGGAATAAAAAGAACGGAGCCCAGGCCCCGGGGGGGCCCAGCCCCGGGCCCGAGTCCCTCCCGGCGCCCGCCCGAGGGCTCCCGTTACAAACCCCGACCCTCACAACAGCCCTGTGAGGTAGGTCACTGTCTGCTTCGGACAGAGAATCCAAGGCAAAGCTGGGATTAAACTCCAGATTCCTCAGTGAGTGCTGTGCCTGTCGCAATCCTCCTTCCACAGAAATATGGTCCCTGTTCATAGAAAACAAAGGATTTTGTGCCTCTGCTCCTGGCTTCCCGCAGGAGCGGCGCTCACAGGCAGCCTGGCAGCTACAATCACGTCCTGTGTTGCACAAGGGACAGGGATCCGGCCTCCTCCACGTGGGGAGAACAGGAATTTTTAAAAAATCATAGGAACAACGCAAGAGGACGAGAAGTACAGGCAGGTTGGAGAGGACGAGTCACATCTCACACTCAGACGCCACGACTGTGCTGGGGCCGGCAGGGCCCCTTGGATCCCGCGTGGAATTGCTCTCCATCCAGTGCTTTCGGGGCTTCCTCCACGTGGAGAGACAACGATCAGCGATCCCCTCCCTGCCGGAGCTGCTGGATCCACGATCCTGGCACAGCCGGGACAGCCGTCCTCCTCTTGAGCCCGGAGCAGCTCTGGCCCCGGAGGGGCTCCAGCCCGGCCCCGTGGGGAGGGGGCAGAGGAGGGCCCGCAGCAGCCGTGTCCTTGTTCCCAGTCAGGGACTGGCGCTGGGACGAGCGGAGGAGGCGGGTGGGCGTCCACGGAGCTCGCGCCGGGGTCCGTCGGCACTCCCAGTCCATTCCTGGCGGGACTGCGCTGCTCTTCCCACGCGGTGACCATGCACGGAGCCAACAGCAGGAGATTCAGACAACATTAATCTTCTAGGATGGAGAGAGATGACTTCACAAGGGATAAATAGAACTTTATTTAAATAAACATTTGTGAACATCTTTATACAAATTACAAGTCCCCACACGAGGCTGCAGCTCCGCCTACGAGCCGAAGCTGCCGGGAGGGCCCTTGAGCAGATCCACCAGGATGTCGAGCAGTTGGCTGTGCTGGTGGTGCAGGTCCCCGGGGATCGCGGCCATCTCGTAGCACAGGCACGTCTCCACCATCTTGGAGAGGGACACGCGGAAGTCGCGCAGCAGGCGGATGGTGTAGGAGTCCCCCTCCAGCACCAGCAGGTCGCTGTCCGTCAGGGACACCGTCGCTCGCCAGCCGTCATCTTGGGGGAGGGAGAGCGCGTGAGCGGCGGCCGCGGGGCTGCTCGGGCTGCTCCCCACGCTCGCTTTAGCCCTCTCTGGGGACTCAGCTGGGCCGAGAGCTCCCACAAAAGCCAGGCAGCTCTGAGCACACCCTGGGATCCTCCCAGGTTCCCATAGCAGGTGACTGACAGCACAGCCCTTCTAAGCTCAAGGGGTAGAGACCGACTGCAGCACTGCCAGAACCCCACGGGCTGAAGGGACACATCCCCAGGGACAAGTGGGATCCTGCCAGGACAATCCAGGCACAGCCCTAAGGCTCAGCCTGCCGGGGCTGCCTTTGTCTCCCTGCAGAGCTGCAGCCCGGAACAGCTCACGGGAACAGCTCACGAACCATCACCTCCACGGCCCCACCCCAGCAGCGCCCGCACAACCCAAGAGCCCTGGGAAGCAGAAGGGGCCAGGGAGCAGCTCGAGCACGGTGGGAGCCCGGAGCACTCACCTCGCACGTGGATGTCAGTGTCGGTCATGAGCAGCACGGCCAGCGGGTGCACCTGGGACGAGTCCCGCACAAAGACGCCGCCGTTGGACTTGACGGCCATGAAATAGGTGAGCCAGCGGCTGTAGAGCTTGGACGCCTCCCTGCAGGAGCAGCTCCGTCAGGCTGGCCAGGGCCTGGCACAGCCCTGGGGGATCCCCCCTCCCCGGTCACCCACCTGTTGATGGTGGACTTGTGCAGCAGCACGGTGCCGGCCTTGGTCCGGTACGCGTAACTGTTGGGCTTGAACTTCCCCTGGCGTGTCACTTTGCCTTGCCTCACCTGCCACAGGAGGGGACTCTCACAGCCTGCGCCAGCAGCAGCCTGGCAGCCACAGCCACCCCTCTCACAGTGGGGAGGGGGAATGATGTCCCTCCACTCCCAAGAGCTCCGTGGGTTAGCGGAGCATGTTCCTGGGGTGCTTCACACCTGGGGGTTACCCTGTGCCAGGCAAGGGACAGCCAACGGGAGGAGCAAGATGCCACCTCAGACAGCAAAGGAGAAAAATTCCACCTAAGTGGCTCCCAGACCAAGTGCCAAGACCCCAAGCATGGACCTGCACAGGCCAGGGTGGCCACTCCTCACGAGTGGGGATCCAGCGACAGCACGGGAGCACAGGCAGGAGCACAGGGCCGAAGCCTGGCCCGGACACTCACTCCCAAGAGAGCAAAAGCATCTCTGGCACCTCAATGTTTCCCGGTGCCACCTGCTGTGACAGCAATGCCCAGAGAGCGATGGCAGTGCCAGTACCTGGATGAGGTTGGGGTAGAGCCCAGCCATGAGGACGCCCTTGACCAGTTCCTCCTCCTCACTGTACTGGTTACACACAGATGAGGGCATGGTGCAGTCGGACGGGGACGACACCAGAAAGGCTTCGTAGAGGTTCTCAGAGAACTGCTTGACAAGGCCTGGAGGGAGGAGAAAGCCCCAGGGATGAGATTCACCCTCTCTTTTCCCCCATGGAATGAATCACCTTAGCAGGGCAGCACCAGCCTGGGCTGGGACAGGAGCCCTGTCCTGAGCCAAAGCCAGGCCCCGCCCGGCCCCGCGGTCGCTGGTCCGGCACAGCCCATCTGTGCCCTGTGCCCCTCACTGTGCAGCAGCCGCCTGGGGACAGGGCAGGGCAGGACGGTCCCCAACTCACCGTTGATGAAGCGCAGGCTGGGCCCGTACAGGTAGTAGTCCTGCAGGTAGTTGTCCCTGGCACGGCTGTCCCTGCGCCGCAGCACCTCCTCCCAGCCTGCCACCGCCCGCACGAAGGCCAGGTGGTCACTGCCGCTCTCCCGGCTCAGCACGGCCTTGGCCTGGGACAGGGACGCGGGTGAGCCACGGCAGCCGCCGCTCCCCTGCTCCCCCCCCGGGCCGGGGGCTGCTCACCTTGTCCACCTCGGCGCGGTTCTGCAGGCTGCTGCTGAAGGGGTCCCGCGTCAGGCAGGACACGATGACCAGCAGGGGATGCAGGCAGCGGTAGATGGAGGCCAGGACAATGGCCTTGGCCAGCCGAGGGTCCGTGGAGATCTGGGCCAGGCGCTTGCCCAGAGTGGTCAAGGCTTCCCGCTGGTCCAGCACTCCTGCAAGAGCCACCCACGTGGCACATCCATCAGCTCCCAGGGCAGCCAAAACGGGAGATTTGGGGTGACTTCCAGAAGAGGCACAAGGACAGGGGTGTGCAATGAGCACCCAGAACTCGCCAGGTCTAACTGAGCTGAGGCCAAGGAAACAGCTGTCATAGGCGCATGACTGCCAACTGGGCCCAGCCCTGAACTGCAGATCACCACTTCCCTTCCTTCTGTCACCTCCCCTTGTCTTTTTAACCTTGGAAATTTATCCCCAATTTTTAAGCAAAGCAGTGTGGGAAATAAAACAGCAAAGGGCACGTAGCTTGGGAAGTCACTATCAACTACCATCCCCAGCCAGGGACAATCCTGCCCAGTCTGCCCCACAGCATGCCATGCCAATTCCTGCTTCCCACATTTAGAAGACAAATATGCTTCTGGGACATGGAATTAACTCACCAATCTCCTGCAGCAATATCACAGCTTCATCCACAGCTTTGATGTCAGGGCTGTCCAGAGCCTTGGAGAGAAATTCAACAGCCTGCAACACAGCAGGGGAAGGGAAAAGGGAAAGAGTGAGCCTGTTTCCCATACAGGTATGCAGGAGAGCCCTCGGGAGCCCTGTTTCCCACACAGGTATGTGGGAGAGCCCTGGGGAACCTAGACTGCAACACAATTCCCTCTTTGTTTGCCTTGAGCCCTCTCCATTCCTTCAGTCTTCCAGACACACTGTAATCTACAGGATTTACACATTTCCTGGTGGGAACCCCTCTAGACAGCACCACATTTAGCAAAGCAAGAACTCAGGCAATCATCACTCTGGGTGCTTCCTGCTCCTGCCCCTGGGGCTCCACGAAGCCTGCTCAGGCTCCTGCAGCCAGTGTGCGCTCACCGTTTTCTCTGGCATGTGGATCTTGGCCTGCACCACCAGGTTCTCCAGGGGCGTGCGCAGGATCTCGGGCACCTGGTACGTGGGCATCTTGTCCAGGCGGCTCCGCGGGAACAGGTGGTAGGCGAACCCCGACTGGCAGCGCCCGGCGCGCCCGCGCCGCTGCACCACGTTGGACTTGGACACCCACACCGTCTCCAGGCAGGACACCTGCGGGGACAGGAGCAGGGTGAGTGCTCCACAGCTCTGTCCTGTTCGAACCAAGGAATCCCACTCTGGTTTGGGTTGGAAGGGACCTTAAAGCCCATCCAGTTCCACCCCCAGCCACAGGCAGGGACACCTTCCACTATCCCAGGCTGCTCCAAGTCCCATCCAGCCTGGCCTGGGACGTTGCCAGGGATCCAGGGGCAGCCACAGCTGCTCTGGGAAATCCATTCCTGTCTCTCCTCACCCTCCCAGCCAGGAATTCCTTCCCAACATCCCATCTGTCCCTGCCCTCTGGCAGTGGGAAGCCATTCCCTCTTGTCCTGTCACTCCACGTCCTTATCCAAAGTCCCTCTCTGTCATCTTTCCACCCAGCCCAGAGACCTCAGACTCTTCACGACTGATGAATGGTCCCAAAAGGCCAGGGAAGCCTTTCCCACTCTCCTGCCTCTTGCAGTGCTGGTCTCTGTCCGGCAGCAGCTCCGGGGCTGCATGGATGGGACCTGGATGCCACCTGCTGGACACCTGTCCCAGGCTGCATCCTGGGCCCCACCCACGGCTCCCCACGCCAGCCCTGCCTCGGGTCTGCATTCTGAACTGGGATAAAACTGGGCAAGTATCAAAGGGCTGGGTTTAAACCAGAACTGCTCCAAGGTGTGAATGGCCACCTGGCCCTGGGAAATGATGTTCAAGAACAGGGGCAGAGGGATGTTGCCAGAATTCCTTCTGCCAAGAGCAACAGCAGCACAGTTGCCTTCACCTTGTTACAAAGGTGTACAAACAAGAGCCTTCCCAGGGCCCAGCACCGCCAAGAACAGGCCCAAGGGCAGTGGATCCCCCTCGGAAAGCTGAGAACAGGCTATGGCATGGGGCCAGGAGAGCTGCAAACAAGAGCAGGATCTAGCAGGTCAGGGTTGCCCTGCGTGGGCCACAAGAGGTTTTTGATGAAATCATAGGAAAAGGCTGAAAGCAAACAGAAAAGCTACAGCTGTTCTATGGTGAAATAGAGTTGGAAAGGGAGTAGGATTTGCCTTAAATTTCTTTGAAAAACATCAGAATTTGATGGGGAGCCTGGCCCAGAGCTTAGACACAGCGTACACTGATGAGGAGTTAAACAGTCACCAAACAGGGGCACAATGCCTGTGCCCCAGGGGCCAAATGGGAAACAGCTCCCGCATCCCATTAATGGCAGCTCAGACGATCCTCTGACAAGAGCCCTCTGCTCCAGAGTGTCCCGAATGCAGCCAGAGGCAGCAAGGCAGCAGTACCTTGGTTTTGAGGTCGTAGCGCTCCTCCTTGTGCGTGCCACTGTCCACCACGTGCACAATGTCGTTGATGGTGATGGAGGTCTCCGCGATGTTGGTGGCCAGGACGATCTTCCTGACGCCCGGCGGAGGCCTCTGGAAGATGTTCTGCTGGTCCATCATGGGGATGTTGGAGTGCACTGGGAAATCAAACCAGAGTCAGTCCCGTCCGGCTGAGATTCTCTTTGTACCATCACCTGCCGCTTCCAGGAGCGGGGGCAGAAATGGGGACACCAGCTGTCAATGTTCATGGCCAGCAGCTTCCTGCCAGCCACACCCCAGGAAAAATCTTCCACAAGTCGTTTGGGAAGGCCTCATTTCAGCTGCTTCAACCTACAGCTCAGTAGCAGCAGGAGCTCAGCTCACACCTCCCGTCCCAGAGCCTGGTGGCACCCCAGGAATATCCCCGGCAGAGATCCCACTCCCTCCCACGGTCCAGTTCTGCAGCTGCCCCTCCTCAGAAGGCCCCTGGGGCAGGGGAACGGGGAATCCTCACTGCCACGTGGCTCCACTCTGTCAGAAGTGGCTCTCAGCAAGGGCCCGTGGCTGTCCCGTATCCCAGCTTTTCCCTGTCACAGCTCAGCGACGCGCAGGAATTCCCAGCAGCGGCAGAGGACGGCGGAGCACAGGAGAACAGGCACTTTCCACCAAACAACACCTGCACTTATTAACAGCCCAGCTGCTCAAAGCTCTGCTCCTGCCTGGCCTGGTTTGACACTGAATAGGGAAAGCTGCTAAAAAACAAACAAAAAATGCCAAAACCCTTAAGAGCTTTGCAGAGCAAAACTGGCTTTTGTTATAGATTTCTCCCTGGGGCAAGGAATGTTAAATTCACTGATCAAAGCTGAGCTCCGGAGTCCACCTGCATCCCACAGAACAGGTCTTGAGATCTTTTCTGTGCAGGCTCAGCGTGCAGCTACAGCAGTGCAGAACCGAGCTGCTCTCGCCTTGCCTAATTCTGAATTGCTGGAGGCAAACGGGAAGCCACTCTCTTTGATCACACACAGGAGTTACTCAGCCTCTGCTAGGAGGAGTTACTCACGCTTACCACACACCATTACACAGCTGGGACATCAAAGCTCACCAGCTCTGTATCAGAGCAAAGCTGAAGGGACACATCAAGCCAACTGTCCCAGATTCTCCCGAATCCTGGGAAGAAGGGGCTGGCCCTGCCCTCTCACCTGGCAAGACGAGGTAGCGGCTGTTCTGCGAACCCAGCATCTCCAGCAGCCGCTGCTGCACCCCTTTGATCTCCTGCCAGCCAGGGAGGAAGCACAGGATCCCACCTGGAACACACCACGAGTTAAGAACACACAACCTCAAAATCCAAGTGCTTTTCCCCAGCAGAGACAGAGGTTTCCAGGGCAGAAAGCAACCAGGCTACCCAGAGTTTGAGAGTGAATACCCACGAGCTTTGAAACATTTCAATCTCTTGGAATTCACCTGAGAGTCCTGCCTGCTTCCCAAAAACATCACCTTCCAGGCAAGGGTATTTGACAGGGATGGGGCTCTGATACGAAAGATTATTGTGCAGCACAAGGCTGTCAGTGCTGGAGCACAGACGAGTCCTGGAACAGCTGCCCAGGACACTGAGGAGTCCAACACCGTCTTAGCCAAAGATTCAGATTTCGCTTGTGCCAACACTGCTCGAGACCACTTGGATCAGCAGGAATTCAAGGAGCCCTCGCATGAGAGGCTCAGCATTGTGGTGTCTCTGCAAAGGCGCTGGAGGGGTTCCCTTCCTCTCCTCCCAGCAAAAGGAAAGAGCTCAGGGTGAGGCAGGACCCACCTGGCTCTCCGTGGGCATCGATCTGCAGCACGAGGTCGGTGATCAGGTCAAGGTCAAGGACACACTCATCGTCGGATTGCTGGGTAAAACAGGACAGGGCAGGTCAGGGAGGTGAGTCAGCACACAGCACAGAGGCACCCCCAGGGCACCTTCTGCAGACAGCAAACGCCTGTGCTTGGACAGCCTGCCCGGGACTTGGAGCCAGGAACCTCAGGAGCCTGGTCTGGGCTCCATCTGGAACCCGCTCTAGTCACAACTGCTGCCAGTTTCCCCTGCTGTGCAGTGAGAACACACAGTCCCTTTCCATTGTCCACATTTGGGAACTGAGATCTGTGCACCTCTGCTGAACAGCACTTCACAAGTAACAGAATTCCCATGGGATTTTATGTCACATGCACCTGCGAGTTCAAATCCATCAGGCTCCAAGCAGTAGCTTCTGTATCTCTTCTGAATTTATAACAGACCATTAAAGCTCAGGTAAAATCCCTGCCACAACAGAAACAGGAAGAATGTCCTGGAGGTAGTGGGATACCCCAAGTGAGTTTGCTGATGATACAGGGCTGGGAGAAACGGCTGATACTCCAGACACTTGCTCAGCGACAGGGAGGGATCTCTCCAGGCTGGAAAAATGGGCTGACAGATTCCAGACCAGCAGGTTGAACCAGAAAACATCTGGAGATGCTGGCCAACCCCAGTGACTCTGTGACTCCCTGACCCACCACTGGTGTAGGATTACCCAGAGCACAGCACGCGTCTGGAGGGCATTTTCCAGAGGAACAGTCAGACTAGTTGCAGCAATCAGGGAACTCAGTCATGCAGGATGGTGAGCACTGAGGTAATTGTGCTGGAAGCCACAACCATCCCAGTTGTGGGCCAGGCTTGCCCAGGGTGTGCAAACATTCAACTCTGTACACACAGCAGAGAGCTCTCAGCCTACTCAAACATCAAACTTCCCATTAAAGGGAGACAAAAGCAATTTGACCCCAATGTGAAGTCATCTTTATGCATAATTTAATCAAAATACTCTGGGGTTCTACTAAGCTGACTTCACCTCACGAGGAATAACACGGAATTAAAGCTAAGCAGTGTCCAACAACCACAGGGAAGCAGGAGCAGTTCCAGGCCCAAACTCTCGCCCTGCTGACAGGCCAGAAGCCAGTGCCCCATCCAAGGGGGACAGCTCCCCCCCAACACTGCACACCCACCTTGATCTCATAGTGCCGGTGCCGATGCCGGCCCAGCTTGGCCAGGATCTCCTCCAGGTAGTATTCCTTCACCGGGTACATGAAGCCCGGCACCTTGACCACGGGGCAATCCCCAAAGTAGTGGGAGAAGCGCTGGTTGTCCCCCGTGGCGCTCATGAGCACCAGGCGCAGGTCGGGGTTCAGCTTCTGGATGCCTTTGAGCAGGATGAGCAGGAAATCCGTGTTCACGTCCCGCTCGTGCACCTCGTCCACCACGACGTGGCTGACGCCCTCCAGGCTGGGGTTGCCCTGCAGCTTCCTGAGCAGGATGCCCACGGTGCAGAAGAGCAGGGCCCCTCCCCGGGCGGGGGGTTTGCTCTCCAGCCGCACCTGGTAGCCCACGTTCTTCCTCATGTTGGGTCCCAGCTCCTGCGCCACGCGCTGGGCCACCGAGATGGCGCTGATGCGCCGGGGCTGGGTGATGACCACGTTGCAGCGCGCGCCGCGGCCCTCCAGGATGTAGTGTTCCAGCAGCAGCTGCGGGATCCTCGTGGTCTTCCCGCAGCCTGTGTCTCCTGCTATCACCACCACGGGGTTCTGCTCGATGGCTGACAGGATGGTGTCCTTGTGAGGGTCTACTGGCAGCGGGTGGCTCTCCTGCCACGAGGCTCCTCTCCTCTTCCAGAGGGCCAGCAGGTTCTGGCTAAGGCGCACTTCCTCTGCTTCCAGCATGGGGATGTAGGTCTTCCCCGTGATCGCGTCGCTGATCGCACCAGATTCCTTGGTCAGGTTCATCATGTCATCGGCAATCCGGGGCCTCGATTCCCTGATGTCCACGGGATACTGCAGAGAGGGAGAAGTTGGCAAGGACAGCACGGTTAGTACCAGTCCTGAGAAGGACAGAAAGAAACAAGTGCCTGGAACAGACTCAGCCAGTCTGGCTCTGCCAAGGTCTCCTCAGAATTTAGGTAACTCGGTCACGTTCTAAACTGAGGTTATTTAAAGTGAGAGCTAATTTGGGCAGTTCCCTGTGTCTTCCTTGCTACATTCCCTATTTTAGGAGAGGTATTAGTGCTGCTGCCTGAACTGACAGGCACAGAGCAGTAACTTCAGCTCTTCAGTGCAAGAGCCCCTCTAAGACAACTTTTGGAAACTATCAAGTTACACCACCACCCAGACACACAACTTATGTAAAACACAAGCATTTGGCTAAGCCAGAAATAATCTGTCTTGGCAAAAGAAAAAACAGAAGTCCCACATCCCACAGGAAGAACTACAGGGAGCAACAGGTCAGGAATTGTCTAGAACACAAATCAAAGCATTGGCCCAGATGTTCACGGGATTAAAAGTTGCTGAACTTTTAATGAATCACAACTTTTGGATTCAACCTTAAGAGTCACAGAGTCTTCCACAGGGAAGGATGGTGCCCAGAAAGGGTCTCCCTTCCCCAAAGGGCAGCAGACATCATCAGGTTTTGTGGCAACAGTGAAACCATGAATTCCCTCAACATTTTGACATGAAGCTTTCAAACACATCCAATTGCTGAAGTGAAATGGGAACAGGCAAAGGGGATCCTGAGTGGGCTGAGCCTTACGTGGTTCAGGTAGTTCTCAATCTTGCGCAGGGTGGCCTCGGGGACTTTGATGTGGCAGGGCTTCCTCTGGTTCTCCCCGAGCTCCCGCAGGGAAGTCATGTTGTACATGGCATGGCTCAGGGGGTTGTTGTTCTTGTCCACCAAGCCAAGGCTCTGCAGGGAACAGCAAACAACACCGTCAGCTCTGAGGCTGCTCACACCAAGGGCTGGTACACAGAGCACTTGGATCCCATGTTCAGATAGGCCAACTCCTTAGAATCCCCCCAAATCCATCAATTCCTGCTTTTCTTACCACAGCAAGAAACCAGACATGATCCCACCTAAACTCTGGGAAAACAGACACACCACAACCAACCACCTGCCCTGACACAACACTCACAAGGTCTCAGACTCACCAGAGGAACAGCAGCCAAAACTGCACCCGACAAAACCCTCTCTGGCATGTAGTGAATCCCAAGGTTTGGAAATGTACGTTTATTAACCGTTAGTTCATTAACCACTAATTTGTTAAGCAAGTCAAAGATCAGGAAGTTTCAGGCAGCCCCCGTCAGGCTCAAATCCAGCGAGAGAGGTGGAAGGAGCCTGTATCCATAGGCACCTCCCCACGGGATGCAGGAGCCAGGGGCACTCACCTTCAGCTTCTGACAGGCCAGAGCTGCTGCTTTGTTTTCTGCCTCCACCTTGCGCCGGCCCTTGGCGGCGAAGGTCATGGGGCAGGGCCAGCGCAGCGTCAGCTTGCAGATCTTGGTCTTGGTGCCCACCGTGCGGAACTGCATGTACTCCTGCAGGGAATGACAGCACCGGGCTCCGTGGGACAGCCTGGGCCCCGAGGGATCACCCAGCCCCACCCCTGGCCCTGCACAGACACCCCAACAATCCCACCCTGTGCATCCCTGAGAGCGCTGTCCAAACACTCCTGGAGCTCTGGCAGCCTCAGGGCCGTGCCCATCCCTGGGGAGCCTGGGCAGTGCCCCAGCAGCCTCTGGGGGAAGAGCCCTTCCCTGACCTCCAGCCTGACCCTGCCCTGGCACAGCTCCAGCCGTTCCCTGGGTCCTGTCCCTGCTCACAGGGAGCAGAGATTGGGAGCTGCCCCTCAGGAGGAGCTGCAGCCCCCAGGGAGCTCTGTTCTCAGCATCCTCTGTGCCAGCTGAACAAAGCCAGTGCCTCAGCCACTCCTTGTGTGGCCCCTCTTGACCTTTCACCACGGAGTTTTTTGCTGGATTTGTTGGATTTTGTTAGACTTTTTTTAATACAGCACTAGAAGTTTACTCCACTGAACTCCACCTCCCAGCTCACAAGGCACTGCCTAAGCCAAAGTGAGAGCAGGCAACTGTGGGGAATATCCTGAGAGCCCTGGGGCAGAGCTCAGCTCCTATCTGCTGAACACACGAGCTCTAGGAAAAAGGTGGGAGACACATCCTGGGAGGGAGGGTCACCGGATGCGGGCAGGAATCGAGTTGTGGAAAGATTCCGTCAGCACAGAAGTTACACATCGCTCCCAGTAACACAAACTTGTGCTTGTTGCAGATATATGGGGAAAGGAAACCTTAGAAAATATCCCCTTCATTCACACAGCAGCTCCTCCACTGCCCTGGCCTCGGGAGCAGCATTCCTCATGGTTTTATTAAGATATTCCCTCAGTTCCCACCACAAAGTATTTTCTTTGCTGTTCACACTGATTTCTCTAGGTCTAGTTCCAACTTCCCTTCTCCCCCCAGTTCTGCTGCCCAAACAAAGCATCCAAAGTGATTCCAGCTGGAGCCTCTGAGCTTCAACCCTGGCAGGGGGCAGACAGCACCTTACCTTGACTGTGGAGGAAGAGGTTGCAATCTGAATCACTTGGGCCAGGAGATTTTTGGGAAGCGGGAACTGCGTCAGGGCACGGATGGCAGTGTTGTCGTCTGTCATTTCAATGGAGCTCCCTCCCCGGCTGCATGAAGATGAGAGAGTTGAATGTACAAATGCCCACTCTGCTCAGACCTCACTCCAGGAGTGCTACTGAGCTCTGAAACTATGCAGTTAAAGCCCAGGTAATTCTGGCCAGGTGCAGCGTCCAGCTGCTCCTCGCTACTAAAATCTGTCAGTCACAACCACCCAGCCCAGCAGAGCCACGGACCAGAGAGTGATCAAACCTTTACACCAAGGCTACAAATCAGATGGCATCAACAGATCTACACAGATTTAATTAATAAATAATTCTGAATAAAAAAAAGCCATCACTAGAAAAAACCACCATCACCTACATCTCTTACAGATCTTGCTCCTGATGCCTATTAAAAATCCAAGATTTGTGCTCATAGTCAAGCAAGCAGCTGTGGGGATGAAAAGGAGCAGATTTACCATTGCCCTCAAAAGCAGGGTGGCCAAAATGTGGTGTAAGTGCACATACACCAGTTCTGGGGATGGAAGCGTCTTTAGGCACAGAAAAAGGCAGGTAACCAGACTGGCAGCAGTCTCTCCAGCAGGCAGAGCTGCAGGGAAGAAGCCTATGCATTCCCTGGACGGCAGCCAGGTTCAGGACCAGGCTGCCCCACTATTGCCCATCTCCAGCCCCCCCAGCTGCAGGTAAAACCCTCCCTCCCCTGTGCCCCGGCTCAGCATTCCCAGCCAGACCCACCTGGCATCTCTGCCCGGGGTCCGTGCGTCCTGGTGTGCCATGGGCAGGTAATCCGAGACATCGATGGCCTCCTCCTCCAGCTCCCCCTCCTCCAGCTCCCCCTCCTCCAGCTCCCCTTCCTCCAGCTCCTCTCTCCTCATGGCTTTGGGCATCCTGCCCTGCTCCATGGGCTGGATGGCATCGTCGGGCTCCATGCGGCGCCAGCAGGTGGACAGGTCAGCGAGGGAGGGGCCGGACTTGGAGCGCCACTTGCCCTCGGAGCACCAGCGCTCGTCGGGACAGCCCAGCTGGTCAGCCAGCAGCCGGTACTTGGCCGCGTCGAAGAGCTCGTTCCGGGGGCCCAGCAAGCCCCAGCCCTGCAGAGAGACACGGGGCAGCTCTGGGAACCCGCACGGGGCAGCTCTGGGAACCTGCACGGGGCAGCTCCAGGAACCCACAGCCTGCTGGGGCAGCTCTGGGAACCCACACGGGGCAGCTCCAGGAACCCGCACAGGGCAGCTCCGGGAACCCGCACAGGGCAGCTCTGGGAACCCACACCCTGCTGGGGCAGCTCCGGGAACCCACCCGGGGCAGCTCTGGGAACCCACACCCTGCTGGGGCAGCTCTGGGAACCCGCACAGGGCAGCTCTGGGAACCCACACGGGGCAGCTCCGGGAACCCACCCGGGGCAGCTCTGGGAACCTGCACAGGGCAGCTCCGGGAACCCGCACAGGGCAGCTCCGGGAACCCGCACAGGGCAGCTCTGGGAACCCGCAAAGGGCAGCTCCGGGAACCCGCACAGGGCAGCTCTGGGAACCTGCACGGGGCAGCTCCAGGAACCCACACGCTGCTGGGGCAGCTCCGGGAACCCGCACAGGGCAGCTCCGGGAACCTGCATGGGGCAGCTCTGGGAACCCACACCCTGCTGGGGCAGCTCCGGGAATCCGCAAGGGGCAGCTCTGGGAACCCATATGGGGCAGCTCCGGGAACCCGCACAGGGCAGCTCTGGGAACCCACACCCTGCTGGGGCAGCTCTGGGAACCCACACGGGGCAGCTCTGGGAACCTGCACGGGGCAGCTCTGGGAACCCACACCCTGCTGGGGCAGCTCTGGGAACCCACACCCTGCTGGGGCAGCTCTGGGAACCCATACGGGGCAGCTCTGGGAACCCACACCCTGCTGGGGCAGCTCTGGGAACCCACACCCTGCTGGGGCAGCTCCGGGAACCCACACCCTGCTGGGGACAGCACGGCAGGAGCGGCTCCCTCCCTCCCCATGCAAAGAGAGAGCAAGGAAAGGCACTTTCAGGAACTCCAACCTTTCCCCCACCACTGTCCTGTACCAATCTGGTCCCTGCCCTCCCCTCCCAGGGCACAACTCTCAGCCCCACACAGCTCTTCAGAAAGGGTGGGCTGGGATTTATTGGGATTTTACAAACTCTCAGCTATATTTAGCACCCTCAAGTTTTGAAACCACCCTCAGAGCATGAAATCCATCTTTCTGGGAAGGCTAGTCTGCACTACCATAATCTGGGATAACACAGGATGAGAATTCAGGGAATCTGAAGCAGGCCTGCAGTAATTCAAAACTCTCCTACCACCTTAGGACTGAACCTTACAGGAAGCTACAGACACATCCAGAGTGCAGCACACACCATGTCTTACCAGACTGCTGCAACAAGTTCTAGCTTTAATTTTAATAAATTAGAAGTTGCAACTTTAGGTCTTTTAATGGCCTTAATCGCCCTGTGTTATAAAAAGCTGTATTAATGTGTGCTGTGGGAGTGCCTGAGACAGCAAAAGTTCACCTGGCTCGCTGCTCTACTCAAAGCCTCTGTATTTAGTCTCTGCACTAATTAGAGACTATTAATTTTCTTTAACTGATGACTTTTTAGAGCAGCTCTTATAGCTCTTTCTATAGCTGTGATCACACAAGGCCTCCCATCACAAGGCTCTTCTGCCAGGTTCCAGCTGAGCTGGCAGAGAAAACTTTGCATGCTCAATCTTTGGTTTCAGGGAGCTTGGTTTTGGTTTAGGTTCTAAACTCAAGTACACTATAGCCATTTCCAGAATTTGAGGAAAATGTGTCAGTAGGGTATTTCTCTTCCTTTGAAAACTTTCCAGGCTCTCAAAGAAAGCAGGGAACAACACTTGACTAGTGTGAGGATAAAACCAGGATGGAGTGCCAGTGAAGGCTGACTGGATGAGGTGGAATGAAGTCAGTGAGGGAAATGAGTTTTGCTGATCCCAGGATTAAAGGACCAGCTCAAGCAGCTGAAGAAGCTGCATTTTCACACCACCCTCCTAAATTTCTGAAGGCTGGTTATTTCCTAACACAGCTTTTTGATCTATAAGCAAATCAAAAGCTGTCTCACTACCAGAGCATCCACAGCATCTTCTCCTGAGCGGAAAGATACCTCTGTTCCCACTCCACAGATCAATGGGAAACTCCAAAATCAGTCTCACTGGCTCAAGGTAACACAGCACAGCCAGGGGCAGAACTGGAGATAAAACTGCATCTTTTTCTCAGCTATGAAACACCCCAAGAGTGACCTTTATAGTTTTACTGTGCCTGATCCTGGCTGCTCACACCCACTGCCAGCCATCAGTAGGTGACAAACAAAGTGTAACTGTAAGAGTAATGGTGAAACACAACACAAAATTGCCACACTGGCTCTGATGAAGAGGAAACAGGAGGCTCTGAAGGTCCTGTACCTGCAAACACACCCAGTGGGGCTGGCAGAGGGGGGAGTTAGGGACCAGCAAACCCACGTGAAGGAAGCACTACTCACTGTAGCTGCTGAGACTGAGGAGCTGATTAAGGTCCAGGACAAAAGGGACAAAGACCAGGACTGCCTGAAGCAAGTGGGATTTTAAGCTCAAATGGATTCGGACTCAAGACTTCACCCTGTACCCCTGACTAACAGATGGGCCAGCGAAGGGCAAAGAGAGATAAAGAATTCCCACCAGCAGGCCAGGCCTGGCTGCACACTGCAGGGAGTGTTGGGCCAGGCTGAGCACAGCAGAGCTCACCTTGAAGAGCTGACATGCTGCAGCTGCCGCCTGCCGCTCTGCATCGATCTTCTTGGTCCCATAGCCCTCCACTTCCACATTCTTTGGCCACTTTATATGGAGGGTGACTTTCTGAAAGGCAAGGAGAACCAGAGTGAGCCAGGACAACCTCTCCACTCCACCAGAGCACACGCACTCCAGCCATCTCTGCACTCCAGGTGAAGAGCAGAAATACAGAAGAAAACTGTGAACAAAGTGCTTGTCTGGTCCCTTCCTGGGAAGCTCCATTCCAGGAGCACTGAAGGAAAAGCTGAGCAGGGCACAGAGGTGCCACAGCCCCACAGGAGCTGCAGGGCTGAGGTCCAGCATGGGCTGTGGTTTCACAGTGTGTCAGCTCCGAGGGATAAATGCCAGGAGCTCATTACAGAACAATTCCCTTCCAGGACTGTCCCTCTGCACACTGCAGCACACCAGACCTGCCCTGGAGCAACACTCCCTCTCCAGCAGCTTTCCAGCTGCAACAGCAAGGAAATCTTCCCGACTGCTCCCTCACTGCAGTGTGAGCAGCACAGGACTGCCTCAGCTCCCCGGCACTCCAGCACTCCTCGGGCACAGCAGCACCCAGCTCCAGCCCAGGGAGCACGGGCAGAGCCACAGCCCTTCTCCAGCTCCTGCTCGGGAGCATCCCCCTGGATGGGAGCACTAGAAACCTGCAGAGGCAAACTGCTGAAAGCTGAGCCCTGCCCTCTTCAAAGAAGTGCTCCAAATCAAGAGCTCGCTCGGCTCCCGGCCCTGCAGATGCCACAGGCTCCAAGAGGGAAATGCCCAAGGAATTCTCTCCTGTTTCTGCAGCACAGATGAAAGGCGGCATTAGATCCGCTGGGAAAGCCCCACCTCCGAGGCTGGAGCAGAGGCTCCTGACTTTCCAGCGGCCTGCACCTGGCTGCCTGCATTGCTGCCACCTGAACCTGGCCCTCTGCAGGGAATTGCTCCGGATTTTGCCTCGGGGCTCTGCCTGGAAAGGCACAGACCTGCTGGGAAAAAAGATGTCTCAAAAAGGCCAAGTTACCTGTGCTCACAAAACGCCTGCTCACATCCAACAAGAGCTCTCCAGGCCTGTCCTTCTGTCCACATTTGCCGGGTTGTTTTTTTGGGTTGTTTTTCTTTGTGATCCAAACCTCATTTTTCCCAAGAGTTTTTTTTATTCTTTTCCTGGTTTACTTTTTTGTTTTAATCCAAAGTTACCCTCCACATTAATCTATTTAAGCACTGGCAAGAATGGGAACAGATTACACAAACTAAAATGATGAGGCAGTGCCTGGGGTATTCCAAATTTTAGGGATGAGGCACTGGCTATGGTATTCCAAAATTTAAGTTAGGAAACTGCACTACTGCTTGAGAAAATGCAAGAAAAACAAACACAAATAACAAAGAACTCTTAAGTAACCATTACTAATGTATCCCCTGAAATCCAGGGATGCTTATAAAGGATGTGGCAATAAAAACTGTCTGGGAAATTTTAGACAGAATGTTATTGGAAAATGTTAATCCATCAGAACTGAGTCGTTTCCTGGAATGTATGTTACAGTTAAACTTCAGCTGGACAGGACTTTCACTCTGGAATGAGAGCTGGTGTGAGAGGAGGAGGCAAAGCCTTGACCATGGAGCACCATGAGGTAAGAATTCCTGCTCAGTTCATAGCCCAGACCCAGATCTGGGCCTCTGGCATCCCAGTGACAGCTCAAACTACCTGGAAAACTGTGTGCTTGGAATTCCTCTGCTTCATTTAACAAACAGAGAGGCTGTGTTTCATTCTGCTCCTAAGTACTATTAGAAACCTCCCCCCGTTGCAAACAAACTCCTCCTTTCTGGTTGCAATTGGACATTTTAGGCTTCAGCCTTTGTTTGATTAGAATCTACAATCAAATCTAGGGTTCCTAAGGGCCAAAATTCAGCATTTAAATTTTAATTTTCTAAGGTAGTGGGACACCTTTAAGCACATTTAAGCACAGACTCTGTGTCTTTCTGCTGAGAAAGGCCAGATACAGCAAGTTACCTACAAGAAAAATATCCACACAAAAAGAGGGGCAGCACCAGCGTTTATACACCTGTTAAAGCACATGAGAATCAGCAGAAATAAGAAGTGAGACTATTTCTTGTTTGAATGATTATCACACAACTTCTATGTGGAATTAAAACCCTTCTATGATTTTCTCTAGGAAAGCTACTTCCAGGATTAGCAGTTCCATGGTTCCCTTCCCACTCTATGTACAACACCCTTCCAGCAGCACGGGATTACCTTTTTCCTTGGCCCATTAGTGTGGATGTACACCAGCTTGTCCCTTGCATGGGAAATGCCCAGGGCTCGGCCAATCACGCTGTTGAGCAAGTTTTTAGGCTGTGGAAATTCCTTTAGTAAGTCTCTGGAATCTGGAAAAAAAACAAAGAGGTACTAAATGTCTCCCAGTTCCTGTGCAGTCCTGCTCAGAGGCGAGTTCCAACACCTGCTCCCTGCGGCTCCAGGACAGCCGCGTCCCGGAGGGTACGGAGAGGGGAGGAGGCAGAGCTGTCCAGTGCTCACCTACAGCATCTCCGGGCATCAGCAAGGTCATGGATGGACCACTGAGGCTGGAAAAGACCTCCATGATCATCGAATCCGACCTGTGATCAATCCCCACCTTGTCCCCAGCTCAGAGCAGTGAGTGCCACATCCAGGCCCCCCTGGACACCTGCAGGGATGGGCACTCCAAACCTCCCTGGGCTGCTCCTTCCAGTGCCAGACCACCCTTTCCATGGAGAAATTCCTTCTGGTGTCGAACCCGAGCCTCCCCTGGCCCAGCCTGAAGCTGTTCCCTCTCCTCCTGTCCCTGTTCCCTGGGAGCAGAGCCTGACCCCCCCGGCTGTCCCCTCCTGTCAGGAGCTGTGCAGAGCCACAAGGTCCCCCTGAGCCTCCTTTTCTCCAGGCTGAGGCCCCCAGCTCCCTCAGCTGTTCCTGGGGCTCCAGAGCCTTCCCTGGACACGCTCCAGCCCCTCCAGGTCTCTGCTGTCAGGAGGGGCCCAGTGCTGCCCCCAGGACTCAAGGTGGTCCCTCAGCAGTGCCAGCCCAGGGGGACAATCCCTGCCCTGGGGCTGTGCCCACACTGGGGCTGGCACAGCCCAGGGGCCATCGGCCTCTTGCCCACCTGGGCTCATGTCCAGCCACCGTCACCAGCATGGAGCTGGTGCCATTTCCTCACCAGCTCTGTTTGTCACTCCTCAATATCAAAACCCAACTGAGCAATAACGACTTTGAACACTTTAGGTGCTTGCACATCCCACTCAGCCATGGGTCTCACAAGTTACATATTAGAACCAGCCAGTGGTAGGAACATGAAATAATGCCCGAGGACTTCCTGAAATGACTGAGACAGCTGGATTAGAGCCTGGGAATGTGGTTTAGTACTGAACTGCCGAGAGAATCCCCTGGAAAGAAGTTTGCCAACAGTGTTTGGAGATGCAGTAGCCCCGGGGGCAGCAGCACAGAGGGCAGGTGGGAGTGGCTCCTGCACCCACAGGGAAATGCTGCTTAGGGTACAGCAGAGAGGGGGTGCTGATGATCAGATCAAATCACTCATTTAAAAAAATAACAATAAAAAATCCCCACTGCCCCAGACAGAGCCATGTCACACCCACGTCCCGTCCCAGCCTCCTCCCTGGCCAACTCCAGCAGTGTCAGTGGTGAGGGAGCTGCTCCAGCTCCTCTCACCCTCATCGCTGCCATGGCCAGCACGGGGAAGAGCCTTTATTTCCAGCAGCAGGTCCAGAGAGATCAGATCCATGTGATAGCAATTCCAGATGCTCCTACACCTCACAAACAGGGAGGTCTCACAGCTCCCGGGTGAGGAGAGGGGCAGCTGCCCCTTCCCCCAGACTCCAACACTCCCACTAACCCAGATGTGCAGGGAGATGATCCACAGCCCTAAGCCACAGAAAGCCAAGGTAGGAAAACAGAATACATAGGTTTTTGCTGGGCTCACAAGGAAATCAACCAGCACAGTCCTGCAGGAATCCAAACCAGCACAAGGGAACAGGGAGAGGGATGGGATCTCCTGCTCTGCAGCAGCAAGCACAGCTCATCCCATGCTCAGCCTCATCCCACACACACTCCCCAGGCACTTGGGACTTGGGTAACCTCGCTGCAGAGCACCCTGGAGGTGAACATTCCCTCTTAGAGGGTTTCTAAATCCCCTGAAGGAATCCAGGGGAAGTTTCAGCAATGAATCAGAGGCCAGCATAGAGATCACTGGTACCACCAGAAACCAGAATTTCTGACTGAGCCATGAAACCCAAGAAATGAGGAGCCAACAGTCACTCATTAGAGCATCAGCAAGATGTACCCCTGTGCTCTGTCGGAAACTGATTCTGGAGTTACTGTCATGAAGACACACAGGAACTGTAGAGAATCTCAGAAAGGTTTGGGTTGGAAAGATCCTTGGAGAGCTTCCATTCATTTAACAAATGGGCAGGGACACCTTCCACTATCCCAGGCTGCTCTAAGCCCCATCCAACCCGGCCCTGGACACTTGCAGGGATGTTCAAGGCAACAAGAATTTCGGAGAGGCTCTGTCACACAAGCACATGGAAGAGATGCTCTCCAGGAAGCTGCTCATTGCGATGATGTCCTAGGAGGGCCCAGCTGGAAGCTGAGCAACAGGGAAACCATGGGAGATTTAGGGAAGGCAAAGAATTCTACTGTGCCACTGCAGCCCTGACACTGTCAGCCTGGGGACACTTGGCTAAGGGAGAGCAAAAAGCCACTGCTGTCCCCATCACCCTCTCCAGCAAAACCCAGCAGAGGCTGAGCCAGAGCTCAGCACAGAAGGTTTACTGGTGACGCTCGGTTTTGAAACTTCTTGCAAACCATAGAAGAAGCACCTGGAGCCTGAGAAATGCTTTCAGTAGCCTTGGAAAACTCCAGGGGAATTGCAGGAATTACTCTGATTTATGACCACTATTTGTGCATGAATTATCTTCTATATATCGGTCAAGAGAGCAGGAAAATGGTCTCAGCCTAACAAAAAACGATGAGCCAATTCTCTGTAATTAGACAGCAAATGTACTACTTCTTTCTACTGAAGCAAGTTCCTCCATATTCAGACTTCGGTCTGTTCAGGAAAACTGGAAGAGCGTCCAAGATTTTGGCACTCTGAAGTTCTATTCCATTCCACATTGGTGGGACGAATGGAGGGAGGAGCAGTAACACAACTCGCAAATACACCATTCAATTCACTTAATAAAAAAGTAAAAAGCCAATCTCCAGCACCAGCCTGATTATTTGGCTTCCAGTTGTTTCCTCTTTCAAAAACAATAACCTGGGAAATTCCGTGATAAGAGGTGCAAGAAGCACATTTTTCTCACGTCCCCCCAAATGTAATTACTTATGGCAGAGGCAGTTCCCTACATTCTGAGGTGACTCCTGGTGAAGACTAAATATTGAATCTGCTCTAGAGGGGAAAATAGGATCTCTGACTAACAAAGGCCAGTTCTGGTGACAGCTCAGGCTCAGAATTCCCGGCAAGGCACAATGTTTTCTTCCCAGCTGACAATGCCACATTCAGCAGCACCATCTGACTGTGCCAAGGGCTGATGGATCACCTTCAGCCTATTCTTGTCCCCAATTCCAGAGCTGAAAGGATCTTATCCTGCAGGAAGCCATCCCTCCCTTGTAGCTTTTAAAGAAACGACCCCGAACTGCAGAACTGGATTTGCAGAATGCTCCCTTCCCTGCCAAATCGGATTTCTCAGCACCTTCCTCCAAGGAGTGTCACAGCTGACAGTGGATGTTGGGTGGGAATTGTGTCAGTGGGAGCACAAGGAGTACAACCCAATGCTCCCCAAACCGAGAGGTTTTCATACCCAATTCCTGTCAAGCCAGAGGCGCACATGACACCCAAACCACAGCTCTGAGACCATGAAGGAATATTAAAAGCCTGTCTTGGAGAGCAGACAAGTCAGGGTGAGGCTATCAAAGAAGCCAATTAACTAATTAAAGTTCCTCAAAGCCAGTGAGTGCTTTAGCTTAATTTGATTGTGAAAGTCCAGGATAATTCCAAGCTACACTGGAAAACACAAAAACCAGACCCCAAAACCAACAAACCGCCCAGCTGGAGTGGCCCGGCCTCCTACAAACCCCAACAAATCCGAGAAGTGAAAACACTCAGGTAGCAGAGCACAAACAGAACAGCCCAAAGTCTCAGTAGAGGAGGACAGAGGAGAACGAGATCCATTAGTTTCTCTCTTCCCTCCAATATTGCTCCCTGGAAAAGCAACAAATGAGCACCAAGGACAAACTGTTAAAGACAAAATTCCTCAAGATATAATAAATTCAAGTAATAAATCCGAAAGTGTTTCCAACACACCAAAAATCTCCAGGGAAGAAAAAAGCCCTGTGGCTCCATAATATCCATTTCATAAGGAATTAGCCCAGACTTGTTCCACTGTGGAGATGGAGGGAGACACAGAAGGTTCCACCCAGCAGCTTAGCCTGGAGTACACCAAAACATGGCTTTTTGGGAATTTGGGGGGTTTTAAACCATCTCCAGCAATCCTGACCAAAGCTCCTTCCAACACACACAGAATAAAACACTGGTGCAGCTTCTGGCTGAACAAGAGCTTAAAAATCAGGAAAACTGAGCAGGCTCCTCCAAAAGCAAGTGGGATCAGCTGAGGAGAAGGAGCAGTGGCCAAGCTCCCCTCAGAGTCACTTGGGATGGTCGGGAAGCTGCCCTGCTCCAGGAAGGGATCCCCAGCTCCAGCCCAGCCCAAATTCTGCTGTGGTTCTACAGGACAAATGTAATTAGTGACAGAGGAAGGTCCTTGGAGCAAACCCAAGCTCAGGGGCACGGCAGCCTTGGGAATGAGGGGGAAGCGACTGAGCTCCCCAAACCCAACTGTCTAAGCCAAAAGAGTGAAGCCTTAGATAATGACATGGATCTAACAGTGACTGTTTAAAGCTAGCCTCAGGTCTGAGTGGATTTTTCCATATTTGTATCCAAGGCTAATAACAAAGCAGCCAAACGAGGACGGCTAATGAGACATCACCTCACAAGCTGAGGGCTCAGAACTGACCTCAGAAAGAGGTTTTTCAAATGACATTTATGATCTCCACGTGTTCAAGCAGCAGCTGGACAGGTAGGGCAGGTTCGCAAGACTCTGAGGGCTTTTATTTGTTCATCCAAAACAAATCCAATATTGGGAACAATTCCAGTATCACCAAACTCCCACCACAAGAGCCTTCCATGGTTAATCCACCACACAAACTGGGAGGAGGAGTGAACCGAAGACCAGAAATAAAAGTACTTGAAGACTGTCTGAAAACATATTAGAAAGAAATGCTGAAGGATGAAGTACAAAAGAGAAGAGAACAAAAAAAAAAAAAATCCTGGTTTATTCCTTTTCTCAGGCAACACCTGAAGCAGCTCATTAAACAATCATTTGGGGTGGTTTAGCACTTGCTTTAGCAGGGAGTTAATTTGCTGTGTTGAACTGCTTGAATGTAGTAATTAAAAGACCATCCCACTCGGAACTCCAAGATAAAGCTCAGCAGCTTCTGAAAGGCAAATGGAACCAAGACCAAAAGAATCCAGAAATTACAGAGAAAAAAATAACTTAAAAAATGCTGGAGGGTGGGAAAGAAGCACGGAACACAGAAGGATGAGGGCTGAGGAAAAAAGAAAAAGTTTTAATGGAAAAATACCCAAAATTTCCAAAATGCAGGCCTCGAAAGAAAATTAAAACCAAAGCAGTGATTATCAAAAGGAAAATGGTCCAAGTCACAACCTCTAGCACAAAACCACTCGCATCTCTCTAAGCTCCAAGTGTTCTCCACACTCTATAATCCAACAAAAAGCGACTCAAAACATGCCATCAAAGCCGAGTTTTAAACATTCGCTTATAACAGTGACGATTCCGAGCAGCAGGAAGGCATTCACCCTTCCCACCTGGGCCCACGCACCACTGCCATCCAAACGCGGAAAATCTTCCAAGCTCTGGCCAGAGCCAGCAGCCCCGGCCGGCCCGAGGGACGCTGCAGCAGCAAAGGCCTGATGCTGCAGAGCTGTCCGTGCCTCCATCGGCGCTCCGCGGGCTCTCCAGGTGCATCCAGCGGATCCCGCGCACCGAGAGCGGGGAACGGCCCTAACGGCCCGCGCCGCCCGAGCGCTTCTCGCTCCAGCCCATCCCCTCTCCCTGCCAAACCTCCACGGGCGATTTTCCTCTCGCGTCAGCGCTGGGAGGCGGCCGGAGTTTCGCCCAGGCCCGGCTCGGCGACCTTGAGGGGAATCACCGGGGAAACCCAAGTCCGGCCAACAAAGGGCTGCCGGGGCGGCACAAAGCAGCCCCGCGGTCCCCCCGGCGCCCCCGGTACCTGCGCAGCTCGGCGGCTCCTCTCCCTGGCCGCGCATCCCGGTCCCGGCGGAGCCGCGGGAAGGAAGGGAGGGATGGAGGGAGGGAGGGAGGGATGTGGCGGCTCCCCCGCCCCGCCGCGGGCCCGGGCTCGCCCCTCCCTTCCGCTGCGCGAGCACCGCGCGGGGCCCCGCGCGCCGCCCGGTTCCGCTGCTCACCCTGCGCCGCCTCGGGCTCCTCCTCGTCCTCCGCGTCCCGGCGGGGCTCGGCGGGCCCGCGGGAAGCCGAGCAGAGCCCGCGGGGGCCCGCGCAGGGCCCGCGGGGGTGGCGGCAGAGGCGCAGCGGCCCCGCCGCCTGCAGCAGCAGCCCCAGCGCTGCCATCTTGGGCTGTCCCGCGCCCGCCGCACAGCACGGGCCGCGCGCGGCGGCGCCCCCTGGCGGGCGGGAGGACCGAGAGCGGCCCGGGGGAGCCGGGCCTCGCGTCCCGCCGGGAACGGCGAGGGAGGGAGAGGGAACGGGAAAAGGGGAAAGGGGGAAAAACGGGAAAAGAAGAGGGGAAAGGTGATGGGACAGGGAGGAGAGGACAGGGAAAGCGGAAAAACGGGAAAAGAAGAGGGGAAAGGTGATGGGACAGGGAGGAGAGGACAGGGAAAGCGGAAAAACGGGAAAAGAAGAGGGGAAAGGTGATGGGACAGGGAGGAGAGGACAGGGAAAGGGGAAAAGGGGAAAAGAAGAGGGAAAAGGAAGGAGAGGGAAAGGTGATGGGACAGGGAGGAGAGGACAGGGAAAAGGGGAAAAACGGGAAAAGAAGAGGGGAAAGGTGATGAGACAGGGAGGAGAGGGACGGGGAAAGGGGAAAAAGGGGAAAAGAAGAGGGGAAAGGTGATGGGACAGGGAGGAGAGGGACAGGGAAAGGGGAAAAAGGGAAAAGAAGAGGGGAAAGGAGAGGGGGAAAAGGAGGAGATGGAGAGGGAAAAGGGGAAAAGGGGAAAAGAAGAGGGGAAAGGAGAGGGGAAAGGAGGAGATGGAGAGGGAAAAGGGGGAAAAGCGGGAAAAGGAGAAGGGGAAAAGGAGATGGAGAGGGAAAAGGAGGAGGAGAAGGAGGAGAGGGAAATGAGCAGAGGAAGGAGAAGGAGCTGCTCTCGTGCCCATGGCAGGGCTCCCGAGGCCGCGGCACTGCCGTGGAGCTGCAGAGCGCACAGAGCCATTGTCAGCTGCTGGGGCAGCTCCTGACCCCGGAGCTCTGCGGCCCTGCCCCGGCCCAGGACACGGACACGGCCCGAGGGACACGGACATGGACACGGACACGGACACGGCCCGAGGGACACGGACACGGCCCGAGGGACACGGACATGGACACGGACACGGACACGGCCCGAGGGACACGGACACAGCCCGAGGGACACGGACACGGCCCGAGGGACATGGACACGGCCCGAGGGACACGGACACGGACACGGCCCGAGGGACACGGACACAGCCCGAGGGACACGGACACGGCCCGAGGGACACGGACACGGCCCGAGGGACACGGACACGGACACGGCCCGAGGGACACGGCCCGAGGGACACGGACACGGACATGGACACGGCCCGAGGGACACGGACACGGCCCGAGGGACACGGCCCGAGGGACACGGACACGGACATGGACACGGCCCGAGGGACACGGCCCGAGGGACACGGACACGGACACGGCCCGAGGGACACGGACATGGCCCGAGGGGCTCGGCCCCGGCCCGAGGGACATGGACACGGCCCGAGGGGCTCGGACACGGACACAGACACGGCCCGAGGGACACGGACACAGACACGGCCCGAGGGACACGGACACGGACACGGCCCGAGGGGCTCGGACACGGCCCGAGGGGCACGGACACGGCCCGAGGGACACGGACACAGACACGGACACGGCCCGAGGGGCACGGACACGGCCCGAGGGACACGGACACAGACACGGACACGGCCCGAGGGGCTCGGACACGGCCCGAGGGACACGGACACGGCCCGAGGGGCTCGGACACGGACACAGACACGGCCCGAGGGACACGGACACAGACACGGCCCGAGGGACACGGACACGGACACGGCCCGAGGGACACGGACCCGGCCCTGGCCCGAGGGACACGGACACGGCCCGAGGGACACAGACACGGCCCGAGGGACACAGACATGGCCCGAGGGACACAGACACGGCCCGAGGGACACAGACATGGCCCGAGGGACACGGCCACGGCCCGAGGGACATGGACACGGATACGGCCCGAGGGACACGGACCCGGCCCCGGCCCGAGGGACACGGACACGGCCCGAGGGACACAGACACGGCCCGAGGGGCTCAGCCCCGGCCCGGGGCGGCTCCCCTGTCCCAGAGCCAGCACAAGGGCAGGAGGGGTTCGCCCCCAGATCCCGGAGGTCTCTCCCAACACAACCCCGGGCCAGTCCCTGGATGCAAGGATCGCTATGAACCTTCCCTGACTGGAGGGAAAACACGCACACGCAGATTCTCCTGCTGTCGGCAGCATCTCCTGCCCTGGCTTTCATCCCACACATCTCCCCCTCAATCCTTCCATCTCCAGGCAAAGCCAACTCTGGGCTGGTTCCGTCCGAGTGACCCCAGATACAACTCCAAGGAGAAGTCCTGAAACTCCTTTGGGTTTGTTTCCAGCTCCACACACCCCAACACACACACACAGACCAGGCAAGGCACGGTCAGGTGCAGATTCCTACAAGCCAAGCCATCCTGCAGCCCATTATTTGCTCATATTTGAGATAAACACCAAAAATCTTTACATCTTTATAAGATTTTAAAACCTTACAAGTCTTTCTAAAGATCTTAAAATCTAAAATCTATAAAATCTAAAATCTATAAAATCTAAAATAAAAATCTTGATAAAGATCTTATAATCTTTACAAATTAAGTCAGTGCTTCCCTTCTACCCACTTCTCCCAACTCCGACTCCTCCTGTCACTCAGTTCTACATTAATTATTTCATATCCAGGTATAAAATTTTCAAGGCTGTAGAGCTGGTTGAAATTCTGATCCTACAGGATTGTTTATTTAGACCTGAATTATTTTTCTAAGCAATTAATGCATATAGATTTTATTAGCCCTGGCTGTACTGGGACTACCATTAACTTTAGAGTTTCTTTAAACCAGGGTCTGATTTTTATGTCAAAGACTTTATTATGGAGTATTTTGTGTGTAAAATGAAGATTTTCATGAATGGCATTTTCATCATAAGAGTTTTCATCATGATGAAAAAGGGCTTTTTAAAAGATTTTTTTAAGTGGGGTTTGTTTGTTTTTAAATCAGAAAGAGAAATCTTCAATAAGTCAAAAACTATTGAGTGATACAATGGCAAGTTTAGTTTTACAAAGCCTGGGCTCCATGAGAAGAGGTTCAAGAAGAATAAAGTTATCAAATAAAACCCTGTATAAAAAGATCCCCAACTCTGGAGAAGTTGATCCTTCCAAAAAAGTCTTATTACACCAAATTTGCCTTTCCCCTGTATTCACTTTTTAGAAACTCTGAATTAGCTGCTGATTTATCTTTGTAGGTTCTTTTACTTAAAAAAAACACAAATGAAAACACAAACCCAGCTCTTGAAACAGCACCAATGACACAAAAAATGCACCTTTTTTTTTTTTTTTTAAAGACATGAAGTTATTCTGGCACTTAGATTACAAATGTTACGAGCATTGGTCCACTAAAATGGGAAAAATCATTCAAAACTGAGGGTTCATCCAAAAATCATCCGAAGATCATCCAGCCCACTAAAAAGGAAGACAACTCATTCCATTTGTGGGAATTCATTCTGTGTTAATGTTGTGACAGCACTTTGCACAAACTATAATTTTTATTTTTTTTACTGTAATTTTTACTATTTATTCAGAAATAAACTGAGATGGTTCGGAAACAAAAGCTTCAAGGAAGACTGGAAGGAAAAGGAGGCTGGGAACAGCATGGCAACATTCTCACATCCTCCTGGGAAGGCAGATCTACCGAGAAGCTGCTTAATGTGATGGAGTTCCTGGTTTTTAGCTTTTCCCCAGATCCAGCAGAGGCAATGAACTGTCCAGCAGGGAAGAAACACAAATTCTAACCACAGCCACGGAGCTGTTTCAAGTCCTAGACATCCGTGAAGGAACCCAGGAGGCAACAGGAGCCCCAGGGAGATGGGAACCGTGTGGAGATCACAGGGGCAAAGCAGAGCCAACCAAACACAGGAGTGAAGTAGGGGTGAGGGGAAACCTTGGAAACACACAGGCAGGAGGCTGGAAAAGCTGGGGGAAGAGGCTGACAGGCAGTCCCAGTGTGCAGGAACAGTCAGGGGTGAGGAGGGCTGGTGGTTTGTCACCAAAAATGATATAAAAATTATCTCGTGGGCACAGAAACAGCAGTGAAGACTCAATTTATTAAAAAATTCCAGAAGTCGCCGATTCCAAGTATCTTTATTTTGCAGAGAGGAGCGTTAGCCAGCACAGACAGGATCTCCAGAGCCATCTCCCAGCTTTGGCAGCTCCTGGGATGAGCTGGGCTGGACCAGCCCCTCCAGCCAAGCCTGTGCAGAGGCAGCAGCTCGTTAGCGAGCCAAGTTTCATTAATGAATTCCTTTATCCCCAGGGCTGGAACAACCCGAGTCCCAAACCCAGCCTGGCCACGACAAACCACCAGCCCTCACCAGGAAAGTTCCTTCTCTCCACCCAGACTCCAACCCTGCTCACACGACTTGATGGAGGAGAGGGGCTTCATCCCAGCTAAGGTGACTTTGTACACAATTCCTGCCCTGCATGTGGGAAGAATCCTGGGATTTTGGGTTTAAATCCAGCACCCCCAATTCAGCAGGGCAGTGACAGGAGTGGTGAGGCTTTGTTGGGCTTCCTGAGTGCCAAAAGAAAGGATGAATTCCCTGGGGTGGAGGGAGGGATCCCTCTGCTTCAGCCAGAGCTGGAAGATTTCCTTCCATTCTATCCACTTTCTTTAAGACCAGGAAACAGAGCTCAGGAAAGAACTACAAACAGAAAACAGTGACTGGAGGGATTTCTTAGGACAAAATATGATTGAAAGGAAGGCTGGCAAAGCTATGCCAGGAAAAAGGGCCATGGTGACAGTGACAGGTGTTATAGGATCAAATCCCAAGGAGGAAGAGCTCAGGGAGTTGGTACTGAGGGATACAGGTTATTTAGGAGGATAAAACTGAAAGGGAAGAAACCTTTTGCTGAAGCTAAACAGCAAACAAATGTCCAGCGTCTCTACGGATAACACAGCAGGGCTCCTCCCTGCCTGAAATCCTGTCCTGTCCCTCCTGGTCCCAGCTTTCCTCCCACATTCCCTCCCTGCTGCACCAACCAGGACACAGCTGAGCTCCCTCCGAACACAAATGAGCTCCTCATCCACCTGCTCCAGCTCTACACCTCCGAGCGCAGGAAAACCCCAAGTGGAACTCAAGGTTGTGTCAGGTCTTACCTTTGAGGGAATTCAGCGAGAACATCTCCATCCCAGCGGAAGGGTGGGTTCCTGGGACAGCGGGAGGGAACAGAAAGAAAGAGCAAGTTAGAATTGATATTCCTTTTAAAATGTTTCAGGTGCTTCTGCTTTGTCTCCATGGTGACAATGAGAGTTTTTAAAAGCTTTTCAGGCCAGGATTAAGTAAACTATTGCCATTATTCCCCTTTTGAAATGGGAAAAAAAAACCAGAAGAAAGAGAACTGTACTTTTGATAACATTCTTTGCTGAAACTATGTTAAACATCCTATTTAATTTCTTACTAAAATAACTTTCACTGAAATAAGACAAAACCAACTTTGTTTTGGGGTTTATCTGTCATGCCGAGTATTAAATACACTGTAGGAATTCCTGGAAACAGTAACAAGGATTTTCTAACAAACTTGGATGGGATGAGTGAGGATTGAAGGTCATCATTTACACACAAAGTTAAAGTTTGGAGCTGGACTTCCATGATCCTGGTGGATCCCTTCCAAATCAGGATATTCTGGGATTCTATGGACATTCACTGTCCCTATCAATGACTTCCTGTGCATACGATTAATAGCCTGCAATTATCATTCAAATTATTCATTTTTGCTTCCAATAACACAAAATTACTTCAGCAGCTAAGAAAGGCTTCAAACAAACCCACCCTATTTTCTGGCCACATCTCTGGACATGACACCTTGTCCACGGTTCCCTCCCCATGGACACACGGAGACCAACCTGCCAAGGCTGCCAGGGCCACACCTGGGCTTTTCCAAGGATTAAATAAATAAAACCGGAGTTATTTCACTTTACAAAAATTAAACCCCACATGTGCTGTGGTGAATCTCGGAGGGAAATGTCCTTGGTGTAAGTAAGTCACTGCAGGGAACAAAGTCAGGGAACTCTTTTGTGGTCCTGGAGTGAGATTCCCAAGGCTGGAGGGCTCAGCCATGGAGCTCAGGCACGGCAGGAATGCCAAGGGAATTGCAGGGAGTGGAGCACACACCAGCTCGTGCCCCTTCCACAGGGATCATCCCAGCCTGGGCTCAACCACCTCCGAGCCAGGGTATTAGTGATGAACTCTGTGAGTCTAACATTGCTCCAACAGGGAAAAGTCAACCCTTGAACCCTCCCAAGTCACTGGAGAGGGAAAACCAGGAGTGGGACAGGGAATGCTGCAGTGAATCCAACTCCCGAGCTATCGGATGCCTCCTCCTCCCAAATTTTTAAGCATGACAAGAAAGTGGGAGCTGTTTGCCTGCAGAGAGAGCAAGTGTATCCCAGGGAATCCCTCCCTCAGTGTCCTGGGACAAGGCACCACGGGCACATGAACTGCAGTGTTCCCTACGGAGCAGGAATTCACGGAACGGGAACAAGGAATGTGTCAGCCACACTGGGACGGGAAAAAGGGCTCTTCCAAACATGCCTTTAAGCTGAACAAGGACAGGGTTAGATGGGATAATGGGAAGGAATTCCTCCCTGTGAGGGTGCCCAGAGCAGCTGTGGCTGCCCCTGGATCCCTGGCAGTGTCCCAGGCCAGGCTGGACAGGGCTTGGAGCAGCCTGGGACAGTGGGAGGTGTCCCTGCCATGGCAGGGGGTGCAATGGGATGGGCTTTAAGGTCCCTTCCAAACCAAATCATTCCATTATTCCATGGATAAATGAAAGAGAAGGTTGATGGAAATGGTCTTTTCTGCTCAAGAACAAGGAAATAAAAGATTGAAAACCTTCCAGGGATGAGGCTCCAAGATGAACAACTGAGATCCCCTTGGATAAACAAGATTCCAACCCAGCTGTCTGTATAATCCTCTGCAGATCCCAGTTGGGTGGGAGTGGGGCAGGACAAGGAGGAGAATAAAGGATCTGCTGAATCTGGACACCGAAGATCTGGACCTGGGAATCACTTTTAGCACTTCCAGCAACCTGGGGGAAGTCCCAGGGGTTGTTGCTGCAGATCCTGATCCCAAATAAAAAGAAGTGTCCAACTTTGGCAGCTGCTCCAGCACCCCCAGAGACACAGGGATGCAGGACCAGCATGGAAAAGGGACACTGAAGACTCAAAATATATTTTGTCTGCTAACAGGAGAGATGTGAAAGCCCCCAGGACACTGGATTTGGGAAGAAAGGGAACATGATGGCACAGGACAGGCAATGGTACAGCTGGAATGAGAATCCATGGGACTGTGGAGCCTCATGCCTCACACCCAGCAAACTCCAGAGTCCCAGGTGGGAAAAGAGACATTAAAAGTTTGTTAGGAATAGACTCAATGCTCCTAAGGCAAAGAGTGAAAGCAGAGAATGTGGCACAGAAAGCTGTTAGATAAAATCCCGAAGGATGGCAAGGAATTGGGTCTTCATTGGGTTTCCTTGATGCACTGGAAAACAGCTACGTGAGGGAAAACCACATCCCCGAGAGAAATGTGGGGAAAATCACAGCAATTCTGATTATTGGCTGCTGGGATATTCCAGCAGTGTTGGAAGAGGCAGAGCCCCGAGTGCTTTGTGAAGAACAAAGGAGAAATCCTGCTGTCTCCCACATGCAGCCCCAAGGATGCCCTGCCCCAGGCTCTGGCCAGAGCCAACAGTTCACTTGCAGGAGTGATTTTTTTTTTTTTTACTTTTGGCTATTTGGGCCAAAGAAGCAGCGGACCCGTGCTGGAAACCTGTCCTTACCGACCCTAACCCTGCAGGATTCTCGCTGCTGAGAAGCTGGAAGGAGGGACAATGAAGGGCTGGAGGTGGGAATGGTTGCTGGGTGCTCTCGGACACCCCCCGAGCACGGGGGCGAAACGGCTGACCCGGAGCGACAATTCCCATGGCCGCGGGGGGAAAACGGGGCCAGCGGTGACACCGGAGCGAGTCACAGGAGGGGACGGAGAGGCAGGACTGGCGAAGGGCTGCGGGAAAGCAGCTCTGTGCGGGAGCGAAGCCTTCCCAGAGCAGAGATGGGAACTCCAGGGAAAGCCGCGCTGCCGGGGCCGCTTCCCGCGGCTCTCCCCGCCGGCCCCTCGTCCAGGAGCCGCGGGGAGCGGTGCCCCGGAGCACCTCCGAGCATCCCTGGGGCCCCCCGAGCATCCCCGGCCCCGCCAGTCCCGCCGAGCATCCCCAGTGCCGCCGAGCATCCCCGCCCGCGCCGCCCCGCCCGCACAGGCCGCGGCCCCGCACGGCCCTCCCCGCCTCACCCTGCTCTGCTCGGCGCCATCCCCCGCTCGTCCCCATCCTCCCGCTGCCCTCCCGCCCCCACAACCCCCCCGCTTCTCCCCGGGGGTCGCGGCCCGACCCCCGCCTGCCCCGCACCGACCTCCGCACCGCGACTGCCGCCGCCGGGCTGCCCCTCGGGACTACAGCTCCCGGCAGCCCCCGCGCGCGCTTCCGGCGCGGCGTGAGCTTCACTTCCAGTCCTGCCCCGGAAGTGAGTGCGCCCGCGCGCTCCCGCCGGCCAGCGGTGCCACAATGCGAACCGACGCGCGGGGCGGGGACTGTCCCCATGGCAACGGCACAGCCAATGGGCGGCGTGGCCTGTGGGGGCGCTGTAGCCTCGGCCTCGCCGTGGGACCCGACCGGGCCCCGATCCTGATCCCCATCCCCGTCCGCATCCCGATCCTGATCCCGGTCCCCATCCCGATCTCGCCCCGATCCCCATCCCGATCTCGGCCCCGATCCCCATCCCGATCTCGGCCCCGATCTCGCCCCGATCCCCATCCCCATCCCGATCTCGGCCCCGATCCCCATCCCCATCCCGGTCCCGATCCCCATCCCCATCCCGATCCCCATCCCGATCTCGGCCCGATCCCCATCCCGATCTCGGCCCCGATCCCCATCCCCATCCCCATCCCGGCCCCGATCCCCATCCCCGTCCGCATCCCGGTCCCGATCCCCGTCCCGATCCCCATCCCCATCCCGGTCCCGATCCCGATCCCGATCCCCATCCCGATCCCCATCCCCATCCCGATCTCGGCCCCGATCCCCGTCCGCATCCCGGTCCCGATCCCCATCCCGATCCCGGTCCCGATCCCCATCCCGATCCCCATCCCGATCCCGGTCCCGATCCCCATCCCCATCCCGGTCCCGATCCCCATCGCCATCCCGGTCCCGATCCCGCTCCCGATCCCGGGGTGGGACCCGACCAGGCCGGATCTCGGTCCCACGCCGGCGAGCTGCCCAGAGCAGCTGTGGCTGCCCCTGGATCCCTGGCAGTGTCCCAGGCCAGGCTGGACAGGGCTTGGAGCAGCCTGGGACAGTGGGAGGTGTCCCTGCCCATGGCAGGGGTGGCACTTGACGAATTTTTAGGGCCCTTCCAAGCCAAACTCTTCTGGAATTCTTGGCTGTACTCAATTCGCTGCCTTTTCAGAATGGCAGTTCTGAAATTCTGAAGTTCAGATTTCTGCGTGTTTGGTGGATTTATTATTTCCCATGTCTCCAGAAGTTTCCTTTACTGCAGGTGTTTATTTCTACTTTGGAATGTTCAGGGATGAGGGAATGTTTACAAACTGTAGTAATGCCAGGGACATTTTTATATTGGGGACTGTGATTTTAATGAGGGAGTTTTTGGTGCTCTATTTGATAATGTTTGAACTAAAATATATTGTAATTTTTAATTATATGTGTATTTTTGCCTCTTTTTAAAAATTTCTCTGTTCTGTTTGATTCACAAATAAAGCATTAGTGGATACTCGAAACTAAGTGGCTTTTATAAAGGAAATTTGGGGGAAATTGCTTTGTAATAACCCATTCCATGGGTCTAGATGTGGTTATGAAAAGAGAAAGATACCCAGCACTGAAGACTTAGTGCAGATACCTGCAGGTAATTATGTCAGCACCCAATTTGCTCCCTAATTGGATCTCAAGGTCTCCACACCAGGCCTGAGCTTTGGGTTACAAATCCCTGTTCATGTTTTCAGCTCTTCTTCGGGCAAAAGTGCTGCCTCCCTAAACATTCCCCTGGCCCCCCAAACGAGCTTGGGAATTCCCTGGCAGCCAGGGGCTGGGGAAATCGCCCGGGATGGAATTCCACGAGATGGGAACAGCCGTGTTCGGGGCTCGGAGAACAGCGGGAGCGCTCCGCGGCCGCACCGAGGGCACGGACGGTGCGGTTGGGGTCCGGAGCCCTCCGGGGTCTCTACCGGAGCAGCTCGGGGGGGCCGCCCTGGGGCAGGCCGGGCGAGGGGTGAGCCCGCGGCAGGGCGGCTCGCGCGCTCCCGCTCGCGTTCGCGTGCCCGAGCACATCCTGAGCGCGTTCCCGCTCGCGTTCGCGTGCCCGAGCACATCCTGAGCGAGTTCCCCCCGTTCGTGTTCGCGTTCCCGAGCACATTCTGAGCGCGCTCCCGTTCGTGTTCGCGTTCCCGAGCACATTCTGAGCGCGCTCCCGTTCGTGTTCGCGTTCCCGAGCACATTCTGAGCGAGTTCCCGTTCCCGTTCCCGAGCACATCCTGAGCGCGCTCCCGCTCGTGTTCGCGTTCCCGAGCACATCCTGAGCGCGTTCCCGCTCGTGTTCGCGTTCCCGAGCACATTCTGAGCGAGTTCCCGTTCCCGTGCACATCCTGAGCGCGCTCCCGTTCCCGTTCGCGTTCCCGAGCACATTCTGAGCGAGTTCCCGTTCGTGTTCGCGTTCCCGAGCACATTCTGAGCGCGCTCCCGTTCGTGTTCGCGTTCCCGTTCCCGAGCACATTCTGAGCGCGCTCCCGTTCCCGTCCGCGTTCCCGAGCACATCCTGAGCGCGCTCCCGTTCGTGTTCGCGTTCCCGAGCACATTCTGAGCGCGTTCCCGTCCGCGTTCCCGAGCACATCCTGAGCGCGCTCCCGCTCGCGGCCCGGGCGCGCTCCCGGGGTGGGCGGGGCCCGGCCCGGCCCGGCGCATGCGCGGCGCGGGGCGCGCGGGGACAATGGCGGCGGCGGCGCTGGCGGCGGGCGGAGGCCCCGGGAGCGGCCCCGCGGCGGCTCCGGCGGGCGGGCCCGGGCCCGCGCTGGCCGCGGCGCGCCGCAAGGACGGCGGCCCCTCCGGCAAGTTCTGGGAGAGCCCCGACACCGTGTCCCAGCTCGACTCGGTCCGCGTGTGGCTGGGGAAGCACTACAAGAAGGTGCGGCCCGGCGGGGGCGGCGGGCACCGGCTGGGCGGGCGGCGGATGGCCGGGGACGGTCCGGGGGGGGCCGAGGTCGCCGCCGCTCTTTGTGAACCGCGGCCTGGCCGCTGCGGCGGGCGCGGGGCCGGGTCGGGGGCAGTCCCGGGGGCAGTCCCGGGGGCTCCCGGGGACACTCCCGCTCGCTCAGCGCCGGCCGGTGCCGTGTTCGGGGCAGCCCCGGTGGCCCCGGGGACGTTCCCGCGGCCGCGGGGCCCGGCCGGTGCCCGCTCGCCCCGGGCAGTGACTTTCTTGTGCGGGCAGGTCCCGGCCCGGTTGGGTTTCGCTTCAGCCGCGCCCCGGCGGAGTCGGGAGTGCTGGAAAAAGGAGGAGAAATCCATCCGAATGGCTGTGGTGCCGTCGGGGCCGCGTCCGGGCGCCGTAGGGCCCCGCGTGTTGCTCCGAGTTCGCTTCGCGGCCGTGTCATTGCTCGCTCTGGTGCCCTTGGGCTCCTCTTCCTCCTCGCACCCTTCGCTCGCCTCGCTCGCTTCGCTTTCCTTGAGTGTTTTTTCCCGTGTGCTGATTTTAGAACTTAATTTCAATACCTGAGCCGGGAAAAACGAACCGCTGTAACATTCCAGCGTGTCTACACCGCGCTGTAGCGATGCTAGAGAGCTTTGGCTGGATCGGAGCGATGCCCGGGGGATGCTGCACAGCCCGGAGGTGCCTTAATCTCCGTATTTTCCCACTTTTGGGGCCATCCCGCCGGTCCTCGGCAGGCCCGGTGTCCATCATCCATGGATGAACTTGTCCCTTGCTGTTGGTTGGGTTCTTTGTGTGGCAAAGAATCTGAGAACAGGAATGTGAACTGGGAATCTGAGCTGCATCGGTGTGGGGTGAAACCAGCTCGGGCTCGGGTGTGTTTTTCCAGTCCTTCCAGCTCGTTCCAGGTCGGATTAGTGTGTGGGGTGCAGTTTGAAGCAGCAGCTCGAGCTCTGTGTTGATAGGGAAATGTAATAGGATATTTCTGTAGTTTGGCTTGTTTTGTTTGTGGTTCTGTGCTGCCCCACACTTTGGAGGAGCTGTGGTTTTCCCTTCCATTGTTCTTGCTGAGCAGCCCCAGGATCCCAGCAAATCCCTGGAGCAGCACTGCTGTTCTGAGGAGGGTTCAGGTGCCTTTTCGAGGACAGGAAGGTGTTTGCTGTGGCTCCAAACACAGGCTAGGTCTAACTGTACTGGCTGGGCAGGGTCTGTGTGGTGCCGGGATGGGAGCCAAGGAGAAACCTCTCCATTCAAATTTTTACAAAAATTAGATATTTATTTCTGATGGCTTTGGAAGGTAATTACAGTTGGGCTAAGGAGACTTTACAGGGAGAGTGAATTTTGGAATATTGCTGTGAAAATCCTTTTTAAAAATGGAAAATAATTTTGGTTTGGGGAAACAAGAAAGCTGATACCAGTGTTTAAAGAGGGAGCCTTAACACTCCAGAGGGAAAGGTTGATTCCCTTTCGGATGTGCTGTAAATGGCCTCTGGTTCATCTTGTGCCTGTTTTCATCCTGCTGTAGGTGCGTGGCTCCTTCCAGACAGATAGAGGGTGATTTTTACTGGGTTTTGTCCAGTTTATGCTGTTAAAAATAGATGTTTGTACAGCTCTCAGTGGTGAAGCCGTCAGCAGCAGTTGGTGTGTCCAGCTCGGGGAGCTCCAGGGACACTGGGGACCAGCTGGAGAGAATCCAAGAGCAGCACTGAGCTCGGTCAAGGATCCAGAGGTCCCAAGGGGCAGGGAGATTTAGAGAACTGCAATTACAGAGCTTCTCATTTTGTCTCTACATTAGACAGGGCTTTAATATGGGAGAGTTTTCCGTGTCTCCAGAGTACAGCAGCTATTGGGGAGTTCTCTTTGTCTCCAGAGTACAATTAAGAAAGGAAGAGGTTTAAGTAGTAGTGTGGAAGACTCACACTGGACCTTGAAAAACTCATTGACGGGCACGAAACATAATGACAGAAAATGAAATTATTAATATTATAATGAAATTATTAATATTATAATGAAATTATTAATTCCAGCCTCCCCCCTGCTCCCTGTTTCTGTGTGTGTGATGTCTGGAAGTCAGTCTGTGCTGTTTCTGTGCCTCGAGAGATGCAGGAGGTGCCCAGCTCCTTCCCAGGCAGTGTGGATGCAGTAGGAATGCTGGAGCCTTGCTTCCCTGGGAGCTGGGAATGGGCTCACGCCATGGCTTGGAAGTCCTGGGGGATCTGACAGACTCACAGAGCAATGTCACAGCATCCTGGAATGGTTTGGGTGGGAAGAGACCTTAAAGCTCATCCCATTGCACCCCTTGCTGTGGGCAGGGACACCTCCCACTGTCCCAGGTCACTTCAAGCCCCGTCCACTGCCAGGGATCCAGGGGCAGCCACAGCTGCTCTGGGCACCTGTGCCAGGGCCTGCCCACCCTCCCAGGGAAGGATTTCCTCCCACTGTCCCATCTAACCCTACCTTCTGGCAGTGGGAAGCCATTCCCCCTTGTCCCATCCCTCCAGGCCCTCGTTCAGAGTAATTTGGGTAGACTGTAATGGACACCTTAATGTCACCATAGTTAATTGGAAAATCATAGTTCAGAAGTAAACTGGGCAATTCTCTTTTAATTATATTAATGCTCATTTATCTCTAACATTGTGCATTGTTTAGGTAGTTCTTTCTCAGTAAGCCACACATTCCTTATATTAAAATGGGGTGTCCCAAAGCAGAGTTATTCCTTGTCTATGAAACCTCTTTCTAAGGCAGTTTGGGAGGGTTTCTAGCATCTGCATGATGAAGGGGGCAGACCCTGACCTTGGCCTTACAGCTGTGCTCCCCAAGGACCCATCCCGGTGTGTTGTTCATATCCAGGTCAATTTATTGACCCGCGGGAGCTCCGGTGGCTCTGACAGCTCTGCCCCTGCGAGAAGGCTGGAAAGGTTGATTTTTGGGAAGCGGGGAGGAGGCTGTTGTGGTTTTTAAGGAGCAAGTGGAATGTTGAGTTAGAGGGGATCGAGGCATGGGCTGCACACGGGGTCAGCCCTTGGAGCTCTGGGGGCAGAGCAGGAACTGGGACCCCCTTGCACTATGGAGAGGGGTCTGCCCACATCCCTGGAGCTGGTGCTGCTCCCAGGGCTTGGACTGATGCCCAGGGAGTGTCCGAGGGCGAGAGCTCCAGGCCGAGCATGGGATCCCGTTCTCCCTTCCATGAATATCCGAGCAGGGCCGGGCTGGCTGCTGGCAGCAGCTCCAGAGGGGCAGTTGTTTCCTGGGCTGGCTGCTGCTCCAGGGGCAGTTGTTCCCTGGGCTGGGCTGGCAGCTGCTCCAGGGGCAGTTGTTCCCTGGGCTGGGATGGCTTCTGGCAGCTGCTCCAGGGGCAGTTGTTCCCTGGGCTGGCAGCTGCTCCAGGGGCAGTTGTTCCCTGGGCTGGGCTGGGCTGGCTGCTGCTCCAGGGGCAGTTGTTCCATGGGCTGGGCTGGCAGCTGCTCCAGGGGCAGTTGTTCCATGGGCTGGGCTGGCAGCTGCTCCAGGGGCAGTTGTTCCCTGGGCTGGGCTGGGCTGGCAGCTGCTCCAGGGGCAGTTGTTCCCTGGGCTGGGCTGGGCTGGGCTGGCTGCTGCTCCAGGGGCAGTTGTTTCCTGGGCTGGCTGCTGCTCCAGGGGCAGTTGTTTCCTGGGCTGGCTGCTGCTCCAGGGGCAGTTGTTTCCTGGGCTGGCTGCTGCTCCAGGGGCAGTTGTTTCCTGGGCTGGCTGCTATTCCAGGGACAGTTGTTCCCTGGGCTGGGCTGGCAGCTGCTCCAGGGGCAGTTGTTCCATGGGCTGGGCTGGGCTGGGCTGGGCTGGCAGCTGTTCCAGGGGCAGTTGTTCCCTGGGCCAGGCTGGGCTGGGCTGGCAGCTGCTCCAGGGGCAGTTGTTCCCTGGGCTGGGCTGGGCTGGCTGCTATTCCAGGGACAGTTGTTCCCTGGGCTGGGCTGGCTGGACACCACCTGTCCTCCCAGCCAGGGGCTGCCCTGCGAGCATTGGGATCTCTCTGCCGCCTGGCTCTGCTGTCCTTGGCGAGCATTTCCTCCGTGACTGGCTCAGATTTAATCCAGGGAGGGTTCTCTCTCTGCGGCTCTTTTGTGCTCTTACCTTTGAAAAGGAGCGAGGGCTGTAACCCAAATCAAAGCGTTTTAGTGTGGGGTTTCCTTTCGCTTTTATGCAGTGATCTGAGCTGAAATGTCCTTTGTCTTGGGGGAAGGTGTGTGCACCAGGGCCACACCGCAGAGCGTGAGGTGGTTATTTGAGGTCAGTGCCCACATCAAAGCCGGAGTGGATCTGTCCCCCCCATCGGTGACAAAGGCTTTCAGGGCAGCTGCAGTGCAGGTCTGGCTGCAGAAGTGATTTCCCCTGCTGCTGCTCATGCTCTGGACTGGTTTTTGACCACATGTTTTCTGCTTAAGGATATGGGGGTGTTTTTGTGTTTCTAATTGTCGTGGAAATGTTGGAAAACTCTGTGGTATCAATGGGGCTTCGGCATTTCAGCACATGAACAAAATCCTCTTATGGAGCAGGGCATCATTCTGTCCTCTGGAATTCACTGCTTAAAAATCTTTATTTGCTGCAGAATCATTTTGTAGGGACGAGGGGAAAACCTGGAAATCTGTTGGGACTTGAGCCCTCTATGGTCCCTCAAACCCACTGTGAACTGATCGGGAAATTGTCTGCTTTGTTTTGCTGCTTAAAGATCCATTTGTACTGCTCGTTAAGATGCAGAAATGATGGAGAGGAGTGTTGGGCTTCTTTTCGAAGGGTTTTTCCCCTTATTGCTTGGGGGAATCTCAGGAAAGGTAACGGGCTTCTCATTGAAAGGATCTGCAGGCTAGTGGCATCACAAGGCAGGATGAGGAGTTCCTGGTGTTGTCTTCCTTTATGGCTTCCAGCTGTTGGTGCCTCCTGCAAGAGGGAAAAATGGAAGCTTCGAGGAAAGGAATGATTGCCCAAAAAAGTTCACGTCTAAGAATAGGCTTTGCAAGGTGTATTCTCATGTAATTTTCTTCTTTCTCCGAAGGAAAATATCTGAGAAAAAATAGTAAGCCAGTACAAGGATTCTACCTCTTCTGGATTAGTTTTTTTTGAAGGAGGTTCATAAAATCCTAGAATGGTTTGGGTGGAAAGGGTCTTTAAGGATCACCCAGTGCCACCCCTGCCATGGCAGGGACACCTCCACTGTCCCAGGCTGCTCCAAGCCCTGTCCAGCCTGGCCTGGGACACTGCCAGGGATCCAGGGGCAGCCACAGCTGCTCTGGGCACCTGTGCCAGGGCCTGCCCACCCTCACAGGAGCCAGGAATTCCTTCCCAGTATCCCATCTGGCAGTGAGAGGCCATTCCACCTTGTCCTGTCCCTCCATGCCTTGTCCAAAGTCCTGTGCAGAGCCAAAAGTCGGACTCAGTGATCTTTGTGGATCCCTTCCAACCCAGGATATTCTGTGATTCTGATATAATTAAAACATTAATTCCTAGGGGAGGGAAGAGGGCAAAGGAAAATGCAGCTTTGGAATTTTAGCCTTTGGTTCTTTCCAGGCTCGTGTTTCTAGTTCAGGATTTATACACAGGGCAGGACACCCGGGAGCCTCATGGGAATTTGTGCCCTTTGAGTTGGGATGATTTAATTTCTCAGATGTGCCTCTGCTCCTCTGAAAGAAGGAGAAAGTGTGGGAGGAACTCACATCTCAGGGTGGTCAGGCACTGTGAAATTGTAATTGTTTCCATTCACTCAATGTCTTTGTGGTGTCTTTGGCTTTGGAGCTGGTGCTTTGCAAAGCTCAGTTAGGCTTGACTGGCATTTGGCACCACAGCTTTAAAACTGAGGGTTCTGGGTCTCAAAATCATTTTTTTATAAGGGGCGTTAGAAGAATCTGATTTGAGGGAAGAGCAAAGGCTGAGAGTTACCCTGCTGAGAGACTGGGGTAACTCAAATTGCTCCATGTTCTACCTGCAAAAGTGATGTTTGTTCTCCTCTTGGAAGCCGTCTGGCACAGCGAGGAGGTGACATCCAGTGAGTGAATACTGCAATATCAGGAGTGACAAAAACTCAGCTCCATGGGAGGGGTTTAATATTCCATGCTGTGATTTTACATTCACATTTTATTAGAAGTAGAGCCTTGGGAACTGCTCAGATTGTCCCAAAACATCACAAGCGCATTTATATGGCTTAGCTTTTCCCTCTGTATAGGACATCCTATTTATACCGAAGGGGTGCTCTGAGGATTAATTAGGAGTTGATTACAGCAGGAGGCTGTAAAGTTGCTGCAGAAAGCTCTGTGTGTGTGGGCAGAATGAGCCTGATCCGTTATTAGGAGCTGAGGTCAGCTTGGAGTGGTTAATGTGTGTCTGTAACCCTGCCCTGAGGGGCTGGGTGAGCATGAGCCGCAGGTGAGCGCTGGATTTTTAGCCTAAAGCTTGGAAAATGTGCTTGGTGCTTCTCCTGTGCACCCCCCCACACCTTCCCAGCCACACCGCGATCCCAAAACCTTAAACCTCTGCTCTCTGAGTGCTGAAGGGAGCTGGGCTATCACCAGCCCAGCCTTCACTCCAAATTTCCCTCTCCTCAAGTGAATGTGTGCTTTTTCTCTTGCAGTATGTTCAAGCAGATGCTCCTACCAACAAAACACTGGCTGGGCTGGTGGTGCAGCTGCTGCAATTCCAGGAAGATGCCTTTGGAAAACACGTCACCAATCCTGCCTTCACAAAGCTTCCTGTGAGTATTGGGGTTCTCACTCTGCCCTCACAGCTCGTGTCCTGCTGCTCCTGCAGTGTTGGTGTTGCTGGAGCGTGTCCAGGCCCTGGGACATCCCTGCTCCAGCCCAGGCTCTTCCTGATGCACCCCTGGAAGGGCTGGAGTAGCACACTCCTCCTTAAAAGCAGGTTTTCAATGTAATACGCCTTATTCTCTCTATATTTGAAATGATTTCCAGAATGCTGTGGGAAGGTTTTAGTTTCTACTAAAATTCAGTGTAATTCATCAGTTTTAAGTTAAATCTGGGCTGGTGCATCCTAAACTGAGTGAATAAAATGCACTTGGAGGCAAACAAGTGCCCATTGGGTGTTTTGGTTGATTAAACTCCAAACTTGTAATGTTGCCAAGGCTGAGAAATGACTTTGCCATGTTGTGCACAGCATGTGCTTACCTGCTTGGTCTGGGACAGTTCTCCCAGTAGGGAGAGTCAGAAACAATATCAACAATCAGAAATGACTTTGCCATGTTGTGCACAGCACGTGCTTACCTGCTTGGTCTGGGACAGTTCTGCAGTCGCTCGGGATGTGGGTAGTCAGAAACTATATCAACAGAGTGAGGGCTGCTGCTTTCACAGCCCAGCCTGGAACCCTGCCCACCACCCAGAGGAGCTTGTCCTGGGGTGGGTGAGGTCCAAAGAGCTGGTGGAGGGCAGGGATGCAGCGCAGGGACCAGGGGTCTGGGAGGAGGGCAGGGGTGGCAGCCTGGTGCCAAGGCCCTGCTGGGTGGTTCAGGGGAGGTCTGTGGGCCAGGACAAGTGCCCTAAACCCGTGTGTGTAAGTGTGGCATCACCGAGTCTGTGCTCATCTTTGCCACAGGATGTTTGCTGGTGCTGAGGGTTGTGCCTTTAGGGTTCTGAATTGGTACATACACAAAGCTGGAATAATTTATAGCCAATTAAAGTCTTGAAGCCAATTAAAACTGAAATTGGCCTGAAAACTGTTGGAAGAACTCTTGTGGTTTTGGGTCCATGTGACAGACAGTGTCTTTTTTTATTCTGTGCTGGTTTTGCCCCAGGGGTTTGGCCTCTGTAACCTCTCCAGTGAGGAGGGGGACGTGCATGCTCCTTCACAGGAAGGTTTTTCAAACTCACAGGGTGAATCTGGGAAAGACTCCCAGATGAATTTTGAAGGAATTGTTCCCTGTGAGGGTGGGCAGGCCCTGGCACAGGTGCCCAGGGAAGCTGTGGCTGCCCCTGGATCCCTGGCAGTGTCCAAGGCCAGGCTGGACAGGGCTTGGAGCAGCCTGGGACAGTGGGAGGTGTCCCTGCCCATGGCACTGGATGATCCTTAAGGTCCCTTCCAGCCAAACCATTCTGGGATTTTATGAATCTCCTGGTGCTTTGGAGCGCACCCAGAAGCACCACAAGGTGCCAGTAACATCTCACCACCTCCCCTGATACCTCAGTGATAATGACAAGCTTTAGGGACAGGGGGAGCTTTGCAGAGCTTTATTTGGATGTGGCAGCACAAACCATAAAGCTGCCCACATTCCACAAGTGCATAAACCATTGGAGTGCTCCCAAGCCTTAAATCAATTTGTCTTATCTTAAAAATGGGCAATAAACATTGCAGTGGCATCATAAAGATGTTATTCCCGTGTTTGTTCTCACTGCTTCAAAGGTCTAATCTGGTCAAATTTGTTCAGCTTAATCTACTGCACTTGGGTCTTGGTGCTGTGGGTTACTTCAGCAGGAGACAGCTGCTCAGTGCACGTTCCCAGGAATGCTGCTGTCTGTGGGGTGTCTCCAGCTTTGGGCTCTCTCTGCTCCCAGCAGAAAGCCCCTGGTGACCAGAGCCTGGCCTCTAAACAGCTCCCCAAATTCTGCTTTGTGCCTTGCACTAGTTTTTTATATTTACCGAGAAACAAATCAAATCAAAGCAGATCCTGGTGCTGCCTCTCCCTGGTGCTGCCTTCAGCTGGGCCATCTGTCTGCCTCCATTTCCAAGATGACTTTGACAGCAGCTGACTTTTCCCAAGCACACCCATGTAGAAGTGAAGGAGCGAGACCTTTCTATTCCTTCTTCCCCAACACACCCATCCTGTCCAGAGCGATCAGGAAAGCAGCAAGTGCAATTCCAAACTAAAATGTATCAGAAAAATTGAGCTTTCTGTGCAGGAAAGTTTTTTTTTCTTTTCAATAACCTTTCTAAGAAAGGACTGGGTAAGGTTGCTGGAGCTTCCAGCCTCTTCTTGCTCCTGTTTGAAGTGCTGCTGTGGAATTCTCAGTTTGGGGATGGGGACTCACAAGGGCTCTACTAAAACTGAGAGGGAGGAAACGAGCTGGGATTGGGGCGAGCTGGGATTGGGGCGAGCTGGGATTGGGGCGAGCTGGGATTGGGGCGAGCTGGGATTGGGGTGAGCTGGGATTGGGGCGAGCTGGGATTGGGGTGAGCTGGGATTGGGGTGAGCTGGGATTGGGGTGAGCTGGGATTGGGGCGAGCTGGGATTGGGGTGAGCTGGGATTGAAGGGAGCTGGGATTGGGATGAGCTGGGATTGGGGCGAGCTGGGTTTGGGGTGAGCTGGGATTGAAGGGAGCTGGGTGAGGTGTTTTAGGGCAGATCTGCACCATGACTTTGCAGCGCCTGACAAACAGCTTTCCCTGGTGGAGGGATGGATGTGAATGTGGAATATCTGAACTCTGCCTCAGCAGCTCATTTCTGATGATCTGGTTTGATGTTCTCACACAGATGAAGAGCTGCTTCCCTGACAGCTACAATTTGAAGTTTAATTTACTGTAAAATGGGTGTTCAAAGAGTACTTTGGGGTTTTACAGCTCTACATGGAATTTTTTTGAAGAAAGGACTTGGAGCTTTCAGATACATCAAGTTCTTGCAAATACAAAGAATTCTGCTTAATCCCAGTGCATTTAATCTTCAGGAAACATTCTTAAAGGAGAACCTCAAACTCCAAAAGAGCTTCGTCTGAAAATTAATGTTTCATTTGATAAGTTCTATGTCTAAAACTCAGCTATCAAATATGTATTTGTTTAAAATAATTGCATAAAAGTCAATGTCCCTGTTTTTCCTTTTTTTTCGGGTTCCAGGCAAAGTGCTTCATGGATTTCAAAGCTGGAGGTACATTATGTCACATTCTTGGTGCTGCTTACAAATATAAGAATGAACAGGGCTGGTAAGTTTTTATTTGTGGTTTGTACACCTTTTGCATGAAACCAAGCACATGAATTGCTTATGCAAACTACCTAAAGTTTAATCCTTCCTGGAGAATCAGGCAGGCAAGGCAGTGGAGATGGGAAGAGGGAATTTTTTCCTGTTTTGCTGATGGTAGCTTTTTTAAGACATGCCCCCACACTTCTAAATTTAAAGAGAAGTTGGCCAAGTTTAAGGTTTTGGGGCTGTAGTTGGAGTTAATTACAAGTTTGAGACTCTTTTTTAGTTTTCTTGCTGTCTGACTGAGCAAATGAACCAGAATCAGAGTCTCACATCAGTGAGATGTAAATCTTTGTTACTGTATTGATTGTTTGGTGTAGTCATAGTTGGGAAAGCATGGAGCATTACAGATTCTAATAAATGCTCAGATTTCCATTGCTCCAAAAATGAGGAATGTAAACCCTTAGAAACTCTTCCTCTGTGGCTGTTGACCCTGGCATGAAAAATATCCCGGTGACATCCCAGGAGTGTTTTAACCTGGGTGTTTTGAGGTTATAATCCTCTTCCCAAGGGAGCAGCAGCAGAAAATCCTGGAATGCTTTGGACTGGAAGGGTCCTTGAAGCCCATCCAGTGCCACCCCTGCCATGGGCAGGGACACCTTCCACTGACCCAGGCTGCTCCAAGCCCCATCCAGCCTGGCCTTGAAATTTCTATTTTTGAGAATAATTGGGCAAAAGCTGAGGATGAAAAGTCAATAAATGTAAATAATTAATAAAATTAAGCAGAGATTGTTCCTGTACATTAATTTAAATAGTTTTGATGTGATGTTTCCAATCTGTAACAGCATTCCTGGAATTGACTGAGTTGTTTTTACACACAAGAGCCATTTAAAAGGCAAAATAAAGTTCTTTCAGAGTGGTTGGTTGTTTTTAGGAGTTATTTATCCTCATATCAGCTTTGTCTGAGGTAAATATATCAGGAACAAGCTGTTCTCAGGAGTTTTCCTACTCCAGGTTTTGCCAACACCTGGGACAGACACCTGTTCGCAGTGGGGCTTGTCAGGAGTGTCTTGCTGCCTCTTTACCTTAAGATACAGGAATTAAATGGTTCCAACTTCAGGAATATTGGAATATTTAAATAGCCCAATTTTCCCAAGCCAATCTGGTTCCAGTCGATTGCCCAGCCCAGCTGAGCTCTGGGGTTGCCTCCTCCCCTCTCCCTCCTTGCTGCTGCCTCAGGATTAGTGTGGGTAGTGCCTGGTGTCTGTGCATGTGGGCCGTAGCGGGCAGTAATCCTGACCTTAACTCTGAGGATCAGCCCTAGAGCCTGGAATGTGTCCCTCACTGACTCAACCGAATAATCCGTGCTGTTTGCCTGCACCGTGATTGATTTGATATTTGAATGGTGTGCATTTCGCTCCTGCTTAACCTGTTTGTGACTGATCTGTCTTATAGGAGAAGTCCCTTTCCTCGCCACAATAGGTATGTGTGAGAGCTGGACATACCTGGCCCTCACTGCAGCCCCAGCAAACCTGGCACAGGGAGTCTCTTAAGATGAGGACAGGAAGAATTAGTGCCATTTTATCCAAATGGGCAGCTCAAAAAGTGCTGTTAATTAATGTACCGATGTCCTTCTCTGGGTGTCTGAAGCAGGCAGGGATTTGGGGACATACAGCATTCCTTGGATGCGCAGTGCAGGTTTTGAGCAAAAAATGGAAAAATTTTGGTCACGCCCTGACTATCTTTGTCTCACAGGTACCAAGAGTTCTGTAGGTGTTGATTTGGCATTTATCTACCATGGAGCCAAACATTCTGGGTGTTTTGGGTACAAACCATGGCTGAATATTGGAGAAGGGGCTCGATCTTGCCTCCAAAATCCTCTGTGTAATAGGTGTGAAATACTTTACTAGCAGTGACCTGACAGCCTTGATGTCTGACCCTACTTCTGCAAGTCAGGGTGGGCTTTTCAAAGCACACAACGAGGTCCTAAATTCCTTTTAAAAGGGTGATCCCAATAAATGTGCCAGGATCTTCTGTTTGATTTGTTGCCATGTCATTAGTGTGCAGGGCAGAGTCCCTAATGTGCTCTGGGACAGAAACCACCTCCCCTGACAGAGGGTGTTTGTAGAGCTGCCCAGCTCCTCAGTGTTCCCACAGCACCACCTGCCTGGGCACCTCCTCCCGAAAATCCCAGGAGCTTCTGGTGGTCCCAGCTGAGGTGTCCTGTTAGTGGGGTCACACCCTGGTGTGGTCACAGGGCTTGGGGCTAAGCTTTGCTTCCCTTTACCTTCTCTGAACATTTATCAGCTGGAAAAAGGGATTTGTTGCTGGAAACAGGGCTCTGTTTGTAGGACTCCTTGGCTGTGGAATAGCTGATTTGAGCTGGGTGGTGATTGCAGCCCGGCAGTCCCTCATGGGGAGGATGTGCCCAGCTTTCCCCTGGTCTGGGTGTGCAGGGTTTTGGATTTCCCACCCTGCCACCACCTCAGACCCAGGGATGTTCCCCAAGCTGGGAGGTGCAGGCGTGCCCCAGGTCAGGTTTTACATCTGAGAGGCACAGCCTGGTATTTAAACACCTCCTGGTGCTTTGGGACAGGCTGGGTCCTGAGGGCTTAGCCCCTCCATGTCAGTCCCTGCAGGTGCTGGACGTGCTGAGGGCTGGTTTGGGGCTGGGGCTGTCCCCCCTCGGGCTCGGGGGGTCACCACTCAAGTCCCTCAGTTGGGTTGACCCATCCGTGAGTTCTGAACGTGTGCGGGGCTCAGGTGGGTACAGCAGAGGGAATCTGAGGGCTCTCGTGCTGCTTCCCAGGAGGAATGCTCAGATTTTGTGTTCTCCTCCCATTTCTGATGGACAAATCTCCATTGGTATTGTGGTGATTTGTTCATGAAATACCAAAGTTTAAAGCACCAGGGTGCAGTAAAGGCAGTGATGAAATGCTGACATGGATTATTGGCTGCCTGTGTTCTGGGGGGTGGTTTGTTCTCACATCAGGCACAGGAGTTGCTGGTTTTCCTGGACTCCCAGGGCTGGCGGATGGGTGCAGCTAGAAGTAAGAGAACCGTGAGAGCTCGTTCATGAATTTTCCCATCTGGTTGTTGAAATCCATCGTGGTTATGTGTTTAATTACCTCCTGTGACTGTGGTGGAATGCACAGCCCTGCTGCAGGGTTTGGTGCACACTGTCAACCTTCCTTTTTTCCCTAAACATTTCACAAATCAGCTGCATTTGTTGGTTTGGTTCATTGTGGTTTCTCGCTCGTGAGGGTGCCAAGTGCAGCAGAAATAGTTGTGATTGTGCTTGAAGTGTCCTTATGCCGCTGCCATGATCCACAGTTTCTGTGGAACGGGGAAGGTTCTTTACTGCTGCACGGTGGGCGCTTGGAGTTAATATTTTTGAATCATTTCCCTCCACAGGAGGAGGTTTGACCTGCAGAATCCCTCCCGAATGGATCGGAACGTGGAGATGTTCATGAACATTGAGAAAACACTGGTGCAGGCAAGGAGCTCCCCAAACACCACTGCTCGGGCAGGGATCCACTCCTCGGGACCAGGGAAGGGCTTCATCCTGGGCTGCTGTAGGAATATGGCCCTCTCCCCTCCCTCTCCCACCCCTTTCAGTCACAATTTCACGTTCTCACTTGAAAAATGCAGGATATTTCCATTGATACTCTGTGGATATGCAGAGGGTGACGAAAACTTGTTGTAAGGTTGGAGAAAACATCCCAAGTGTCCCCATGTCCGTGTGGAAGTGGCACCCTTGGGACTGAGTGACTGCTCCTGTACGCACCCATTCCATGGCTGACTTTCAGTTCGATCTAAATTGGCCTTTTTTCCAAGTTAGGGTTCATTTTAGTGTCATTTTATCAGATAAATCATTATTTATATCTATTAAGCAACTTTGTGGAGTCTAATTTGAAGTTCAGTTTTTTTAACTGCTGCATGGGGATATTACATTATTTTTTATTCAAACTCTAAAGCCAAGTTCAGTGTATAACACAGTCAAAACATAACTTTCAGGTGTTGTTAGGAATGGAAATAGGAGGAAGAAGAGCAAAAAGCAGCAATATTCTTATTACAAAATCCCCTTGCCATTGTACGGTGGTTTCAGTGCATAATAAAAACCTGGGCAGGCTTTGCTGGGGAGGTGAGTGAAGGGAATGTTCCTGTCCCAGGGCTGCTGGAGCTGGGATTCCTGACCTCTGTCACCCCTGGGCTGGGCTCCCCTGGAGCTCCAGCATGGCCATTTTAGTAGTAATATTCTGATTTTGTGCCGCAGATCACCTCCTAATTATGTGTTTAACTTGCTGTTCTCTCACAGAACAACTGTCTGAGCAGACCAACCATCTACCTCATTCCTGACATGGAGCTGAAGCTGGCCAACAAGCTGAAGGACATTGTCAAACGTCACCAGGTGAGTGTCACACAGCACAGTTGTACCCAGCGCTGGTCAGCTCTGAGGGAAGAGCCCTGGGGCACACCTGGGGCTGTCTGGGGACACAGCAGCAGCCCCAGCTCCCTTGGGAAATGGTTGTTATCCTCCCCTGGAGGCTGAATCCTGGCTGTGCTCTCAAAGCGAATCCAGACCTGCTGCCAGGTGGCTCTGGGTGAGCTGGGACAGGCTCAGCTGATTCACTGCTCAGTGCAGCTTTGTCCAAAGCTGCGCCTGAAGCTGTTCCAGATGTGTGGGACAGCAGAGGGAGGCTTCACTCTTGCAATGACCGTTGCTTTTTGCTTTATTTCACTCTTCCATTGCTGGTGCTGAGCAGAGCCCAGGCAGCCTCAGTGCATCTCAGACATTCCACCGCCCTGCCCTCGTAATTCCAGGTGCTAAAGGATGACCTGAGCAAGACTAATGGCTTCATCTCTTAAACAGAAACAGTCTTCTCCCTTGTCTGGAGAGGAATACCCTGGAATGTGACCTCTCCATGGGCTGATGGCTTTTGTGTCAGGACAATTCACAGCTGTAGCCAAAGCGTTTCTTTTCCAGATTTAATGTATTTCCTGTGTTGTGATTATGAACCATTGTCTCAGCCTCAGTTGGGCACATTTTCACGAGTTGCTCTTAATTATTTGGCTGATTCAGGATGGGTGTTATTGCTTAAATTAGAGTGAATGAGTCCATTTTCCTTTCATAAAGGAAGTCTGTAGTGAGCTCCAAGCTGTATCCATGAGTGATTTAAGGGGTTTTTAAAGCAGCTTTGTCTCTACAGGGATGTGAGGAGATGAAAACAGAAATTGGCCCTAATTCTGCTTTTTGGGCTTCTTTCTTTTGCTCTGCCTCTGAGTTCTCATCTTGTTGCTAACTTTGCCTCCTCACTATCTGGATTATTTCCTTTTTTTAACCCCTTGCTGTCATCTCCCCCCTACTCCACCCCAGTGCCTGGAGCTCCCTGGTACCCCAATTTCCATAAGACCTTTCTATTCCTTCTTCCCCAACACCCCAAGTCCTCCCTGCTCCAGCTTCTATTCATCTCTTGTGTTTTGAGTTTTTGAGGCTCCACAGGAGATGAATGAATGTTACTGATCTGGTTCACACAGTTCAGATTTGTGAGAGCATCTTCAGCTCATGGAGAACAAAGGGAGAATTTCTATCCGGGCAGGTTCTTCATTCGTGCCAGGGCTCTTCCTCTAAATTCTTATTTTCCTGCTCCCTCTTTTGCTGCTGCTCAGAGCTGCTCCTCTCCCTTTTCCGAGTTCTGGGAGCTCTTCCCCTTCAGCCCCTGAGCTCAGAGCATCTCCACACTCCACTCCCCCAGCGCTGTTCTCGTTCCTCCTTTCGCTGCTGCCATCCACGGAAGGGCTTTGCAGCTTGGTGTGCTCTCACACAGATCTGTCACCTGTTTATGGGATGGAAGTTTTGAACACCATTTTCCTGCCTAACTGTTCCAAAACACAGCTCCTCTGCAGCCTGGGAGATTCTGCTCTTTGGGAATGACTCTTCCCCTGTGGACACTGGGGGTGTCTGCAGCACATGGAAGAATCCTTCTGGGCCTCCACCTGAGGGAAGGACAGGATTCCCTGGACTGGCAGTGCTAGGGATTTATTTCACAGATATCTGAGCCTGTAGTAGATTTTTTTCCATATTGGTGTAGGTTGAGTAGGAATATTATTATGGCCTGTGCCTATAAGTATAGAAATTGGAACTCTACACCACTCTCTGACAGGAGGGTGGAGCTAGCTGAGATTCTCTAGACCTTTTCTGATATAAATTATCATATTTACAAATTGGTTTGGACCAAAATGTGGAAAGTCACAGACGCTTTCTTACAATGTATTTTTGTGTGAATTCATTCCATTTATCATGAGGATTGGGGCAGATGGAACAAGGGGAACAAAGGGTTTGGGATGAACAGAGGAAAAGATGACGAAGTAATTTGGCAGCAGTCTTAAAACAATTGCCTTTTTTTGACCCTTCTTAGAGCTGGTTTTATTCATTGTTGTGTTGAGGGTGGCCTTCAGTATTCCTGAACAGCACCCTGGGTATTGTGGGTAAAAAGAAGCTGCTGAGAGCTTTGGGGTGATGTGTTGAAGGTTTCTCATGCAGTTTCTCCTTTTCTTGCATGTTTCCCACAGGGAACAGTCACTGAAGAGAAATCCAAGGCTACCCACCATGTGTATCCGAGCCCTACCTCAATGGATGATGGTAAGGTTCTGTTACAGATTTTAAGTGGGAGTAATCTTGTAATTAATTCCATGAGAAGTTACAGAAGTGTTCACCAGACTCAGCATTTCCCAGCCTGCTCCTGGGGAGCACTGTCTGGATTATGGATAATGTTGTGCCAGGGCAGGGTTAGTTGGATATTGGGACAATCCCTCCTGGGAAGGGCTGTCCAGCTCTGGCACAGCTGCTCAGGGCAGGGGTGGAGTTCCCATCCCTGGAGGGATTTAAAAGCTGTGTGGATGTGGCACTTGGGGACATGGGGCAGTGCTGGGGAATGGTTGCACTCTGATCTTGGAGGGCTTTTCCAACCTCAGCGATTCCCTGATGGTGAGTTCCTGTCTGAGCAGGAGTTCTGTAGGGAATTCTGGAACAGTCCTTGTGTGTGGTGGGCAAGGTGGGAGCAGCAGCAGGGAGAGCTCCTCAATGAGGCTGGGCCGTGGTGAAGCTCACTCTGCCTGCATGAAGTGTAAGGTCCAAAAAAAGCAATTTCACAGCTGCCTCCTTCAGCAAATAGCAAAAAATATTTCTTTGTTTTTTCACCTTAAATACATTTAATTTCCTGGCGGATCGTTGTTGTCAAGCCCGAGTGGCACAGACACAAATCCCTTTCCCGCATCCCCTGGCCCGTGCAGCCACTAGGTGGAAGTGCTCTCTGCAGTTTGCAGGGATCAGCGATGGTTTGTGCTCTGTCCCTGTGGCAGTTCCGTGCTGGGCTCAGCTCTGTGTCTGTCTCTGCTCACATCAGGCTCTCAGCAGAGCCTTCAGCAGGGTGGGACAGAGCCCTGGTTACACTGTGGGGAATGGCCCTGAATTCCTGCAGGGATTAGAGATACAGGTTCACATCCTCTGGATTTCTGCTGCAATGCTGCTCTGGGCTCTGTTCTCAGAATTTGGGTTGTAGAGTTTAATACTTGAGAGCTGCCCCAGCCCTGGGCCAACAACACAAGGAGCTGGAGCTGCTGAGAGAGTCCAGAGGAGGCCCCGGAGCTGCTCCAGGGCTGGAGCCCCTCTGCTCTGGAGCCAGGCTGGGAGAGCTGGGGCTGTTCCCCTGGGGAAGAGAAGTGTCCAGGGAGAGCTCCGAGCCCCTGGCAGGGCCTGAAGGGCTCCAGGAGAGCTGCAGAGGGACTGGGGACAAGGCATGGAGGGACAGGACACAGGGAATGGCTTCCACTGCCAGAGGGCAGGGACAGATGGGATATTGGGAAGGAATTGTTCCCTGGGAGGGTGGGCAGGCCCTGGCACAGGTGCCCAGAGCAGCTGTGGCTGCCCCTGGATCCCTGGCAGTGTCCCAGGCCAGACTGGACAGGGCTTGGAGCAGCCTGGGACAGTGGAGGTGTCCCTGCCGTGGCAGGGGTGGCACTGGATGGGTTTTAGGGTCCCTCCCAGCTCAGGCCCTGAGCACACCTTCAGCAGAGGGGTTTGCAATCACTTCTCTCTGACTCGCTGTGAAAAGCTGAAATGCAGTGTTTTTCCATCCCCGTCTGACCTGCATCTTGTTCCCTTTGCAGACGAGTGGCTGAGACCTGTGATGAGAAAGGACAAGCAGGTGCTGGTACATTGGGGCTTTTTTCCAGACAGGTAAAGAAAGGTGGAGAAAAGTAAACCCTGAGTCTTAACTGTTCGTTGGTGCAAAAGTCTTGATCTCAATGTGCAAAGCTTGGAAAGAATTAGCCATTGATTTAAAACTGGAATATCCACACCCATTTGTGGCACTGGCAGGTGGGTGAGGCTGGAAAAGGAGTATTTCTGTAGAGCCACAAGGAACTGGTTGCAAATTGAAAATTTTAAAAGGTGGAATGAACCTTTCCTTTAAAGGGAGAATGTCCTGTCACCTGACTGAACTTTGACAAAGCTGGGTTGTCCTCAGTCAGGTGTGACTGTTGAAACCTCTTTGAGAAACCTGCCCTGTGCTGTTGGAACACATTTAAATTCAGTGCACGTGCTGTTGGTAACTTAAATGGATTTGCAATAACTGGTTTCTGAGCCCAGGCTATGGAAAATCAATCAAAAAACTGATAACCCAGTATTGACTTCTACTTAATTAACTTTTTCAGGCCACTAAAATCTACTGTTCACACACAGAATTCCCAGGAACTGAATCTCATGTGGAGATTTCAGTGGAAGAGAGCAAACAATAATCACACTGAAGTTTCTTTGTTCATACGGATGAAGAACCTTTAAAAATTTTTATATTTATATCAGTAGTCAATTCTGTATCGGTTCTGTGTGTATCTGTATTTATAAATTCCAGTATAAACCAGGAATGCTGTGTGCACATCTGTCCTCGCACATGACTTTCCCTGTTCCTCAGTACCTCGTGATGATTACAAAGTATTTTGGCTTTTGTTCAGTGCAGTTTCTTAAGAAATAGGATTTTGAAGGAATAGTGTGCAAAAGTGAATGTAAATAGTGAATGGTTTCTAGGACAGGCTGCAGCTTCCTCCCTTCCAGGAATCCGGTAGCTCTGGCTTTGAGCTCCTGAGAACAGAAAGAAGGGAATTGAGTTAATGGCAGGGTTTGATTGGGTGACTCAGAACTCCTTTACTCCCTGGATCTCTCCAGATTGGCACTTTGAGCTGGAGCTGAGGGTTTGTAGATTCTGATGTGCCCTGGAGCCCTCCCTCTGTGCCGTGCCCAATTCCTGGGGCACAGAGCAGGGCTCGTTCCCTGTGGAAAGCTCTGCTGCCCAGCAGTGTGATCTGCACCACCAGAGCTGCAGGAAACCATTCCTGGGTGATCTGGTGGCTGAGCTGCTCTCTCCTGACCCCTCTCTAGCTATGACACCTGGGTCCATGCCAATGAAATAGATGCAGAAATCGAGGATCCCCCGATTCCCGAGAAGCCATGGAAGGTAAGTCTGGCTCAAACTCCTTCCCAAATTCCCGTGCTGGTGCAGGTGGGCTCTTGGCACTGCTTTCTTTGTTACTGCACTCAGGTGTTACCCCAGCAGTGCTCTGCAGTCAGCAGCTCAGGCCTGCTCTGTTCAAACACCACTGCTCCAGGCAGTAACCTGTAACTCACTGGAAAACAGGATTTTGGGGTGTAAACCGTACTATGGACAGTGAGAGAGAATTGCATGAAGCATCAATAAATCAGTAATAAATTGTATAAATGACTCTGAAGCTCCCAAAGTTATTTCACCAAACTGTATTTGAAGGTGAATGTTTTAAATCCAGACAGTTGGTCTTGTTTCTCCAGGGTGTGACCAACTCTTCCTCATTTTTTTGGTGTTTGTGGCACCTCTGCCAAAGGGATCTGTATATTGAGGAGGTTTTGATGGTAATTTTCAGCACCCAGAGAACACTGTTAACCCAGAGCTGTTGTCCCAGCTCTGAGAACTGACCTCCCACTTCAGAGGCTTGAAAATGATTGAGGAGCAGAGGTTGAATTCTGTCACCTGAGTCCTGTTCATCCTTTGTGGTCTTGCCTCGTGACGCTGCCACGAGTGTGTGTGAAAACAGCGGGAGAGATTTGGACATTCAGACCCTGCTAAAGCTCCAGGAATTTCCTTCATCCTGGGAGGTCTCTCGTGGAGTTATTCCTTCCCAAAGCATCAGCCTCTCAATGTCTCCTGTTCTTCAGGTTCATGCCAAGTGGATTTTGGACACAGATGTGTTCAATGAGTGGATGAATGAAGAGGATTATGAGGTGGATGAGAACAGGAAATCCGTGAGTTTTCGCCAGAGGATCTCCATGAAAAATGAAGAGGTGGGTGGCTCTCTGCCCAGGGGGACCTGTAGGTACAGGAATGTCCTTTATCTCTGCATGGGTGGAGGTGGAGAAGGGAGGGCTCCAGGGAGAGCTCCGAGCCCCTGGCAGGGCCTGAAGGGCTCCAGGAGAGCTGCAGAGGGACTGGGGACAAGGCATGGAGGGACAGGACACAGGGAATGGCTTCCCACTGCCAGAGGGCAGGGACGGATGGGATATTGGGAAGGAATTGTTCCCTGGGAGGGTGGGCAGGCCCTGGCACAGGTGCCCAGAGCAGCTGTGCCATCCTGCTGCGGGATGGGTTAAGGAAGGCTGTGGCCTCCAGCACTGCAGTGAGAGGATTTGGGAATAACCCAAAGCTCTGCTCGTTCCCAGCCCGTGCGGAGCCCCGAGAGGAGGGACAGGAAAGCAGCAGCCAGCACAAGGAAGAGGAAACATTCTCCTTCTCCACCTCCCACTCCTGTGGAGTCCAGGAAAAAGACAGGGAAGAAAGGGTGAGTGTCTGAGGCCTGGAATTGGAGGTGAAAAGAAATGAGGAAAAGGAGAAACTCAAGAAATAGTTATGGGGAGAGCTCTGTGACCTGAGGTTCCGTACTTATTTCTGGATGGGCTTGAGGGATTATTCCTGAGCATTTTGTGTAATTCCTTGGCTCCCCCAGGAAGTGTGGTGGCTGCAGCTGGGGCAGGACCTGGGGCAGGCTGTCCTGTGCCACTGGCAGGGCCCGTGGCAGCCTCAGCGGTAGAAAGAAAAGGAAAAGTCACTCAGCTTCTTCTAAAATAACCCAGACTGGGGCTGGTGGTGCTGTCACGGGGTGCACACTCAGTTTTAGGGACAGCCCCGTAAATTGCTGCATTTTATTAAGCTGTAATTGAGAAGTAGACTTTAAAATACCTTCCATGGAGCTAAATAAAATCTTCTTAACGGGGGGAACCACACTTGTTGTGCAGCTTGGGTTCCAGTAAGCATTCAAGTTTTGACCCAAAATGGTCAAGAGAAGCACTTGTGGCCTGCAGATTAGGGCAGCTATCAATGCTGCTTTGATCTCTTAAAAAAAGAAAATCCAATATTCTACCCAAATAAAAATTTTGAGGGCTTATGCCGTGGGTATGGAGGGGAGCACTTCAGAGCTAAAAATTCAGGTCTTGTTTATGGCCCTGCTGAGCTCCAATAAAACAGAGCTGGAGCATTATCAAGAGTGAGCTGGTAATCTGAATTACTCCTTCCAAATGTACAGCCTGAGTTGGGGTCTGTGAGGGGATGTGGGGCTGCCTCTGTTCCCAGAGTGGTTTCAGGAGGGTTTGGCCCTTCGGTCCTGAGCAAGGTCCAGAGGAGAACATGTGGCAGAGCCCCTGTGTCTGTCTGTTCCAGACAAGCAGCTCTCTATGGGAAGAGGAGGGGGCAGAAGGAAGAGGATGAACAGGAGGACCTCACCAAGGACATGGAGGATCCCACACCAGTCCCCAACATAGAAGAAGTGGTACTTCCCAAAAATGGTAAAATAGGAATACACTTCGGGTTCTTTGAATGTTAAAAATTAAACTGCATTAGAATTATGTGTGTATTTTGTCAAATCTTTGAAGTACTTTGTGGTCATAGGGCCAGGTGTTCTCTGCCCATAAATTTAACTAGTCAGGGATATAACAGCTGAAAAGGGCAGCAGATTCACCTCCTTTTGGCCTTTTAAAATACAAAAATACATTTACAAAATACACTTTTTAAAATAGATTTACAACAGTCTACTTAAATGTTTCGTTTCACCTGTTCGTGTTGGGGGAGATGGAGTTTTCTGCAGCAAACTATTCCCCTGCCAAGTCCCCAGAAGAAGGTTGTTAAATGAGTGGAAAATGTGCTACATATCGAGTGCTTTTAGCCCTTTTCAGGGAAGTGTTGCTGTGGGCAATAATAATTCTGGGAAAAAGAATTCCTTCTGCCTCCTTGACAGCAGATTATTTTGGGAGTGTCTCCATTTGGGTTTTCCTTGGTTAGGATTCGCACATAAGCCGTGTGGGGTGTTGGACAGGTGGGAAGCGCAGGGCTCTCTGTGGATAGATCTGCTTTGTGTTGAGCTGGGAATTCGGGGAAGTGGGACAAACGAGCCCTTGTGCTGCCGTGTGAACTCTTGAACTGCACACAGGGCCAGCAGAGCACGGGGAAATCAGGCCAGGCTGCATAATTCCCTGTCTGCTGCTCGCTCATCGCTGCCGTTCCTTTGCAGTGAACCCAAAGAAGGACAGTGAGAACACGCCCGTCAAAGGAGGGACCGTGGCTGACCTGGGTAAAGCCCCTGCACCCCTGCCCCATGCCTGACTCTCCAGTCCTGCTAGCAGTCAATATTTCGAAATGTATTTTAAATCTCTCCATTTCAAAAGCAATCTCTAGTTCTGCAGTTTTGTTGAATTAATTCATTTTTCATACGTATTTGAGTTCAAATGTACCAACTCTTTTTTTCGCTTGAAAAGCTCTTCCCTCATAGGCTATTGTTATTTTTATTTTTTTTAACATGACATACAAGCTCATTTCTAGCAGACTTTTTATTTTTTCACTGGGAATCAGGGTGAATCACAGGTTCCCTGAGCTTTGCTGAGCCTTGACATGAGATACAAACTCGTATCCCATGTCTTATTATACAAGGCTCATGTAGGGCACTGGGAAAGGAAATAATTAATTATGGATTCTGAAGTGTTGAGCAATTCTCATTATCCTTCCTCTGTATTCTTCTCTGTTCCCTGGTCTGGGATAGCTAAAGGTGTAATTGCTTTAGTGGTGTGGGATCCGCTTTGCTTCTCTCCTCCCTTCCCTTCCAAAAGAAATTAAATGTTCTTTCCAGTTAAACACTTGTGTTGCTGGAAAGGCTCACGAGCATTTAAATGACTTTTATTGGTGTAATTCTCAATGTTTTCACCTTTCAGATGAGCAGGATGAGGAGACAGTGGCAACTGGAGGAAAGGTAACAGCACCTGCTTCTTTCTAAGTTTGGTGGCAGCTGAGACTGTAGAGTCCCAGAGTAGTTTGGGGTGGGAGAAGCCTCAGGGATCACCCAGTGCCACCCCAGTCATGGAGGGACACCTCCCACTGTCCCAGGCTGCTCCAAGCCCTGTCCAGCCTGGCCTGGGACACTGCCAGGGATCCAGGGGCAGCCACAGCTTCTCTGGGAATTCCATCCCAGCCCTGCCCACCCTCCCAGTGAAGAATTTTTCCCAAATATCCTGTCCAACTCTGCCCTCTGGCAGTGGGAAGCCATTCCCCTTGTCCTGCCAAGATCTTCACTTCACCCTCAGTAATGTCACCTGTATTAGTTTTCAAGTGATCTCTGAGATTAAATCAGTTACTGACAGGATTGTGGGTTTCTTACTATAAAAACTCTCCAAATTCTGGGGGATTACTTGGTATTTTTAAATGTAGTGTATTAAAAAGGAGAATGGGGAAGCAGATGCCAAGTATTTTCCAAGACGTATTTTTCAGATGAGAGGGTTTTCAGAGGTTTTGTGCTTTTTTTAGGTTTTATGACTAAATCTAAACCCTGCTTTGGCTTCCTGATCATTTCAGTAGAGCTGCAGGGGTAGTTTCTGTATTGAATTGCATTTGTGCCATGCCAGGCACTATTTTTAACAGTTGTCTGATCACTGAATGTGTTCAGAGCGATCCCTTGTTGTCTTTGGGGGAGTTCAGCCCCAGATAAAGATCCATTATTGATACCACTGACTCCTTAGGGTCTGCCTGTGGGGATGTGGTTATTTTTAACGTTGCTCAAACGACACCTGAGGGGTTTTGTGCCGTTCTTGTCATGTCCTGGCCCTGTTTTGATGCCTCCTCTGTGCCCTCCTCGTGATCATTTGGGGTCAGGAGTTGAACATTTGCTGGAACTCAAGTTGCAGAGCAACAGATGTTCCCAGGAGGCTTCTGTGGAGCAAGAGAGGGACCAAAGGTGTTCCTGCTCCTGGGGATGTCACAAACTCAGTGTGGGGTTGGGGAGCTGCTGTGCTGGCCTGGCTCTGCTGTGTCAGTGGCCAGGGTGTGACCCCTGAGTGCTGTGCTCCCCTGTGCCTCAGGAGGACGAGGATCCCAACAAGGGTGACCAGAGCCGCTCCATTGACCCGGGGGAGGACAACGTCACCGAGCAGACCAACCACATCATCATCCCCAGCTACGCCTCCTGGTTCGACTACAACTGGTGAGAGGGGCTGGGGGAGCTTCCCTGGGCTGACTGTCCAGAAACCAGCCCCGCAGTGGAGGGAGGGAGTGGCTGCTGTGTGGCTCTGGTTCCCAGGTTCATGTTTTGTGTCTAATCTTCCTGGCCATTCTCGGGGACTGGGGATGAGGAAGGGAATTGCAAACAGCAGAGACCTTCACTCTGCCTTCTCAGCAGTTTCTGCTTACATCGATTCCCCCCCAATTCCCACCTCAATTCCTTCCTCCCTTCTACTTCTCTAGTCTTTGTGTGGTCATTCTGTGTTTGTCTCTGCTTCTGAAAGCCTTTTCATTTTGCTTCAGAGCTTGATGTTGAGGAGAAGTCCCTGATTATAGAGGGAGGATATTTGTTCCAGCTTGGAATCAGGGCTGTTCAGGATCTGAAATCTGAACTGTTTGTGTTGCAGTATCCACGTGATTGAACGTCGTGCACTTCCAGAATTCTTCAATGGAAAGAACAAGTCCAAGACTCCAGAAATGTAAGTAGAACATGGGAATATGGACAGTGACAGTGTGGCAGGATGGAGCTTCCCATTCCATGAATCCTGTGGACACAGCTGGGTGTGTGTGAGGCTGACAGTTCTTGTAGGGCCCTGAGAGAGGGACAGAGCCACTGGCAATGTTTGTACATGATTGTGGTGGAGAGAAAAGTTTAAATATCAAAGTGGCATTGAATAGTGGTTATCCAGGTGAAATAGAGCTGCTTCCTCCCAGGTAATACTGGAAAAAATTCTTGACTTTGTGTGGTACAAGATGTGATCAACGTCCAGAGTCATCTAAAAATGTCATGAAGAGGTAGAAACTGAATAATCCTCCTTATTTCTCCCTCTCTCCTCATGCCACGCTGCATTTCTGTATTTCTCAGGAGTTCGGTGTGTTGTAGATCCTGTCTCAGCTTTGGAGTGGATTTTCCACAGTTTTCTGAGGTGACTGCAGATTTCCCTGAGCATCTCATGGGAAATTCTGGGAGTGCAGGTGAGGGTCAGGAAGTGGATCTTCCCAGGCCCGAGATGTGACTGTGGCCCTCAAATATCAGAGTCTGGTTTAAACCCCGGAGCTCAAGTTGTGCATTGCAAGAAGGAAAATACGTTTTTTTTTTGGTAGCTGTTCCCAGTCCTCTGGTGACACTTCAATTCTGGCCACACCTGTTCAGTCCAGGGGAATTTAGATGCAGTTTGTACCTGTCTCACCTCCTTGTGGCATCTGGTTTACATCTTGAGTGATCTTAATGAAAAATTATACACCCAGAGCTCTTTAAACAGCTTAAACACCTCCCTGGAGCTGTTTAAAACAGTAATTTTTTAAAAGCTGATTATTGTCATTATTGTTGTGAGGTATTGCAGGTTTTGTCGCACTTCAGATGATGAAATTCTGGTCTGACATGGCTGGTGACAAGATCAGCTGCTGGAGAATCCTGTGCAAGGCTTGTTCTGTAGCTCAGTAAAGTCACCTTCCCTTCCAGGAGAATTTCTGTTCTGGGTTTGGTGATTCAGAGTCACCTTGAAAGGTGATGGATAAAGGAAGATGGTCAAAGGCTTTTGAACAATGTACTTGTTTCTTTTAAAATGATCCTAAAACCTGAGATTTCACACCAAAAAATCCTGGATTTGGACCCCAGAATGTGCTGGTCGAGGTGGTCAGTGGCTCTGGCTGGTCGTGGTCACTTTGTCTTGGTGTCACATCTTGGCCTGGTTGCAGAGCAGCTTTTGGGGGATTTTAAAAGTGGTTTTTCAGTCAAGTACCAGGTGAAGTGTTTGAGGTGTCTCCTCATTGTTTTAATGTCAGCTGGGCCCTGCATCTCTCATACTCAGCATTTCTTGGAATCCCAGAACGGTTTGAGCTGGAAGGGAACTTAAAAAAACACCCATGGCAGGGACACCTCCCACTGTCCCAGGCTGCTCCAAGCCCTGTCCAGCCTGGCCTTGGACACTGCCAGGGATCCAGGGGCAGCCACAGCTGCTCTGGGCACCTGTGCCAGGGCCTGCCCACCCTCCCAGGAGCCAGGAATTCCTTCCCAATATCACATCAAAATCCACCCTTCTTCAGCTTAGAGCCATTGCCTGTGTCCTGTCCCTCCATGCCTTGTCCCCAGTCCCTCTGCAGCTCTCCTGGAGCCCTTCAGGCCCTGCCAGGGGCTCGGAGCTCTCCCTGGAGCCTTCTCTTCCCCAGGGGAACACCCCCAGCTCTCTCAGCCTGGAGAGGAGAATTCCTCCAGAGATTGTCCTTGTGCTGGAATCTCCCACCTCAGGTGTGGCTGTTGGGCTGTGATGCTTCTGATCTGATACAGAAACAGAAATTAGGGACTGCCCTTTTTCCTGGGACCCTCCTGGTGTTTGTCCCCTGCCCCAGGAGGTCCCTGGGGTGCAGCCAGGCTGTCACTGAGCTTGTGACAGGACAGACACAGGTCAGGCTGGAACAGCAGGTTCTGGCTTGAGAAAATGGAGTTTTGAACTCTGAACAAGATCAGGCACTGGGGTGGGGCCTTGGGGAGTTGGGATTGTTCCTCCTTGGAGTCTTTCAGGCCTTGCTGGCCAAAGCCCTGAGAAAGCTGGTGAAAATTCATGGCTTGAGTAGGAGCTTGGCTCGGACACCCCTGAGGCCCCTGGACCCCCGAGGGTTTCCAGTCCATGGTCTGTCCTCACAGCTTCTCTCCACGTGTGAGTTCAGAGTGAGCACGGCTGCATCCCAGAGTCACAGCATGGCTTGGGTGGAAGGGACTCAAAGATCCTCTTGTTCCACCCCTGCCCTTCCAAAATGCCTTTGTTCCAGAACGCATCCAGCGCTAACTCTGCTCCATCAGTTGTGCTGCTCAGCAGATTCCGTTTGGGGTTCCTCAGAGTACGGCAGCAGACAGCTGGAATGTGGAAGGAATGTTTATCTCCCGGATCTCTCACCCCTGTGATTGTCACGTGCAGTCCCAGGCGCCCTTTTCCTGCTGGCATCACAACCTCGGCTCTCCTGAGCTCCTCCCTGAGCTGCTACTGGTTACTGCCTGCCAGAGAAGCGAGCTGGGGACTCCTCCCAGCCCTCGTGTCATCCTGGAGATCTATTTTTGGTGCCATTTCGGGATCGTAGGAGTAGCACGTGGTCCTGGCTTTGTGTTTTCTTTTGAAATAAAAGAGGAGCATCCCTCTGAATGGAGATGAGTTGCCTCCAGCTGAAATTTCAGGCCAAAACACCGTGGTTGAGGAGCTCACACAGGTTCATCCTTGTGACAGCAGTGCCTGGGGTGGGCCCTGGCTGGAGAGGGATTGAGCTAAATCCTGCTTGACTTCTCTTCTCACTGCTGACAGGGTTTAGCTGATGGGTCGTGTCGTGGTTCAAAAGCATCTCCCTTCAGGATAAACCTGGGGATGTTTCTGTCTTGGGCTTCTCTCTCCACCTTGTGATGTGACCTTTGCTGATAAATACTAATTTCTGCAGCCAGGACCTGTTCCTGGGCAGGTTCTTCCCCTCCTCCCCTGGAGCATTCAGAAATGTTCCTCAGTATTCCTCTGTGGCAGAAGCTCCTTTTTGTTTCTTGCCTCCCAAACATCCCACACGGAGCCAAACACCTACTCCAGCAATTTTCTTCCAGCCAGTTGCACATATGATTTGGTCAGGAGGAAGATGTGGGATTTTGGCAGGGACATGTGCTTGCAGCATCTGCCTGCCTGGGCCGTGCCTGGATGATTTATATTTTTGGTTCCCAGCTGCTTCACACACACTGCATGTGAAACATTCCCCCCTGGAATTTTCCAAAGGCAGAAATCCGCTTAAAAACCACTGTTTTACACACAGCTTTGCCTGGGGTACTCACTTCATAGAATTCTGGAATGGTTTGGGTTGGAAAGGGCCTTCAAGCCCATCCCATTCCACCTCTGCCGTGGGCAGGGTCACCTTCCATAGTCCAGGTTGCTCCAAGCCCCGTCCAACCTGGATGGTGCCAAATTGTCTTTGGCAGATTGGTCTTTGTCCCCCTGAAGAAACAGGGCTATCAATAATTTTATGACAAGTTATTTTCTTTGGGATAATTTGCATTAGGAAGCATCAGTATATTTTAGAAACTCACTGAAATATGGGAATCTCACCAGGATTATTTCTGCTCCAGCTGTTCCCAGCTGTGCTGGCTGTGGGCTCTTGCCCTCTGCTTTTCAAATTACTGTTCTTCTCCATGTTGCTGTTCTCCAGCCTTCCCTTCCTCATCCCTTCATCCGTTAAAAGCTCCACACGCAGCCGCAGCAGTGTTCCATCCACTTCTGCTTTCCTGTGCAGCTCTTTTCCTTCCAGCCTCACACAGGGATGCACAAGGATTATTTATCCTCTTCCCCTGTGAAGACCAGACCCCGTCATTTTCTTCCTACAGCCTCTATTCTGTTGTGGGAGTATTTGGTCAGTGGCCAAGTTCCAAGAGATATTTGTGTGATTTGCAATTTAAACGTGTTTCCACGTGCTGCTAATCCAAACACAGGGAAAATCCAGAGTGAAACATTCTGGAAGAGCGTGAATTCCACTTACCTATTGCTTTTGGTGCTGCTTCTGAAATTTCACCAATGGAAGTGATCTGCTGGTGTTTCCTTGTTGGTAACGGGGTTTGGGCAGTGAATATTGAAATGCCTGTTGTGCCTGTGTTGGAGGCACGGGGACAGGAGTTGGTGGCCATTGTTTTGCAGATACCTGGCCTACAGGAACTTCATGATCGACACGTATCGGCTGAACCCGCAGGAGTACCTGACCAGCACTGCCTGCAGGAGGAACCTCACCGGGGACGTCTGCGCCGTCATGAGGTCACACAGGCTTGGGGCTTTGGGGCTTGGGGCTTCTCCAGGCAAGATCATGGAATAACTGAGGGTGGAAAACCCTCCGAGACAGGGTCCAGCCTGTGCCCGATCCCCACCAGAGTACTGAGTGCCATGTGCAGTCATTCCCTGGGCACCTCCCTGGGCAGCCCTGCCAAGGTCTGAGCATCCTTTCCATGGAGAAATTGCTCCTGCTGTCCAAGCCAAGCCTCCCCTGGCCCAGCCTGAGGCTGTTCCCTCTCCTCCTGTCCCTGTTCCCTGCCAGCACAGCCCGACCCCCCCGGCTGTCCCCTCCTGTCAGGAGCTGTGCAGAGCCACAAGGTCCCCCTGAGTCTCCTTTTCTCCAGGCTGAGCCCTTTCCCAGCTCCCTCAGCCACTCCTGGGGCTCAGCCCTTCCCAGCTCCGTTCCCTGCCCTGGACATGCTCCAGCCCCTCACGGTCTCTCTTTGGGGCCCATAACAGGACCCATTGTCAGGCTTTGGTTTATACAACACACTGAAGTGCCCTCAGGTGTGCACAAAGCTCGTGCTCTGGGATTTGTTTTGCTGTTTGGGATTCATGAAGGACTAGAGAAGCTCCTGGTCTGTGTTTGATCCAGAAACATCGGCTTTGTCCATTGTCATGTGTCATGTGCAAAGCACAACCGAGGCTTTGGTGTTAAAGGTTGGATTTCTCCCATTTTTCCCAGGGTCCACGCTTTCCTGGAGCAGTGGGGGCTCATTAACTACCAGGTGGATCCCGAGAGCCGCCCCATGGCCATGGGGCCGCCCCCCACCCCCCATTTCAACGTGCTGGCCGACACCCCGTCGGGGCTGATGCCCCTGCACATCCGCACCCCGCAGGTGAGCCCCGGGCTGGGGGCCTGGCCCTCCCCAGCACAGGAGCTCCTGCCCATCTGGGGGCAATGTCCCTTCCGACTTGGGGGCAATGTCCCTTCTGACCTGGGGGCAATGTCCCCTCCGACCTGGGGGCAATGTCCCTTCCAACTTGGGGGCAATGTCCCTTCTGACCTGGGGGCAATGTCCCCTCCGACCTGGGGACAATGTCCCTTCCGACCTGGGGACAATGTCCCTTCCGACCTGGGGACAATGTCCCTTCCGACCTGGGGGCAATGTCCCTTCCGACTTGGGGGCAATGTCCCTTCCGACTTGGGGGCAATGTCCCTTCCGACCTGGGGGAAATGTCCCTTCCGACCTGGGGACAATGTCCCTTCCGACCTGGGGACAATGTCCCTTCCGACCTGGGGACAATGTCCCTTCCGACCTGGGGACAATGTCCCTACCGACCTGGGGACAATGTCCCTACCGACCTGGGGACAATGTCCCTTCTGACCTGGGGGCAATGTCCCTTCTGACCTGGGGGCAATGTCCCTTCCGACCTGGGGGCAATGTCCCTTCCGACCAGCTGGGGCAGTTCTACACAGAATCACTCACACCTTGCTCAGAGATTTGTTTTAACGTCTTGGGCTTGTGTTCTGCTCCTCTGTCCAGTCCGTGTTGTGTTGGGTGTTGGTCTGAACACCTTGGATAACTCAGTTCCTGCCCCTCTCCCCTTTCCCCTGTAATGTTTGTTCCCAGGTTCCAGCTGCCCAGCAGATGCTGAGCTTCCCTGAGAAAAACAAGGAGAAGCCAACTGACCTGCAGAACTTTGGCCTTCGCACAGACATCTACTCCAAAAAGACTTTGGCCAAGGCAAGTGTCTTGGGATTCCTCCCTACAGCTCCCGTGAGCTTTGTGTGTCCCCCGCTTCGTGTCACTGAGGTGGCTTGTGTCGCTCCTCCGTCCCGGTTTAGATGTCTTCCATCCCTGTGCAGGGCACTGCAGTGGGAGGCTGTGCTGGAATTCTGATTTTGTAGAATAGAGACATGAACAGCTTTGCAGAGCAGTCCACCCTGTCAGCCTTCAGATCCCAAACTCTCTGTTCCTGCGTGTCCTACCGGAATGGTGCAGGATCAGCAAACCATCCAACGGTGCAGGACACACTGAGCTTCCAGCAGGAGCTGTAACTCCTAATTTCCAGCTCTGAGCAGGGTTCCCAGCGTGCCAAACACAGACCTTGATTCCCGCTGGTTTGGGTGTCCCAGTGCTGTTGCCAGGGACATTTTGGCGCTGTCATTGCAGGGTGTTACACTGGATAATTAAACTTGGGAGACCTCGCTGCAGTGATGTGTTGATTGCACAACCTCCTGCCTTCGCCTGCTCGCTGTGTGTCCCTAGAGGTGCTGTGGGAATGCCTCAGCACAGCCTCCAGTGGGAATCTCCAGAGCTGGATAGTGCCTCTCGTGGGTGGCACCAGGCTAATTCCGTGTCATTGGTTCATTGTCCTCAGAGGTCACTGTTTAAACCTAAGAAATAACTGTTTAAACACTATTTACCACTTCAGATAATTATTCAAAAGCCCCACAAACCCAAACCAGCAGTTCTAGAGATTAGTATTTCTAATAAAGCTGATTCCATCTCATATTTCATGTTTTGACTTTCTCACTTGTTAAGGGAGGTATAAATATTCTCCAAATTGATAAATCTGTTCCTGGTTCTGGGCTCTGGCTCTGTTTGCAGGAGCTGTGAACTGGAGCAGGTCTCTTGGCAGATTGCCCTGTTTGGTTTCTGTGTGCTGGGGGTTTTGGCTGTGGAGAGCAGCAGTTGGGTGACTCACATTGATTAATGTTCTCTGTGGGTTAATGAGCTGTTTGAAATGCAGCTGGAGATAACATTTATTATCCTAAATAGCCTCTTCCTCTTGGTCTAGCGCAGAGCCATCCGATGGTGCTGATGTTCCTTAGGAGCAGGTCCCAGGCTGCCTTTGGGCTGGGTCAGGGTGTCACGGCAGGGGAGGCTCCACCACGAACTTGGAATTTCTATCCAATCTGAGCAGTTGGCCACAAGGTGTAGATTTGGGAGCAGCAGCCCTCAGAGCAGGGGATTGCTGGATGTGCAGATGATTTGCTGGAATTACTCTGCCTTCTCACATAGCTCATCCCCTTGCAAAGAGCTGTTCTATCTCTGAGTTCCTGATGAACTTGGAGATAAATGAACTTATTTTGGACCAGCACACCCCATGCCTTCAGCACTCAGAGGGTGTTTATAATCCAGGAAAGTCCTCTTTGCTGTGTGTGCAAGCACAGATCTGAGAGCAGAGGGTCCCAGGTGCCTTCCCAAGCTAAAGCCAAGCGGTGTTGGGAGTTTGGGGTGTGTAACCCCCAGGTGTGCCTTCACTGAGGAGTAAATCACATGAACTCCCTGCACGGGGTCACCTGGGGCTGCTCGGCTGGACTGGGGAGGTTTGAGTGGCTCAAACAGAGTCTTCCCCTTTCCTCCTCAGTGTTTTCTTCTACAAGATTTTGTGCAAAACGTCCTGAATTTCACTTTTTTTTCCTCCTGTCTTTTGTAGAGTAAAGGTGCAAGTGCTGGGAGAGAATGGACAGAGCAGGAGACACTGCTGCTGTTAGAGGTGAGTCCAAACCAAAACAGGAGGGATAATTCAGGCTTTAAAAATCTACAAGTGGGTTAATACATTTTTTGGAGTTGATGACAACTGCCATATGGCTACAAGAGTGTTGCTACTAAAAAGAGATGGCAGAAACACCTCTGTGAGAGAGGGGCTTCCTGTGTTTAGGGTTTGGTTCTAACTTGGACCTGCAAGCCAGAAATGAAGCATTTAAGAACTTCTATAAGTCAAGAACAGATTTTGCAGTGCAGAAAAGTGTTTTCATGCAGCAGGACTTACAGACAGTATGAAATAGTGTAAGTAATTCAAATAGTGGTAAATAATTCAAGTAGTGGTTTACCTGCCACTCAGATAAATCCTTGGAAACTCTGGTGCCCTTTCCAGTCCCTGGCCATGCCATAGCTCAGGGAAAGAGCTCCCTTTGGATGTTGAGATGGTTAAGGAACAGCTGAGGCCACTGAGAAGAGAAGTTCTTTGGTAGCTCCTTCCTCCCATCTGTCTGCTCCTTGTTTTCCCACGTAGCTGCACTTGGGGAGCTTTTCCTGGCAGTCTGCAAAAGAAATCCCTGAGATGATTCCGTGGGGTACCTCACAGTGAGCCCCAAGAGCTGCTGCAGGTTGGTGTCCCCACGTGGTTTCACGTGGTGGTGGTTGGGTCTCCTGGAATTGCAGTGGGGATGGAACCCCTCCCGAGGAGCTGCAGAGAGCTGTTCTGGGCTCTCGCATCAAGGCAGTTGTTCTGTGCTTCAGCACAAGAAGAATCTCAGTGGCCTGAAATAATTTAAAGTGCTGCCACTTCCTGTAAAGCAAAGATCTTCTCCCCAGCTCTGCTTTCACAGGAACATTCTCTTGATGTAGAGCCTGATTTCTTCCTCTTAATGTAATTCAGAGTTCTAAGAATTCCAGTTTGGGGGCTCTGTTTTTGCTGGGTTTTACTTGGAGAGCTCAAAGCAAGCTGTAATTGCCTGGTTGTTTCAGCTTTTTTGTCTTCCTATGTGTCAATAAACCCATTGAAAAGTTAATTTCCTGGGGAAAAGCCTGGAGGATGGACCTGTGTCAGTGCCAAATCAGCAGCTGTGATTCAGCCTTCACACATATGGAGTGTGGCCATCAAACAGCTAAAATCTCTCTTTTTTTTTTTCTATTTATTTTAGGTTGATATTCACTGTTTAGCCAATACTTTCTACTGGCACATGGAAAATTTTTGCTTATAGGGTGTTAACAGCTGTTTTCCATGGCGTTCTTGTAGGGAGAAGCAAGGCTGATGCCTTGCTATACTGACTTCTTTCCTTTATTGTTTATTTAAATGTATTATTTAAATATTTAATATTAATAGTATTATTATTTAAAATTCATTCATTTGTGTATTTTTAGCTTATGGTCATGCACTGCCCATTGTAGCCTAACGAAATAGTCCAGTGACATACTCTGTGTTTAAAACAAACCAAAACCCCCCTAAATCTTGAGATTGCAATTCTGTTTAATGAGTTTAAATTAATAATGTTTTTGTTCCTCCCTTTTTGTGGATTTGCCCTGTGAATAAATCAGTAAAGAGTATATCAGTTCAAGCATAAGTAATTCAGCTGTAACAAGCCAGCTCAGTCCAATTAAATCCTCAGGGTAGCTTTGGGCAAATAGATATGCAGTGAAGTTCCAAATAATAAATCGTATCTGAAATAATTATTGGCCTTCTGCCTGTTGACTGAATAATTTGGGGGAGGAAATAGAGTTTTCCTCCCCAAAGCACCCTCCCTGCACAGCCCCCTCTGTGTCTCCATGGCTCAGGCAGAGTTAAGTGCATTTCCAGCTATTTTTAGGAAGGACAGTTATTGTGAGCGAGGGTTTGTCTGGCAGGAAAACAACAGACGGAGAAGGAGGAAGAGCAGAAAGCAGAATTTGGGGGTTTGAGAAGCGGAGCTGATCTCATTTGCCATTGGGATTAAAAATGGAGACAGGGACTGAGAGCCCGGAGATGAAATTGGGGAAGGGAAAGGAAGGCTGTTCCGTGGGAGTTGTTAGCTCTCTGGCCCTGCCCGGACCGAGGGGCTCTGAGCAGGAGGCTGATGCTCAGCTAGGTCCCCTCCTGTCCCTGGGCAGCACAGGAGTGCTGTGTCCCTGTGCTCTGCTCTCCCCTGGGACCTGGGCAGAGCCAGCCCAGCCCGAGCTCTCCCTCCTTGCTCCGAGTTCAGTCCCTCTGCAAGCTGAGCCTGACCCTCAAGGTTGAGATTTATGGGAGTTCTCAGCCTCGCGGGAGAGATTCACTGGGGGAAACTCATTTTCTCGTTGAACATCTTTTGCCTGGATCTTGAATGCTTTTTTGCCTTTTCTGGGTGACTGCACCATGAATCCTCTCAGAAATGTAAAAGTTAATGGTTCAGGATATGTCAGTATTTATTTTATACTGTCCAGATGCTTCACTAAAACAATTTTCAGGGAAAAAAATGGCTTTTTAGGGAGTAATAATTTATTAGGCTGTGACTTGGAGGGTTTTACAGGATTAATGTGTTGGGTTCTCAGGAACTAGTGCAGGACCTTCAGTAGCTCATTGCTATTAAATTATTTGAAGACTTTCTTGAAGAAATTTTAAAATGACTGAAATTCAGAATTGCATCTTTGATATAATCTGGAAGTTCTTACTTTATCAGGTGCCTTATCTACCCAGCAGTGATTCGTTAGCCTGGATGCTGACAGAAATCACACTGGTGTGCAGCTCCTGGAGAGCTGATCTCTCCTGGCTTCAGGATGTGGGATAGATTTCCCTCTTTTGCACTTCCATAGCATCTCTTGGATCTAAAGATTGGATTTCACCATCATGGCCAGTCCATATATGAGAAATAAATCCTGTTCCTGCCCCGAAGAGCTTTCTGTGTTCAGGGAGGGAACACAAGAGCCCTTGGGAGGAAGTGATGGGAATTAAAGAATTGGGAGATTTGGTAGGGAAAGGAAATTTAGTTCTCTGTGGAAGCAAAATGAGGAAACACCCACTGTGCAAATATTAGTGAAACCCAAATCTTGTGACAATTCTTTCTGATACCGTAGCAGTGTGATGATGCCTGTGGCTCCCATGTCACTGATATCCCAGGGAAGGAAATGCTTGTATTTCTTACGCAGATAATTCTGATACCGAAAGGTTTTTAGTAGTTTGTTAGTCTGATCCCATTGTGTTGTTCCATCTCCACCCTAACCAGTTTGGGACTCTTTGTGCCCAGAGCAGTGGTTTTCCCGAGCAGTCCCTGTGTACCCCTGCCTTTGGCTCTTGCAGGCGCTGGAGATGTACAAGGACGACTGGAACAAGGTGTCGGAGCACGTGGGCAGCCGCACGCAGGACGAGTGCATCCTGCACTTCCTGCGCCTGCCCATCGAGGATCCCTACCTGGAGAACTCGGACGCGTCGCTGGGCCCGCTGGCCTACCAGCCCGTGCCCTTCAGCCAGTCGGGCAACCCCGTCATGAGCACCGTGGCCTTCCTGGCCTCCGTGGTGGATCCCCGCGTGGCCTCGGCCGCCGCCAAGGCTGCCCTCGGTACGGGATGGCCCCAGCCCCCGCGGGTCTGTCTGCCCCTGCAGCCACGGGGCTCAGAGCCCTTCCCGATGAGCAAAACACGGAAATTGGGGCTACGGGTTATGTAGGAAAGGCTCTGCTGTTCCGGGTTTGTGTTCTGCTTTCCTGAAATCCCCGATTGCAGCCAGACTGCCCTGCTCGGGCACAGCTGGAGTGTCGTGTCCAGTCCTCAGCACGAGGACAAGGAGCTGCTGGAGAGGGCCCAGCAGAGGCCACGGAGATGTTCAGGATATTGGGGATTGTCAGGTGTAACACCCAGATCCACCTCCCCGAATCCCAGCTGAGCTCTGGGTGGGGTTCTGTGGGCACATTCTGCTGGAGAGGGCCCAGCAGAGGCCACGGAGATGTTCAGGGCTCTGGGGCATCTCTGCTGAGCAGAGGCTGCAGAGCTGGGCCTGCAGAAGGGAAGGCTCAGGGGATCCATCAATGCACACAAATCTCTCCAGGGGCTGCCAGAGGATGGTGCCAGGCTCTGCTCAGCGCTGCCAGTGACAGCACAGGGAGCAATGGCCACCAAAACAACAAATTCACCCCAGCAGGAGGAGGAGCCTCTCTCCAGGGAGGGACAGAGCCCTGAACAGCTGCCCAGGGAGGGCCTGGAGTGTCCCTCTGCAGAGACATCCCAAAGGCACCTGGACACGTTCCTGTGTCACTGCTCCAGGTGACCCTGCCTGGGCAGGGGTTGGACTGGGTGGTCTCCAGAGGTCTGTCCCAAGCCAGGCACCCATCCTGTGATCCTGGGGTCTAACAGATGACAGGAAAGCGAGTCTTGCAGTTTTCCTGTTTACCTGTGTGAAATTATCTGCCAGAGATCCCAGAATTCCCACATTGGATTGAGTTAGAAGGGGCCTTAAAGGACCCTCCTGTTCCACCTCCTGCCGTGGGCAGGGACATCTTCCACTAGACAGTTCAAGTCTCGAGTGGACGCTGGATGTGTCCACTTGATAAAACAGTTCCTTTCACTTTTTTCCTTGTTTTTCCACATAAAACACAATTTAACATAATTGGGAAGACACTCTCTTCTACCATATCTGAGAGACAAAATCAACTACCTCGTGTGACAAGAAGGAGCTCAGATATTTGAGAATTCCCTTTGCCCCAGGGTTTACCTGCACATCAGTCAGGACAAACGTGCCTTAATTTGCTGCAAAAGCCCCAGAATGTCACGTTTCCTGTGTGTCCCACAGAGGAGTTCTCCCGGGTCAGAGAGGAGGTGCCCCTGGAGCTGGTGGAGGCCCACGTGAAGAAGGTGCAGGAGGCAGCCCGAGCCTCGGGGAAGGTGGATCCCACCTACGGCCTGGAGAGCAGCTGCATCGCCGGCACCGGGCCGGACGAGCCCGAGAAGATGGGTGAGTGCTCCATCCCTGCACAGCAGCTCCTGCAGCTGGGCTGCCTTGGGGACACTTCCTCTGGGCCATGGTGAGCCCTGAGTTGGCTCCAGCAGGAGATGGAAGGGTAAGGAGAGGGGATGGGCTGTTCCCTTCCCATCGCTGCAGCATTGACTTGGACACTGAACTAAGGAATTTAAGACTGGCTTGAGTTTTAGGAGTTATTTTCCTGTTCTCGCCATGGGGAAATGCTGTTGCTTGGGATGCACAGAGTGCATGCAAAGCGTGTGCAGACCAAAAATACCAGAGCAGAAATTCCATTAATTGGGGTGTTGGAGCAGTTGGAGGATACTGCCTTTGCAGTGTTAAGACAAAGCTAACAGGGGTTTGGGCAGTGTGTTTTAAGGTGAATCTGGTTCTGAGTGTGTTCCTCGCTGTGGAGGCAGCAGGAGAGGAATTTTTGATGAAGTGCTGGCCTGGCACATGATAATCCACATGATAATGCAGCCGTGGCTCTGGTTGTGCTGGAACTCTGCTGGGCATTACCTGTGTGTGTTAACAAGCTCTGCTTTCATTTCTGTCGTGTTCAGCAAATCCTCTGTCATTAAGTCTCCTCTCTGAAACCCTGGTTGGTGCAAATTGTTCCTCATTGCTCTGGAGGGTGCAGGCAGCTCCCTGGCAGTGAGGCTCAGTGTGGCTGCTCCTTTTTGGACCCTGGTGGCTCTCCCCAGCAGGATGAGCAGACACTGCCCTGGACCCACAGCTTCCTCAGGTTTAGCTCTCCTCATCTGGGTACAGATCTACCATCTCGTCACTGTTATTTTCCTCTCAGCGCTGTTGGCTCCTGCTTTGTCGAGCTTATCACAAACAATTCTAGTGAATTTAGTGACTGGACACGTAAAGGCACGTCTGGCTTTGGGTGCAGCTGAGCAGGATGTGATGGAGCTTGACTGGGAGGCTGCATTTGGGATGTGCTCCTGCATTTCATAGCTGACCTGCTGTCACCCCATGCAGGGACACGAGCAAGGTGCCAGATTGTGGGATGGGATCGTAAGAGACTTGTTTGATGCTGTTCTCTTATCAACTGCTCCTCGTGGAGGGATGCTATTTATAGCATTCAATGTCCATTGCAAAACTACCCAGTAAATTAGATTTCAAAATGCCACTTAACTCACCAAGATAACTTTTAAATAGAAAAGAAAGGAACAAAGCACTCAGCCCTTCTGTCACATCTCTCAGTTCTGCACTCAGTGGGACAGACTTGCCACGAGGCAGCTCGGTGCTTTGGGCTGATGTGCATTGTGTGCTGGAAAGGGAAGAGAAACATCTGGAATATCTGCTGCTCCCTGCTCCTCAGAGCTGCCCTGCACAGAGCTGACAGCAGGCGTGGGTGCTCTGCTGCAAGGACGAGGCTTTGGGGTTTTGTTTACAAGTCAGCTATGAACCAAATCCTTGTGTTGCTCCGTCTGGGGCTGAGTTTAATTTCATAGCTATTTTCAAATAAGGTCAGCTGAAGTTAAACTTTTCTTCCAGTCTTTGTTGCCCTTTCCCATGTTCTCCGATCCAGGTGTCACTGTGGGATGTTCAGAACCTCACAGGATCGTTTAGATTGGAAAAGCCCTCCAAGGTCACCAAATCCAACCTGTGCCTGATCCCCCACTTGTCCCCAGCCCAGAGCACTGAGTGCCACCTCCAGGCATTCCTGGGACACCTGCAGGGATGGGCACTCCAAACCCCTGTGGGCATCCCCTTCCAAGGCCTGACCACCCTTTCCATGGAGAAATTCCTCCTGGTGTCCACCCTGAGCCTCCCCTGGCACAGCCTGGGGCCATTTCCTCTTGTCCTGAGCGTGTCCCACTGTAACACGTTTGCTGCCTCGAGTCCACAGCCTGACCCTAAAGTTTTCCCCATTGCCAAGGCTGTAGGTTGGCCCTTTTTGGCCCTTCTTCTGGGAGAATTTGGGCACAGGTTGGAAATGGGGGCTCTGGCGGGGGGCCTCGGGGCAGATGCCCACAGCACAATTAGTTCTGAGTGCGCGGCGTGAGGAGCTCGAGCCCAGCCCTGCCCCGGCGTCGTTAATGCGATTTGTACTGGGCTGTGACTAATGGAATAAATTAGGACAGGAGCAGATGGTTCTCCCTGGGGGAGCTGCTCAGCCACACTGAACTGGGTCACTCAGCAATCTGTGGTGCTCCCACCCCCAGCGCTGGGCACGGGGGGCACAGGGACCCCGAGTGTCCATGGCAGAGATTGTCCCGTCGGCTGTGGCCCTGGCTGTGCTCGGACGCCTGGGGATTGGATCATACCTCAGTGCAGCTGTGCAGGGATAAAAACATCTCCTTGAGCTTCCAGATGGGAATTAAAGTGCACTGGCTCTTGTATTGTCAGAGAATCAAACGGTGTTGGGCTGGAAGGGACTTTAAAGCTCATCCCATCCCACCCCTGCCATGGCAGGGACACCTCCCACTGTCCCAGGCTGCTCCAAGCCCTGTCCAGCCTGGCCTGGGACACTGCCAGGGATCCAGGGGCAGCCACAGCTGCTCTGGGCACCCTGTGCTCACAATATCCCATCTAACCCTGCCCTTTTCAAAGCCATTCCCTCTTGTCCTGTCCCTCCATCCCCATTCTGTAATGGAATCACAGAATACTGCTTTTATAATTAAATACACCTGTAGAGAAATGAAACTATCTGCTTAAGGCTCCATACTAGAATTAAAGTTCATTAGTTGTTATGTTTCGGAAATAAAATTATATCAGAACTCCATAATAGTTTTTAAATTCTTGATATCGGTGAATTATTGTCAATATGGAATGTGAAAAGCGAAAATGACTGGAACAGATTGGAGGAGCTTAAGTTAATACCCAAGAATCTCCTCTTCTAAGTCTTCATTGTTAGTTTTTCTAAAAGCTGGTGATAATTCCTTTTAAGTTGATAAAGTGAGGCTTCAGTGGAGTTAAGAGGAGACTGGAGTGGTGCAGATGCTGTGGTGAGTGTGGTGGACTCTGTCTCCTGCATTCATAGAATCCCAGGATGGTTTGGGTTGGAAGGACCTTAAGGATGATCCAGTGCCACCCCTGCCATGGCAGGGACACCTCCCACTGTCCCAGGCTGCTCCAAGCCCTGTCCAGCCTGGCCTGGGACACTGCAGGGAGCCAGGGCAGCCACAGCTGCTGTGGACAGTCTGCTCTGAGGTTCTAAGAGTTGCCCACAATAAATAGGAAGAGCTTTCTGAGGTGCTGCCCAGTGCAGGGTACAGAGCACCGTCACTGGAGCTGCTCTGCGTCTGTGTCAGAAAAAATGGCCTGAGGGGGCAAACAAGGATCCAGCTCCTCGGGCTGGGATTAAGCTCCAGAGAAGGGGAATATCTAGCACACCTGTGGTGTTTAATAATTTCTAGGAAGTCTCTGTTAATGTCTTTCCAGAGCTGCTTAATGACATTGATTTCTCAAGGCAGCCTCTGAAGGACCTGTGCTGGAGTTACTTGAGCATTTCAGGTCTTATTCCAATGAGCATTTCCACTGACACCAGTCCTGGGGGCTCAGGCTGGAGCTGCTCTGTGCCAGGGAGCGAGGGGATGGTGGTTTGGTTTCCTTACACCTGGAAATGGCTCCAGTGGATGGTTAAATTTACCATTTTGCAGCTGGGTTTGATTCATTCTCAAACACACACAATAGAAAACCACACACAAGGACACACACCACGAGAATTTATTTTAGTCACATTTGCCAGGGTGATTTCTCTCCTGCTCTCCAGGGTGAGAGCTCTGAGGTGATGGAAACGTTCCTGACCCAGTGGATTCTGGAGCACTTCCTTAGCCTGGGCTGTGTCCAGGTGCCTGGGAGCTGGGTCTGCACCGCTGCGGGGTTGAGCCCATCAGTCCTTGTGGTGAGTTCCTATGGCTCACACAGGAGCTGCTGCAGCTTTTCCATCTCCCCAGCAGCTTTTCCATCTCCCCAGCAGCTTTTCCAGCCCCCCAAAAGCTTTTCCAGCCCCCCAAAAGCTTTTCCATCTCCCCAGCAGCTTTTCCAGCTCCCCCAGCAGCTTTTCCCTCTCCCCCAGCAGCTTTCCCATCTCCCCCAGCAGCTTTCCCATCTCCCCCAGCAGCTTTTCCATCTCCCCCAGCAGCTTTTCCCTCTCCCCCAGCAGCTTTTCCCTCTCCCCCAGCAGCTTTTCCCTCTCCCCCAGCAGCTTTTCCCTCTCCCCCAGCAGCTTTTCCCTCTCCCCCAGCAGCTTTTCCCTCTCCCCCAGCAGCTTTTCCAGCCCCCCAAAAGCTTTTCCAGCTCCCCAGGAGCTTTTCCAGCTCGCCCTCCTTCCCCGTGGAGCCCCCCTGTTGCTGAGCCCCCAGGCTGTGTGAGGCAGGAGCAGAGGCAGCTCTGGTGGCTGTGCAGCCCTGATTTATTGTGGGAAATGTAAATGATGGTTTAGATAACGGCATCATTATCATATCCAGGGCCAGGATATTTCCACAGCTATCGTGTATTTCCTCTCAATTAAATATTAATATTCCAGCCTGGCTGTGACAGGTTGTGTGCTGCCTCAGTGAAAGGAAAGGAGTGTGGGATGTCTGGAGGGCATCTTTAAACTGTTTGCTGAGCTGGAACTCAGGCAGGTGACTCTGCTGTTGTTTGGAGGGTTTTGTTTGCTCCTCTCACAACAGCGGAGGTTACGGATCTGCTTCTGCATCTCTTTGGTAACACAGGGAATTCTTTGCAGGGAGATGTTTCATAGATTTCCTTTTTGGCCTGAAGTCCACTTAAGTTCTCTGTAAAGTTACTGAACTTGGTCAGAACTCAGCTCCCAGTTCTTCATGCGTTATAAAAAGGGCTGAGTGTTCTTGGAGAAAATGTGCAAAACAGAACAAAATTCCACAGAAACAAAATGCCTGCTGATTCAGGTGGAAAGAGGGGATTGGAGAGGTGATGGTTCCTCATCTCCAAGTGGTTTCTCCCTCTTGAGAGGTGTCCTGTGGTGGCTCACAGCCATCTGCCTCTTCCTGACCTGAGAAATGTCCTTTCTGTCGGGGAACGGGGACAGGACAGGAGGGAACAACCTCAGGCTGCGCCAGGGGAGGCTCGGGGTGGATACCAGGAGCAATTTCTCCATGGAAAGGGTGCTCAGGCCTTGGCAGGGCTGCCAGGGAGCTTTGGAGGTGTCTGAGGAAGGCCTGGCTGTGGCACTCACTGCTCTGGGCTGGGGACAAGGTGGGGATGGGCACAGCGTGGACTCGATGCTCTCAGAGGTGAATTCCAGCTTTAATGACTCTGGGATTCTGTGGTCCTTGACTCCCCACATCCTGCAGGGTGCAATACCAAACCTGCTGAAGAGAGTCCCAGAGCACCTTTGGTGCAGGGGAAGGGGATTGCAGGGGCTTTCTCCTTGGCTCTCCAACTGATCAATTCCTCTGGGATGTATTTTCATTAAGCTCATTAGATCACCCAGGAAAATCAGTACAGCTGTGTTTGTGTCTGTGCCAGGGGCCAGAGGCAATTCTGTCATGGCTGTGCGGAAGGTCAGGAGTGTTTTGGGCTTTGTGTGATCTTTTCATTTTGGAATTGGGGATTACGTTTTACCAGACTCAACCACAGGTACTTTTTGAGTATTTTTTTCATGGAAAGGGTGTTAAATATTAGAAGCGGCTGCCCAGGGAGGTGGTGGAGTCTGGAGGAAGGCTGGACGTGGCACTCGGTGCTCTGGGCAGATGACAGTGTGGGCACTGGGCACAGCTGGGACTCGGTGATCCCGAAGGTCTTTTCCCTCCTTAATGACTCTGGCAATACTTGAAGCAGCCTGTGATTTAGAACCCAAAACCTGCTTCCCCCCAGGCTAGCCCATGTGCCCCCCAAAGTAAGAATTGCTGATTTGCTGTGCTCTCCCTTGCACGTGTGCCGTGCCAGCCGTGGGACCTGGTGGCCCTGGGAGCGGCAGCCGCCGCGCTGTCACTGCACATCAGCGCTCTGCTCCTGATGCAGGAAAACACTTTTCAAAACCCATTGACTACAACCTGTCTGAAGCTGTCAGCCTCACTTTAACCTAACATTTATTGCTGCAGCCAGAGCTAGAGAAGTGAGGTTAAATCAGGATGTTTGCAATAATCTTGGTGTCACACGTCCCTTCCTTCCGAGGGTGTCCCTGCGAATGGGAAGGAGCACTTGGGTTTGGATGGTGTCTGTCAATGTGTCCTGACACAACAGAGGATCCAAGGGCAGTTGGAGATGCTCTGTGTGCTTTTCCTTGAGAAAATCCTCTCTAAAAGAGTGGATGGGAAGCAGTTTGTCCTTGTGGGATGTCCTGTTTGTTTGGAACTCCTACCTGACAGGAGGGGACGGCCAGGGGGGTCAGGCTGTGCTCCAGGGAACAGGGACAGGAGGAGAGGGAACGGCCTCAGGCTGGGCCAGGGGAGGCTCAGGTTGGACATCAGCAGGAATTTCTCCATGGAAAGGGTGCCCAGGCCTTGGCAGGGCTGCTCAGGGAGGTTTGGAGTGCCCATCCCTGCAGGTGTCCAAGGAAGGCCTGGACATGGCACTGAGTGCCCTGGGCTGGGGACAAGGTGGGCATGGGCACAGCTTGGACTCGATGGTCCTGGAGGACTTTTCCAACCTCAGGGATCCTGGGATTTGGTGAACTTCTCCACAGCAGCAGCATCGGTCCCTTAGCAGCTCCTGCCATGGCCCCTGGGTCAGTCTCTTGCCCAGAGCAGCTGTGGCTGCCCCTGGATCCCTGGCAGTGTCCCAGGCCAGGCTGGACAGGGCTTGGAGCAGCCTGGGACAGTGGGAGGTGTCTCTGCCATGGCAGGGGTGGCCCTGGATGGTTTTGATGATCATTCCCACCCAAGAATGTAAATTTGGGTGTTTCTGTGCAGTATTGTTTTTGTTTGAGCTCCACCAACCTGGGCACACTCGGAGTGTTCTGCACTTTGTCTCCCCTGGTTTTTCTTGAAGGATTGAATCCAGCTTTCTTTGTAAATTCTTTCCTTTCCTGGGAGGGATGACACTTTTAAGGCCAGTTTGGAACTCTGCTTCTAGGCTTGAAAGAGCTGTCTGACAAAATCTAATCGAGATTTTCCCTGTGACATTATTGGGTCACTAAATCCTAACTCTGAGATAAAACTTGTGAGGAAGAATGTCCCCAGTCTTCCTAAATTGAATTATGGTGGCAGATAGTTCAGATAAGTGGGTTTATCATCTTAAAATAGGCCATGAGGAAAACTATTACCCTTCAGTCAGGCATTTTATTGTTTTTTCTTAGATATGGAAGGGACTTGTGTAAAAATTTCTCTACAGAACTGTTTCTGTTCAAGGAGAACACTTTTTACCTTGTCTTTCCTCCGTGTAGCACATGGGAATTAGCAGGAAAATGAGGATTACTGAAAATGAACCCCCAGCACCAGCTGATGTCTTCAGGAGCTTAGAGATGGATCAGGGCTTGTCACCAGCAGTTCTGCATCGCCCCAGTCCAGCATTTAAATAAGCTCCTTTAATGCCCCTGTACAAGAATTTGTGAAATCCTGGGCCGGGACCACGAGGCTGTGCTTCCTCCTGTCCCTCCGTGCAGAGCCACGGATAAATTGGGATTTCTTGGACTTGTAAACAACCTAACAAATATCAGGGATAGCAGGACATTATGCAGACAGCTCCATGGTGTTTCCAGGGCTGGTTGTCTCCCCTGATCTCTGGACCCAGCTGTAACTGGAGGCACATTTTCAATCAGTGTTTTATAGAGCAGTGAATGGATGGGCCGAGGGCTGTGTCTGAAGCACAGGGATGCCCTCCCAGCTCTCCTCCCACGAGGTGCCTCCATGCAGCCCCTGGGACAGTGACTCTTTCATCATTACCTTTATTATTTCCTCTTCTTTCCTCGTGTTGGTCTCGCTTTGCCACCAGCGGGGCTTGTGTGGTCTGGTGTGGAGCTGGGGAGCGATGGAGGTGCCCCAGGCCAGGCTGGAGCAGCTGCTCCGGGGGAGCTCAGGGCTGGCGCTGCCTTGAGCCTGCTGTGTTCGCTCTCATTTTTTGATATTTGTGGAGATTCGCGGAAGCTCGCAGGGAAGTCAGGTAGGCAGCACGTGAGATGGCGAAAGAGAAACTTTTTTTACAATACTTTTTTATATATTCATCAATAATCTAATAATTATTGATCAACAGTTTTTCCACCCCCTAAGATGATTGGCTGGAACCCTAAAGCATCCAGTACCAAAACAAAGAAATTAGAAAGCACAAGAATGCAACTTATCTCTATTCTCCATGAGAAAGAAGAGAAAGATTTTTAAAACAGTGTAATTACACTGCTGGTAGGGAACAGAGTTTGAGTTGAGCCCAAAATAAAGAGTGAGTTTGGTGAGTGGCTGTGGAGGCAACTCTAAAATCTTCCCTCTGTTTCTCAGATGGAGCTGAGGAAGAGAAGATGGAAACAGAGGCAGAGGGGCAGCAGGCGGAGAAGGTGAGTTGGGCTCTGCTGGCAGCAGAACGTGGCACTCGAATCCCCAAATCCCAAGAGTCAGGGTGCCTGTAGGGCAGGAGGCACTTGTGTGCTGGGTGTGCCACAGGGACAGCTTCCCTTCAGAGCTTCCCTTCAGAGCTTCTTAGCAGTGATTTACTCTGAAATCACGGCAGTGAGACAGCACTTGTGTCCTAGTCCTGAGGGGAAAGGGCTGGGCTGGGAGGGGCTGGGTGACACCGCAGGATTGGGGTGACACCACAGGATTGGGATGACACCGCAGGATTGGGGTGACACCGCAGGATTGGGTGACACCGCAGGATTGGGTTGGAGCTGCAGGAGTTGGGGTGACACCCCAGGATTGGGGTGACACTGCAGGATTGGATGACACCGCAGGATTGGAGTTGGATCTGGGTGACACCGCAGGATTGGATGACACCCCAGGATTTGGGTTGCAGCTGCAGGAGGATTGGGCCCGTGCTGCCTCCTGCCTGGGGCTGCTCTGCAGTGTCACCTGCAGGGCCTGTCCTGGGCAGTGGCTTTGGCAAATTCCCTCCCACCAAGGCCTTCCAGGACAGGCCTGGAACCCTTTCAGGATTTCCCAACCTCTTCTGCCTGAGGTGCCTCCAGCTGAGCTGCTCCAGGAAAATCCTCCTCACAGGAGTTGTGGGCTGGCTCTTGGACATGGATGTGTTTGTGCCCTCGTGATGCTGGGGTGATCCACCCTGCACAAAAGATCACATATTTAGACGTTAATTATCATTATCCAATTCATTCATTGTCATTATCCTTTAGCCTGTTGATAATGACCATTTAAGAACACATTTGGGGCTTTTCCATAAGCTGTGTCCACAGACAGGTACCTCAAACTGCAGTGAGTGTTTCACTGAACTGGGATTAGACTGATACCCTGGAAAAAGGATATCAGTTTAATGACTGCTAAATTATTCTAATATTTAAATTATTATTATTTTGTTTATATTTTAATAGAATGTTGATTAATGTGTATTTTAATGGAATTAATATTTAATTATATAAATAGAATTTTAATTTTGTTACTATTTATTATTTAATTCCTGCCAAGTAAATGGGGGTGGCTGTTTTTGGAGTCTGCAGCAATAGGAAATATTTCTTATTGCCTCCTTCACCAAATGAGGAGTTCAGACTGACCTGGGGCTGATCAGTGCAGCCTTGGGGTTGTTTCTCACTCTGTTTTCAGGTAGCTCTTCTGCCTCCCTGATACAGGTACATTTGGGGAGAGGTAGGTGGGGGCTTGGAAATCTGCATATTCCCAGCCATTCCATGATTCTGTGATCTCAGGTCAGGGTTTTTTGTACCTGCAGAGTAACCCAGCTTGGCCTGGACTTGGTCCGGTTTAGCATTTTCTTTTATTCACATTTTGGGTTTGTTTGTCAAATTTGGCTTAAGCAGCAGCCACCCTTTAAAGTGTAATCTCTTCTTTGATGATAATGAATTGTTTTGAAGGCCGTAAATGAAGTTAACAGTGAATATCTTCTCTCTCTGCCGTTCTCCAACCAATCTCATCCCCTTCAGGTGGAGAGCAAAGCCGAGAGTGAAATAGAGGAAGGAGAGAAGGTCCCAGAAGGGGAAAGCGAGCGGAGCGTGGAGAAGGAGGCAGAGAGCGAAGGGTCTGCGGAGCCCAAGACAGGTAACAGCTCCCAGTGCCCTCCCAGAGTGCCTGGGACAGGCTGAACCCGGCTGGGAATGTGCCCCTGGCCCCTGCGGTGTTCTGCACAGCAGATTCCACTCTGATTCCCTGCAGAGCTCAGGCTCCAAATCCCTCAGCTGAGCTTCCCAGCCCTGGGCATGGGGAAAGGAATTGCAGCACCAAAGTGTCACAGAAATGGGGGGGTGCCCATATTCCGCAACATTTGAACATTTTGGATGCAAAGTAGAACTGCTGGGGGTGTTCAGGGTTGGACAGGGCTGGGAGCACCCTGGGATCGTGGGATAGCCCATCCCTGGGTGGGCTTTAAGGTCCCTTCCATCCCAAACCATTCCAGGATTCTCTGCTCCCTTCTACCCCTGGAAGTTAATATTTCAGCTCACTTTCCCTGGGATGCAGAGCCTGGATTTTGATAGGCTGAGGAGTTACATTTTCTACATAAAACCTTATTTATTTTTAACACATTTCCCTCTGTGATTCCCTCACAGAATCCTGGAATGGTTTGGATTGGAGGGGACCTTAAAGCCCATCCAGTGCCACCCCTGCCATGGCAGGGACACCTCCCACTGTTCCAGGTTGCTCCAGGCCCTGTCCAGCCTGGCCTGGGACACTGCCAGGGATAGGAATGGATATATTGCTTTTTTCCTGCAACTTAGATTCAGTTTTTTAACCCCAGGCAGAAGCAGCAGCATTTGCATTTGATGGGGTTGATTTGGAAATGATGAGGGGGAGCTGATGGCGGTGCTGAATTGAGAGGATGGGAATAAAAAACATTTAAAGTTGCCCCATTTGTTGGATCAGATCCTCTCAAACTGGGGTTCTCCTGTCGGCATTTGGATGGGGAGCAGGGCTGGAACTCAGGATGAGTTAATTAGTGCCTGACTAATTAGTGTGGTGCCCTCCCATCCTGGGAATGCGCGTAACGGCCTGGGCTGGGAATGTCTTGCAGAGGAAAAGGAGGCAGAGGAGAACAAGGAGAACGTTGATGGCAGCAAAGACAAAGAGGCCGAGGCTGGGAAGAAGAAAGTGGAGCACGAAATCTCGGAAGGAAACGTGGCCACAGCTGCAGCTGCTGCCTTGGCCTCTGCTGCCACCAAAGCCAAGGTTGGTGCTGTCCCAACTCCGCGGGCTTGGCCTCCAGGGACAGCAGAGCTGTGCCCGAAGTGCTGCTTGGTCCCAGGGCTGTGGAGTTCTCTCTGGTCTCTGGCACCTCGCAGGAGCACAAGTGCTGCCTGCATTTTCCTGCCCGAGCCCCTGAGTGAGAAAACCAACAATTGTGATTGGGCAGCTCCTTAGGGGATTATGAACTCGAGGAACATCCCTGAGGAGCAGCCCCACAATGTGTGTGATTTCTTGGCAAGCCTTTTCTGTGCTGGGGGGTCTGGCTGTGGTGCTGAGGGTGCAGGTCTGGGGGACAGACCCTTCAATGACCTCTCGTGCTGCCCGAGGGCTCCGCACCCACCCCTGTGCTGGAGCAAACAACTCTGGAGCTAACAGTGGGATGGATGTTCAGCCCTGGCACTGCAGCTCTTATAGACACCTTAATGATTCCATGTTTTGTTAAGAGTTCTCTTAAAGGCACGTTCGTGTCTTCCCTTAAACTCCTGTTTGTGTGTGGTCTCTAATGAGCTCTGTTGAATCAGCTTTTCTTTACCCTGTAATTACTAATTGCACGTTGTCTTGCCTTTTCTTCTTGAAGGATCCACACTGCTTTCATTGCTTTTAGAGTATCTTTTTCCAATCTGTTTTCTCTTTACAAATTTCTCTGCATTCAAGTTTTAATTTGGGATTTTTAATCGTGCTTAGACTCAGTGCCATATTCCAGGTCCACCTGCTTTATAGAAACCAAGAGCAAAGCGTGGGTGGTGTTCATTCCTGATGGATTTCCATGGATAGAATGAGGTGCTGTGTGTTGTATTGACTTTTCCACTCTGATCTTTGACTCTTCAGACTTTTCCCCAGCTGCATCCCCCACAGTGAGGATGGTGGGCATGTGCAGCCCCTCCTTTTGAACCCAGGAGGTTGAGGACACTTTAGTTCTTACCTTTCAAACCAGGTTATAAAATCCTACATGGCAGACAATCCTTGTCCATTAAAATCCCAAACCGCAGGCAAAGCTGAGGTTCAGTATTTTGGTGAAGTGCAGAGTCCAAAGTGAGTCCCTCGTGCATCACTTTGAACCTGAGGGTGGCTCTCAGTTCATCAGACTCACAGATATCCTCAGCCAAGCTGGAAAAGCCTGTGTGGATTTAAGGAGACATGAGACTGAATCTGTGTTTTATGGAAGGCCACTTGCTCCAAATGAAGATGAGCTGCTGCTCCCCTTCCCCTGGAGATAACGAGCTGGAGGGAGCAGGGACCTGGCTGATGGCACTTTTCATTATGGCAGTAATAATGTTCTGGAAGAGCTCTAGCTTTCCATTACAGGGAATAATGTGTTGTAATTAGGAGGCTGACACTTCCGAGTAGAATTCAGGTTCAACAGGGATTTCTCTTCCCACTCACTTAGAAAGCCAGACAGTATTAGAGCTTTGGGTGGTCTGGGCCTTGTCTGAGGGAGTAATTAAACTCTTTTTCATAAACTCTAGGCCTGGTCATGTGAGAAGCTTCTAGAAAGGTGTTTTCCTTAGGATTTTATATGAGAGGAATATTGCAGTTGGATTCTGAGGAAAGACAGGGGGTCAAACACAGGTGATTGAAGTGAGAGTTTTGTTTGTTTGGGATTTTTTTCTTGGTTTTTCCTTTTTGGGATCAGTCGCTTCACCAAGAAATTGTGATTTGTGCTATTTGAGAAATGGTGAATGTGAATGTTCAGGGTGAGACTATTTCATACGGAGCAACAATTAAAATGTGTTTTACAGGTTCTGGCTTCTGAACAAACACAATTAGAATTTAAGTCCCTTGTCCTCATCTTCCTCTCAGTGGAAGCCCAGTATGAAGTGGTTTTTCCTTTCTGTGAAAAGGTGTCTGTGATGGATCCTGTCCTGTGCTGCTCCTGCTCTGCTCCAGCCGGGGCTGAGCTGCAGAACTTCTGCTCTTGATCCATCACTTCCCCTTCCCAAAACAACCCTTCTGGTCCCAGTTTGACCTCCAGCCAAACACTGACCTCCCTGAACCCCTGGCTGGAGGCAGCTGGGGCTGCAGAGACCTTTCCTAGGAGCTGCTGACCCCAGAGATGCAGTGAGGCTCCAGAGAGCTGCAGAGGGACTGGGGACGGAGGGACAGGACACAGGGAATGGCTTCCCAGTGCCAGAGGACAGGGTTAGATGGGATATTGGGAAGGAATTCCTGGCTGGGAGGGTGGGGAGGCCCTGGCACAGGTGTCCAGAGCAGCTGTGGCTGCCCCTGGATCCCTGGCAGTGTCCCAGGCCAGGCTGGACAGGGCTTGGAGCAGCCTGGGACAGTGGGAGGTGTCCCTGCCATGGGATGATCCTTAAGATCCTTCCCCACCCAAACTGTTCATGGATTCCATTACTCTTTTTAATAGAATCATTTAGGTTGGGAAAGCCCTTTAGGATCATTTGCTCATTTATGGCTCAAGGCTGGGGCAGGGATGGGTTTATCAGGCATTTCAAATTACCACTGAATTTGTGTTCCTAATTTTCCTCCGCTGGAGTTGTAGGGATTTGTCCTTGGCCCCCAGAAGGCCCTGGGTAATGCCAGGCTGAGGAACTGTGAGTCTCTCCAGGAAAAACTTCAGGGATAATTTCCTTTCTAATGTGTATTTTGAGGCCTGTCCTTTACCTAATCGTGTGCTTTGATTTGATGTTAATCCCATTTCACTGTTAAAATTGCACATGTGAAACACAGTGAAATGTTTGGCAGAAGACTCTGTATCACCAGGTTCTTCTCTCACACTGAATTTTCATACAAATGAGTTTATTTTACTGAACGGTGTTATTTGACATGAAATTTTCTGTCCTGTCAGCGTTTTTCCATTATTTTGTGTGCAGCACTTTAGTCAGTTTTGGAACAGCTGCTGGAATTTCACAGGGATGTGGTGTTGGATGGGCTGGGGGTCACTCTGATCCCCTCAGACCCAATTTCAAACTCACTTCAGAGAGTCAGGAGGACCTTTACCCACATTTTCTGAGCCCGCCTTCACTGCTGGTGGGTCAGGGAGGTGAACGCTGTCAAATGGCACAATGTCATATGGTTTGAGAAATTCTGTTTGCAGTCAGGGTTCCAGGGAGGTTTTTAATGCTGCTTTCCCCCTGCTTGGTGTTTGTCGCAGCTCTGAGCCAGTTCGGGGCCCAGCTCCCTCGGCAGGGTGTGTTTGCAGCTGCAGCTGGATGAGCTCCTGCTTTTCCCTTTTCCCTTTTTCCTCCTTCCCCTCAGCCCTCACCTCTCCCTCCTGACAGCCCAGCCCTCCTTGCCCCCAGCCCTTGGAGGTGTCAGGAAGGCTTGGACACTGTGGAAACATCTGTGCCTGTGAATACAGAGCCCCCAAGCAGGACGTGCCGCGTTTATTCTCGGTATATTCCCACTCTGAGCAGCAGGTTTTTAACAAAAACTGGCGGAAGGCATCATCAACACACTTGGCACACCCTGAGAGTGTGAAACACTTCTCTGTCTGTCTCATGTATCAAATATATATACATAGATCTCCTGTGTTATTTATGTGTGTATATAAATGGGATAAAGCTCAATCCTTTTAAGGAATCCATTTGCCTTTTACTTGAGAAAAAACTGTTTTAATGGCAAAGACATGGCAGTGCCATCTTCCTGTTTTGGGGGTCATTGCAGGTCACAGGCTCCTGTGTGTGTCCTGCTGGGAGCTCTGTGGCTGACCCACAGCTGACTGCACCGAGCAGACCCTTGTCCCTCGTTTGCATTCCCTCTGGGAGTGCTCCCTGTGCCCGGGGCTGGGAAGGCTCCGAGGCAGAGCTGGATTACTCCACACCTCCTGTATCAAACCTTCACACCGACTGATTTGGTTAAAAGCTTCACAATCTTCCAAGGGCCTCTGGTTCCCAGTGTAAGATTTACAGTGTAATTCCCTGTTTTCTGTCCAGAAGTGGAATGGGATGGCTGGAGCTGGGTGTAGGTGGAGTTGGATGATTCCCTCTCTCCAAGCCCTTCGTTCTGCCCAGTTTCACAGAGCTACTCCTGTGTTTCATCCCCAGCACCTGGCAGCTGTGGAGGAGAGGAAGATCAAGTCCCTGGTGGCCCTTCTGGTGGAAACTCAGATGAAGAAGCTGGAGATAAAACTTCGCCACTTTGAGGAGTTGGAAACCATCATGGACCGGGAGAAAGAGGCAGTAAGTGGGAATTTGGGATTAAATCTCTCACTGCAAAGATCTGTGTGTGCCAACACCTGGAAAACAGGCAACTCCAGCTGTTCCTCTCCTTTGTGTGTCCTTCTCCTTCAGCTGAAATCCCTAATTCCCTCCCACAGCAGCATCTGAGCCCTTTCCTCCTTCATCCAGTGTCTGTTCCATAAGCAGCACACTGGGGGTGTCCTGGATTTGCTTCCTCGTCCTTCCTCCAAGCAGGATCGTGGGATTGAGCCTTTATGTGGCCTTTTCACATGGATGATATCTGACCTAAGAAAAGCTTTCCCTGGAAAGAGTGAAATCCTTCCCTAGGGAGGGGAGCCAGCCCTGTCTGCGTTTGCTCCCTGACCCAGGTGAAGAGTTGGGTCCGAGGATGTAATTCAGACTTTTGGGGCATTCTGAGCAGCTCTTGGGAAAGGTGTGCAGGTGGAAGGGCAGTGCTCAGGAGTAATAGCCTCACTTTGTGGTGGTGGTGATGATGATGATAATGATGATGATGATGATGATGGGTTTGCCCGAGCTGGGAAGGCAGCAGCAGCTTCAGGAGAGGGGAGGAGAGGAGTGGAGTCAGGACACGGAAGAGGTGCTGTCTGGGCTGGATTACTCAGGAATTCTGAGCTGTTCTGTCAGAGTAGTGCCAGAATCTTTGGAGAAGTGGTTCCTCTCCAGCTGCTCGAAAGGTGACTCAAAACCTCATTTTCGTCAGAGTGGGCGATTTTTAATTTATTTTTCTATTGTGTAGCTGCCTTGTTGTCAGTAGACAGTTACTCTGGATGGGTTGAAGATGTTGGTTCATAATTCCAGGGGTTTCCCCATTTGCCCTTCTGTGTGAATTTAATGGAATTACATCCCCATTTGGCATTAATGGAATCGTATCTCAGGCTGGAAAGGGCATCGAGTCCAACTCGTGCTCCTCACAGCACCTAAAACTAAACCACGTGACCAGGAGCATTGTGCAGACGTTCCCTGAGCTCTGCCAGGCCTGATGCCACATCCCTGGGGAGCCTGGCCACCCTCTCCATGCAGAACCTCTTCCCAGGGTCCAATCCAGAGCTCCCCTTCATCACACTGATGGACTTTGACAAGATGTGGACTCCTCTCGGAGCAGGATGTCAGCAGGAATTTCTGGATCGCTCCACGTCCTCCACCATTTCAGTCCGTGCTTGATTGGCAGCTCAGGAAATGGACCCAACTATTTTGGAAAGGTTCCCTGCAGATTCTTTCTTTGGGGGATATATTCCATTAGTGACAGGGATGTTTTTTTCTCCCTTTTGAGGCATATGACATTTCCCTTTTTAAAAATGTGCATACAGATTTTCCCCTTGGCTTCCTGGTGGTTAAATTTGGTCTTTTCACCTGTCATTGTGGATATTTAGCGGAATAATTAAAGCAGAAAAACCTCCTTGGTGCCGTTGCACACTGCGCCTGTCGCTCCTGCTGCCCTGGCTTCTCCTTGCAGGGAAGGAGCAGGGATTGTAAGTGTTGACAGGAATCAGTGCTGCAGACTGGAGGGTGTTACATTTCAGGCAAAACACATTTATTTGTGTTTGAGCTGAGCGGCGTCAGCGCTGCCAGTGCTGAGTGTGGCAAACCAGGGCCCTGCCGGTGGAGCTTTGCCGACCCAGGGTTTCTAATGGCTTCTGTTCAGGGAGCGATCCCTGAATCCCTGAGGTTGGAAAAGCTCTCCAGGACCATCGAGTTCAGGCTGTGCCCAATGCCCACCTTGTCCCCAGCCCAGGGCACTCAGTGCCACATCTAGGAATTCCCTGGACACCTCCCGGGATGGGCACTCCAAACCTCCCTGGGCAGCCCCTGCCGAGGCCTGACCTCCCTTTCTAGGAAGGAATTCCTCCTGAAAGGAAGTTCTGTGCTGGAGATGAAGCTGTAGCACAGTGATGTGTTGTAGGAATGAACATCAAGAGCTTGTAGTTGCCCCTCCTTGTGCATCACTTTTACAACAGCGCAGAAATTCGGTGTTGGATATTGGGGATTGTCAGGTGTAACACCCAGATCCACCTCCCCGAATCCCAGCTGAGCTCTGGGTGGGGTTCTGTGGGCACATTCTGCTGGAGAGGGCCCAGCAGAGGCCACGGAGATGTTCAGGGCTCTGGGGCATCTCTGCTGAGCAGAGGCTGCAGAGCTGGGCCTGCAGAAGGGAAGGCTCAGCGGATCCATCAATGCACACAAATCTCTCCAAGGGCTGCCAGAGGATGGTGCCAGGCTCTGCTCAGTGCTGCCAGTGACAGCACAGGGAGCAATGGCCACCAAAACACAACAAACTCACCCCAGCAGGAGGAGGAGCCTCTTTCCATGGAGGGACAGAGCCCTGAACAGCTGCCCAGGGAGGGCCTGGAGTGTCCCTCTGCAGAGACATCCCAAAGGCACCTGGACACGTTCCTGTGTCACTGCTCCAGGCGACCCTGCCTGGCTGATCTCCAGAGGCACTCCAACCCAGGCACTCTGCAATTCTGTGGCAGGTGCCAGGAGCTGACCTTGCTGAGGTTCTCAGCCTCACTCCTGCTGCAGGAATGGCTGAGATTGGAGAGCAGCACAAGTTACTGATGGAGTTCCCTCTGGAAAATGTGTTCTGGCAGTTGCTGAATGCCAGTCTGGGGCACCACTGGGGTTGTTTCCGAGGTGGTGGCACAGCCTGGTATGGAACCAGGGCTTTGGGCTCTGTACTAGAGCCCACGCTTAAACTGGGCTCAGTTTTAACACCAACTCATAATTTGTCTTTCTGTGCCTGTTTTACCTGTCTTTCCTCATCCCAAGCATAGGGAGTGTGTAGAAGGGGAGTTTTCCCTGGTTTTCCTTAATCCAAGATGAATTTTCAGGCACTGGCTGCTGTTTTGGGATCCTTGTAAAGACTCTTTTAAACTGTTGCGGGATAGGGTGCCATGAAGAGAGCAAAGCAGAGCCACAAAAGGGTCTCAAAGGAATAAAAAAGTGTTGCCTGAGCCTTTGTTTGGGGTCATTTGCAGGAATTCCTCTCCCAGCTGTCCGCCACCTCGGGAATGTTTCCCCACACGCCCCATTTCCCCATGGGGTGGATTTGTCGGGCGCTTCCCTCAGCGTATCAGAGTGTCCGAGGAGAAAGGAGCCAGGGCAGCATGAATAATGCCATTGTGGTCCCCGCAGCAGCCACTCCAGCCCGGCCTGGAGCATGTTTAATTCATGAGCTCGGCCCATCTGGGGCTGCTGAATGCCGGCTCTGTGGAGCTCCCTTCCCACTTCCCATCCCTGCCTCGTCAGCAGCCAGGCTGCCAGCACCGAGTACTGAGGGAGCTTTGGGATTTTTGGAGAACTCGTGCTAGGTGAGAGTCTCCTTGGCAACCTGCTTTTCAGCTGGAATACGGAGTCTACCTTAAAACACTCTTTAAATATTTGTAAGCGAGTCACGCAAGGCCCGGGTCCGGTTGTCCGTGAGCAATGATGTGGGAGTGTGTCAATATTCCTTAAATAAGTCAAGTGTCACTTCCTTCCCCAGGACACTGATCCGTCATACAAATACCCAATGGTAGGACATGATTTCTGTAGCTTTTTTGTCTTTTCAGGGAATCCCAGATTTGTTTGGGGTGGAAGGATCCTCAGGACCATCCAGTTCCACCCAGGGCAGGGGCACCTCCCCTAGACCAGGTTGCTCAGGTTCACTCTCTACACAACTTCATAATTAATCCAAGTAGTCTGTTTTACATTAATTGGCCTAAACAACATGAGGTTTTTTGCATAATGCTCTTAATAGTGCAAATCACTGGTGCCTGGCTGCTGTGGCATCCAATTCCTGCACTCGAGGGATGGAGAAGGATCGTGCCTGTGATCCCTGAGCTCCTGCAGCTGCACACGCATTCAGCTTTGGGCTTGCCTAGGAAATCCCTGGAGATTCCTGTTCTCCCTCATTCCAACACGCAGGAGATGGAGAGAAAAACCCCCAGTTTCTTGCAGAGCTGTGCTAGGGCTGAGCTCTCTGTGCAGAGCTCTGTGAGTAACAAACTGTGTTACTGAGAGGTTTTAGGGCAGAGCAAGGTGAGTTCATGTGTTCCAGCTGGAAAAAGCTCTGGAGCCTTTCCCAGAGCCTGCTGCAGCCATCCGCAGGCCAGTTCAGTTTGGGGTCGGTGGGGTTGGGATGAGAGGCTCCTTCCGAGCCAGGGCACTGTGTGATGTGCAGGAGTGTGTTTGAAATCCATCACCCTAACTCCCCTGTGCCTCTGTCCTGTCCCTGGCACAGCTGGAGCAGCAGAGGCAGCAGCTGCTGACGGAGCGGCAGAACTTCCACATGGAGCAGCTCAAATACGCCGAGCTCAGGGCTCGCCAGCAAATGGAGCAGCAGCACAGCCAGAACCCCCAGCAGCCCCACCAGCACCCCGGCGGGCCTGGCATGAACCCCCTGGGGGCACCGGCGCACCCCGGGCTGCTGCCCCACCAGCAGCCCCCGCCCTACCCCATGATGCACCACCAGATGCCACCTCCTCACCCCCCTCAGCCAGGTAAGAGCGGGAGCAGGGAATTCTGCCGTGGATCCCTGTGGGAGTGTGCCCAGAGGGATGGGAGCTGCTGGGGACACTGCCCAGGGGCTGTGGGTGGTCTGGGTCCCTGGTTTGTGATGGTGCCACTGCCAGGCACAGTCTGGGGAAAGATGAGCTCTGCTTGTTGTGCAGCTCCACGTGGATGGAGTTTGTGAGGAGGTGCCTTATGGAGGGTGTGAACCCCAAAAGCAGGGGATGGGGGAGGGCCAGGCCTGCCCCAGCAGTGCCGGGGCGGGAGGCACTGGGCACAAACATGAGAAATTCCTTCCAGCCACAGGAAAACACCTTTTTCTCTGGGAGGGTCATCAGCAGATTGTCCAGCAGGGTTGGGAGTCCCTGGTCCTGGGACAGTCAAGCTCAAAAGTAAAGTAAAAAATGGAGCTGCCCCAAGTATCACTTCCAGATGTTTTTAGGTTATTTGTATTTCCTTAGACTTGCTTTATACTCTGCAATCTGAGTGGATGCTCCGTCAAAAACAATCACTCCTCAAATTCTCCAGCTCCTGGCACACCAAACTATCTCCAGAAATCAAGGGACAATCAGCAGAGACAGGAAGCTCCTTAAGGAACTTCCTTCAGCAGGCAGTGACTGTGAGAGGTTCCTGTGTCCCCCATGGATGTGTTTGGTGCCAGAGGGGTCAGCTGGAAGTGTCCAGTCCTGAGTCCCCAGTCTCTCCTGCTGGCAGGGGACTTGTCCTGCTGAGAGTTGGGTATCTGCAGAGGTGGAGATAGTCCTAGTCCTGAGGCTGGGGTGATCAGGTGGTGATATGAATTGGAAGCTTTACTTGCTAAAGATTGTTGAAATGGCAATTTAAAATCAAAGAACGGTGTCTGGTGTGTGGGAACCTGGGTGTGGGGCTGGACACTGCCAAGGAGGAGCTGTTGGCAATTTTCAACTGCTTGACCAAAACCCACCCTAGAAGAGCTGATCCGTTATTAGCCAAAAGTTTTTGGTAAGGTTTATCATAGGCAGCTGCTGAAGAAGGTGGAAGGTCTGGGTGTCATAATCCAAATAGAGCGTGGCAGCAAGGAAGCTGCAGGAATTTGAGTTTTCCTCTTGAGACAAAAAAAATGTTTGGTTTGGGAAGGAGCGGAAGGGCACAGGAGAGCAGCAGGATTTGCAGGTGACCAGGAAAATGGGAGGCATCTAATCCAGCTGGGTGTGCAGAGTGTTCAGAGGGGATTCCCTCAGCAGGTGCAGAGCACTGGTGAGTGGGCAGGGAGGGAAGAGCTGTCTGGTGAGGCTCAGGCTCACTCTGATTATAAGGTTTAGGGAGTTCCTGCGTTCAGCATGGACAAAAATCCCTGGGACTGTTTGGGAGCTGGTTTGGTTTTTGCTGGGTTTGGATTGGGAGTGTGATAAAACAGGGCCTGGTTTCAGATACAAGTTTAATATCCTGGCTCAGTGTGTCTGGTGGGGTGTGCACAGCCCGGGGCTGCTCACGTGGCCATGAAGGAACAACCTGAGAAAGGGAGAGATGGCAAATGGGGAGCAGAGTGAAGGAGGGAATCCTGGCACATCCATACCCAGCTCTGTGGAGACTGGGAGGGGGACAAGATGAAAGGCAAGGTTGTATTTATTCTCTGGGGGACGGATCAATCCTGATTTCTGAGGATTTCACATCCTTGGCTCACACAGCCCTGTGTTCCTGCAGCCCCTGTAGCCATCCGGGCTCTGCATTCCCAGCGATCCCTCCCGGAGTGTGTCACAGGGAATGCGAGTCTCTTAATTAGCCAGAACATCTCTCTTTCACATTTGATTAAAGCTGGTCGATAGATTGACTTTTCCAGCAGCACCTCCACTGGCTGAGGGCAGCAAGGCCCTGGCTGAGGCTCAGCACGCCTGGCTCATTCCATACCCCCCAGGACCAGGATCTTCCCTCTCCCCTCCTCTGACAGTTCTCTGGTTTGATGTTTTTGTCAAGGGGAGAATTTGAGGCCCAGTCAGAGTTTGGAGCAAAGCCCCCTGCGTCTCCAGCCACAGCCCAGCTGATCTTGGCTAGAAAGCAGAAAAGGTTCGTTTCCTTGAGTTTTCAGCTGAAGTTTGTTAGGAATGCCTGGGGAGTCCGTGGGTGCCAAAGCTCTTTGGCTGCACAGCAGAGTTACTCTAGGCTGGGGGCATGGAGAGAAAATGGCAAACTGGTGACCTTCTCCTTGTTGACCCCACACCTGCGAGTTCCCTCACTGGCTCTGCCCCGAGTGTCCTGCAGCCTTGGTGGAGATCCCAAAGTCTGGAGAGTGTGAGGAGATCACAGAGTCCTGGAATGGTTTGTGTTGGAGCTTGAGAATCACCCAGTGCCCCTCCTGCCATGGGCAGGGGCAGCTTCCACTGTCCCAGGTGGCTCCGAGCCCCTCCAGCCTGGCCTGGGACACTGCCAGGGGTGGGCAGAAGGAACGGCGCATTCGGGAAACCCCAAACCCCTGGGAGTGACCCAGAAGCACCAGCGGGGCTGGGAACACCTGCACAGCTCTGCTCTCTGCCTGGGCTCCGCTGCAGACCTTACCTTGGTGCTCACGGGTGTTTCAGACAGGTTTGTGACCTCGATCGCGGCTGAAAGCGCCACCGCGGGCTCAGCAGACCGTGAACAGAACGCGCCATCGTGGCCTCGGAGTGATTGACGAGAGCTGAAGGCGTGGCGGGAAGCGAAGGGAGGAAAGGATCTGAGATGGCATTTGGAGAGGGGAGAGAGCAAGATAAATTCCTGCTCACGGCTTGTCTGGGCTCGGGGGCAGAAGCAGTTAAGTCAATCTCTTAACTAAAAGTTAGAAGTGAGGCTTTTCCCAGAAATATGGTTTTGAGCTTAGATGTCAGTCTGGGCACGGTGGTGGAGAACATCTCCGGTGGAGGTTGGGGCTGGAGCCGTCTGGAGAACATCTCCAGCCAAGGGTCACCCACTTCTCCCTGGCAGGGCCACGTGTGGCTCTGCTGCACCACAGAATTCATTTTCCCTGAGAGAATTCCCTGAGAGTTCATTTTGTTCTCCCCTTTGCCCTGGAATGAAAACTTTTAAAATAGGAAAACAAAATTGGATTCCAATTTCACTGTGAAAAGCTGCACCTTGTCATTATAATGGGAAATAAAATTCCCATTTTCTTCCTGTGGTACCACTTTTGGCACTTCACTGATTTCTCTTTGAGCTCTGGGCTGGCGATCAGTGGGGATGAGAGCTGCTGGTTCTGGTGATACTCGTGGTGTAGAATGTGAGAAGCTTCTGGAAATTCTTGGAGGAAGAGAGGTAGCTGAGAATTAGTAGCTGTCATTATTAACTCTTCCTTGAGGTTGGATTTTCAGCTGGGAAATAATTTCTGACCTAAGGCAGAAATAGAGTGAGGAGGGCTGGATACACTTCCCACCACAGCTGGATGAGCAACTTTAATAGCCTTTTCCCTGATATATTTTACCTCATTTTCTGTCAATTGTTGAAATACTTAAAAAAAAAAAAAAAAAGACTTTGTCAGGAATTTTGGACTTCCAGTTTTTCAGCTGCTGAGGATTTCATTATTCGTGGTTTTAAATTAAGTTCCTGGGTGCTATTTGCTTTCTTATTGGACTGGTGATGATTCCAGGGGTTTTTTTTGGGTACAGATAGGGATTTTGAGTTCACTTCCTTTAGGTAAATATTCCCTCACAGCTGTCAGTGCTTCCCATCAGATGTACAGAGCTTGCCGAGGAGATGCAGGGAGCAGTGGGATGAAAGGAAATCCAAGTCCTGGGGTGGTGAATGGGTTGGGGCTGATCCACAGCGCTGTAACCCAAGAGTAATTTGGGATTGAGGGTGTGAGGGAGGTCGGTGACACGGGAGCAGTGACACCACGTTGGGCTCTCTCTGGTGCAGTTTGGTGTTTGAAAACCTGTCCTGGCCAAGAGGTGTTTGGGGCTGGACTAGTGAGTAAAAGGAGTAAGTGTTTCCTATATTTCAGAATTCCTAGACTCAAACAGTGAATGGAAGCGAACCCAGGACAGCGCAGGGCTCCTGTGCAGGGACCGTGCAGAGCTGCTCCCTGGGACATTGGGTCGGGGATCCTTTCCTTTGGGGGTGACAGCAGCAGCTTCCCCTCGAGGCACTCCTGTGTGTCCTACGTGCTTCCCCGGAGGCTCGGAATGGTGATCCCGGAGTGGGACACGGCTCGGAGGTGTCCGACCCCGGCTCTCGGAGGGAGGGGCAGAATCGCTGCTGCCAGTGAAGTGGAAACTCTGCCTCTTCTTCCCCGAGACACGAGGCTAAATGAGTTATTGTGGTTAATTATTCACAGTGCTTGGCTGGGGGGGGCGGGAGGGAGGGGGAGGGCAGGATGGATTTGCTGTTGGAGTATCCCTGCCCGTGGAATGAGATGAGCTTTAAGGTCCCTTCCAAGCCAAACCATTCCAGGATTCCCAGAGCCTGTGAGACCCGTTCCAGTGGGAAGGAGCACACCTTGGAATGGCAGCAGGCATTCCCTGGAGCTGTTCCCTGCCTTTTCAAGTCCGGGCTGGGAGCAGCTCGTCCCGCAGCAGGAGGGCAGGGTGTGAGTCCATCCCCACGGAGCTGCTCCGCTCTCCCAAATCCTTCCTGCCAGAGGCCACTCCTGCCCGCAGTGCTGCTGTGCCCACAGGTTTTCCCTGCAAACGCTGGGCTGGACAGGGAGAGGTGCCGGGGGATTTGGATCAGCTCCAAGCCTCATGCATCAAAACAAACCCCTCTGGCTGCTTATCAGCCCAGTGCTCCTCAAGTGCTGATTTAATAGAGGGAGAGGCTTTTTAATGGAGATAAATACCTTGGAGAGCCTCTAAAGGCGCTTCCTCCCCGATTCCCTGGAATGTGGAGCTGCACTGGCAGCAGGGGAAGGCTGCAGAGCGCAGGCTGGGGACGTGCCCAGCCCCTCCGTGAGAGAGGTTTCAGTCTGTTCAGTCCTGTTGTGCTGAACCTTTGGACTGCATCTCTTCCCGCCGCCGCTGTTCCTAAGCTCTCCCCCCTATGTAGGTCACACTTCCACATTTTCTGCTTGAGCCGCTGTCTTGGAGCGCTTTCTCTTGGAAAAAAAACATCTCTGTGGAAGCAGGGCTTTGTGTTTGCCGTGGTGGTGGCGTTGATTTCCCCGTGGTTAATCCCACTCCGGGTGGGTTCGTTGCTTCGGTGCTCTCAGCTTGGGTGTTTTGGAGCTGGGGTGGGATGGGATTGTTCCTCTGCGACTCCCTAAGCTCATTTGGAGATAAATGATGCATCCCACGTGAGGAAGGGAGGAAATGGGCAGCCAAACCCACAGGCAGAGGAGCTTCTCAGCTTATGGACAACTTCAGCAAAGCGGCAGCACCGCTTGGTTTTAAACTCCCAAGGTTTAACAGGGAAAAAAGCTCAGGAGACTCTCTGGTCCTGGAAGGAGAGAGCTTCCCAGTGAGCACCTCTGGGAGATTTGGAGTTGTAGAATCCCATGGTTTGGGTTGGAAGGGACCTTAAGGATCGTCCAATGTCACCCCTGCCATGGCAGGGACACCATCACTGTCCCAGGCTGCTCCAAGCCCTGTCCAGCCTGGCCTGGGACACTGCCAGGGATCCAGGGGCACACTTCACATTTATGGCGTTTTATAAAGTAGATTTCGTTTCTGTTCAGAGGTAATTTTAGCTTGGCAGGGGTTGATTTGCATATAAAACATCTTGAATCTTCATGTCCCTGTGGGTTTGACAGCCTTTTCCTGAAGGAATTCTTGCCCAGTGCTGGAGTTTCACGTGAAGCCACTCAGTGTGTAGTAAAGTCTGATTCAGCTTCAGGTGTTTCAGAAGAGGGATTTTAATATTAATCACTTCGTTAGTGAGAGAGATTCTCGCAGGCCTGTGGTGTTCAGGGATGGCCACATTGTTGAAGCTCCTGTCAGCTCCTGGCTGCTCCCAGGCTGGAGATTTCTCTGTTCCCAGCTATCCTGGGCCTCTCAAACACAGCTGTATTGTTCCAGTTTTTGTATTTTTATTCCCTAATCAACCTTAATTTTGCCAGTGAATACACCCCTCATAGCTTTGAATATCTTCCCCTTCTGCTACAAAACCTCCGAGCCTTTGGGAGGTTGAACGGGATGATGTTCCCAATATCCCATCCATCCCTGCCCTCTGCCATGGGAAGCCATTCCCTGTGTCCTGTCCCTCCATGCCTTGTCCCCAGTCCCTCTGCAGCTCTCCTGGAGCCCTTCAGGCCCTGCCAGGGGCTCGGAGCTCTCCCTGGAGATTGTCCTCTGGGAGTTAATGGTGTTTGTGCCCAGGTGTGGACTCGATCCCAAATCCAGAGCTCTCACTGCCTTGGCTTTAAGCACTGTGTGACTCTGGTGCTGTTTGTGTGTGTTCAGAGCCTTTTTTTGTGTCTGAGAGTTCGTCACATTCATTCGCCCTTGCCTGGGTTGGGTGGAAGGAGCTGTTACTGTCCCTGCGTGGAAGTTGGATTATGCCAAACCGTGCCTCAAATGAGGGTTTACAGCATCAACCGCGGGCTGGAGGTGTCCGAGGCTGGGTGTTGTAGCACTTCTGGAACAGGAAGGTGTCCCACGGAGCTGGGTTGTGAGGAAGAGCCCTGGAATCCTCCCTTGCAGCAAAAACAGGGAATCACAGTGGAAATGCCTGTGCAGCCCAATTTTAACTGTATGATTTCAGTTCTCCCACTGAATGTATCCGTGAGGCCTCGTGGCTGCTCCTTTCCATCAAGTGCTCTTTATTTGATTCCCTGTTGGCTCCGCAGCACTTGGGCTCCATGGGCTCCCCTTCCTGCTGGGCATTCACGTTGGGTGTGACTGTGTTCCCTCCCACCTGCCCCTCGTGCCGGCGTTCCCGAGGCGTTCCAGGTGCCCCCCGGCCCTTCCTGAAGGGAGTGTGTTGGCTTTTGGGGATGGAAGGGCATTTCCCGGGCGCTCAGAGCAGGCTCGGGGCTGGGCTGCCTTTCCCTCCGCGCCGCCGCGAGGTCTGACGCTCGTGTCTCCCCTGCAGGTCAGCTGCCGGGGCCCGGCTCCATGATCCCCGGGCAGCCGCTGCCGGGCCGGATGATGGCCAGCGTGTCCGGCAGCATGCACCCCGCGGCCGGCGGCGCCGCCCCGCCCGGCATGTCCCCCATGTCCGGCAGCCTCATCGGCCCGCGCGTCCCGCTGGCCGCTCCCAACGGCATGTGTAAGTGCTGCTCTGTCCCTGCGCGAGGCGGCGCGGGGGGAATGCCGAATTTCCCGCGGGAGTAACGGGATCTGTGCGCGCTGCCAGCCCCAGAGTGCTGCCAGGGATGCGCTGGAAGCTCTAAGTGCTCTCAGCCCTCTGGGCATCCCAACACATTCCATTGTCCTGTATTTTATTTATAACATCCCTTATTTTATTTATAATGATACAGAGGCTCGGTGGTGATGATCAAAAACCTCTCCTGACTTAGTGCGGGGTCAGGAATTAACTATAATTCCTAAATAGTGGAGGTCAGAGAAGGATCCAGTTCAATAATTCCTTACTGAAAACTTGGCACCCTGGAATTGGAGCGAGGAAGTCCTGGTTAGGAAGAACATAAAGCATGTAAGGAACATTCCCAATATAAAATCTGCACCTCTAAAAATGAAGTTGATTTATGGCAGCCAAAAGAGCAGCTGGATCAGGAGCCACAGTGTGGGAGTAGCTTGAACGAGTGTGAGAGTGTGGCCAAGCCCAGAAGGCAGAAGACAAGCTGGCACAGGGAGGAATGACTGAGGAATTCTCCATCAGGAATTCCTCAATAAATTAGCCATTATTAATTGCAGCCTGGGCCCAGCCGCTGCTCAGGAATCTTCACCCCCAAAACACTCGGTGTGGTTGTCACTGGACAGGCAGGAATTGTCATCCCTTTTAGAACCTCTCCCAAAAAATAATTGGGAAAAGCCCGTCTGGTTCTGGCTTCAGCTGCAGGAGCTGCTGCGAGCTCTGACTCACGGGCGTTCCCAGCCCCAGCGGGAAAACTCCGCCTGTGCTATTTTTGTTTGGGCATTGCTCCTATTCCTCTGCTCCCCCAGCTTTACTTAGTTTCCCGTCCTTTTCCCTGAGCCTTTACCACTGGGAATATCTTGTGTCAGGTTGTATTCCTGTTTGGTCTCTTCCCTTCTCTTAAGCTCTCCTTTTTTCCTCCCCTGCTAAACAAGTCAGTCATGTTCCATTAGCATCTCCTCCCCGGGCACGAGGCTGGCCCTTCGTACCCCTCCTTCCTTCCTTCCCTGCTCGCAGCATCCGTGGATTCCTCTGCCTTAACCTACATCCATCCTTCAGAGGGAGGAGCAGCCTCTGTTTATATCAAACCTATTGTTCCATCTATTTTAAACAGAAAAGAGCCATAATTTGGGTTTGAGCACGGAGCTGGCAGGTGAGAGATGCCAATTCCAGCTCTGGGAGTTGCTTGGCATAGATTTGCCAGCGCTGAGCCGCATCCCCGGCACCTTGTTCATAAAAAATGGGAATTTTTTCCTCTTTCACGGAGCCCATGTGGTGCTGGGTGGTGGAAAAGCACATTAAAGGTGCAGCAGAGCTTCAGGAGCCACCATGGGGATGGTCCTGTGGGAATTCCCCTCGGACAGACTCTCCCATGGCCTGGAGATACCTGGGCACAGGTGTTGTGTCCCTTCTCCTTGTCCAGCCCCTCCTGGTGTCCCTCCCTGTCCCCCCACGTCCCTCACTGTCCCCCATGTCCCTCGCTGTCCCCCCATGTCCCCCATATCCCTCACTGTCCCCTGTGTCCCTCACTGTCCCCCTATGTCCCTCGCTGTCCCCCATGTCCCCCATGTCCCTCTCTGTCCCTCACTGTCCCCCCGTGTCCCTCACTGTCCCTCACTGTCCCCCCGTGTCCCTTGCTGTCCCCCATGTCCCTCACTGCCCCCCCCGTGTCCCCCATGTCCCTCGCTGTCCCCCATGTCCCTCACTGTCCCCCCGTGTCCCTCACTGTCCCTCACTGTCCCCCCGTGTCCCTTGCTGTCCCCCATGTCCCTCACTGCCCCCCCCGTGTCCCCCATGTCCCTCGCTGTCCCCCGTGTCCCTCACTGTCCCCCATGTCCCTCACTGTCCCCCGTGTTCCTCACTGTCCCTTGCTGTCCCCTGTGTCCCTCACTGTCCCTCGCTGTCCCTCGCTGTCCCCCATGTCCCTCACTGCCCCCCCCTGTGTCCCCCATGTCCCTCGCTGTCCCCCATGTCCCTCACTGTCCCCTGTGTCCCTCACTGTCCCTCGCTGTCCCCCATGTCCCTCACTGTCCCCGTTGTCTCCGCAGACCCCGGCCCGGCGCAGCCGCCGCCCCCCGCCGAAGGAGTGACCCCACCCCCGGCCGGAGCCCCGCCGGCCTCAGCCGCGCCCTAAGCAGCCAAGGAAGGAGGAAGGAACTTCCACAGCAACGTAGTGGTGACCAAAAGAGAATTCCTCAGTTCCCTTCTGTTCCCGGGGAGCTGTCCCTCCCCTCCCAGCCGTGTGTGTGTGTGTGTGATCCGCACGCGTTCACGGCGCCGTCCCCGCTCCCACCGGGCAGCAGAGCTCGGCATTCCCTGGGAACGCTGGATTTCGGGATGCCAGCAGTGCCTCCATGTTGCTGCTGGGAAGTCCTTTACCCCTTGGCCTCGCCTCGCAGAGCTCCACGCTGGTTTCCTTCCTCTTGGTGCTTTGAGCTCGGGCTTCCCCCGGAGAGGGTGAAATAATCCGGGTTTAGGGCTGAGCTTTAGGCCATGCCTGCTCCGGGGGTGTTCCGGGGTGTCCGGGCAGGGCAGAGCACCGAGAGGAGATGCCAAACCAGAGCTTGGAGCAGAGCAGGGGCACAGGGACGGCAGCCGTGTCCGCAGGGATCCCTGGGGCGCCAGAGCTGCCCCGTAACTTATTACAGGAAATACTGATCCGTGTGAACGCAGCCGGGAGCGAATCAATCGGAATAAAACCACTCAATGGTAGGAGTTTTCTTGCTCCAGTTTTACCTTTCCTTTGCCTTTGGAGGTGGTAGTTGGACCTTCCCTGAGTAGTTCGGTGCAGTAGCCAACTGAGGAATAACCCCCCCATTTTTAGTCCCTCTTTTTGGAGCATATACTTTGTACTTTTTAAAATGAAGAAAACAAAAAAAAAAAAAAAAAAAGAAAGTAGATAGCGAAGAAGTGCTAGAATTTGGGATTGGGTTGGGATGGCTGGGATGGGAATGCCAGAACTACCTCCTGCGGACGGCCGGGGCGGCAGCAGAACGTGGCTGGGACGGCTCCTGGCACCCTCCAGGGCGGCTGGAGGGCTGGGGAAGGGCACAGCTTCAGCAGGCAGGTCTGGGAGCACTCCAGAGCTGCCAAAACTTGGGGAAAAGTCCTGCAAAAAGTCCTTTCCTGCCCGGGGTTCGGGTTCTGTGCCCTCGTCCCAGCCTGGGAGTGTTTGGGCTTTCCCTGCTGAGGGTCTGGAGGCTGCTCCCTGATTTGAAGGGTGGCTTTTGGCCAGGTGGGATGTGAGGTTGGGCTGGAGAGAGGCTCCCACAAACTCTGGAACCTCCAGAACCACTTCCACCATTTAACAATTAAGGATTTGCCAGGTCTTCCAGCACGACTCCGCGGTGCCGCGCAGAGAGCGGCCGGGGCCTTCCCTTTCCCCTTCCCAAGGCTTCCTTCCCCTCCAGGGTCTTTGGGGTGAGCGTGGGATTTCTGGTGCAGCCCTTAGTCCAGTTTAGAGTAACCTCAGGTTGTTTTTAGTGTGAGCAATTCCAAGGATCCAGGTGGAGACTATTTTTTATTGTCCTAGTGCTGATCCTGCCGAGGACCTGGATCCTGGACACTGTTTTGTTTCTGTATAAATAATCCCTGTGCCCACTTTTTCACCTGATCTCTGTATAGGGCCGGTTTGATTCCTGCAGCAGCCACCCAATTTTGTGAAATAAAAGCAAAAAAAAGCGGTTTTGTACAAAGCCTGTGGAGTTTGTGGAGTCTCCTTTGCCTCTGCGTGCGGGAAGAGCTGGGAATTGTCGCTGTGATCTGCTGCTGTTTTGGGCTGAATATGAACTCCAGAGGAGCAAACACCAAACCTGAGCTTGGGGGAGACTGGAGGCGCAGGGGGAAGCGAAGATCCTTCCCGCACTGGGAATGTGCTGCACGGGAAGGGCTGAGGGTGTCACAGCTCGGCAGAGCAGCTGCAGCGGAGCAGAGCCGAGGCATTGCTGCTGTTGGGTTCCTGCTTTCCCCGGGGCTCCCGCGCCTCTCCCCGCTTGGGTCACTCTCTGACATGGCAGGTGGGGCTGGGGAGGCCTGGGGTGCCCTGCTCCCCCTTCCTGCTGCCTGTGCTGCTCTTCCCTCTGATCCTGCCGGGAGGGCTTGTCTTTCTGACTAACCTGAAACCAGACTCCATTCTGGTTGTGTTCCAGCCATCCCTGCTGCTTTACCCCGTGAGAGCCTTGGCCTCGGCAGCGGCACCTCTTCCCAGGCATCCTGCAATGCTCACAGACCTTGATTCCCTCGGAGGGCAAAGCCCAGGGTGGAGCTGCGTCCACGGCTCCAGGAGAGGCCATGAAAGCCCCATTCCCATCTGGGAATTCCTCCTTGGATGGGCTGGGGTCTCCAGGGCTGGGATCTCCCGAACATCCTCTCATGGACTCCTCAGTGCTGCTCCCGCCGGGGGCAGGAAGGGGAGGGAAGGAGCTCTTGGATCTTCGCATTCCAGCAAGGCCTGTCCCTTGGGATGGTGACCTCCTCCCCTGCAGCACTGCCAGCAATGGTGGTTTTTCCTCCTCTCATCCCGAAGGTCGTTTTCCTGAGGGATGCACAGAAAGTGGTAAATCGTAAATGTCAATTTTGGAAGTGTTTTCTATTTACAGCCTTCAAAGCTTCGTGGTCGCAGCAGCTGCTGAGGATGGGCTGGGCAGAGCTGGAGTGAGGGAGAGGAGAATGGATGTGCTTTGGGATCCCAGTTTTGGGAATGCTGGTGGGTGAGGGGCTGGCCAGAACCCACCGTGCCCGGGGCTGATCCCCAGCATGAGGAAAGGGGAATTCTGCCCCTCTGGCCTGGGCTCAGGTGAGCCCCACCTGCAGAGCTGCCCCAGCCCTGGGCCAACAGCACAAGGAGCTGGAGCTGCTGAGAGAGTCCAGAGGAGCCCCGGAGCTGCTCCAGGGCTGGAGCCCCTGTGCTCTGGAGCCAGCCTGGAGAGCTGGGGCTGTTCCCCTGGGGAAGAGAAGGCTCCAGGGAGAGCTCCGAGCCCCTGGCAGGGCCTGAAGGGCTCCAGGAGAGCTGCAGAGGGACTGGGGACAAGGCATGGAGGGACAGGACACAGGGAACGGCTTCCACTGCCAGAGGGCAGGGACAGATGGGATATTGGGACAGAATTGTTCCCTGGGAGGGTGGGCAGGCCCTGGCACAGGTGCCCAGAGAAGCTGTGGCTGCCCCTGGATCCCTGGCAGTGTCCAAGGCCAGGCTGGACATTGGGGTTGGAGCAGCCTGGGACAGTGGGAGGTGTCCCTGTCGTGGCAGGGGTGGCACTGGATGGGTTTGAGGTCCCCTCAGCCCAAAGCATTCCGGGGTTCTGACTCTGCTGTGGGTGTTTGGGACAGGGCTCTGAACTGGCTGAGTGTCTGCTCCAAAACCGCTCCTGGGGTCATTTCAATCCAAGATGTCCTTAGGATAAAGGGAATTACCTGCTCAGGACGAGCCCTTCTGCCAGCTCCAGAAAATTCCCTGTCCCTGCCGCTAACACAGCTGGGAGGGGTTTGCATCTTCATCCGAGTAATCGGATCCTGCTGGAGACGGGAGATGTGATCCCTGGGATTTTTCCCCAGCACGGTTGGCCGAGGGAGCAGAGCAGGAACAGGCGCCGGCACCGCCCCTGTCCATCCCAAAAACACCCCAAAGCTCCCGTGTCCTGCCTGCGATACCAAATCCACCCCGGGCTGCCTGAAAAGCTGTGCTTTTTTGGTTTTTTTCTGGCCGATTTAAAGCCCAAAATGCACCTTGGGGCACGTGGAGAGTTTGGGGTGTCTGAGTGGCGTTGTCCCCTTGCTGCTGTTTCATCCCTGCGCCTTTCTCACGGGGAACTCCAAGCTCAGGATTTGGCAGCTCGGAGCTCCTTTCTCACTGCACAGGTTGCACAGGAACGGGTCCGAGGCTGACCCCGCGCCCACCCTCTGGATAATCCCCCAAATCCCCGCAGGAAGAGACGTGCCCCAGACAAGGCGACAGGCGGGTGGTGACACTCAGACAGATTCTGGGTGAGTGCCAAGGGCTCGCCCGAGCCGGGGCCATCCCTGCCCGGCTGTCCGGGGGCACTGTCCCCCTTTGTCGCACAGCTCCGGCCTGCCCCCCTGCGCTGCCCACCCGGGAATTATTCCCCCTCTCACTGGAACCCCAGGACACTGCGGGGTCACGGCACAGGGACCCTTCAGCAGCCCTGGGAACCCTCGGGATGTCACCTGGAGGCTGCAACAAGAAACCGAGGGGTGATCGGTGGGATTTTTTTCCCCCAAATCCTTCATTTTTGTGTCTTTTTAAGCTGCGGTGTGATTAAAACAACCTGGTGTCCATCAGAGCCAGGTGTGCTCCCAGAATTCCGGCGCTGGGATGCAGCCGGTGGTCCCCACGTGCCAGGATTGCCCCCCCAGCTCCGTGTCACTGATCCGGCCGAGAACGACCTGGAGCCTCTCCCAGGGGCAGGATCAGCCCAGCAGGAGCTGAGAGCATCTCCTCACTGAGCTCTTGTCCGTGTGCTGCTGGGAGAGCCTCCAGGATCCATTCCACGGAATTCCCTCGCTCCTCCCGGCGCTGGGACACTGTGGTCCCACCGATCCCGAGCGGGCGCTGCCCTGGGAGGACAATCCCGGAGGATCTCGGTGACCTGCGGGTCTGCTCCTCTCTGCTGCTCGCGTTTGGGTTCCCTCCTCCCGAGGGGCCAGGGCCCGAGCCCCGCGGAGGTTAAATGGCCGTGAGCTGTCCTGGGAGGGACGAGGTTTGTGTTCATCACTCCGGGCTCAGCCCTGCCCTTCCCGAGCCCTTTCCCTTCGTTTCAGGGGATGGAGTGTCCCCTCGCTCCTTGTCCTGACTGTGAAACAGCCGCCTTGGCTCACCCACGTTCCCAGCAGCAATGAAAGCGAAGCCTTGGAGGTAAAACGCTTTTCTGAAGGGCCTTTAGTGCCCTCTTGGCAAAATCACAAGTACTAGAGCGGATTCTCCAGGCGGGAAGGAGGAAGGTGTGGGAGCAGCGCTGGCGCTCGCGGTGCCTTACCCCGGTCAGGGACAGCTTTATTTGTCACCTGTGCAGGCTGTGCACATTCACGGGCACAGAAGGTGCTGGGCACAGCTGGCAGCTGTGCTGTGCCCTTAGATGCAGCGCTCCATCCTCGGGATGCAGCTCCCCGCCGGCTCCTCTCCCCAAAGCTCAGCCTCGCTGGACTCAGGGCTCTCTTTGCCCTTCGCAGCTCCGAGCTGTGACAGGTGACTGTTAACCCTCTCCCACCCTTGCCCTTCGCAGCTCAGAGCTGTGACAGGTGACTGTTAACCCTCTCCCACCCTGTCCCTTCGCAGCTCCGAGCTGTGACAGGTGACTGTTAACCCTCTCCCTCCTTGCCCTTCGCAGCCCCAGAGGAACGTGGCCCGGGAAGGGCAGGAGAGCACGAGCCGGGGCTCTGTCCCTCGGGCAGGTCCGGCAGGGCCAGAGGCTGCTCGGACATTGGGACTCTGCCTCTGCAGTCCCCCAGCCCCTGTGCAGGTCAGGGAGGGTTTTTTGGGCAGATCCTGGCTCCAGCGCCGCAGGACATGCAGAGGTTGTGGATCTGTGTGGTTTTGAGCCTCCACCATCCTCCCCCAAGCTGCTCCTGCAATCCCAAACCCAGCTCCTGCTCCGAGGGCTTGGAATTACAGCGATTTTCGGATGAGCCGGATGGCAGGAGCAGTTTGGCGTGTGCCTGATTTGGGAGGGGGAATCCGTTCCCTGCAGAAAGGGCTCGGATGCTCTGGGCTGGGCACGGAGGAGGCTGAAGGTCGATGTGGCGGCGGCTCCTCCAGGGATCGGTGTCGCATCGGGACTCGTCACCTCAGAGCCAGCCCGGGCGGTGCCAGCCCCGATCAAGGACAAAGCTGTCCCTAAACTCCCGCCTGGCTGAGCTGGGCTCGGCCCTGGGCTCAGGCTCAGCACCCAGGGTGTTGTGAGGCAGGGAAGGGTTCCCAGGTCCGAGGAGAGCGGTGCCCGAGCCGGGGCAGGAAACACTGACCTCAGTCCTGGCTCCTTGATTCAATTCTTCATTTTCTTTGGGCTTTTCCAATACTTGTTAATGAAACGAAAATGGGGAAAAGGTGGTTTGAGCCTCTCCAGTCGCTGGCTGAGAAGGGAGGGAAAGGCAGCCCGGGGAGAGGCAATGGGAGGAACAGACGCTGCGGGAAGTGCTGGCCCCATCCTGCTCCGACCATCAGCTCCCACTGCCCCGCGGGTCTGGGTGCCCTGGGGATCATCCCTGGACACAGGGATGAGGCGATTCCTGCTGCTCGGCTGATGGGGGCAGCTGGCAAGGTGGGGATCCAAGCCCAGCCTGTGCCTGCCCTGTCCTCTCTCTGTCTGTCTGTCCATCCCCCGGGATCCTGCATCGCATCCAGCCTGGCGCTGCAGCCAGCGGTGCCCCAGGGGCAGGACGGGAGGGGGAAGGCGCTGGTGTGGGGCTGCCCCACGGCCGCTGGGACACTCTGGGAGTGCCAGTGGGATGAGTTGGGATGAGTTGGGATGAGTTGGGATGAGTTGGGATGAGGGACTGAGCCAAGCACTGGCAGGAGTGTGAAGCAGGGCTGGGGGAGCCAAGCCCCTCCCGCGGGTCTTTGGGGATCCCAAGGTAGGGCAGGATCCACGAGCAAGCTCCACTCCCAGGGCTGAGCCGGGCAGGGAAGGGCTTTGGGATGAGATCCCTCCCCAGCTCACTGCACGGATGGACAGAGCTCACAGATTCACCCTGGAAAGGCTCCAAAGGGTGGCTGCAATTCCCAGGCTTTTAATTCACCTTTAATATTTTGAGTAACTCTGCCAGGAAAGCACAGAGTTGGCAACAGCAGCCTGTTCTTCCCAAGTGAGGGAGTTGGTGCTGGGCTTCTCCTTCGAGACCGAAGCACCATTGCTGTCCATCTGTCTGTCCATCCTGTCCCTCCGTCTGTCCTGCCGCCCTCATCTCACCCTCTGCTGCTGCCGAAGCCCAGTCCAAGGCAGGTTTGTCGCTATGTGGTGGGGTCTGGCTCTGACCCCGTGCTGGGCTCGGCCGCTCCTGGTTTGGGCACAGTGGTGGAACACACAGCAGGGCACCAAGGCTCTGCCCCCGCGTGTCCCGGGTGTGGGAATGGGGAGACTCCAGCACCCCTTCCCAGCTGGATGTTCCTGCCCGTGCACGGCACCCACCGCCCTCCCTGCGAGCTCTGCCCACCAAGGGGTGACACCCTCGGTCCTCCCTGCCTGCCCGGACCGGGGGTCCCTGACCCAGAGCTGCAGGCTCAGGGATGGGTGCGGTGCTGTGTGGGGTGGGGGCTCTTCCTGCAGGGAAATGTCCTGGGAATGGGGGGGCACCTCCAGCAGGGTGGGGGCACGGACACACTCTTGTCCCCAGCACAAGGTCCCTCCTCATGGGGCTCAGAACCCTGGGGTGACACTGGCTGGAGCCCCAGGGATGTCGATACCCTGAGGGGACACCGGTGAAGGGGAAGGAGATCCCTCAGGGTGGGGACACCCCCGGATGAGGAGCCCCATGGCTGTGATGGGACAGGGGCCACACAATCCTCTGGAGAGGAGGAGCTGGGGCTCTGGGACACTGGCCCGGGCTGTCCCGAGGGCTGGCAGAGCCGCCGGACACAGAGGTGTCCAAGGTGTGATCCTGGGTGGCTCCAGGCTTTGCACAGGTGGTCCTGGGGGTCCCTGCCAGCCCCATCGGCTTCCTGCCCCCAGGAGTTACTGGAAGCTTCCATGGGCTGCTGCCCTGCCCCGGCTCCATCCCAGGCCATCCCCATTCCCAGATCACACCCACCTTCCCTTGGCCTCTTGCTGCCGGGCAGGGACCTGGCCCTGGGACCCCCAGCCCGCGGGACCCCCAGGACTCTTCCCAACCCTTTTCCCAGCTGTCACGGCCGTGTCCCCCCATCCATCCTGGCGGCCCCTCGGCCGGTCCCCTTGGAAACGCATCCAGGGGCGGAAGCCTGGGGAATACTAAGCAGGTGCAGCCCCTTCAATCCCCCTTTGAGAGGGACAGAGCGGGGCTTGTTCCCGGCACGCGGAGCCCGGCCAGGAGCCGCGGCTGCTGGGGGGAGAGGGGACCCCCACTCCCGGCGCTCGCCCAGCCCAGCCCCCCTGCACACACATCCGAGGGACCCCTCGGAGCGGGGGGGCGACGGGGCGTGTCACGGCCGAGCTGATGTGGGGGGCACCAAAATGGGGTCCTCAGGGAGCCCCCGGCACTGCCCCGAGCGTCCTTCACTGGCAGGGGTGGCGTGGGATGTGGGATACGGGATGTCTGATGCGGGACACCCGATGTGGGATGCGAGATTTGGGATGTGGGATGCACGATTTGGGATGTGGGATGCAGCATTTGGGGTATGGGAGGCAGTATTTGGGATATGCGATGTGGGATGCAGGATTTGGGATATGGGATGTGGGATGCAGTATTTGGGATATGGGATAGAGGATTTGGGATATGGGATGTGGGATGCAGGATTTGGGATATGGGATGCAGGATTTGGGATATGGGATGTGGGATGCAGGATTTGGGATATGGGATGTGGGATGCAGGATTTGGGATATGGGCTGCGCGATTTGGGATGTACAGCGCAGGATGGCTGATGCAGGATGCAGATGCCCGATGTGGGATGCAGGTTGCAGAGCAGCCATGACGGACACATTCCTGCGCTGCAGGTGGAGGTGTCCAAGGACACACGGTGACCTTGGGAAGCCTCGGGCAGCCGGGAGCTGGTGCCGGCACAGGGGGATGAGGTATCCATGGAGGCAGTGGTGCAGCGACAGCGAAGGAGCAGCCGCCCTCCCACGGATGGGTCGGGGCTGAGCCCCCAGAGCAGCCCGGGGTGTCCCCCGGTGCTGCCCCACCCTGTGGTGGGTGGAATTTGGGGCGAAGGGCCGGGGGTCCCTGGGTGGCCGTGGCCATTGCAAGGCCAGACACGTCCGTGGCGTTCTCCTCTCCCTGCTCTTCCCCAGCTTCATCCGAACGCTGCACCTGGTGCTGGGCCACGGGCTGGAGCAGCCCCCTGCCCTCAGCCCCTGCTCACAGCCCTGCCCTCAGCCCTGCCCTCACCCCCTGCCCTCAGCCCTGCCCTCAGCCCTGCTCACAGCCCCCTGCCCTCAGCCCCCTGCTCACAGCCCCTGCCCTCAGCCCTGCCCTCACCCCCTGCCCTCAGCCCTGCCCTCAGCCCTGCCTGCAGCCCCCTGCTCACAGCCCTGCCTGCAGCCCTCAGCCCTGCCCTCAGCCCCTGCCCTCAGCCCCTGCTCACAGCCCCCTGCTCACAGCCCCCTGCCCGCAGCCCCTGCCCTCAGCCCTGCCCTCAGCCCTGCTCACAGCCCCCTGCCCTCAGCCCTGCCCTCAGCCCTGCCCTCAGCCCTGCCTGCAGCCCCCTGCTCACAGCCCTGCCTGCAGCCCTCAGCCCTGCTCACAGCCCCCTGCCCTCACCCCCTGCCCTCAGCCCCTGCTCACAGCCCCCTGCCCTCACCCCCTGCCCTCAGCCCCTGCTCACAGCCCCCTGCCCTCAGCCCTGCCTGCAGCCCCCTGCCCTCAGCCCTGCCTGCAGCCCCCTGCCCTCAGCCCTGCCCTCAGCCCTGCCCTCACCCCCTGCCCTCAGCCCCTGCTCACAGCCCCCTGCCCTCACCCCCTGCCCTCATCCCCTGCTCACAGCCCTGCTCACAGCCCCCTGCCCTCACCCCCTGCCCTCATCCCCTGCTCACAGCCCTGCCCTCAGCCCTGCCTGCAGCCCCCTGCACCCACCCCCTGCTCACAGCCCCCTGCCCTCACCCCCTGCCCTCAGCCCTGCCCTCAGCCCTGCTCACAGCCCCCTGCCCTCAGCCCTGCCCTCAGCCCTGCCCTCAGCCCTGCCTGCAGCCCCCTGCTCACAGCCCTGCCTGCAGCCCTCAGCCCTGCTCACAGCCCCCTGCCCTCACCCCCTGCCCTCAGCCCCCTGCTCACAGCCCTGCCTGCAGCCCTGCCCTCACCCCCTGCCCGCAGCCCCTTGCCCGCAGCCCCTGCCCTCAGCCCTCATCCCCTGCCCTCACCCCCTGCCCTCAGCCCCTTGCCCGCAGCCCCTGCCCATCGGACGGAGCCAGCCCACGGTGTCCCCGGACGGGTCACTGCTAGCAGAGGCCATGGTGGCACCTGGTGGCAGCTGGGCCCGTCTGGCACTGGAAGCGGCGCCGTGGCCGTGGGGCGCCCAGGCAGGGGCGAGGAAGGTCCAGCCCGGCACTGGGGTCTCTCTGCCCGGGGGTCTGAGGGTCACATTCCCCACCGCGGGGCCCCGGGGCGGTGCAGGGGTGCGGGGGCGCAGGGTGGGGGTCCCCCCGCACCAGCTGAGGATGCTGCCAGGGGACCCCGGCGCTGGAGCAGGGCTGTGTCCCCAGGAGCAGTTTGGGGGATGCCGGCCCTGGGGACTCCGGGATATGTCCCCCCGGTGCTGGGGTGTGCCAGCATGTGTCCCCGGTGTCCTCCTCCAGGAATGACCATGCGGGGGGTGCCGGGATGTGTCCTCCCGTGGCCCCCCCAGGGATGGCGGTGCCAGGATGTGCCCTCCGTGTCCCCCCCGCCCCGGGGATGCTGGTGCCAGGAGGGGTCCCCCCGGGGACGCTGGCGCCGGGATGCGTCCCCCGCCGTCCCCCTGCGGGGATGCCGATGCTGGGGGGTCCCGGGCTGTGTGTGGTCCCCGATGCTGGGGCTCAGGGGTGTGTCCTCCCCGCCGCTGGGGGTCCGGGGCTGCGCCCCCCGGCGCTGCCCGCGGGGTGCCGGGGGGGTGCCGTGCCCGTGCCCGGAGCCGCCGCCGCGTCCGCGGTCCCGCCCCCGCCGCCCGGCCCGGCCCCCCGGCTCGGCGCGGCTCCGCTCGGCTCGGCTCGGCTCGGCGCGGCGCGGCGCGGCTCGCTCGGAGCGGGGCGGGCGGAGCCGCTGCCGGTGCCGGCCCCGTGGCGGAGCCGGGGTCCCTCCATGCCGCCATGGCCCCCCGCGCCCCCCGCGCCCCCCGCGCCCTGGCCCTGCTGCTGGCGATCGGCGCCCTCGGTGCGTACCGGGACCGGGGACACACGGGATGGGCGCGGGGGGGCGGATCCCGGGGCGGGGGGGATCCCCCGGGTGGGGAGCGGGGGGGCTGCGGTCCGGGCGGGGGCTGCGGGGTGGGGGGATCCCCGTACCGGGGCTGGATCCCATTGCCGGGGGCTGCATCCCCGGGGGAAGGTGGATCCCCCTGGGCGGGGGTTGGATCCCATTGCGGGGGGGGTGGTGTGATGGTATTGATCCTGTTGCCGGGGGCTGGATCCCCTTTTTGGGGGGGGCATCTGCAGGAGCCAGGGAAGCGCTGGATCTCCTTGCAGGGCGGGCGGGATCCCCTTGCCGGGGGCCGCATCCCTACGTGGGGCTGGATCCCCTTGGAGGAAGGGCTGGGTCCGCTTGCCGGGGCCGGATCCCTTGCGGCAGGGACTGGATCCCCGCGTGTGTAGGGGGAGCATCTGCAGGAGCCAGAGAAGGGCTGGAGCCCCTTGCAGGAGGGACCGGATTCCCTTGCAGGGGCTGGATCCCTTTGGGATTATGGGGTGCACTTGCAGGAACCGGAGGGGGTTGGATCCCCTCGGAAGTGGGCTGGATTCCATGGCAGGGGGAGTTGGATACCCTTGGAAAGGGGCTGGATACCCTTGCGGGGAGCTGGGTCCTGTTGCAGAGGCTGGATCCCCTTGCAGGGGCGGGATCTGGTCGTGTGTATGGGGTGCACTTGCACGAACCGGAGGAGGGCTGGATCCGCTCGATCCGCTGTGGGAAGGGCTGGATGATCCTGTTGTGTATCTGGGATGGATATGCGGGAGCCAGAGAGGGCTGATCCCCTCGGAAGGGGCTGGATTCCATTGCAGAAGGGGCTGGATCCCGCTGCAGGGACCGGATCCCGTTGTGTTCAGTGGGTGCATCCGCAGGAATCAGAGGGGGCTGGATGCCCTCGCGGAGACAGACCGATCTGTGGGGCGGGGGGGCTGGATCCCATTACAGGGAGCTGGATCCCGTTGTGTGTATGGACTGCACTTACAAGAACCAGAGAAGGGATGGATCTGTTTGGGGGGGGGGCTGGATCCCCGTGCAGTGGGGGCTGGATCCTTTTGGGGAAGGACTGGATCCCTTTGCAAGGGGATGGATCCTCTTGAAGGGGAGCTGAGGGGCAGGGCCAGGGGCAGCGTGGTCTGGGGGGGCTGTGCTGGGGGGGTGTCACAGAGTTGGGTGTGGGGGCACCCGCAGAGCTGGGGGCTTCCGTGGGGTTCACCGCTTCAGTCCCTGGGAGAGGCCCAAGGATTCGAGGTGCAGCCCCCCCAAATGCTTCGTTGTGGTGTGGCAGGGGCTAGGTTGAGCAGGTGGGGACCTGTCGGGACCCCCCCAGGCTGCCATGTCCTCCCAGGGGTGCGGGGGCACCTCTGACATGTCTGTCCCTCCTTGCCCCCCTCCAGCATCCGCATGGCCCCCCAAAAACTCCAGCGTTGGCGAGGGGAGAGCCTGGGAGGGCTCGTTGGAGAGCAACCCCCCGAAATGGGACCTGGCGAGTGGAGACCCCCCGGGGGGACCCAGCAACAGCACCAGCGCCGGGGGGGCCGCGGCAGGACCCCAGCTAGAGCCCCCCGGGGGGGGCACGGCCACCACGGAGCCGTCGGCCATGCCCGAGGGGTGCCCGGGGTGCGCCGGGGAGGGCGAGGCCAGCGCTGTGCCCCCCCGAGCCGTGACCTGGCCCGGGGACGGGGGCACGGTGCCGGTGGCCCTCGGCAGCCCCGAGGAGCCGGGGAGCGGTGATCGGCCCACGCCGCCCTCCCCGCCCGGCCCGGGGGGTTTCGGGGGGCTCCCGGCCGCCCCGCCGAGCCCCTCCGGCCCCCAGCTCGCCACCGACTCCGCCGAATCCGACCTGCTGCTGGCGGCCGGGGGCTCGGCCGCGCCGCGGACCCCCGTGCTGGGCGAGCCCAGCCCCGTGGCCGCCGCCGGGGGGGACTCGGGGGGTCCCCCGGAGCTGTGGGCGGCCGCCTCCAGCCCGGCCCCGGCGCAGGGGGCTCGCGGCTGGACGGATCTGACGTGGCTGCAGGAGCCCATCACCGCCGCCACGGGCCCGGCCAAGCCCCCGGCCGACCGGACGGGCTCGGAGATCATCGACGTCGACTACTACGACCTGTTTGAGGGGGGCGAGGGACTGGGGGGCTTCCCCGGGGGCGGCCGGGGCGCGGCCGGCTCGGCGCGGCGCCGGGAGCCCGAGGGGGCGGCCACGCCCTGGGCGCTCCACGAGCTCTACGACGACTTCACGCCCTTCGACGACGCCGATTTCTACCCCACCACCTCCTTCTACGCCGACGGGGACGACGAGGACGAGCTGGAGGACGAGGAGGAAGAGGAGGAGGAAGACGGGGGGCTGGAGGACGAGAACGGCTACCGGCCGCCCGCCTCGGCCGTGCCCGGCGCCGAGCCGGCCCCGCAGGACCCCCGGCCCACCGGGCACCGCGCCGCCGCCCCGCCGCCGCCGTCCGGGGTGTCGGGGGGCAGCCCCACGGCCTGGCCGCGGCCGGGGGAGCGGGGCCCGCCCGACAACGGCTCCGAGTGCCGGAGCGGGTACGTGCGGCACAACAGCTCCTGCCGCTCCCTCTGCGACCTCGTCCCCAGCTACTGCCACAACGGCGGCCAGTGCTACCTGGTGGAGAGCCACGGGGCCTTCTGCCGGTAAGGGACGGGGCCCCGGGGGGCTGAGGGGGTGTGGGGCATCGCCATCCCTGGGCACACCATTCCTGGGCACACCATCCCCCGTACCTCATCCCCGGGCTCTCCATCCCTGGGCACATCATCCCTGCACCTCATCCCGGGCTCTCCATCCCCTGTGCCCCATCCCAGGGTGTCCATCCCCTGCACCCCATCCCAGGGTCTCCATCGCCTGTGCCCCATCCCAGGGTGTCCATCCCCTGTGCCCCATCCCAGGGTGTCCATCCCCTCTGCCCCATCCCGAGGCTCTCCATTCCTGTGTGTCTCATTCCCAGTCTTTCCATACTCCATGCATCCCATCCCTGGGCTCTCCACCACTCACGCACCGTATTCCCAGTGCTTCCATCTCCCTCCAGCCCATTCCTGGCTCTCCATCCCTTTCACCCCGTTCCTAGTCTGTCCAACCCCGAGCACCTCATCCCTTGGCTCTCCATTCCCTCTACTCCCTCCTCCTGGTGTCACATTCTCAGTCTTTCCATCCATTGTGTACCCCATTCCCCATCTCTCCATCCTCCATGCACTGCATCCTTGGGCTCTCCATCTCTGTGCACTCGATTCCCAGTCTCTCCATCTTCCATGCTCCTCAGCCCTGGGCTCTCCATTCTCTCCACTCCATCCCTGGGCTCTCCATCCCCCTGACACCCCGTACCCAGTCTTTCCATCCTTCGTATGTGCCATTCCCAACCTTCCCGTCCCCTCGGCACCCCATTCCCGGGCTCTCCATCCCCCTGCACCCCACCCCGGTGCCCCCCCCCGCAGCCCCATCCCGCCGGGATGCGGAGGGGTTTCCCTGCCCCCCGAGCGGCGGCTGGGCAGGAATTAGGTCAGGGCCGCGCAGCCGAGGCTGCGGGGCGGCCGCGCTAATCGGCCCCGGCAGATTGCGCCCGGGAGGCCGATGCCGGCTGTGCCGCACGCATCGGGACGTGCCCTGCGGCTGGCACCGAGCCCGGGGGACGTGGGGGACCCCATCCCTGCTCCCGCCGCCGCTGGGGCTGGAAGCATGATCGGGGAGACCCCGACCCCGCTCCCGGCGTCCCCATCTCACTCGGTGTCACCCCCTCGGGGACCCGCTAATCCCATCCCCTTCAGACACCCGTAATCCCCCCGAGTACAAACACCACATCCCCCGAGGGTGCTCTGTGGGACAGGGCCACGTTTTGGGGCAGGGGGACGTTGTGGGGCGGGGGGTCCCTCTGACCGCGTCCCCCGGCAGGTGCAACACGCAGGACTACACGTGGCACAAGGGCACGCGCTGCGAGTCCATCGTCACCGACTTCCAGGTGATGTGCGTGGCCGTGGGCTCGGCCGCGCTCGTGGTGCTGCTGCTCTTCATGCTCACCGTGTTCTTCGCCAAGAAGCTCTACCTGCTCAAGACGGAGAACAGCAAACTGCGCAAGACCAAGTGAGTGACGGGGGACACCCCGGGCTGGCCACAAACACCCGCGGCCGCTGGCCGGGCTCAGCCCCCGCCCTCGCTGGTGCCAGCCTGTCCTTTTGGCGTCGCCGGGACCCCCGGTGCCGGTGGGGACGCGGTGACAGTGGGTGGGAAAGCTCCCGGGGGCGGGAGACGTGGATGTGGCTCCTGCTCCACGGTTAATCCCTTAAAGCTGCTCCTGACTGGCACCAGTTAATCTTCGCTGGGAGCTGGGGACACCGGCTGGGCTGCCATCGGGGACGGTCCGGCTGGGGACAGGGCTGGGGGGTGACAGGGAAGGGGTTGGGGTCACCCCCCCCGCCCCAGCCATTGCTGTCCAGTTCCCCGGAGCAGGGAGGAGGGAGCCTTCCCAGCCCGGTCCCTAATGAGCTGTTAATTAGTGTTTGGAAGTGCCAAGTGTAATTAGCAGGGAAGCTCCGTGCCAGCTCCCGGGTCTCCCTCTCCAGCCCTGTCCCGGGCTGCCCTTCCCTGCTCCCCAGAGCAGGGCTACCCCCAAAGCCCCTGAGCTGGGGGCTTTGAGCCCCCCAGAATGTCACACTGGGCTCGTTTAGCCCCAGCTCCATCTCTGGGGACATTTAGTCCCCAAACTTCCCAGAGCTCGGCTCATTTAAGCCCGTAGACCTCCATCCCAGGGGTTATTGAGTCACCAGGCCCCACAGATTCGGGGGCATTTAGCTCCCCAAATCCTCAGAGCTGGGGGTATAAAATCCCAAGCCCCCAGAGTAGGGGATATTTATCCCCCCAAAGCCCCCAGCTCCGGGGTGTTTATCCCCCCAGTCCCCACCCCTAGGGACATTTAGCCCCTAAATCCACAAAGCTCGAGGCATATTGCCCCCCAAAGCCCCCAGATCTGGGGGTATTTAGCCCAAACTTCCATCCCTGGGGACATTTACCCCCCAGACCTCCAGCGCTGGGAACAGTTACCCCCTCAAACCAGGGTCACCCCCAACCGTGGGCAGGGGCCGTTTGGGGGATCCTGCTCTCACCCCGGCTCTCCTGACCCCGGCAGATACCGCACCCCGTCTGAGCTGCACAACGACAACTTCTCCCTCTCCACCATCGCCGAGGGCTCCCACCCAAACGTAAGGAGCTGTGTGGCACTGTCCTCGCGTCCCACTTTCTATCCCGTCCTTGTCCCTCTGTCCAGTAACATCTCACCTGTGCCCCCTCCATGATCCCTGCACTGTCCTCCTCTCCCCATCCTGCCATGGTCACAACTCTCTCCCCTCACTGGTGGGTCCCCCATGACCTAACTGGACCCAGGCCAGGTGGGGGGTTGGTCTCACCCCTCTGTCCCCTCCCTGTCCTCTCCTGCCCGTGTGGCTCCCCGTGGAGCCACCAGCCCGAATTCCTGGTGGCTTTGGCTCCGTGTGTGGGTGGCAGGGGTGGCTGTGCCGGAATTTTCAGGGAGGGGACAGCCGGGGCAGACGATGCGCCCTGGCTGTGGCATCACTGGGAAGGACGAGCGGATGACTGCAGATGCTGGAGGATGACACGCTCCGGGATGCTGCTGTGGTTGGGATGCACCCTCCGGCATCCCCCGGGATGCCTTGCCAACCTCGTGTCTTTCGACTCGGAACAGAGAGAAGCGAAGGGCTTTGCGGAGCGCGAGCCGGAGGAGGAGCGTAGGTCCCTTTAGCCTTTCCCTAGCCATGGCCGGTGTTCCCCGTCTTCTGACCGCCTTTAGCAGCCGTAGCGTCGGCGCGGCCCGGCCGCCCTGGCAGGAGGTTCCGCGGTCGGCTCCCTCCCCGCTGCCGAGAGGATGGACCTTGGGATGAACTCGGTGCCGCTCCCCGGCGTCTCGCCGGGCTCTGACCCATCCCTCGTCCCCTCCGGATGTGGAGGGTTCGGCACGCGGTGCCTGGGATGCAGCACTCCGAGCATGAGGAGGGGTCAGCAGGATCAGCCCCCCTGGAGAGGGTTTGTGGGGATCCTGCAGCGGCGGAGCCAACGGCACCAGCTCCGGACTGGCCGGACGTCACCGCCCAGGAGATGGACGATCCTGTCCCTGCGTGACACCGGCCCTTGGGTGTCCCCGGCCATCTGCCGCTCTCCGTGTGGCACCGGGAGCGCCGTCACCACCACGGCCCGGCCCGCCCTGGCAGCCCCCCACGCCAGGGACCGTGCGGGCACAGGCGTGACCCAGCGCAGCCGGAGCTCGGCCCCGGTGCCGGAGGGGCCGCTGTCCCCACGGCCGCGGGACAGACTCGGGGCACAGCCCAGCCCTGGGGCGGGAAGGTGCTCCAGCGGGGGGACGTCGGGAAGAGGCGTGCCCGGCTTTGCCAGCGGCGCGGGGGGACCGGCTGTACGCTGAGGAACCGCAATAAATCCAACCCCTCTGGCCTCCTGCCAAGCGCCGCCGGGAGTGGCTGATTGTCGCGGGGACGAGGAGATGCGCCGGGCTGGGGACGGGAAGGGAGATCGGGCGGGCACGGTGGGCGGGATGGCCGCGGGGGACGCGCCTGTGGCTGGCACGGGTTCCTACGGCTGGCACAGCTCGTGGGCGCTGTGGGCTTTGGCAGCCGGAGCACCCCGAGGCGCGGAGGCTGTGCTGGGGGACGGCGTCACCGCGGAGGGCTCGGAGCCTCTCCCCGCGCCGGGAGCACCACGGGCCCCCCTGCCGCCCCCCGTGCCGCCCCCCGTGCCGCCCCCCGTGCCGCCACCCGCGCCGGGCGGGGATATTTGTCCCCCACAGCGGCTCTCTGCCAGGCGTCAGTGGGACATCGGTGCCCTCACTGCGTGTCGCCCCCATCACGGCCCTGCCCTGACCCCCGTCTCTCCCGCAGGACGATCCCGGCGCTCCCCACAAGCTGCAGGACTCGCTGAAATCCTGCCTGAAGGACGAGGAGCCTTTTAACATCCACAACTCGACGTCGCCCAAGCACGAGGGCGGCAAAGGGGAGCAGGACGTGGGGGAGCTCAACTGCCTCCAGAACAACCTGACGTGAGCGGCGGGGACGGCAGCGGCAGCGGCAGCGGAGCCAGGCTCCCTCCCGCACCCACAGCCGTCTCCTCCCGCCGCTGTGTCCCTTCCCGCTCCGTGGCATGCTTTGGTGTGTTTTGTACAGAGGAAAACAAAAAAATCCAGTAATAATTCGGCCGTGTCGTGGGGGTGTTTGGTTCGTGCTCCGTGTTTCTCGCTTGGGTTCATTCCGCGCTGTGATTTCTAAACCTTTGCCGTTCCGCAACTGACTTTTTTTGTACTTTTGCCCCACTTTTTTTGAAATACAGGTAAAAACAACAAAAAAAGGAGAAAAAAAAAAAGTAAGATCTTGAAATAAATAAACCATTTTTTTTTTTTAAAGTTAAGCCTCTTGCCAGTGCCTGCGATCTCCGGACACGGCGGGATTCAGTCCCTGGCTCCACAGGGTCCCATCTGAGCGTCACCCGGGGGTGGTGGGTGCCTGGTCCCCCTTCTCACCCTCTCCAGGCACCTTCCTGTCTCTGCCAGGTGCAGCACATCCTGCCGCCCTGGACATGCCTGGGATGGGGACACTCCGGGATGTTTGGTGGAGGTGCTTGGGATGCTCCAGGGTTTGCTCCATCCCCAGCCCGGTCCCCACCATGGGTCCCCCCAAACAATGTGGGTGCACGGGGGGTGATGGTTCCCAGTCCTGCCTCATCAGTGTCCTACAGTGGAGCTGCCCAGGATGTCGGTGGGATTTTGGGTGAAACACCCCAGAGTTGTCACCCTCCCAGCTCCTGTTTCCACCCGTATGGAGAAGAACCAGTGCCACTGCCCTGGTGGCTTTGGAAAGGTCGGGCTGGCCCCATCACAATCCCTGCAATCAAGCATGGAGCAGGGGTCTCCCCCCAGGAAACCCCAGCTTTCCCAGCACCCTCCCCTCCGGCCACGGCCCCGTCTTGCTTCCCACAGGAACCGATTTCTTCTGGAGACGGATTCATCCACACGCCAACACTCCGGTTCCTTGGGAGAGAGGACATGAAGCCATTAATCACCAGACAATATTAAGTGTGTGGCATGTTGGGGATGCAGCCAGCACTCTCCTGGGGCAGGTGGGAGCCAAAGCCGCAGCTCCGCGTGGATCGGATGTTCCCGATGCGTCCTGTGAGCCACTAAATAATTAATTCTCGGCTTGCTCGGGGAGATTAAAAACTGAGGAGAGGTGGTGGGAGCCGGCAGTGGATCCCGGCAGACACGCAAGGCGGAGCGAGCGGCTCGCTGGCACCAACAGGGTTTGGGCTTTGCCATTCCCCTTCCAGCACAGAGCTGTAGGACAGGTAAAACCATGGATAGAGCCCTGGGAACATGGACACAGCAATAAAAAGCGTGAGGCGGGGGGAGAGCGATGTATCGGTGGAGCAGGAGCCCGGCAGAGTGGAGAGGAGGTGCTGATGCCTGAGGAAACCATGGAAAGGTGGGATGTGCTGGCATGGGCACGAGCTTCCCGTGAGACGAGCAGGGAGGGAAAGGGAGCTGGAATGGGATGAGCATCACTGTGACGGGAGAGGATCTGTGCTTGTGTACGAGGAGTGAGGGCAGAAGAAATGGTTGTGTAGGGACAGGGATGCTGGAGGGCATTGGGAATCCGGGAATGATGTAGGATTGTGGGTGATGCAGGGAAGAGAAGGGAAGGAGCACTGCAGAATGGGGGAGGCCACCCCTCAACTCCAGCTGCCCTTGGAGGGACTTGGCAAGGTGGGATGCAGGGAGACACGGAGTGGGATGGGGCAGCCAAGGAGTGAGTCCAACCAGGGCTGTGTGGTGGCATCTGGAAACCATCTGCTCCTCACTGGGATCCTTCCTCACAGTGCCTGTGGGTCTGGCTGGACACTGCCTGGGCAGACACCTACCATGGTGTCACCGTGGCGGTGAGACTGGCACAGCCCATCCATCATGGTGTCACCATGGAACTGAGGGTGACATGGCACAGCCCCTCCGTCCCAGCACAGCCCCTCCGTCCCAGCACAGCCTCTCCATCCCAGCACAGCCCATCCACCATGGATGGTGTCACCATGGCGATGAGGGTGACATGGCACAGCCCCTCCATCCCAGCACAGCCCCTCCATCCCAGCACAGCCCATCCACCATGGATGGTGTCACCATGGAACTGAGGGTGACATGGCACAGCCCCTCCATCCCAGCACAGCCTATCCATCCCAGCACAGCCCCTCCATCCCAGCACAGCCCGTCCATCATCGATGGTGTCACCATGGCGATGAGGGTGACGCGGCACAGCCCCTCAGTCCTGGCACAGCCCATTCATCCTGGACCTGCTGTGGCTCCACACAGAGGTGCCCACCTTGGAGCGGTGCCCACATTCCCTCGCCACCCATTTTTGTCCCTTCCAAGAAGCCCAGTGTGGCTGCAGTGGGCAGTGGTGGGACCGTCCCCTCCGCAAAGCTGGGTGGTGGCTCCTCGGTGCCGGCCCTGTCTCAGAGCCATGAGGGATGACCCACCGAGGAGTCCCAGATTCAGAAGCCATCCCTGGCCACAGCCACTCACACCCATGGGCTGTGGGGACTGGGATTCAGGACCAAACTGGGTCAGAGGAATGCAAGCAGGTCTAAGGATGCTCCTGCCCATGCACAGGCGTTGGGAGCACTGGGGATTTGTCCCCCTGTGCCCTTGCCCTGAGGTGTTCCCCGACCCCATCATTCCCCCACGTCTGTTCCCATTCCATCAGACCTACTCACCTTCCCGGGGCGCTCCTGTTTCCCGCGGAAGGCACAGCCTCCGTTCCCTGCCTCTCTGCAGCCGGCCATGAGCCCTGCAGGCCCCTCTGGCTCTGGGGTCAGTGTCCCTTGCTGTGCCTCTGTTTCCCATGGGGGTACCAGCCCAGCCACAGCCCGCGGGCTCTCATCTCCTCTGCCTTTCCCAGAGGAGGGAGGAGCGTGGTTTGGAGGGACAGATGGGGTTGTCCGAGGGCTCCCCGTCAGCGCCTGGTCGGACACGGGACAGGGCGAGGAGCAGGCGCCGTGTGCTGCGCTCGGAGCCGATTTCATGGGCCCTGCAGAGGAATTTGCCTCCCAGCCAGCAAAGCAACACATGGGCTTTAATCACAGACCTAATCACTGGGATGGAGAGGAGAGGCCAGAGAGCTATTAAATTTCAATGCCTGGTTGGTTTGCCGGGAGGGGAGATGGCCCATTGTGGCCAAAAAGGGCTGGCACGGGATGCGGGAAGGGAATTGGCATCGGCAGTGGGCCTGTCCTCCTCACTCCGCCGTCCTCTTTTCTCCCACAGACACATAACAGGATTAGAGCCACGACCCCGAGACAAGGAGCCTTTCTTCCCTTGACAAGCTCCGGCTGCCTGAAACAAAATATCTGGAGTCAGGATTCATTGGTGAGTCCTGATTCACCAAACGAGGCCCGATTCACTGGCCCGGGGTCCTGATTCACCAACCAAGAGTCCACCTTCACCACCCAAGAGTCCGGATTGATGGTCTGAGTCCTGATTCAATGGCCAGAAGTCCCAACTAACCAACCAAATCTTGATTCACCCACCAAGTGTCCCAATTCACCGGCCAGGTGCTGGTCAGGAGCATGAAGGGCTGGAGCAGGAGGTGGGAGCAGCTCTGTGGTCCCCATCAGCCCCTGCACACCCCAAACTGTGCTCAACGCCCTTGGCACGGGATGCTGCTCCTTTGGCATTCCGGGTTAGTCTGTCCCTCCCTGAGGTGCCAGGAGCTGGCAGTGCCATGCCTGTCCCTTGTGCCCTTCTAGACACCTCTGAGGACATTTCCTTGCCTGAGGGCTGGCCCCACACATTTCCCTTGGAGGAATATTTGGAAGATGAGGCGGGTTGTGTTCTTTTCCCTGGTTGGTGCTTTGTCCCCCGTCTCCCACCACGCATGGCCTGGCTCCGTTCACCCGTGGCTCCAGCCACACACAGCTACAGTGCTCAGATGAATCCCACCCTTGCTGTGCCACCTCCAGCCCCCAGGGAAGGACGGTCAGGCTTGAGGGACCATTCCCAAACCCTTTTGGACCATCCCTGGGAGCTGCTCTGCCCACCCCCAGCACAGGAGCGGTACATGGGGAACCTCAGGATGCTTCCCGGTGAGCCAAAGGTTTGGGAGGAGATGTGTCCCTTAGGTCACTGTGGGGAGCTTGTGGGGGCATCTCTGGTGACATCCCGATGTTCACACCCTCTCTGGGCTGCCTCCTGGCTGGTAGCAGCCCGTAACTGGTATTTGTGCAGCCGGAAAGCACGAGGATCCCAGTATTTAGTGCTGGGAAATACCAATTACTCCATTACTCTCAGCCTGGCTGTAACAGGGAGCGATTCCAATATTAAACTGACTCTGCGTTGGATTTAAAGAGAGGAGAAAAGCAAAATCCTCTTAACTTCGTGAACTGTAAAATGCCCAGTGTGGGAACGAGGAGCTGGGCATGCGCCCGGTGACGCCAGCGAGGGCTGGGACAGCTCCAGGCACGGCGGCTCCTCTGCGTCATTGCTGCCACTGGGCTGACTGGTGCTACTGGGAGAGGGACAGAGCGGGGCACGGGCAGCAACCAGCACCAGAGACCGGTTTGGAATGAAAAGGCAGGAGGAAAACTGGCCAAGACTGAGCGTGGAGCGAGCAAGCTCACACCCCTCACGGAGGGATGTGGGAGAAGGGGGGGAAATAAAGACAAGGAACGCCGAGACGTTTGGAGAAGCGGGAAGCAGGCTCTCGTGGGAGGCACGTTTAAAAGTGAAAGGAGTTAAAGAAACTGGCAGGACTTCAAAGAAACGCTGCAAGCAGCACACACAGAAGCCATCCCAATAGGAAATGTAGCAGGAACCAGCCTGGCTACGTCGCAAGCTCCTCATTGACCTCAGGCTTGAGAAAAAAGGTTTATGAGAAGTGGGAACTAGGTCAAATTACTAAGGACAGTTACAAGGGAAGCATAAGCATGTGGGGAGACACCAGAAAGGCCAAATTGAGATGGAAATAGGGAGGAATCATTAAGGAGAAGAAGAAAAGGCTCCATCAGCAGGAGGAGAAGGAGCAAGGGAGCGTTGGTCTGGACCCAGGGAAGGAGGAAGGCGGCTGGCAAAGGAGGCTGGGAATCCAAGAGGTTCACTGGCTTGTTTTGGAACCTTTTAAAACCCCCAGCCTTTAGAGATGCCAAGTGCTAGCAGATGACCACAATAATAAGGTGCTTTGCTGCCGCCGAGAGAACAGTGACTGCAGTAAGGGGAATATTAAACAGCACACCCAGAGTGCTCCTGACTATCAGAACCTCACCCTGGGATGCTTAGAAAAGCAGTTAAAGCCACCTGAGACTTGTTTGGTAGAAACCAATTTAGGCCATCTGAGAGCTGTTTGGCAGCACCAGGGATGGCTGAGGGTTTACAAGAGCAGCTCCAGTTTGGGGCACGCCACGTAAGGAACAATGGAAGCCACAGGAGAAGGTCCAGGGCAAGCAAGAAGAGAGATCCAGGAAAGGCAGTGGGGAGAACTGGAGACCAAGGGAGACATGGGAACAGTGTCTGAAAGACCCCACAACTCCCTGACAGGAGGGTGCAGCCAGGTGGGCGCTGGGCTCTGCTCTCAGGGAACGAGGGGGAACAGCCTCAAACTGTGCCGACAGTTCAGGTTGGATATTGGGAAAATTCCTTCATGGAAAGGGCTGTCCAGCCCTGGAACAGCTGCCCAGAGAATCTGTGGCTGCCCCATCCCTGAAAGTGTCTGGGGCCAGGCTGGATGGGGCTTGGAGCAACCTGGGATAGTGGAAGGTGTGCCTGGAATTGGATGAACTTTAAGGTCCCTTCCCACCCAACCCACTCCAGAACTCAGTGATTCAATTTATGTATGGAAGTTGCATTTATTAAAGGAATCTGGAGCCATCCTGCAGGAGCACCCAGGAGTCTCCATCACCTTTTGCTGGGAGCTACAAAAATGCAGTGTGAAAATGCAGCTCTGGTGTCAGAGCTGAGAATTTCACATCGAGGCAAGAGACGGCAGATGGGACAATCTGGTGGGCTGAGGAGCACAGAGAAGCAGTGAGACAACACTGGCTGCCACGGCAGACAGGACCAGTCAAACTTGGTGGGGTTTTGTTGGAAAAGAGGAGATTTCAGGAAGGATTTGGGAGAAAATGCAGAAATTCTTTTGTAGGTTCTGAACTCCAGCTCTGCATGGTGATCCAGGTCTGGGATCTCTGAAATTCTCTGCTGTCCTCAGGCTGCTGAACGTTGTACGTGGGATTGGCAGGAAGAGGAGAGGGCAGGAAAAGAGGAGCTGTGGGAGAGCTCCAAGGGTGGGAGTGCTGCAAAGGGAGGTCAGAGGAGAGAGGGGAGGAGCAGGATGGGGCAAAATGAGGAGAAGGAGAGTCCAAAAAGGGCAACGAGTGTGAGGGATGAGGAGGTGCAGAGGATTTGGCAGAGAGCTGTGGCTTTAGGAAGGCAAACACCTGGATCTGGGAGAGGGGACAGCACTTTCCCTGCCGGCTTTGATTCCACTTGGCTCACAGCCATCCTCAGGACCTCAGGGGTTCCCTGCTGAGACAGCTGAGGAACTTTGTGCTGAGGCAAATCTGCTGCCAGATCCCTGCTGGTTTCAGCACATTTCCCAGGGATTCTCCAGTCCCTTTTGGAAAAGGCCTGGAGATCCCTCGTGCAGAGCCAGTGGCATTTTGCTTCAAAATGGTCAAGGGAATGTTAAAGGTGACCTGAAAATTGAAACTGAAGTGGTTTGTTTTTCTCCCTTCTTTATGAAGGCAGTGAATTATTCTCCACAGCCACAAGCAATCAGCAAAAAAGCCACAGATAAACCCAGTGAAAGCTGCCTGGGGATGTGGAGTGGGAATAATGAGGGGCTGGAAAGAAATGCCAAGAGAGGGTGCGGAGTCGTGGCCGCCGAGGGTTTCTGGGAACAGGTTGGACAAACATCTGCCAGGGAAGGTTGAAGCTGAGCGGATTTTGCTGGCGGCAGGTGTTGCTCCATCTGAGCGACCTCTCCGGGTCCCTCCGGCCTCATGCTCAGTGATCCTGCTTTTCTTCCATCAGAAATGTCAGCCCAGCTCTTCCCTCCCTCTGCCGGAGCGTGCAGAGCAGGTTTATCAGCTCAGTCCTCAGCATTTTTTCCAACGTTTTTCACAGTTGCTCCATTCACCAGGGATATATTTGTTTATATGGATACAAACAAGCAAAAAGTAGGATTTGAAATGTGAAAAAAAAACCCCATCAATTTTCTCTATTTATCTTGTATTTTTCTGTCCCAGCTGCATCAGTCTCCCAAGAAATCTTTCAGCCCAAGGAATAACCCGAGGTGAGAATAACCCCATCCTGAAGATGTGGCCTCAGGCAAACTGTGGAAGGAGAAGGTAAAGGAGGGAGACGGGAGCTGATGCTGTTCCATGTTTTTGTTGGAGTCTTTTGAAGGCAGCTCAGGCGTCCTGGCCATTTTACCACATCCTCAGGATCTAAATCAGCATTTTTTTCCTTGTCCCCTCCTCTGTGCTTTGTCCCTGCAGCCCAACCCAAATTATTCCATGATCTGCAGCCTTGGAATCACAGACTAGAGTGTTTGTAAATACCTGGAGGATTTGGTTTTTTTTGGCAGGGCTTTTCCCAACCCTGCCAAGCTAAAGGAAAAGGGAAGGTCCAAAAGAGCCTGGTTTTCCCTGAGCTTTCCTAGAGAAAAGGGCTCTGGGAAAGGGGTGAGGCTGGTGACACCAGAACAGCCCTGCCTGTCCCACCGGATCCGGGTCCCTGTTCCTTGTCACAGTCCCTCGCCTTAGCAATTCTTTTCAAACTCTGGCTCTCGCATTTCTGCAGAGAAATTCCGCACCTGGTTCGGCTCATCCATTATTCCTTCCAGCTGCTCTTTGCCTGTCAGGGCAGGCATTGAGGAGGCGGAATTTATCCCAGAACGTGTCCCATTCTTTTCTTCCCTGGCCATTGACTCGGCCAACATCTGCTCCCGTTAACCCTCGCTGGCCCCACGGCACTGGTGATCCTTTATGACTCCAAAGCCCTTGGCATTGTGTCACCAACAGCCGAGGTGTCCTGAGAGAAGAAAACCCTCCTTCGGCGGGGGTGGAATTGGATTTGTGCACTGAAATCCATCCTGCATTGCTCAGCAATAAGTAACAATCGCAGCAGGTAAATCAAAGTGTTTTCTCCCTAAAAATCATTTTTCACACACTCACATCATGAAACCTGCTGGGTTTATCTCCCCTTCCCTGCCAGGCTCTTGGGAATCACCTAAAACACTGCAACATTAATTGGTTTTATTTGTTCTGTTGTGGTTTTTTTTCTACTTTTGGGCATGAATTGCTTTTCACCCACAGGGGCTTCATTGGAAGCAGCATGGATACCTATGGATCCCATACGGCTCCTCTGGGAAACAGCTCCATGATAAATACTGGAAATAAGCACGGAGCAGATGGGAGGGCAGGGGCACCAGTTTTAACAGCAAAATCCTCACTGCCTTCGCACGGTAACAAGTCCTGGGATGTGGGAAGGAATATATTAGGAAGGACAAGAGGTGTTTTGAGAGATGCAGCTGCACTTTGCATGTGGTTCTGGTCCCCTTCCCACTGGGAAGAGAAAAAGAGGATTTTACATTTCATTTACAAGGCATTTCGGGCTCTGCGGCTCCTGAAGGAGCTGGGAGGGAAGTGCCACAGGGAGGGAAACGTGACAGTGCAGACAGAAGGTGTCTGAACAGCGCTGTGCTCGCATACAAACGCGGCCAGGTAGGAACACCTCCGGAAACTCCTCCAGGAATTCCGCCAGGCTCTGTGAGCCCCCTTCGCCGTCAGAATGGGCTCTGCAGCCAAGGCCTGTGATCCAGGAGCCAGGAAGGAGCCAGGCTCACTCAAAGGGTGCCGAAGGAATTCAGGCTCTGGCTGCACCAGCGCAGGGCAGGGACTGGTTCCTGCACTCCCTGGACCGGAGCAGGGTTCCCAGCTCCCTGAAAGGGTGGGAAAACAAAAGCAAAGCGATTTGGACTTTTAAAGAAGCTTTCAGCTCCAGCTTTTACAGGATTGAAGGCATCAAAGGGAAAGAAGAGAGGCAGTTCCTTTCAGAGAGTCGCGGTTCAAGCACAGGAAGGAAGGGGCGACACAAATGGTTTCTGTGGCAGACAGGAGACCTCGGGGGCTGCTGCCTTGTCCTGAGTGCTCCCAGGAACGGCTGGAGAGCAGGATGGGAAATTTTAAAGGTAACACACACGCAAACACAGGCAATGAGGGCAGAAGAACGGCCACAGTGCTCAGCCAAATCCTCACACAGCCCGTCTCTCCTACAAGGATCATTCTATGGGAACGTGAGGGAGCACCGAGGCAAACACCTTGTGTTCCCACAGCTCTTTTCCCAGGAATCTGCAGCTCAGGGGCTTCCCCAGATGGCGGCAGCCCTGTCTTCCACAGGCTTGTCCCCTTCTGCCATCGATTCCCTCTCCCAAACCCACACAGTCCCTCATCCGTGTTCTGAAGAGCTGAACCTCGGCAGCTTCTCCGTCCCTTGTTCCGTGCTTTTATCACGAGATGCCCCCTAATGCTCACAGCAGAGCATCCCGGGCTCCAGCAGCATCTCCTCAGCACATCCTGGGCCCAGAATGCTCTCTCTAGTCCCCCTGGCACATCCCTGGCCCCAGCAGCAACCCCCCTCAAGTCTCATTCTGGAGCACATCCCAGGCTCCAGAAGCTTCTCTCCAGGCTCCTTGGCACATCCCGGGCTCCAGTGGCTTCTCTCTGGCACACCACGGGCTCCAGAATCATCTGTCCAGTCCCTTGGCACATCCTGGGCTCGGGAATCATCTCTCCAGCTCTGGTGCATCTCCCCTCAGCCTGGCAATCCTTGTTTCCGTGATGAAACTCAAAGGTTACAAAAGCTTTGCTGGAGCAAATGGAAAGGTGAATTCAGTGCCAAGAAACTCAAATTCAGGCACTGAGGCAAAAAATGACACCAAAGAACGTGGATCTTGGTGGTTACAGCCTGTAAATTTACTGCTCAGGGGCTGCTGCAGATCATTTTTGGGTGCCCAACGGATGTTCAGCACTTCCCAAATATGCTGATAATTAAACATGAAATACTGAGAGAGTAACAGGCTCCCCCAAATATCCCCTTGTCCCAAAATGTCCCAAATGCTTCTCTAATAAATGAAATCTGCGACAGAAGCGCAGGGGTTTGGAAGGGGCAGGTGGCACCTGGGGCAGGGGTCAGTGGTGCCCAGTGCCACCAAGCCAGCCCTGCTGGGGCAATGGGATCCAGCGCCAGGCTGTGCCTCTGTGAACAACGGGATGGCATCCAGCGCCGCTAATTACCGATGGGGTGAGGAGCCAGTCCGTTAATGAACGATGCGATGTGGATCCAGCCCTGTCACCTGTGATGGGACGCGGATCCACTCTCCCACTTAGCACATTAATTAACCACACGGGTGAGGATCCAGCCCCTTCAGTAATGTGGGACGCGGGCCGGTTAATTGGCGATCCATCCCTGTTAATGAGCGCCGCAACCCCGCTAATGAGCGATCCAGCCCCGCTAATTGGCGATCCAGCCCCGCTAATGAGCGATGCAGCCCCGCTAATTGGCGATCCAGCGGCGCTAATTGGCGATCCAGCCCCGCTAATGAGCGATCCAGCCCCGCTAATTGGCGATCCAGCCCCGCTAATTGGCGATCCAGCCCCGCTAATGAGTGATCCAGCCCCGCTAATGAGCGATCCAGCCCCGCTAATTGGCGATCCAGCCCCGCTAATTGGCAATCCAGCCCCGCTAATTGGCGATGCAGCCCCGCTAATTGGCGATCCAGCCCCGCTAATTGGCGATCCAGCCCCGCTAATTGGCGATCCAGCGGCGCTAATTGGCGATGCAGCCCCGCTAATTGGCGATCCAGCCCCGCTAATTGGCAATCCAGCCCCGCTAATTGGCGATCCAGCCCCGCTAATTGGCGATGCAGCCCCGCTAATTGGCGATCCAGCCCCGCTAATTGGCGATCCAGCCCCGCTAATGAGCGATCCAGCCCCGCTAATGAGCGATGCAGCCCCGCTAATGAGCGATCCAGCCCCGCTAATTGGCGATCCAGCCCCGCTAATGAGCGATCCAGCCCCGCTAATTGGCGATCCAGCCCCGCTAATTGGCGATCCAGCCCCGCTAATTGGCGATCCAGCCCCGCTAATTGGCGATCCAGCCCCGCTAATTGGCGATCCAGCCCCGCTAATGAGCGATCCAGCCCCGCTAATTGGCGATTCAGCCCCGCTAATGAGCGATGCAGCCCCGCTAATTGGCGATTCAGCCCCGCTAATGAGCGATGCAGCCCCGCTAATTGGCGATGCAGCCCCGCTAATGAGCGATCCAGCCCCGCTAATTGGCGATCCAGCCCCGCTAATTGGCGATGCAGCCCCGCTAATGAGCGATCCAGCCCCGCTAATGAGCGATGCAGCCCCGCTAATTGGCGATCCAGCCCCGCTAATTGGCGATCCAGCCCCGCTAATGAGCGATCCAGCCCCGCTAATTGGCGATCCAGCCCCGCTAATTGGCGATCCAGCCCCGCTAATGAGCGATGCAGCCCCGCTAATTGGCGATCCAGCCCCGCTAATTAGCGATCCAGCGCCGCTAATTGGCGATCCAGCGGCGCTAATTAACGGGCGGCCCAAGGCCGAGCGCGCTGCGCACGCGGGGCCCTGAGGGGCAGCAATGGCGGCGCCCGCCCCGCCCCGCCCCGCCCCGCCCTGCCAGCAGGCGGCGCCACCCGCCCGGCGCATGCGCGGCCCCTCAGCGCCGCCCGCCATGTTCACGGAGCTGAACGAGCTGCTCGGGGCCTCCCCGGAGCGCCCGGACGCGGTGAGAGCGCGGTGAGAGGGCGGGAGGGACGGGCCGGGAGCGGCGGGGCACGCTGGGAGGGGCACGACCTCCGCAGGCACAGACGGCGGTCGCGGCCGGCCCCGGAGCTGAGGCGCCGTTGGCTCTCCCCCGCCCGTTCCCGGCTCCCGCCGCCCCTCACGACTCTGGCTCGGGCATCCGACGCTGAGAAGCGGCCGAGCTCTGTTCCTGCGGTGTGTCCGTGCGTGTGTGCTGCCGTGCGGGGAATAAAAACAAAACTGGGCGTTAAACCCGCTGCCGGGCACTGCTCCGGGCCGCGGGATGTTCTGGAGGTACTCGTCCTTTAGAGCACTAAATTAATTAGTTTCGTTTATCCAGGGACGTTTTTTGTTAATGAAGTCACGCTGGAACTAAACACCCTCGCTCTCTATGAGAGCTGTGCAGGTAAAACGTCAGTCATGGAGTCACAGAATGGTTTGGGCTGGAAGGAGCATAAAGCTCATCCACTGCCACCTCCTGCCATGGCAGGGACACCTCCCACTGTCCCAGGCTGCTCCAAGCCCTGTCCAGCCTGGCCTGGGACATTTCCAGGGATCCAGGGGCAGCCACGGCTGCTCTGGGAAATCCATTTGAGACCCTCCCAGGGAACAATTCCTTCCCCATATCCCATCTGTCCCTGCCCTCTGGCAGTGGAAGCCATTCCCTGTGTCCTGTCCCTCCGTGCCTTGTCCCCAGTCCCTCTGCAGCTCTCCTGGAGCCCTTCAGGCCCTGCCAGGGGCTCGGAGCTCTCCCTGGAGCCTTCTCTTCCCCAGGGGAACAGCCCCAGCTCTCCCAGCCTGGCTCCAGAGCAGAGGGGCTCCAGCCCTGCAGCAGCTCCGGGGCTCCTCTGGACTCTCTCAGCAGCTCCAGCTCCTTGTGCTGTTGGCCCAGGGCTGGGGCAGCTCTGCAGGTGGGGCTCACCTGAGCCCAGGGCAGAGGGGCAGAATTGCCCTCCCCTGCTGCCCACGCTGGGGATCAGCCCAGGGCACAGGGGTCTCTGGGTCCCAGTGCACATGGCTGGAGCATGTCCAGCTCTCACCCACCAACACCCCAAGTCCTCCTCTTCTGGGCTGTTACCTCACCGTCCATCCCCCAGCCTTTGGTGCTTCTGGGGATTGTCCTGACCCAGAGGCAACACCTTGCACCTGGCCTTGTTGAATCTCATGGGATTCCCATGGATTCACTCGTTCATGCTCCCCAAGTCCTTCTGGATGCCCCATCCTTTCCCTCTGGCCTGTGACCACACCACCAGCTCTGTGTCATCAGTAATTATTAATAAATTTTCCATGTGCTCTATGTTACTCCATGTTTTTCCCGACAGTTACGAGCTTAGATAACAAAAGCAAGTTTGGAGTGGTAATTTGTTCTGAAAGTCTGAGTTTCACCCTTTGTCTCCAGTTTCCCCCCTTGCCCTACTACCATCTTACGATGGGAATAGGGCAGGTTTCTCCTTGGTCTGGAAGATAGCTCTGAGGTCATTCCTTGTCAGGGTGCCTGGAGTGGAGCAGGGCTGGTCTAATGGGGAAGCAATACTTAGGAAAATTAGGGATCGTGCCCTTGAGCTCCAAGCAGACCTGGTGGAGGTGTTGGCTGAGGTCAGTGCTAGTAAAGGGTAGTAGTGTGAGGCTGCACAAAGTCCCAGATCCCTGTGGTTCCTTTGGGTTGATGTTGGGTTTTTAATGCATGTGAAACACTAAGTGAGAAGTGCTTGGTGGAGTTTGTCTGCCTGTGATCTAAGGTATGTGTGATGGTGGAGCTGTGGGATGAGTGGGAATGCTGCCATCCAGGAGCTTGGTTTCTGACACAGGGAGCTCACCTTGATGTGAACAGGAAATTCCACAGAGCAAAACCAAAAGATTTGGCCTCAAGATCCTGGGTTTGGACTTGGCAGCCAAAGCAGGAGCTGACCAAGGCCTCCTCTGTGTGAGGAATTCCCGGGGATTGAGTTGGCTCTTCCCATCCCACTGCACTTCCAAATTCCCCTTTGTCCAGGTGTCACACCAGTGTGGCTGGCTGCCCATCGGGTGGTGTTCTGGGTGCTGTGGTGGGGAGAATGACTTCATGCCTTGCGATACAGGCTCACGGTATTAAATCTGATTTACTCTGGTAGTAAATCATGAGTATTTGTGTTTGCAAGTCCCCCTCAGAGCCACTGATCCCTGTGCGGAGCCAATCCCTGGAGTGTGCTGGGGTACCCAGCCTGGCCTGGTGTCCCACTGTGCTTACCAGTGTCAGTGTTTTGCAGACCTCTCCTTCCCGGTGCTGCCATCCCAATTTCTGCAGCTCCACGGCCGGTCCGTGCCGTTTTCCAGGTGCTGACAAGTGCTGTCCCTGTGGGGCTGGTGGGTGGACGGAGCTGCTGCCAGTGTGGATGTGTCTGTGGGTGTATCTGCCATGTCACTGTGGGGTTGTGACATTCGCTGCTGCTCTGCTGAGGGATTTTGGCAGATCCTAACAAGTAGCTGCAGCTTCTGCCTTGTAGCCTGCAGGTATTGAGAGTGTGAGGGCAGAGCATGGATGGAATGGGCTGGGGTTCAGGGCAAAGGTGCTACAGGAAGGCTTTACCTTTGGAAAGGTTTCATCTTCCTGGGACTAAGAAGGGAGAAGGAATGAAAACTGGGATAACAGCTTGGTCCAGTTCATAAGAGTCTTGGAAAGCCAAATTTTGGAGCAGCTATCTCCTGTTCCGAGACTGGTTCCTCACCACCTGAGTCCTCTGGTACTTCCGTGACTGCTTTTGGGTCCCAAATAGATGAAATTTTATCATTATCTGCTCCTTTGCATTTATGGTGGCAAACTGGGGCCATGGTGTTTCTGGGACAGCAAGCAAAATCCTGGTGGTGGGGCCAGGGCTTCTATGCTTCTCAGCAGGAGGATTCGTCTTGCTGTGAGGACTTCCAGGGACCTGGTTGCTTCCAGCTAGCTGTTAAGTAATGTGATATTCATAGTCCGTGGTGAGGGAGCTGTGTGAAGAGAGTGTGAGCACAGACCTTGGAAAGCCCCGCAGGTTCCTGTTAGCTTTGCTCAGTTTCCTGCTCGTGTGGGTGCGGTGGGTGTTGTGTCTGCACTGGTGTGACCACAGGACCAGGGCACTGCCTGTCCCCTGTGCTGTCCCCTGTGCTGGCCCTGCTGGGACAGCTCAGATCCTGGGGGCAGGTCTGGGCCCCTAACAAGAAAGACATTGAGGTGCTGGAGCATGTCCAGGGAAGGGAACAGAGCTGGGGAAGGGTCAGGAGCAGCTGAGGGAGCTGGGAAAGGGCTTAGCCTGGAGAAAAGGAGGCTCAGGGGGACCTTGTGGCTCTGCACAGCTCCTGACAGGAGGGGAACGCCGGGGGGGTCGGGCTCTGCTCCCAGGGAACAGGGACAGGAGAAGAGGAAATGGCCTCAAGCTGTGCCTGGGGAGGTAATTTTGATACTGAGAAAATTTTTTAATGGATAGGCTTGTCAGGCTTTGGAAGAGGCTGCCCAGAGAGGTGGTGGAATCCCCATCCCTGGAGGGATTTAAAAGCCATGTGGATGTGGCACTTGGGGACATGGGTTAGTGGTGGCTGTGGCAGTCCTGGGGGATGGGTGGACTGGTTGGACTCAGAGGCCTTTTCTGCCCTCAGTGACTGTGACCCAATGACTCTGTCGGTGTGAGCAGCTGCAGTGTGCCTGCCCAGTGAGGGCTGCAGGGTTGATGGCTGATGGCTGCAGGGTTTGGAGCAGCGAAATGCCGTGTGCTTGGAGTGACAACATCCTGCCGTGCTGGCACAGCCTGCGGGAGCCAGCCGGCAGGGAGAGGACATGGGAGACGTTCAGCCTGCTCTTCCTGGGGCTCTGATGGGGAAGAGGGAATCTGAAGGGGATGGAGTTGCAGCAGATAAGCCCCTGAATGTCTAGGCTTGTGCTATTGGAGCACAAGGCTCCTCCAGGCTCATCCTTGGAGGGCATGTCTCGGTGCGGTGCTCACCGGGGCGGTGTCCCTGTCACTGCAGTAGCCATTGAGGCATTACCCATTTTTGGGGGGGAAGAGCTCTCACTCCGACTGAGGCAGAGCAGCTTCCATGCCCTGGCCTCTGCTTTGCATTCCCTGCAGTCATGTTCAATATTTGCCGTTCCATTCGCTCCGCTTTAGGCTTTAGGCACCAGGGAGTTTGTTCTGATGGATAGCTTGGGAATTGCCTGTGTGGAGATGGCTTGTTGCAAAAGCTTTTTCTGTTCTTGAGAATGAAAAAACTCCACTTTGATAAGTTCTTTGTGTTTCCAAGCAGCCCTTCTATGATTTGTATTGATTAAAGAAACATCCTGAATAAGATTTTAATGGAAATAAACACCTTGATGAGGCTGGGGCTGATAACGAGTGTGCACTGATGAACGGAATTAATTTCCTGCTTGATCAAAACAAGGTTTATACCTTGTGCTGAGAGCTCTGCTGCACTACAGAATTTTGGTGATAGGGTATTCTACCCTGAAGGTGGCATGTTGGAGGTAAAGCTGGAAGAGAGGACAGGGAGGGCTCTTTGGGGCCAGGAGAAGCAGCAGCTCCAGCGGTGCTGACATTTTAAATGCACTGACAATGCTGGCTGTGGCAGGGGGAGGATGGACTGGGAATGGAGTGAGTGGCTGTTGTCCCCCTGCCACTCAGGGGGATGAAGAGAAGGAAGATGCCTGTGAATTGGAGGAGAGGGGCACAAAGCTGGGAGGTGGAAGTTGCCCAAAGCTCCCCATGATGATGGTGTCCAGCGCCAGAGGCTCCGGATGTGCTGGCACTGGGAGCGCAGTTCTGCATGTCCCTTTTTCCCAGGGGAAGGGGTGGCACCTGGTGGGCACAGAGCGTGGGGGTCACAGCTGAGCACAAGGGTTTCTAGCTGGTGGACATGTGGGGACATGGTTCAGCGGTGAGCTTGGCAGTGCTGGGTTCATGGTTGGACTCAGTGGGCTCAGAGGGCTTTTCCAGCCTTAGCAATGCTGTGATTCAGATGCCTCCCCTGGGCTGTGTCCGGAGGAAGCATTGGCATCCCTTTGTAAACAGACAGGCAGCTGGAACTCTGCTTGTCCACCTCTCTCTCTGAGTAATACTGCAGAATTCCCCATAGCCTGAGCCCAGGTCTTGTCTACCAAGAGCAGTTTGTGCCCTCACTGTACTCTGTTGAGTTATTTTGCTGCTTCTTTTCCAGGGTAAATTCACACTGCTGCGAGACACCCGGACAGATGGCAGCTTCCTGGTGCACCACTTCCTCTCCTTCTACCTCAGAGGTGGGTCAGCAGCAGCACTCTCTGAGGCAGGGATACCTTGGGGGTTCCTTCAGGGCTGCTCTGTGAGCAGAGGCCGATTTTACAAGACGTGAGGTATCCGCGGATTTACATAAAGCTTTGGGGTTGGGATTTATGGATCCCAGTCCTGACTTGTTCTTGGGACTCCTCTGTATCCTTGGGTATAACCCATAATTCTGTGTCTTGTTTCATCACAGATCATGACGATGGTTGTAAATAACGCAGGCTCTGACAGGGAGGTGTTCACTGCAGTTCTGTTACCGCCTCCATTTTTATGTTGTAATTACACATATCAGAATTAACTAACAACAGATAAGCTCAGAGTGAGTAACGAAACAAACAGAGCCTGGCAAGTTCTCTAATTACTTTCCTGGGAACAGTTTCCTTGGTGAGTGACCTCCTGGCCCTTGTGGAGCAGGTGCTGGGCTCAAGGGCTCCTCCAGCTTTCTGCTGGCACATCCACCAGCCCAGCAAATCTGGTACTGTCAGGCATGAAAGGGAGCTCAGGGTGCTGGGCAGGGCACGGCGTGAAGATATTCTGCCCCCAAGAGCTGCCACTGCCTCAGCTGGGGCTTTACCCTGCTTTGAAATATTTTTTACTTGATGGAATAGAGGCAAACTGAAGGAAATCCCATGGAAAGTGGAACAGTGTGAATGGTTCAGAGAGACCTGCCAGGCACTGCCTTGGGCTCTGCTGATGTGCTGCCTGCAGCGCTGCCCTGGGAATTGGTGCTGCTCTGGGAGTCACTGTCTGGAGCTGTTCACCTGCCTGGGAAAAGCCTTCCATCCCTGGTGGGTGGGCAGCCCTGGGGGATGTTAATGTCACTCAGGATAGGTGTGCTGGCTGTCACCTGCCTCACCAGCCCAGGGCCTGGGTGCAATTATTCCCTGTTTGCAGCACCCCTGTGTTGTCTGCTTGGTGCCCAGAACCTTTGGCAGCTTTGAAGGGGTCAGTGAAGGTTCATCTGGGGCCACTGACTTGTTCCACTTGAAATCCATGCCCAACAAACACAGATTGTGTTCATACCTAAACCATGTTCCAAAATCACATTTTATTTTGGTGTCTGACAAGATTTCTTGTTCTGTGTGTTTTTCCAGTCAAGGTTACTTGCCCTGTGAGAGCCAAAATGGGAATTTTTGGCATGTCCATGGTTTCAGTAGTTCAGTGTCATGGCCGGCCCTTGGCCTCCTTACAGAAACACCAGCAAACAGGGCCAGGAGGTCCCAGGCTGGCCTGGCATGAGGCAGAAAAAGGGCCTTACGCTTTTTAAAATCATCTTTTTCCTTCTTTCTCTCTCTTTTTAAACTAACATTTTCCCTGATGTGGATATCCTCTAGAAGGATGAAAATTGAAAGCAAGGGAGGGTCTGTCTAGACCTGCGTCATTTCAGGGTCCTTCCAGACACATCTGTGGTCTGGCTGCTGTGATTTATGAGCTTTGATAATGTCAGCTGCAAAGTGGAACTGCTAATGTGTGCTTTTGTCCTTCCCCAGCTGGCTGCAAGGTTTGCTTTGTGGCCCTGCTCCAGTCCTTCAGCCACTACAACATCGTGGCACAGAAACTGGTGAGTCTCTTGGCATAGGTTCGTTATTACAGGTCCTGGTAGTTTCTGTTGGGAGGGAAGGAATGGGAATGAGGAGCAGGAATTGTGTGAGCAAATGTTTCCAGGTCTTGATGGGGACAATCAGGGTTGGTGCTCCTGTGATGGGGGATAAAGAGCACTTTAGAGCAAAACTCTGGCTGCGAGGTGCCCCACAGGCTCTGCCCTGCCAAGAGCTGGATGGCTGCTTGCTTTGTGCTTAGAAATGTTTTCTGGGAATCAGTGTTCCCCAGACAGGCCCAGACTGGCAGATGGAGGTTCCTTAATCCTCTGGGGAGGAAAATGCTGTGGTGGTAGTATTCCGAGGGCCACTGTACATCTGCAGGAGCTCCCGAGGTGACTTTGTCCCCTCTCCTGTGTTACTTTGGGATGAAGGGCTGAGTCACCTGTTCACAAGGACACCCATGTGCCTCTTTTGGCCTCTGGGCTGAGCCATCACTTTGAGCTCTCTGGGGAGCCACAGGTATGTTCCTAGGGATTTCCTTCCCATGGTGAGCTGGGCAAGGATTATGTGTACCCTGAAATGAGGAAACAGAGACAAAGCAGGCAGGGTAATTCTGCGTGTCAGCAAATTTTCTGAGCTCCAAACTGCTTCACTCAGCTCTTTGTACAACACTCCAAGGTGAAATGCTCCAGGTGGGAAGTCCAAATGACCTTCCAGGGCTGAAGGGATGAGGGTTTGCATTGGTCTTCCCTCCTCTGGTTCACTGACAATCCCAGCAGTGCTGCTGCTCATGAAGACTCCAGGTGTTGAGGAACCAGTTACTGTGTTTCCCACTGTAAGCATGGTGCTGCTAAACAACTGTATTTTATTTACTGCTCAGTTTCTACCTTCTGAAAGGAGGTCAGTGGCCCAAGGTATGTGCAGTGGGCTGAGCAAACACAGTGTTCACCCGTGGAGCTGCACAGGTGGGTACTCCAGGTGTGATTCCGCTGCAGAGCAGATCCTGCTGGCTGAGCAGACCAACCCCTGTGAGCATGGAGCTGTCCTGGCCTTTGTGGTGAAGAGAGGAGGAAATCTTGGGGAGAACTTGCTGAGTGGGGCAGGAGATGGGGCACAGCCGCCACTGTGGGGAGGAGATTCAGCTGTTAAATACGCGATCCTTGCCTGCTCCTGAAGCAGGATGGTGTTTGTCAGCATGTTTCCTAATGCAGTGAGATTTCCCGGTGTGCAGTTAATGGGAGCTGCTGACATCTCCCTCGCGGGAGAGGCTGAGGAAGGAGGGAACAAGAGGATTAGCTGGAGCACACGTGCGATGCAAATGGGGGTGATTTGCTGTCTGATACTTGAACAAAAGGTGGCTGCCACGAAGGAGGTGATAAGCACAGCTCAGAGAAGCACTGAGCTGCCTTCAGCTCTGAGTCACTCTTGTATTGCAACTTCATAGGTGCCCCTGTGGTCGTTGCCGTGAATTCCTCCCAAGCTCTGAGGAGCTGGAGGTCGTAACATCAGTTATTTATATCCGAGTTCCCATCACATCTTCGCTTTAATCCTTCTTTGTGCAGATGAACATGTCAGGCTCGGAAAAGGTGGTTCTTGGCACGGTAGTTTCGTTTTTAAATTTGCTTTAGAACTTGCTGCTGTAGATCTTTACTGGAGACCAAGCGGGATGTCGCTGCCTGGCTGCAGCAGGACTTGATTTCAGTGGTGCCTGAGCTGTGCAGGAGGGTGAGCTGCGCACTCCACCAAATGACCAGCTCCTCTCTTCCCATCTCCTCTTCCTCGGTGGTGAGCTCCAAATCAGCTGCCAGGCTCTCTGTTTTGGCTGGGAGCAGGGATCAGGCTGCAGTTGCTCTGGGAGCTGCTTGAAACAGTCTGTCCCGTGAGCAGCCCCCTGCCTTCCCAGGAGTTACCATTCCGAGCAGAGGATGATGCTGACCGGTAGCTGGCTGGACATGAGCCCAGGTGGACAAGGAGGCCAAGGGCGCCTGGCTTGTACCAGTAATGGTGTGGCCACAGGACAGTGCCTGTCCTCTGTGCTGGCACTGCTGGGGCACCTCCAGTCCTGGGGGCAGCTCTGGAGTCCCCAGGTACAGAATAGAGCATGTCCAGAGAAGGGAACGCAGCTGGGGAAAGGTCTGGAGCAGCAGGAATAGCTGAGAGGGGCCAGCCTGGAGAAAAGGAGGCTCAGGAGGCTCAAATTCTGGTTTCCACAACTCCCTGACAGGAGGGGGCAGCCAGGGAAAAGGTGTGTTGGGCTCTGCTCTCAGGGAACAAGGGACAGGATGAGAGGAAACAACTCAGGTTGTGCCAGGGGAGGATCAGGTTGGATATTGGGAAAATTTCATCCTGGAAAGGGCTGTCCAGCTCTGGCACAGCTGCCCAGGGCCGTGGTGGGGTCCCCATCCCTGGAGAGGTTTAAAAGCTGTGTGGATGTGGCACTTGGCATGTGGGCTAGTGGTGGCCTCCGCAGTGCTGGAATGGTTGGCTTGATGGACTCAGAGGACTTTTCCAACCTCAGTGATTCTGTGATTATGCCCTTAGGAAAGACTGCACTTGGAAGAGCTTCAGAACTGAGCAATGTTTCTGTCCCAGGCCATGGAGGAGGCTCCTGGGGCCAGTGTCTTTACAGTGACACTTGTAGCACTCGTGTGTGATAATACAGTGAATATTTATACACAGCTGAAGTGATGCTTCCAAGGGCTTGCTGCTTTCCCAGCATGTCAGGTGTTACAAGTATCAAACCACTTCCTTATGTGTTAGCTAAATGCTGGGATGTCTTTTTACTTGCAGAAAAAAACCTTCCCTAGCTTTTTGTGCTTGTGTCTTCTTTTCCTGAGGATCTGCACTTCATTTTAAGGGACAGTCAGTGTTACTGGCCCTGACCTTGCAGAGAGCATGCAGGGCTATATCAGGACAAACAGCGCCAGGGCACCCTGCCAGGTGGGTGTTCCCACTCTCACTTGTGCAAAGTTTGTTTTGTTTTAAAGGGGAACCAGATTTGTCCCCATTTGTTCCCCCTCTCCTGTGCCCTGTCCCCTGCTCTGAGCTCACAGCCTGGAGGACATGGCCTGGCCTGCTCACTGATGGCCACACTTTGTCCCGCAGCTGTGTTTGCTGATGGAGCTCATTCCCACTGCCTCGCACACTTCATTCCCTGTTCTGTCCTCCAAATGTTTTGTTTGTCCATCTGGAATGGCCAGCGGTGAGTGGCAGCTCTGGTTTGAGGGGCCATCGCAGGCCGGGGGGCACCACGCTCCAGCAGCTCCCCAGAGGAGCAGGAGCAGCTGAGCTGCTCTGCAGGAGCATTCCTGGGCTGGGTCGATGGCTGACAGCACGCCAGAGATAATGTCCTGGTGCTCCGGGGTAATGGAGCGGGGTGCTGGCACGGAGTGAAAGCTTTCAGGCTGGGGGTGCTGGGCAGCGCCGTGGCTCTGCCGCAGCCGCGGGGACATCAGTCCTGCCTGTGCACTCAGGAAAGTGCTGCTGGCCATTTTGAGCACTTTCCCACTGTTTCCAAGCTGTCTGATGCTTCCTGTGCTGCTTCCAGAGGTCATTCTGGGTGGGCTGCTAGCAGGGGGACAGGCAGAGATTTGCTGTGGCAGGTGAGTGCCGTGGGTGAGTCCAGGTCTCTTTGGGACCTGGATCCCCTGTTGGAAAATGAGGCTGGACTTGATGGGTCCACGCCATGGCACTGAGGGGGCCAAATTCCTGGTCTGACACATGAGCACTCTGTCCCTGGCCTCTGTAGCCCTTCTCTGTCACCCAGGCAGGCCCTGGTGTCACAGCACCGAGCTCCCCTCTATAGAGGGGACACTGTTTTCTTACACATCTGAGGTACAGAGAGTTTGTGTGTGCAGGAGGAAATGGCTGACGCAAAGGTAAAATCAGTTGCTGAATTACTGATATTAATAGTGAATTTAATAGAATTTCAGTAGGTTGCCAGTGCTGTGGGCTCCAGAAATCCTTGAGGGAATGAGGTTTGTGAGGCTGTTGTGCAGCCCAGCCCTCCTTTATGGCCTGGCAGGTATTTATTTGCTGGCCATTCCCCACTCCTCACCTGCCACATAAAGGTGGTTCTGTCCTTGGCTAGGAGATTTTCCACCATGTGTGCTTGGAATTGACCAATAATGCGGATATTTCTGAAGCTGTTACTGAGGGATAGTGTCAAAACATCTATTGCTTTATAGGGGGAGTTTGAAGAGGAAATGAGCATTCAGGCACACATTCTTTCCCAGCTGAGTAGAAGGAAAATAGAGGAAGCATTCTTCTCAGGTAGCAGGATTCACAGGGTTGGGAGTCCAAGCAGCTTCCATTCAAATCAGGGAGCAGATGCCAGCAGACAAGAGTTCAATCAGGCCTCGGATTTTTCTTAGTATCTTTATTACGAAGTGATAGTGCTGCAAAATTGAGCCTGGGAAGATAATAATGAAATAGTTTGGGTTGGAAGACACCTGAGAAGGTCACCTAGTCTAGTCCTTCAGGAAATAATTGTACTACACATGATCATAGAATCGTTGAGGTTGGAAAAGCCCTCAAGGATCGAGTCCACCTGTCCCTCAGCACTGCCAAGGCCACCAATAACCCATGTCCCCAAGTGTCACATCCATAAGGCTTTTAAATCCCCCCAGAGACGGTGACTCCGCCTCTGCCCTGGGCAGCTCCTTTCCGATGCCTGACCACCATTTCTGAGAAGAAATTGTGGAGAATGAGAACGTCCCCCCAAGCCTCCTCTTCTCCAGGCTGAGCCCCACCACCTTCCTCAGCCCTTGACAGGGCTTGGAGCAACCTGGTCTAGTGGAGGCTGTACCTGCAGAGGGGTGGACCTGGATGGTCTTTAAAGATCCCTCCAACCCAAACCTGTCTAGAATTCTGTAATCTCCAGCTGGAGTCTTCTCCATGTCTGCTGCAGCTCTGGGATGTCTCCGTTGGAGCTGGACATTCCCAGCATGTGGCTCTTGATGAGCCTCACCACCAGGCAGGGCTGAGAGCCAGCTGAGTTTGAGCTGCAGCCCCAGGCGTTTGTCATGGTCCCTCCTCCTCCTCCAAGTGGAGTCAGGGCTGCTGCTGTTTCCCATGGGAGTCCTGGCTGCTCTCTCCCAGGTGTTGTGCAAGCGTTGGGATGCCCATCCCACGGCACTCTCTGGATCCAGGCCGTGCCTGGCTCTATTGCGTGGGCTGTGCAGCCGGCATTGCCACAGCCACGATCTGGAGATAGTGAAAAACAAAAGCTTCCACCACCCAGGGAGGGAGGCGAGGAAATTGCTCACAGCAGGCCCTTGGAGAAGCCTGGGCCATCCTCTCCCTGCCTCTGGACAGGCAGCTGGTTTTCTCCCATGCCACCAAGCTGACTTCCCAGGAGGAATCCCAGGATGTTTGAGCCCCCAAACCACAGTGTGTTTTTGTTATCTCCTGGCAAAGTACAGGAGAGCAAATGTGCCACCTGTGATTGTAGCAGAAGTGCCCATTTCATCCCTGAAGCACTGACTTTATCAGCACATTTATGTAAGATTTGATTCAAATAAGAACGAAAATTTGGCTGTCGACCCCCGTGGTTCTGTGTGCACCATTTTCCAAAGTGTTCACTCTGAAACCTCATGTTTTCTTCTCTCTCGAGGGAGTCAATTTGGCAGCTGCCAAAGAACGGGGACAGCTTGTCTTCCTGGAGGGTCTCAAGTCCTGCCTTGACCTCCTGTTCGGGGAGGAGGAGCAGCCAGGACAGCCCAGTCCTCTGCAGTTTCTGAGGTGAGTCTGAGCATGGAGTGTTCCCCCCTCACATCTCCTGCCACCAAGAGTACCACCCAAGGTCCAGGGCTTGCTCCTGCTGACTTTGGGCTCACCTCCAAGGCCCAAGGACTCAGAGCCAGACACTGAGTGAAGCGCTGGCACTGTGTACATCCCTCTGCATGTCCTGGCCTGTCCCCACCTGCTGCTCATGGAGGGATCCTGTGCTCCTTTCCAGAATTTTAGGGGAATTTCCACCCCCATCCTCATTGCCAAGCATGTCACAGGTCTAGAAAAACATTTACTTCAGCACTCCACAGGTTTGTGTCAAATGAAACCCCAGCCAAGTGGTTTTATTCCCTTCTTTCATTATTTTGAGTTTTATTCTTATCCAAGAGAACAGTGCTGCATTATCCGTGCTGGCTTTTGGGTTTATTCTCACTTCATTTTCTCCACGTCCCCTGGGATGCTCAGCAGAGGCCAAACACTTCCCTGGAAGTGTCCAATGCCAGGTTGGATGAAGCTTGGAGCAACCTGGGGTAGTGGAAGGTGTCCTTGCCCATGGCAGGGGGATGGGACCGGATGAGCTTTGAGGTTCCTTCCCACCAAACCATTCTGGGATCCCTGGAGCAGGGCAGGAGGGTTTCACCACACACAAGTGTAAAGGAGCAGCAGCTGAAGGGCAATGAGGACTTGGTGACTGTGACAGCAGTGGGGACAGTGGGGAGGCTGGTGATCCCCACTCTGGGTCAGTGGGTGAGAAGGGGACACACTATGCCAAGCCCCTGACATGTCGTTCATCTCTTCCAGCGGGAGCACCTCTGACCTCAGAGCCTTGTTTGACTTTGTCCGGGTGTCCCTGACTCCTGCGGACGGGGATTCCTGGAAAGGCCCCGTGCTGCTGGTGGATGACCTCAGTGTCCTGCTGAGTCTGGGGGCTGCACCAGTGGCGGTGCTGGACTTCATCCACTACTGCCGCGTGTCCGTGTGCTGCCAGCTGAAGGTACTACTGCCCCCGTGCCCTTGCAGTACACAGAGCCTCCAGGGCAAAGCCTGGCTTTATTTTCTCTTTCCATCTGACCATGTTGAAGTTTTTGGAAGGCTGTATATGTCCAGGGAGTTCAGATCATTGCTCTGGGGCCACTCTTGGGAGTTGTGTGGGTCCCTGAGAACCTGTGCAGCCTCCTGTTTAGCTGGACTCCTGGAAGATGCTGCCCAGAGAAGGGTTCTCTGTGTCCCTGATGTATGAACAAGGATTTGAGCTGTAAAATACTGTTTTTTGGATCTCCTGGCTCTCCAGAGATCCCTACTCACACCCATGTGTGTGTGGGAGGGCAGGGGTGGGGTGGAAATGGGTCATGTGAGGGGCTGGTGAATCTCCTAGGGGCCAGAAATGAAGGGCCCCTTGGGGGGCACCCCAGTCCCTGCTCCTACCACCCTCCAGTGTCGCTGCTCTGGCTGGTTCCCAAGGCGGGTGGTTACCTACAGTGATCTCCCAGCAATGTGGGGTCTCCTGAGAGCACCACAGCCAGAAGTGCTCACAGTCACATCCCAGCTCTGCCATCCCAGGAAGCATCTCCTCCATGGGCACTTCCCTGCAGGAGTGAGGAATGAGCCGGTGGTGTCGGGTGTTGTTAGCCTGCACTTCGCAGGGCGCGGGGTGTTGGGCTGTACGTGCTGACAGGGGATGATCTGCTTGCAGGGAGTATTTACCTCCAAAGAGCTAAAAAAGATGAGAAACCACGCTAACACTTCGCTATTTCTGTCTGAGGTGTTCTGGAGCTTTAAAGTACATTTTAATTGATTGAGAATTTGTGTTATTTTAAGTTCTTGGTGACTTGCATGGGCTGAGGCAGAGTCTCTTGGGGTGGCTGTTAATAGAGTTGGTGTGCTGGGGAGGTGTTTGCTCCCTGTCAGAGCTGTGAGGCTGTGAGCATTGCTGCGGCCCTTTGGCCACCTCTTTATTTACCTGCTCTGAATTCAGGCAGTGCCATCTACCCAGCCTGACAGACTGGTTCAGCCAGACACTGTCTCCTTACAAAGGCTTGAGGTATTTTTAGACTGCGCATAGATATATGTGTGTGTGTGTACATGATGTACAGTGTTTACATATCATAGAATGGCCTGCGTTGGAAGGGATCTTAAAGACCACGTATGCCATGGGCTGGGACACCTCTGATTTGGGCCCCAGAGCTGGAGGCAGTTCTGCAGGTGGGGGCTCACCTGAGTGGGGCAGAGGGGCAGAATCCCCTCCTCCCATGCTGCCCACGCTGGGGGATCAGCCCAGGGTATGGGGGATTTCTGGCCGGGGCATGTCCAGCCTCTCCATCAGCAGCTGCTGGTTATTTTCCCAGTGGAATTCAGACCCTGCTGGGGGTTTCCTGAGGAGCTTAGATGGGGTGTTTGTGAAAGCTCCTGTTGCCGCCTCCCCATCCTTCCCCTAAGGGATGAGGCCCAACCAGGGGCTCATCCCTGCCTGCTGCTCCCATTCCAGGGGAACGTCGTGGTGCTGGTTCACAGCAACGAGGATTCGGAAGATGAGGAGAATGAACTGGTTGTGAACTCCCTGTGTCACCACAGTGACCTCATCCTGTGGGCAGAGGGACTGGCCACCGGCTTCTGCAAGGATGTTCACGGGCAGGTGAGGCACGACAGAGGCAAGTGGCACACGTCCCTGTCACCTACAATGCTGCAGGCCCCGAGGCTGTGGGAGATAGCCCAGGACTAGCCTGGGCTGCAGTGTGGTTAAGGAGTAATCCCATGGGCACTGAGATCTGCTGGAGCACCTGGGCTCCTATGGCTGTGACTGCGTCCTGCAGGGATATCTGGGGACACCTTGCCATCTGGGGACTCCCCACCTCTGGAAGCTCTCCAGGGTTTATACAGCAGCCGCAGTGCATCCCACTCCAGGGTGATGGCAAACTTTCCTGGGAAGTTTCCCCAAATGGTGGATCTGGGCCTGGCTTGTGCTGGCACCTGTGTGATCCCTCATCGGGGCTGCCACCAAAGGCACAGGGACAGGAGGCTGCTGATGGATTATTTATCAGTGATCCCCCTTCCCTGCAGGCCAGCCAGAGGCATGGGAGATGAGGATATTCTGGGCAGCCAAAGGGATGATATTCTTATTCCTTTCCCTTTGCAGATTAAGATAATCAAGAGATTGTCCTTGCGGCAGGCGGCGGAGCAGGATGTGGTCCAGATCTACCAGTACAAGATCCAGGATCGGAACGTCACCTTTTTTGCCAGGGGGCTGTCAGCTGCAGTTCTGTGACACTGTGACAGTGCAGAGTGAGCCAGGGAATGTCCCTGCCCCCACACCAGCCTGACAGCTCCACCAGCACCTTCCAGGAGCAGCACACCAAACTGACCCAAGAGGGAAGCTCAGATACACCTGGAAGTGGTGCCAATGTGGGATCAGCCTGCCCAGGGCCTGCCTCATCCCTTTGTCCTCCCACCCCGTTCCCAACATGCTCAGGCCAAGAAAGGGAGCAAGAGCTTGCAAGAATGGCCCTTAGAGCATGTAAATACAGGCAGGGGGGGTGTCCTGCGGGCTGGGTGTGCCTTGCCTCACCTTTTCCGGTGTACTCGGCACGGCATGGCAGCGCCAGGCACTGCACGGAGGGAGCATCCCCTCCCTCCTGCTGGCACGGGAGGAGATGACACAGAGGGGTGGAGCAGGGATGGTCTGGGAGCCTGGCGCAATCCTCTCCTTGCTCCCAGCTCTGGCTGGCAGAGATTTGCCCAACCCCAGTTTCCACACAGTTGGTGAATCTGTAGCTCCGTGTGTAGCCCCTCACCTGCCTGTGCTGAGATCTGGGTGCTGCCTTGATTGGTTTATGCCCTGCAGTTTCCCAGCTCATCCTTGGCTTTGGGGTTGGATAAACCCCTGTCTGTGAGCCTCTGTCTCAGCCACCACTTCCTCATCCCAAACCCTGACTAGCAGTTACGTGACCTGCCTGTACTGAAGCTTTTTAAAAAAAAAATAATAATCCTTAATTTTAGTGCAATAAGAGTACAGTGATTAAGTACCGCGGATCTCTGTGTGGGAACTGCTCCCCACCGGCTCCTTGGCAGGGGCAGGAATGGGTATCTCCCAAGCCTGGATGAGGAGAGTGCCATCCCCATGGCTGCAAGGCCAATCCTGGGAGCAGAGCTCAGGCCTGGAGGTCTCCTGGTAGATGCTCCTGCTGGGATATCCCATTTATCCTGGGAGATAAATAACATCCCACACACTTGACAGAGTCCAGAGTGACCTGCCAGGTCCTTGCAGCTCCAGAGCTGGGGTAGCAACTCTGGCAGTGGGACACATTCCTGCTTTTTCCATGTAGCCTCAAACCCATCCCATGCTGGTTTGGGAATGTGCCCTTTATCTTAGAGTTTTGGGAGTCCTGGCATGCTCAGGCCTCTGGCTGCTGCTTGGTGACAGCCCAGGGAAGCCAGGCAGTGTCCAGGGACTGTGGCAAAGCCACAAGGACCTTGGGAGGGGGATCAGGCCATGTGTGTGCTATAGAATCACTTGTCCCTGGTGTCTCCTGGGTCTCTTTGTGCTCTGCTGTGGAAGTGGCAGTGCCCACTGCCATGGCTGCTGGCCCAGTGTGGTGGCAGTGCCCAGGGGACAGTGCACTGTCACAGTTTGCAAAGGGAGGATGAGAGGACCAGTAGCTGTTGGCACTGCAGCTGCTTAAAATGCAGCTGTGATGGGCATAGAATGGTGTATAACTGGAGTAAAATCTGTGCTATTATCCTTGGAGAGATCCCAATGCCTAGCTCTGGGGCTCTGCCTCCCTCCTCTGAAAACCCAGCAGGGTCACTGTGTGACATCACTGCTGGCTTTTGGTTCTTTCTGCCCTTAACCAGTGCCTGTATCCATGAAATGGGCTGGGGAGCCTCAGCCTGACCCCCCATGTCCGCATGCAGGGAGTGTTCCCTGGGATCCAAGCCCTTTGGAATGAGCCACTCTGCCTGCACCATGCAGCAGTGAGAGCTTGGATACAGAGATTCCCCCTGGAAAAGGGAGGTGAAACCTGTGGTGGCTGAGTGAAAGACCAAACACAGCGTTCCCAGTACCTGTGCCCATTGTCCAGCGGTGGCCTTGGCCATCAGGACACGATGGGGGCAGCTGTGCTGAGCCAAGGCCACCGGCACAGCCGCGACCAAGCCAAGGCCTTGCTCCAGAGCTGACGCTGTGGGAGGGCAGCTGGAGAGTGGATGTCAGGATTGATGCCATCGGTGGCACGACAGGATGGCCTTGCCCAGGGTCAGCCACCAGCTGCGTGCTCAGGGCTGCTGCCACACGCAGTATTTGTGTGCCAGCTGCAGATTGGGCAGCCCTGAGAAATCTGGTGGTACTTGGGCTGAGGGCTCAGCTCTCCGTTCCCTTGGCCTCGGAGCGAGCTGCAAACAGGGGAAGTCCCACCAAGGCCGGGGCTGGTGGGACAGGGGTCCCTGAGAGAAGGGGCTGTATTATATTGGGAAAGGCTGTCGGCAGCAGGGACTGCTGGAAAGTGTCAGTGTGACAGCTACAAGAAGGGCCCTGGAAAGGCTGTTTTGGGTGTGCTCAGCCTCTGGAGATGAAGGAGCAGGGAATGTGTTTTACAGCATACCACCCCATGCCAGCACCGTGCTGGCAGGAGAGCAGGGGCATTGCTGGGCAAGAAGAAAAGATTCCTTGGCCTCTGGGTACCACTTGCCCCTTCCCATGGCATGTACCCAATGCCTGGTCCACCTCTGTCCCCTGCACCGAGACAGAGCTGCCGGTGCAAAGTCCTCGCTCCAGATCCGCTCTGCCCCGGGATGTTCCAGGGCTCCTGAAGCCCAATCCCACCCCCCGCATCAACTCTTCCTGTCCAGCGGATCCTCAGGGCTCCCAGCGCCTGATCCGCATATTCCCGCCATTCCCGGGTGCATGGGGCGGCTCCGCGCTCCCTCTGAACCGCAGCGCGGCCGGTGCCCGGTTCTCCTCTCACGACCCTCTCTCTCCAGGACCCCTGCCCGGAGCTGCCGCGCCCGCCCCTTCCCGCTCCACGTGCTCCCGCCGCCTCCGCGCCGCTTCCGGGGGCGTGGCCTGAAGGACCAGGGGGCGTGGCCAATGAAAAGCAGGGGCGGTCTTCGGGGCGTGGTTATGCAAATAAAGGAGCGGTTATGCAAACGAAGGCGCAGCTGCCCGCGCGTGGGCGTGGCCATGCAAATAAAGCCCATAGTGGGCACCAACCGCTCCCTTGGAGGCGTGGTCACAGGGGTGTGGGCGTGGCCATGCAAATAAAGCCCATAGTGGGCACCAACCACTCCCTTGGAGGCGTGGTCACAGAGGTGTGGGCGTGGCCATGCAAATAAAGCCCATAGTGGGCACCAACCCCTCCCTTGGAGGCGTGGTCACAGGGGTGTGGGCGTGGCCATGCGGACGCCGGGGGGTGTGGCCGACGTGAGGCGCTGCGCGCGCGCGTTCGGGGCCCGGCGGCGGCGGCAGCAGCGGGGGGAGGGCGGGAGGGGGTGGGAGAAACCGGGCCGGGAACGGGCGGAAAAGCTCAAGGATTAACGCGGGTTTAGAGCTAGTAAACCCCATAACATCCTACATTAAAAAAAAAAAAAAGCCAAGAATACGACGAAAAAAGCCAAGCCCCAACGACGAAGCACGAGGCCGCCGGGAGGTCAAAGGGCGGAGGTGAGGAAGGAGCTGCTTCCCGGTGAGGTGAGAAGGGAGCGGGGCGGGCGGGGGCAGCGCAATCGGGCACGGAAAGAACCCCTCAGCGCCGCTTCCCGGCCGCAGTTTCCCCGTCACGGGGGGGGGCCGGGGCGCGCGCCCTCCCCTCCCGCATCCGCACGAGCGCGGCGCGTGAGGGTGCGTGAGGGACCGGCGCGCGCCCCCCGCGCCGCCTGCCGCCCCCGCACCGCCTGCCTGCTTTGGGGAGCGTCGGGAGGGAGTGCGTGAAGGGAATGGGGGAATGTGGAGTCAAGCGCTCCAGGTGCGCGGCACTGAAGATGCAAAGCAGAGAAGGGGAAGGGGGAGAGGAGGGGAAGGGTTAAACCCCTCTGTGCTGCAGGACCAGGAGAAGACGCTTTATGGAAAAGGATTAAAATGAGGGACTACATAAAGGAGATGATGGGAGTGTGGAATACTTTATTCCATGGGGTTTGTTTGTACCATAAAGATTTTCTGCCGTGGTTCTCTGGGGACTTGGCTCTGTGCTGGGAATATCTTCCCTCGGGATAATCACCTGTCTTTGTGGTCGATATTCAGGAATCGACAGAGAGATGGAGAAAGTTTTGGGGCACCAAAGGTGCAAAGTGAAGAGGGGGAAAGGAGGGAAAGGGTTGAGCACCTCTGCTGCAGGATCAGGAGAAAATGTTTTATGGGAAAGGATTAAAATGATGGAATATGTAAAGGGAACAATGGGACAGGGGATTAAATTACTCCAGGAAGTTTGGTACAGGGTCACTGAGCACTTCAGAACCAGAAGGTTTTGTTGCTATGGTTCTCTGAGGACAATCATCCTAAACTTAGGGATTTTGTCAAAATTTAGGAGATGATTTCCTCGTGTGAGTCAGAATGAACATCTTTGTTTTTAATATAATGACCCAGGAGCTCTTGGGATGCTGAGGCAGTTCTGGGGTTGTGCTTGGGAGAATCCCGAGGAAAGGACTCCAGAAGGATTTTGGCCTTAGTGCCAGAATTTCCTGAATGCAGCATCCACGTGTTTTTCCGGGTTGTTGAAAGACAAACCAAGTTTCCTGCGAGGGGCAGAGATGGGGCATGAGCTCCCTCTCTGTGAAACCCGGGCTGTGAGGGCAGGACTGGGGTGGTAAATTTGGGATTACACGAGCTGTTGTGTAATGCAGAAAGGAGATTAGCTGGCCGGGATTGGGAAGAGAGGAAAACACCCTGGGATGTTCCCTGAACGTGTGACACAGCCCCAGCAACTTCCCCCAAACCAGCTCTGCTCCGTGTTTCCAGGTACAGCTTGGCGTGGTTTATTTTTCCAATCATGATACAAATATAACATCCCAAAAGAGCCACGAACAATCGGGGTTTGTCTCAGGAGTGTTAAAGTAGTATTTTAAGTGTCAGAATCCTGTGATGAATGAATTAGTCAGGCTCTCACTGAGTTACTCAATGCTATTTTCAGTCAGGGGTTGCTGGGCCTGTCTGGCATCAGAGTTTGGATAATTGTGCACCACAAACTCCTCTTTTTTTCCCCTCTCGGATGAGACTTTAAAAAGTGGAACAGTTAAACAGCTCAAGGAACAAAAATAGCTTTACCTGCCTGTAGTGTAGTAGGTGAGGAGCAGCAGCACCACACTTCAGCAGATCCTGAGCCCTGGGAATCCTTTCAAGGCCGGGAGCTGTAGGCACCTTCCTCCCCTTTTACAAGAGACTTTCTCTAGGGCGTTCTGGCTGGAGATGGGGGGCACAGTCTCCGGTGCTGCGGAGCGTGGAGGGTCCAGTGGCACTTGGCACCAGGGACTTGTGAGACTGGAGGCAGGTGTAGAAGCAGCTCTCCAGGCATTCCTTGGCTCTAATATTTGTGATTATAATTCCTTTGAGTCCCTTTCTCCTCCTCGTGCAGTGCATTAAAGGGTGAGAAAGAAAGGCTTAAGGAACATTGAGCAGCTGCTGTTTCCATGGCTGGAAGTGTTACTGCTCACATCCAAGATATCCAGAAGAGGGAGCAACAGGGAATTAAGGGTGGTTGTCTTGGAGGGAATCTTTTAGTTCATGCTTTCAGGTGAAGACCCAGCCCTGATGGCTCAGAACAGCCGTGGCCTTTTGGCATAACTGGGAAAAAAATAAAGTTTTCCTTCCAAGAAAAGAGTGATTTCAGCTGGAGTGAGAGCATGGTGGGCAATGGGGAGGGAAGCAGGATTGTAGCTCTTCAGGAAAATCTGAATTAATCTTGTATGGAGTATTGTGATAAAGGAATAATAGTTGGTTTGTTTACAAAAGACAATGTCCGAGTCAGACTTTGGGACTTGCTGCCTCACAGAGGAATTTTGGGATCGTTTCTCCATCTGGAAGAAAGAGCGCAGTGATTTCCTGAGCCTGGCTTCCTAATTGGTGATGATTAGGAAGGAAAATGTTTAGTTGTGTGTGATGCTGGAGATGCCAAAAGCTCCTGCTTGGGGCTGGAAGCCCTGGCAGTTGGTGTGTTCAGCCTTGCTCCGTGTTCCTGCTGTAACCCAGAACCTGTGGAAAACCAATCCCAGGCAGGTGCGTCACCTTACAGGTGCAGTGTCCCTCTGACCCTCTCGGGGCCCTTTGCAAGCCCCAGAGATCTGGGAGTGCAGACTTTTTAGCCATGGAAACTCTCCTGATTAAAGGTTTGGTGATTTCTGAGGGAACAGAGCAGGGAAATACATGCTGAGGGTTATGTCTTAATTTTTGCTTTTTATTTCATGGAGAAATGGTCAGAATTATGGGGTTTGTCTCCCTTTTGTCACCCTTCATCTCCTGCCTGTGAGGGGATCCCTGGTAATTACACAACTGACAGACAGTTTCCAGAATTCCAGAATCCAGGCTGGAAACACCGCTGAAGCTCTCGTTGGGTCTGTGTGTTCCCCTGAGAGCCAAGGGCACGCTTCTGGTTTCCTGCCAAATCCAAGAGTTTTGGAAACCCTTCACTTAATAGGAACCCAGCTGGTGCTACACCGCCAGACCTCCCCCTGAAATGGGAAGACTGTTGGTTTGTGTTTCCACAACGTATTTTTCAGGGAAATTCTAGTGTGTTTAACGGATAAACTTTGTTTGACCAAGCTTTAATTACAGTAAGTCAGGAAACTCCTGCCAGTGATAGCTGGACTTTGCTGTGGGAGTGTTTAATGGTACTCAAAAGTTATTTCTGGCAGGTTTTTGGAGGGATTTTCTTCTAGAAGGCAAATGGACCCCATATGGGCTGTGGGTTTGGAAAACACAGAATTCTGCTTAGGGGGTTTACATGGATGGAGTTTATCTGGGAAGGGTTTTGGGATCCTGCTATCTGCTCCTGAGGCTGGAGCAGGGACCTGACACAAGCAGGGCTGGAGTGGGCTGGGAAAGGAGCCACGATTCCTTCCGTGGCCAATGTTTGCCTGTCCTGGGCACTCCTGAAGGTGTGCTGTCCTCCTTAACTGTCCCTGCCCTGTCAAAATGTGGGAGTGAAGCATGGAAGCTTTACTTAAAAGTGGCACATCCCTTAAAAAAGAGCTGCAGAGAAGGTGCAGTTCAGGTAGTCAGACATGAATTTGAATTTTGAATTCATCTGTTTCAGAAATAAACCCCAAACCATCCGGACAGAATGTGTTGGCCTACATTAAATAGGTTGGTTTGGTTTTGATCTTATTTCCTAATATTGATCATTAACCACCAATGCTGATTCCTGTTCTGAAGGAGAATTTTGAGTCAGGAAATGCCTCTTCTACAGGGAGAGGACCCTCAGCCATAGGGAAAGAAACAGGGCAGGAGTCGTGCTCAGTTCAGATCCTCATTTGCTGAGGTGAAATATAATTGAGGAAGAGGGTGACTCTCTACTGGCTCTGTTGGGATGGTGGATGGCTGCTCTGGGTGCTTCCCAGGTGAACTTTGCCTCACAAAAGTAGAGCTGGAGCTGGGCAGAAATCATTGAAGTGTTGATTTATCGTTGCTTTTGGCACTCCTGCAGTGGCGGTTATTCAAACCCAGAGGTGTTTCCGTTCCTCGAAGAGCAGCAAGGCCATCAGAGGGCATCAAGGGACACAGAAATGATTCTGGGAATGTCCTTGTGGCAAGAAGGTGGTGGAGGAAAGAACAGAGAGGAAAACTTAATGTCTGGCATCCACGAAACTGGAGTGTTCAGCATCTCTTGACTCTTGGTGAGCAACTGGTGGTAGTGCCAGGCTACAAAAAGAAAGAGCAGCTTTGCAATCTGTCGTTTCAGGGAGGTATTTCTGTCTGTGTGCTCAAAGTACTGACTAAAAAAGGCCTGGAAAGCTTTAGGAGGCATCTATTGAGACATGGAAAGTCAGTGATGTTTTTAAAGCCTGGAGGAGAGTGAGCAGTTGGTGTGGGTGAAAGAGTGGGACAAAGAGAATGGTGAGTAGTAGTCATCCCAAAATCCTGCAGCAAGTGGGAAATGGTGGAAAAACACCTGAAAGGTACAGGGAGTGCGGAATAGCCGATGCTGCTTTGCCACAGGTGCTTCCTTAGCAAGGTGAGTTTGCTCTTTCTAGGATAAGATACCAGGGCTGTTTCTGGCTGCAGAAAAGCTGCTGTGTGTCATGAATCCTCTTAAGGCTTGATTTTTATCCAAATAAGAGTCTTGAGTAGGTGAGATTAAAACAAACCCAAAGCCTAAGAAGGTGCTAGTCTACGATGGATAAAACCATGGTTAAATAAATGTATTCAGAGCAGCAGTAACAGCCTCATTAATGGGCCGAGGTGTACTGAGAGGGGCACTGGGGGTCTCTGGGGTCTCACTCACGCTGGAGTGGCAGAGCAGGCTGTGCATATTCAAGTTGTAAATGGCATAAAGCGGGGAAGGGTGGCACGTGTGACTCAGGGGTGAGAAACGGGTTTGAGCAATTAAATGTGGCCTGAAAATAGGCTGGTGATGAGGAAGGATGGTGGTGAGGTTGGGATTCAAACAAAAATAGCCAGCAGCAGGCATCAGGATAATTGATGAGGTGTAATCCCTAATTAACGGGACCTGGTGACCTCCTGTGTGTGTGGGAAGGGGGAGGTGAAAGTTTGAGTATGAAAATTGGTGGTGGTGGCCTTGGCAGCACTGGGGGAGCGGTTGGACTCGATGGGCTCAGAGGGCTTTTCCAGCCTCAGCGATTCCATGCTTCCAAGTACCACTGCTGGGGCTGTCTGGCCATCTGTGCCCACTGGGAACAGAAGAGAGCTACATAGCAGGGAGGGGCCCAGGGAAAACGGTACCAAAACCTGTCTGACACCTGGGACCTACGGATGTTTCTCCGATTGCTTAGGAGCAAGTTGGATAAACGTCTGTTGGGAATAATTTGAGCATAACTTGTTATGCTCAGAGTGAGGGCCATGAGGCAGAGCCCTCAGAGTTCCCTCCAGCCCTGTCTCCTCTCACTCCGACCTGTCATTGCTGATGAGGTTTTCCTGTGCTGTGGGTCCCTGACCATGGCTGGGGCAGGGTAGATGCAGTGGGAGAAGGGCCCTTCGCTGCAGGCAGGGTGAGGCGTGTTGTGTCCTTCAGTGCAAGCGTGTGATGGCCTTGTGTGGTGCACAGAGAGCTGTCATGGCTGTGCTGAAGGCTTTAGCTGGAGTTTGCGTAATTCACGTGCTTTTCTGGGGTTTGAGGGTGGCTTGGGCTCTTTGTTACTTGTCCATAATATGTGCAGTGATGGAAACTTCAGAAATGGCACTGAGGATGGATCTGACAAAGTTACCACTTCATGAAAGACACAGAACCAGAGAATCATGGTTTGGGTTGGAGGGGACCTTAGAGACCACCTTGTTCCACTCCCTGCATGGGTGGGGACACCTTCCACTATGCCAGGCTGCTCCAAGCCCCCTTGAGCCTGGCCTTGGACACTGCCAGGGATCCAGGGGCAGCCACAGCTGCTGCTTCTCTGCCAGGGCCTCCTCACCCTCACAGGGAACAATTCTGTCCCAATATTCCATCCATCCCTGCCCTCCGGCAGTGGGAAGCCATTCCCTGTGTCCTGTCCCTCCATGCCTTGTCCCCAGTCCCTCTGCAGCTCTCCTGGAGCCCTTCAGGCCCTGCCAGGGGCTCGGAGCTCTCCCTGGAGCCTTCTCTTCCCCAGGGGAACAGCCCCAGCTCTCCCAGCCTGGCTCCAGAGCAGAGGGGCTCCAGCCCTGGAGCAGCTCCGGGGCCTTCTCTGGACACACTTGAGCAGCTTCTCGTCCTTCTGCTGTTGGACCCCAACAATTTGCAGAAGTCCAGGTAGATGATCCAAAAGCATTTTGCCTATTTCGTACCCCAAACAAGAGGCTTGGGCTGAGATGTTGACCCAGGTCTGGTAGAGAGGATTAGAAAATGGCATGAGCAGGAGTACTACCTGTAGTAGAAAGGGAAGAGTGTTTCAGTCTGTGCCTGGTGAGCTGTTTACACAAGGCTTCAGCCCAGAGTAAAGGATTGATGGAGTTCTTGGTGTCTGTGCCTGGCACTGGGTTGGGATGTACAGTCAGGAGAGGGGAACAGTGGGATTGCACAGCTGGGGTTTGTGGGGAATCTCTGAGATGTAACTGCACCGGGTTGTTGCATCAGTCTCTGGTATTTTTAGGAGAAAGTGATTCCCCAGCCACTTGTAGAGCGGCTGCATTGATAAACAAAAAGGAGGAGATTATTCCAAAGGGATCACGTGGGATGCATTGCATAAGGACGTTTGCCAGGGCAGGCTCCCGGCCTCTCCAGATCCCTGTGTGGCTCCTGAGCCTGGCCAGGAGTGCACAAATGAGACCAATCTGTTGGACACTGGCAGCCAGGGCCGTGCTGGGGACAAGTGGCTCATGTCTGAGGGGCTCGTGGAGCCAGAGGGATCCCTGGCTTTGCTCAGTAGTGCCTCATGGCTCACTCTTCCCGAGATTTATCCGCTGGCTGTGTAACCCATGTGACAGGGACAGTGTCCTGGGGAGAAGATTTCCCCGGCTTAGCCGTGTGTCTATTTTGAGCTGCTGCTCTGGAGTTGGTTTGGTGCCTAGTTATCCTGGGATAACAGACACAGCCCTTCCCTGCTCCGCTGGCTCCGATGGCACTGCCCGGTGTCCACTCGCTGATAACATCTGCTCCAGCTGGAAAAGCCTGCTGTATTTCTTTGTTTTAGGAAAGCTACTCTGTGTCTTTGATCATCCTTGAACTTCTTAGTACCTTTTCCAGTTCTCCTGTGTGTCCCTTGTGGGATGAGGAGGAAGAGGAGGAATGCCCAGTGCTGTGTGTATCACTTCGCATGTGTGGGGATGGATTTATGTCCTGATTCCATTCCATTCTTAATAATGCCTAGCACACAATTGCCTTTTTTACACTGCATCATGTCACAGCTTCAGGCAATTAAGGATCAGGATCTCAGGATGTTATTTTCCCTGTGTGCATCACATCCCATTCGCTGGAACTGAGTGATCCTTATGATCCCTTCTCACCCAAACCATTCTGGGATTCTGTGACTGTGGAGGTGGATCATCCCCAGCTGTACAGACTTGGGCAAGAACTCTGTGGTGGGGAAGAAGGGATTGGGAAGTGTTTCCTTGTGTTTGCAATCTCTGTTCTTCATGTGCGAGGGAGCTTCCCTTGGCTGGATGCAGCAAGGGAAGTGAACTTTGAAATTGTCTTTTTTCTAAATTTGGACATTTTTAATTTTTGTCACAAATCCCAATTGGCTGTATTTCATGGCTCTACACGTGGAACATCCTGTCTCCTCATCCACAGCGACAAGTTGTTGTCTGGTGCTGTTGGGAGTATTTTGGGAAGGAAGAAAGGATAGAAACCACGTTCAGTGAATGACTCTTCCAAAGCAGGAGTTTAACTGAGGTTCTTCTCCTGTAGTAGAGAAGCTCAAAATGTCCTGAAAACCATTTTGGAAACTGATTTTGGTTGTCAGCCCCTGTTTTAGGAGCAGATAACTTAATCTGGCATGTAGAGATTATTGAAGTGTTCTCTTTGAATCTTTGTCGTTGTTGCTACTCCAGCATTTCAAGAGATTTTAATAATATGTAACGTGAGTGAAATACCACTTGTAAAATGGGGTCTGTTCCAGATAACCTCTGGATTTTTAAACCCAACACATAAATGAATGTTGTGCAGAGAGGAAAACAGGCAAAAAGAAGTGAGGCAAAATTGGCAAAGTGAGGCAGAACAGGCAAAATGAAGAGTTTGCACATGTGGGGTATTGAAATCTGGTTAAAAAACTTGTGTCAGACTTTCAGTACTGTTTTGGCCACAGAGCTGGAATGGAGGGAATGGTCTCAGAAATGTCATTTTCTACCTTTTGAATATGGAAAGTACCCCTTCTGTGAAGGACAATCCATTTAGGACTTAGAGGCTGTTCAGAGCCTTGTTCCTGACAGCAGTGTTGGGATTAACCCCTTGCAGACAGCAGCTTCCCCAGGGTTAGTGCATGGCTGTGATTTTCCCATAGGAAGTGTTCTGTTCCCCGTGACCTCCGTGTCCTTTGGCAGCACAAAGCACATAATTCTTCCCATGGGAATGCGAGGGGAGAGCAGGACCTTGGTGTTAGAGCCCATTGTGCAGCATTTCTGTGAAGGAGGCTTGTCTTGAGCGTGGCTCTTGTTTTCCCACCTCTGAAGTCCTGAGGAATGTTCCCCGGCCCTTGCTGGGGACAATCCACGCTTGCTGAGGAGAGGGAGGGCTGTGTTCCTGAGATCTGTGCCTCTCTCCCTCCCCTCCTCCCCTTTATGGATGGTGGGATTTGGGAGCTCCCGTGACGGTGACACCAGTGAGTGATCGCTGGGAGCATCAGAGCCCTGAGCCACCTCCAAGGCCCAACTGAGGGCAAGAAAATTGGGGTGCTTTTTTGGGGTGTGAGCGATCCAGCATCTGTTCTCTGCATCTCCAGGGAACCTGAGATTTCCCTTGTTTTCAGGGGTGTCTGTGGTGCTGAGTTTGGGCACTGCTGTGAAATCATCGTGGTGGTGAGGGCTGAGGAGGGCTCGGTGCTCTTTGCAGGTCAGGGGAAGGCTGTGAATCAGCCAGATTTGGTGATGGCTCTTTTGCTCTGTGTGTGCTAGAAATAGCCCAGGAGTGTGTGGAACACCTGTGACTCCATACCTGTGTGTGAACATGTCCCAGATGGCACGTGGATACCAAGGAGACATTCTCCTGTTTGGACCCTGTGTTCCTGGCTCATGGTCGGGGCTGGAGCCCAGACAAAATGTGCCAGTTACAGTAGGATTTCGAGGTGTTCTGGCTGGTCTTGTCTCCAGCAGCATGCCCAGTCTGGGGCAGCTCTGAAGGCACAAGGTTTCTCGGATCCCCGGGAGCCTGTGTGGGATTGATGGATTGATGGATACAAGGGAGTGCCTGCAGCACCAGGAGGGGGAATTACTGCTGGTGGCCCCTCCCTTGCAGCTGGTGGTCCATCGCCCACCTGGCCTTCCGGCGCGTAGGCATCACATTGAGCATCCCTGGGCAACAGCGTAGACCAACCCAGTGACCTTTATAAATCCTCATTTTTAGTAAATTCTTCCTTCTTTCCCATTTGTTCCTCCCATATCCTTCCCGAAACACAGTGCTGGGAGGAAAACTCCTCAAATCCCACATCTGCTCCGGGGCTGCTTCAGGGCTGAGCTGTTCCCATGTGCAGAACAGGTGTGGACAGGCGGGTCAGCCCTTGGATGTGTATGTCCTGGTGGGATGCTGGAAAAGGGGGCGGAGGGACCACGTTGGGTCTGTTTCTGCTTTGCCAAGCTTGGTGTTGTAAATGGAAAATGCTGCATTAAAATTCCCATTGGATGTTTAGATGTAGGCAACATGATGGAGCAAATTATTGTTTATATTGAAGTGCAAGAAAAATACTATGGAACAGTGAATTATTTTTGATTTTTCCTTATATTTCCCCCCCTCTAGTCTTCACTCTGTGGTGTGTTTTTATTACACCTAATGCTAAAGCCTGGTTCCAGAACATTCTGGGGGAAACTGAGGAGTTGAGTATACCTAAAACCCTGAGTGACTGTATTAGAAAGGGAAAAGTCTTCTACCTTTGTTAGTTTTTCCTCTAAGCTCAAGGTGGGCTCAAGCTGTCTGGGCTGCTCCCACTGTGTTTCCGTGCTCGTGCTCTCGCTCTCGGTGTCCAGGGAGGCTCCTGGGAAGGCTTTCAGCCAGAAATGTAAAGAATTCGGAACATGTAACTGTTGTTGAGTGAGATAAAAGCTTTTGTCTTAGGAAAAGTAGCAAGTTTGAGTTGATTTTTCCTGCAAAAGGAAATTCTACATTTCTTCCTTCTGCTGGTCTCCCTTGTTTTTCATAAGAGTGTGTAGGACATTGGAGCCAGGTGGCATCGGGCTCTGCTCCCAGGTGACAGTGACAGGACAGGAGGAGAGGGAACGTCCTCAGGCTGGGCCAGGGGAGGCTCAGGTTGGACATCAGCAGGAATTTCTCCATGGAAAGGGTGCTCAGGCCTTGGCAGGGCTGCCCACGGAGGTTTGGAGTTAGGCCTGGACATGGCACTCAGTGCTCAGGTGGGGATAGGCCACAGGTTGGACTCGGTGACCTTGGAGGGCTTTTCCCACCTCAGGCATTCTGGGATTCTGTGAGGTGTGTCCATCTCTTGTACCTGAAGTGAACCAGAAATGTCACCTGTGGTGCTGCAAGCTGGAAGCATCCCAATGCCCTCGTGCTTCCAGGCAAACTTTGTCTTGGATTTGCAGTCATGCAAAAGGCAAGAAATTCTCCTTTAACATTTGTCCTACAATCAGCAGGTTTATTTTGGCTTAGATAATCTCTGCTTGCAGAAATTACTTGGAACAGGAACAGTTCCTGCTGTTCACTTTTATGAGCTCTGTCACAGCATAAAGCAAATAAAGATGGCAGAATTTAATATGCAACCCCCACAAGTGATAGGGAGATACTAGCTTTGAAATGCTCCATGTTTTCTTACTGAATGCTGCTGTTGGACAGCAGGTGTAGAGAGTAAAAACAAAGTTTTCCTCCTTGAAATTACTAGAAATTTTTGGCAGTGTTGTGCTCCTCCCCAGAGCGGCTGTTGGCAGCTAAGGCTGGTCAGAGAGTCACTTTTGATGTATTTTTTGCCACAGGAGCAGCATCCCTGTTCCATCCTCATGAAACAGGGATGGTCCAGTCCTGACTGTGAGGTCGAGATCTGCTCAGTCATTTCACAGAATCAAGAAATCCCAGAACGGTTTGTGTTGGAAAGGACCTTAGGGATGAACCAGTTCCATTCCCCTGCCATGGGCAGGGACACTTCCCACTGTCCCAGGCTGCTCCGAGCCCTGTCCAACCTGCCTTGGACACTGCAGCTTCTCTGGGCACCTGTGCCAGGGCCTCCCCACCCTCACAGGGAACAATTCCTTCCTGAGGGCTGGTGATCTTTCTAAAATGAGCTGATAATGTTTATTTCCCTTTTCTTTATCTATTTCTCTCCCTTTGCACTCCCTAGCTGGAGCCAGTGCCTTCCGCGAAGGGCTGCCCATGCTGGAATTGCCCGAGCCCCTGCTGTATCCCGGGATGGCATCGAGGTGAGGGCAGCCGAGGATGACCCTGACTGAAAGGCTGCGCGAGAGGATTTCGCGGGCGTTCTACAACCACGGGCTGCTCTGTGCTTCCTACCCCATCCCCATCATCCTCTTCACAGCTCTCTGCATCCTAGCCTGCTGGTAAGTCCCACCCGGATTTGTGTCACGTAGGGCTGGAGGGGTGTTTCTTGGCAACATTCTCTCTTCTGGGCCCACCCAGAAGCTCTTTTTTTGTTTAGAGTTCATAGATGTTGTCATCTCCTTTTGTGGGACAAAAGAAACAACAGCGATGATCATCTGGTTTAATAAGTAAGAACTAATTGAATAAGTGAAGTGAAGCAATAAATGAGATGAAAATAACCCCCAAGCACCTGGTGGTGGACTCCAAACCCATGAATTAAAAATGGGGAGAAGGAAAGCTGATCTTTCTCTGCACACCTGCCTGTCCTGTTCTCCCTGGAGCCTGCACTCTTCTGTTTCATCCTTGGCACGCCCGTGTTGGGATATTGTAAATTCTCTACTCTCCTTATGGACCCTATTTTCGATCCTTGTTTTGCAAGTGGATATAATCTTACTCCCAGGAATGTCACACAGGCTCGGAATCATTTCCAACAGGGCATTGTGGGGCTGAGCAAACCTTTGTGCCCAGACTGTGCACACATGTGCATGTACAGATTCTGTCTTGCAGGGTTTAATTCTTTTGTCTGTTTTGGGCAAAATAACCCTGATGTGATTATTTGCTCCCCTGTTGGTAGAAAAGCAGCACGTGTGTTGCCACAGGCACAGGTTTTCCTTTGAGCTGCGATGGTAACAGGCTGTTTCCACCTCTCAGTGAAAACATTATCAAAGGGAGGATTTTCACACATGGAAAACCTCTCAGGTGGCTTCTCCTGGCTGGAACCTTTTGTGGTTGTGGGCAGCAGTTGGGGCATTGCTTCCTGGTTTTTCACTGCTCCACGTAAATCCACGTAACTGTCAGGGACAGTTTTATTCTCAGGTCTCTTGTTCTGTAGAACATGAAGCTTCTACAAGGCCCAACCAAGTGGATCCTACATATTCTCCATCTTTGATGCAATTGCAAATAGCAGCTCTGTCTTTTGGCTCCAGCTTTGCCAGTGCAGCTTTCCAGCGGCAATTCTTCACTATCACCTCGTTCCTGCATGGGAATGGCTTCCCAGGATGGGCTCAGGCTCCTCTTTCCAACTCTCCCAGGCAGTAAATGCGGGACAACTGCCGCAGTGTGAAATGTTCACTCACAAAATGTTATGTTTTGGGAGAGATCAAAACAAAACCTCCATGTTTATTCCCTTTGGAAATTCAGGATTTCCTGGAGAGGAGGAAATCTGATTGGAGTCACCAGCAGATCTCCTTGAGCTTGGGAATCTCATGCTCACTGGGTCAGGGCTTGGACCTGCCCTGTCATTGTTCAGAGCAGGGAGCTGAGGCTCCAGACCAGGTGGTCTTTGGTAACTGTGGATTTGTGGAAGTGTCTGCATTCCTGAGTGCCAATATCTGAGGATTCTGCAGTGACTGGTTCCCTCCAGGCTGCAGAAATTCGTCCAAGACACCATCGGGCATGGAGTCTGTTTTCTTTAATGAGTTCCAGAAGCTCGTTAGCAAAGCAGATCGTGGCCCTGGGAGAGACAGGTGGTAGAACCATGGTGACACCCCTGGAGAGCAGGAGGGCCTTGGCAAAAATTGGGATGCAGCTGAAGTTCTTGGTCCCTCTTTAGAAGCCCTTTTTGAGGGTGTTCAGTTGCTGCTCTGCATTAACTGCTGATGAGGAGGTGTTAATTGTGGCTTGAGAAGTGGCTTTGCTAATTAGGTCAGAACTATTCCAGAGTGGGTCCTACACCCTGGCACATCAGTGAGTGAGAGTGAAGGGATTCCTTCCTGGAAAGGAATGCATTTTGCCGTGTGCTGAGGATTCAGGGATGGTCTTTGGCACCGATTTACTGCTGGGATTGAACTATTTGTGCTCTTCAGAGGTGCTCCGCTTTCCCGGAGTGGATTTCACTGATTCATCCCAGCCACCCCTCTGCAAAAACAAGTGAGGAACAGCCTGAAGCCAGGAGAAGGAAATTGGTGGGGAAAAATCAAGGCCCAGCATTGAGGCAGAAGTTCATTTAGGCAACATCTCTGTGCAGCACAGCTGGTCAGGGGCCCTCAGCACTGTGTGCAGCTGGTCTGAGACCAGCACAGAGCAGGGAAGTCATAGAATCGTGGAATTTTAAGGTTGGAAAAGGCCTTTCAGACTTTGGAGTCCAACCATTCCCGTGCACTGCCAAGGCCACAACTGACACATGTCCCCGAATCCCACATCCACGTGGCTTTTAAATCCCTCCAGGGATGGGGACTCCATCCCTGCCCTGGGCAGCCTCTTCCAATGCCTGACAACCTTTCCATGAAGGAATTTTCCCAATACCCACCCTGAGCCTCCCCTGGCCCAGCCTGAGGACATTCCCTCTCCTGTCCCTGTTCCCTGGAGCACAGCCCGACCCCCCCGGCTGTCCCCTCCTGTCAGGAGCTGTGCAGAGCCACAGGTAAGAGTTACAGGTCCTTCCAACGAGGAAAGAAGATACCTAGTGATCCAGGGGCTTCATCCTGACTTCTGTGAACAGGGAAGGAGCTAGAAACATCCTTGGAGTTGTTGAGTAGGTCAGTCCCTGCCCCTGGAAAATTGCGTGGAAAGAGGAGAAGGGAGTAGAGCACAAAGGAAACGTTCTGTGTTGCTCAGCCTGAAACAGGGTTAATAAAGACATTCCAGCAAACGGGTGGATCTTGTATCCTGAGTTCTTCAGAGGGGGCATCAGTCCTCTCTCCTGTACCTGGCATCAAAGAGAGCTTGTGGAATTCTGCTGCAGAGAAAATTATCTTAGTTGTTGTGGTTTTCCTCCCCATCACATTAGTCAAAGCCCACCATTTTTGTGTGCAGACAGTTTTTAAAAGTTGAAGTAAAGCCCAAGGTCCACAATTTATCCATCACGGATTCTGGCCTCAGGCAGGTGAGGGCAGTGACCATGCAGGGGATAAGATCACCACAGTCTGGTCTGGGTGCTTTGAGTGTGTTTGTCTTTACCCTCAGAAGGGTTTGTGCAGACACTATTATTAATGTCACTGACAGAAAGGCACAGCATCTCTGGGTTTGATAATAAATACCCAAAATAATTATTATTAATTAATAATTATCTCTGGGTTTGGTAATTAATACCCAAAGCAAAAATTCCTGTGACTCACTCTGTAGTCTTAAAGTCTGAAAATCCAAATTAGTCTCCATGTCAGAGGAAGAGTTTTCTCGTTTTTCTATAAATCCCTTTGTAGGTGACACTCATTTTCCTCATCCCACTTGAATGGATCTGCTTTGGGATCTGCATTTTTCCCTGGAATGAGGGTGTCACCGACCCTATCTGACACCAGCCCAGAGAGGAACAGGTGATACCTGGAAATGTGGCCATCAGGGTAAATTTGAAATCCCAGTGTCACTCTGAAGAACAGTTTTGAGTTCAGATAAGGATTGCGGATGACCCAAGTGACTCTGCAGCAGTTTTAGGGCAATTGGACAGGTGTTTGTTGTTTAACTGAAACAGAGGTTCTGCTCCTGAAGAATTGCAGAATTGGCTGGAACCAGAGCCCCTGGGGAAGGGTGTGTGTATGTGTATATATTTATAATTATTTCTATAAGAACGTTTCACTCTTGCACAGGTTTGTACTATTTGTGTGGTAACCAGAGCAGCTGAGTTAGACTCAGACTCTTCATGTTCCAGATCCCCAGAGGACAGAATCTCCTCTGGGACTTCACCATAACGCTGGGAGCAGGTAGTGCTGCACAGGAAAGGGGACTCTCCAGTGCAGGATGTTGGGGCCCTGTCAGGGGGAAGCAGGGCACAGCCACCATCACTAACTCAGAAACAGGTACTGTTGATGCACTTGCCAAGGCTAAAAAGGAGCTGTTGCTGCCTGATATTGGCCTTGCCAACCTTCTGGCAAGACTCTGTTACCAGATTCCCTCCCTCCTCAGCAGTGGGATTCCAGGCTGCTCTGTCTTTACTGCAGACAGGCTAAAGGCTTGTCCTGCAGTGAGCCAGCAGTGCTAGGAACTATTTTCATTCCATGTATCAGTTCCTTTCCTTTTACCTGAGATGTGGCAGCTCCCTGCTTCCCTCTGCCCTCAGCAGTTGGGGCTGCTCCAGGTGCTGGAGCTCTGTGTGAGTCTGGAAAGGAGGAATATGCAGGGAGGGATTTGCTTGGAGCTCACCTGGCCCTGCTCCATCTTGGCTTCCTGAGCCATCTTGAAAATATGTCAGGTACTTGGATGAGCACTTCTGCTTGTGCCTCCCTCGTGCTGGTGACTGAAATGCACTTTCTGCTCCAGTTCACCAATTCCAACTGATTACATGATCTGTGTTTCCTTTATTCTGGGGTTTCAGAGGACTTTCAGGGTGCACAGTGACATGAGCATCTAAAAAGAGCTTCTTGAGCTTTCCTGTCATCTGTTAGACCCCAGGATCACAGGATGGGTGCCTGGCTTGGGACAGACCTCTGGAGATCAGCCAGTCCAACCCCTGCCCAGGCAGGGTCACCTGGAGCAGTGACACAGGAACGTGTCCAGGTGCCTTTGGGATGTCTCTGCAGAGGGACACTCCAGGCCCTCCCTGGGCAGCTGTCCAGGGCTCTGTCCCTCCATGGAAAGAGGCTCTTCTTCATGTTAAGGTGGAACTTCTTGTGTTTGAGTTTCTGACCATTTCAGGTCCTGCTGTTCTTCTATCCTCTCTCTGTGCTTTCCATTCCCATGTTCACATCTTTCCATGCTGCTCAAAAAAATCCCTAACAAAGAGAAATGTGAGGAGAGTCAAACCCAAGTTCTGGAAATGCCTTCCCTGGAGCTCAGGTGGGGCAGTTCTTCCCTCTGGGGACCCATGCACGTGGAAATGATCCTGTCACATCGCAGGTCTCTCAGAGAAGCTGTGGCTGCCCCTGGATCCCTGGAAGCATCCAAGGCGAGGCTGAACAGGGCTCGGAGCAGCCTGGGATAGCAGAAGGTGGCCCTGACCCTGGTGGGGGTGGAACGGGATGGGCTTTAAGGTCCCTTCCAACCCAGACCATCCTGTGCTCCCACAGTGCCTGCAGTGGCTGGGACTGAGCAGCAGCTCTCGGTTTGTGGTTTTGGTTTTATTGGGTTTTTAAAGTATCTCTTCACTTTAAAGATGCTTCCAGGTGGAGCCTGAAGCAATAGGAGCAGTGAAGTTCTGTATCCCAGGGGTTCTTCCTCACTCTCCTGTGCCTTTATCTTGCTCTGCCTCAGGTGTCACTGATGGGATCAGATGGTGTCACGTGCCTTGTAAGGCTGAATAAATGCAAGAACTAAGGTGTTGTCTCCCTGAAATAGCTTGCAGTGTCATCTGGAATGTGTGCTTCCTGTGTTCTTCCATGAGCCATTCCCAAAACTTTAATAAACATGAGCCCTTAAATATCCTCGGGAATTCAATAAATATTATGTCCCTGCTTCCTTTGTGGGGACATCTTTATGTTCTTGGCACAAGGTGAGGGAGCTTTGGAGAAGAATGGCAGAATAGTCAGGGTTGGGAGACACTGCTGGAGATCAGCTAGTCCAACCCCCAAATCACAAGGATAGGAATTGCGAGTTCTTGTTCCTGAGCTCTGCTGGAACCTGTACCATGTTCCATGTCTGAGTGTTGCAGAAAGGGTTGTGGGAGCTACACAAGGTGGGTACAGACAGAGGGGTTGGTTCAGCCTTTGATTTTAATCTTTTAAATGTGGGTTTCCTGAGGGGCTATTTCTCTGAAAAGGGGGATTTTAATAAAAAACAATTTCTGCTTTTTTCTGTCCCGGTGTGCTGGGATGTCCTTTCCTGGTGGATGTGTGCCAGTGTCATTCTGTGCCACCCCTGGCACAGCAGTTCTGGTCTCAGGGAAAGACAGAATCATGGAATAGAATCCCAGACTGGTTTGGGTTGCAGAAACCTTAAGGATTATCCAGTGCCACCCCTGCCATGGCAGGGACACCTCCCACTGTCCCAGGCTGCTCCAAGCCCTGTCCAGCCTGGCCTTGGACACTGCCAGGGATCCAGGGGCAGCCACAGCTGCTCTGGGCACCTGTGCCAGGGCCTGCCCACCCTCACAGGGAACAATTCCTTCCCAATATCCCATCTGTCCCTGCCCTCTGGCAGTGGAAGCCATTCCCTGTGTCCTGTCCCTCCATGCCTTGTCCCCAGTCCCTCTGCAGCTCTCCTGGAGCCCTTCAGGCCCTGCCAGGGGCTCGGAGCTCTCCCTGGAGCCTTCTCTTCCCCAGGGGAACAGCCCCAGCTCTCCCAGGCTGGCTCCAGAGCAGAGGGGCTCCAGCCCTGGAGCAGCTCCGGGGCTCCTCTGGACTCTCTCAGCAGCTCCAGCTCCTTGTGCTGTTGGCCCAGGGCTGGGGCAGCTCTGCAGGTGGGGCTCACCTGAGCCCAGGGCAGAGGGGCAGAATTGCCCTCCCCTGCTGCCCACGCTGGGGATCAGCCCAGGGCACAGGGGTCTCTGGGTCCCAGTGCACATGGCTGGGGCATGTCCAGCTCTCACCCACCAACACCCCAATCCTTCTCTGGGATGCTCTCCATCCATCTGTCCGTCTGTCTGTCCGTCCATCCGTCAGCCGATGCTGATCCTGGGATTGCCCTGTGTCGCTTCTGCTGGGCTCTGGCTGTCCAGGTTCAGTCTCTGATAGTAAATTATTCGAGTTCTATGAAAGATCTTCGTTGTGACTCCTCCCAGCTGCTGGTGTCACAGGTCACAGGTGACCCCTCTGCAGAAGCACCTTGTGTGACTCTCAAGTGTTTTGCTTGGATTTCTGGACATAGTCACCAACACTGAAAACATTTAGGGAAAAAATAATTCCTCCTCAATCATCAGTTGAACCCGTTCTGCTTCGTTTGTCACTTGTGCTTGATTTTATTATTCCTTTTTCTCTTCCCTGCCCTTGCACAAGGAAATGCTAATAATTAGATATATTTCTGTCAGACCAATAAAAAGCAAATATGACAAACTTGGCTTCTGATTTCATTGTTCTTTTTCTGCTGTTTGTTGTTTCCTTTGAAGCCTGATGTTTAGATGTTGCTTGCTCCTCCATGGCCTTTGATCATCCAAGCTAATCCCTAATGAAGTGGGCAGAGCTTTGCAGGAAAACAATTTCAAGGCCTTTATATTTATTGTGTCAATATTGCCACAAAATTCATCAACAAACAGAAAAATACATCAAGAATTGTAAGGCCACAAAAAGACCAAAGTTCTGTTCTCCAGTTCAGTTTGGTGCTGACAGTTCCGAATTGTCAATGGATCTCTTTGTATCAACAGCCTTGCTTTTCCCATCAGTTCAATTCTTATTTGCTTTTAACCACTTTTGAGAATGTTTGGAGTTGAATACCCCGTCCTAAACTCTCTGGAACCTCAGTTTCCCACCTTCTGAATGGTTCAAAGTCTCTGTTGTCAGACACCAGCTACGATCACCAGAGGCTGTGGTGGCAAAGCAGCAGTAAGATCAAGATTTCATGGTTTTGGTGTCTCACTGCTGCTCTTAAGAGTGCTCTGAGGACCAATGAATTTAATGACAAGTTTTGGAAATAGTTTCAATCTACATGAGGGAAAGCAGAGGATTCCAGTGGCAGGGAAGCAGCCACTGGAATACTTAGAATGTCTCGGGTTTGTGTGGGATACGCAGTAATTGAGCCATGGCCATACTGAGTGTTTTTACCACAATTAATGTGGATGGAGGAATTCAGGAGAGGCCCTGCAAGAGCTTCCCTTGTTCCTCTCATTGGACTTCTAGTTATCCCTTTCCAAGGTAGAAGGACTTTCAGATACCAATGAGCTCCCATGAAAGCCAAGCCCTCTTCCTGGGTCTCCTGTCCTGCACAGCTTGGCTTTGCTGAAAGTGGGCCTGGTCATTTTTTTAACTCTTCTGTCTAAAAAAAGTGCTTTAGCCTCCAAAATGAGCATGTTTCCTGGTTCTGCACCCCCAGCTACCCTCTGCTGAAGCTGCCGCTGCCGGGGACGGGCCCTGTGGAGTTCAGCACTCCGGTGAAGGATTACGCTCCTCCCGGCCCGGACGCGGGGCCGCAGCACGGGGACCCCAGCGAGCGTCCTGACTGGGTGAGTCCTGCTGGGGCTGGGGGACACCGGGGAGGGGACACAGCCCTGCTGAGCGACCCCAGCATGTGATCCTCAGAGCAGCCGTGGCTGCCCCATCCCTGGATGTGTCCAAGGCCAGGTTGGATGGGCCTTGGAGCACCCTGGGGTAGTGGAAGGTGTCCCTGTCCACAGCAGGCAGGGGGTGGGGCTGGATGAGCTTTAAGGTCCCTACAGGGCAAACAGAGAATCGGACTCCTTTTGTTCTGGCCTGCTGGTCCCGTCATGTTCCACGTCTAGTTTGGGAAGGGAGAATAGAGCCTGGCAAAGCCCTTCCTGCTCTGATCCTGCTGAGAGGTTCCCAGTGCTCGGTGCCTCATGCTGCCGTGGTTTCCCCGCAGTACGTGGGTGCTCCCGTGGCCTACATCCAGCAGATCTTTGTGAAAGCCACCGTATCCCCGTGGCAGAAGAACTTCCTGGCCGTGGATGTGTTCCGGTCACCGCTGTCCCGTGTCTTCCAGCTGGTGGAGGAGATCAGGAACCACGCCCTGAGAGACAGGTAAGGCACAGGGAGCAGGTGCTGAGCACATCTGGCTCCACATGACTGCCTCCAGGGCTGGGCAGGAGCTTTGGGCTGGTAGTGTCCTCAAAATTAAACAAAAATGAAAGATTAGTGCTAATGAACGCCATGAGATCCATCCTGCACATGGTGCAGTTCACATTTGTGCTGGGGAACATCACTGTGCTCCAGGTAAGGCACTGAAAATCCTTTGGAATTTTCTGGTCCGAGTCCAGAAGGGGCCTGCAAGGTGATACCTGTTACAGCAGGTGTGGTGTCACAGAATTCCTTTGTCACCACACCAGCTCTGTATCACAGGGAGTTCCTGGGCCCCTGCTGGAATTCCCTGGTCAGGAACCTTCTCCTGACTTTCACTTTGGCTGTTTTTAGGACCAGTTTATTCCTGCTTGGTTTCATTCTGTTGCGGCCTTTATACAACAGCTTTCCTCATCTTTCAGGTATTTCCAAGGGGAGCCCACAGTCCCCAGCCCAGACTCCTGTTTGCTAAAAGCCAAACGTAAAACTCTCAGCTGACTCCGGTGAGAGGCTCAGCATTCCATGTGCCATCCTGGGTCCTCCTCTTGGCACTGTTGTCAGTGTGACATTCCTGAAGGTGGGAGAGCAGAACCGTGCACAGATTGTCAGAGGAGTTTTGTTTCTGTGGTGTTTTCCATGGAAAGGCTTTTCCTGAAACACCTCTGAGATCACAGGTCCCTTTTTCACAGCCACTCACATCAGCTTTGCACGTTAAGAGATGATTTATTAATGTCACCATGTCCCTCTGTCCTTTCCAGCTGACGAGCTCCCACCTCAGAGCAGAAACTCTTTTAACCTCCCAAGCGGGGTCTTGATCTTAGTGCTGTTAAAAGCAAGAGGACTAAATTTACCATTTTTGAGTGTCCACCCTGCTCCTCGACCTGATGATTTGTCCTTTTGTGGGCCCATCCTTTACCGCCAGCTGCTGCTTGCTGGACTCATGTTTTAGAAATGCCATTTTTGCTGTTCAGCACAGATCTACTCCGTCTTTTTCTCTCCCTGACAGTTCCTGCAGCCTTGGCACTGACCTTCTGTCCGTGTGCTCAGTCCCTCTCCTCCCTTATCCTATGGGATAATAATCTGTTGCCAATTACAGTTAGAAACAACTTGCTCCCAGGCCTGTGTTGTGTTCTCATTATCTCCCTTGTCTTCTCATTGTATTCTCATTATCTCCCCTTGGCATTGCCCTTGATGAGCAGTGATGCAACACAGAAACAAAATTATTACTTTCGTTATTATTATTCATACCACCACAAGAAAAATGCTTCAACATTTAGACCTAAGCCATGGGGCAAGGTTACCATTTTGGGGATGCACTTGGATATTTCAGGAAACACCTAATTTTGAGATAAATTCTGCAATTACCTCAAAAGTCATTATGAAGTTCTTGTTGGTTGTTGCCAGTAACAAAGTTGGGCAGAAATTATATTTTTATATGCCAACTGGCTTGTTTTCTATTGTATTTTATATTATTTTCTATTATATTATGTATATTTTATATTCTTTCATATGGCAGGAGGGACCTAAGGTTGGTAAGTGTACTTGGGCAAGGAAACACGCCCTGGGTATGTTTCCATTGGCTGCAGATCTGAGCACTCTTCTCTGTAAAAGTCAGGAGTGACCTGGAACCTGTGGTTTGCTCCAGTTGTGGGTTTTGGTGTCACTCTGCACCCACAACATCAACATCCCACAGGGACACGAGCTGGGAGTGTTGCCTCGCAGATAAGAATGTCCATGGGCTTATCTGCAGCATGAACTGTTATCACTCCCACATTTCAGAGCTGGTAAAATACAAACCATGGTCATCTGTCTCTTCCTGGAGCCGTTTCCAGAGGCATCACTGCAGCAGTTCCTTTAAATTTCTTTCCCAAAGCTTTTGTCCCTCTAAACACCATTTTTTGGGAGCATATTTTCCAGTGTTTTCTTTTGATAGCTGAGGCTTGTTCGGGTGTCCTGCCATGCAGCCACAGGATACCCATTCTGGGGGGAGTGTTCACAAAGACAAGTCATCATTTATGAATTTCTGTGTTTGTTCTTTGTAGTTATTGTAAGAAAAGTCTCCTCTGGAGAGGGATTTTACAAAGGCTGCGATTGATTTGTCTTCTGGAAGCACCTTCCTGTGACATGCGAGGCCTGAGCCAGACAGGGCTGGTCTCTGTTCTTCACTTGGCCTTTCCTGAGCAGATCTCACCCATTCCTGCATCCGGTGGAGGGAAGTGTCTCTGTTGGAGCAGCAGCTCCTCCTTGTTGTCACAGGACGAGTGGGAGCTTCGGACAAGCCCTGCCTTAGCCTCAGATTTTGACAACAGATTAAATTTAAGCAGTTGCTCTGGCCTGCAATAATGGCAAATTACGTGTATTTATCAAATGAATTATTTATTAAGCAGACAGGAGATAACAGGTGAAAGATCTTAATCAGAATTACTCTACAGTATAAAATTTAAGAACTCCTGGTAGATTACCGCACAACATAAACAGTGCAGATGTCAAGGTTCCTGTGTTAAAGCTGGCAGAAGAATTAACATTGATTAGGAGTCAAATATAGCTTCCCATAGAAATGAGGAGAATGTTCAGATTCCTTCAGTCAGCCCCTGGAGTAACCACAAAGCAATGTCCCTGCTCAAGGGATATATATATATATGTGTGTGTGTTTATATATATGTGTATAGTGATTATTAATAAAAGAAGTTACAATGACAAGGTATAGCATTAAATCCAGAGTGTTCATGGTAGCTGGGGACAATCCAAACAAGTCATTTTAATTGAGTTGTTACCAATCTGTGTAGATCAGGATGTTCCTCATCCCTTGAGTCTTAAAATCATAGGAAAGATGGGATGCAAATCAGGATCAAAGAAAAGTTCCTGGAGTTAATTTTTCAGTTGCAGTGATTGGAGGAGTTCAGGGATGGGTCAGCGACTCCCCTCACTTCCATTCAGGTTCTTAGTCCAGTGTACTTCAGTGAAGTCCAGCATTTCACATATCCTTGCTCATCATATCAAGCGTTAGGCAATTCTACAATAACCTGGACAAATACATGTGTACTATACAATGGTGTGGTTATAGCCTCAGGGGAATCAAAGGTGTAATGAAACTCAAATTGTTCCCACCTGCTCCAATCAGGAATTTTATACCTTACCCTGAGGAGATACGAAGAGGTGCACAAAACTCATTCCATAATCATATAAAAATTCAAGTTACATTCAGGGGGAAATCTTTTCCACTGACTGTGACAACCAGAGTGAAGACACAAGCGTTCTAAAGCAGTAACTCATATACACTGCAAAACCATTGGGACAAAACATACACAAATATTAATCAAAACAATTGAAAACTCAAATGCCTTAATGCTGATCAAGATTTTTAACACTAGGTAGATTTGGGCTGTCCTTCCTTCCAGAAGGAGCATCATTCCAGCTGGAAGAAGGCCACTGGAAAATGTTTGGTGTGGAATTCCCATCATCTGAATACTTTCATGAAATGAGAGGGTGATGGAGAACAAATCCAGCAGATGCTGTGGTTTATCAGTGTCACAGCTTGCAGTAGCTTTAGGTAGGAATTTGTCTTCCAAGGCTCAGGTACTACTGGTTCTTTGTGTGTTATATTAGAGGGGCCCCTTGGGAAAACAACATTGCTCTCCTTTCTTCTGCTGTCATTGCTTGCAAGCTTTTGTGGGGATGGCTGACGGATCCAGGGGCGAGCAGCTGTGCTGCAGAATTAAGGACGTTAAACGTGACCATACAATGATTGTCTTCAGAGTTTCTGAGGCTGTTGCAGCTTCAGCTGCAGCACGCTGCTCAGTTGCTGTGCTGTCCAGTAGGGCCCCTGTGTGTCCGGAGCTGCCTTTATTCCCTTGCAGGAGTCCCGGGGTCCGGCAGTAATTCCCACAGCCGTGCAGGAGGTCACCAGCCCTTCCCACCGCTGCCCGAGCGGCTCCTCGGCCCCCGTCCCCATGGACAGCCCGTTTTGTGAGGCTGTCCCTGACCGTTCCGGGATTTTCGGGAGCTAACCCCAGAACCTGTGCGGCACCGGAGGTGCTCTGCCCGGAGCTGCGGCTGTTCCCGCCGCCGCCACACGGGGGCGCTGCGGGGGCAGCTGGCCCGCCGGGGAGCCCTGGGTTTGTTGGGAAATGAAACAAACCTGTGCAGGGACGAGTTCGGGATGTGGGAGTCTCCGTGGGGAAATGGTTGTGTTCAGTGGCCCTTAGAATCGATAGCCACCCAGAGCATCGGCCCTCGATTGCCCCTTAGAGTCGTAGGTGCAATCCCAGTTTGGGCTAACTTGACCATGGCTACTTTTCCCACCTTTAAGTTATCCTGAAAAGCTTCAGTTTTATCATTTGGAGCTGTTTCAAGAAACATAGGGCTCAGGAAGGCTCAGGAAACAGGACTACCCACTGGTCCATATCAGTTATTTATTATATTTTAAAAAAATATTTATTTATTTATTTATTTATTAAAAATATATATGTATATGTGATATATATACACCTTTATATACATATATAGATATAGATATATGTGGGTATATATAGATATATATAGATATATATATTAGATATAGATATAGATATATAGATACAAACACATATAAAGAAAATTTAAAATCTAAACATTATTTATTTATTTATTATACCTACAGAGAGGGTAACCTTTTATCCCAGCCAGATTCATGTGGTCTAAGGCGCCACTGTATCAAATCATTGGCACACTCCATGATCCCATTTGCTTGGGGATAATAAGGTGTATGAAAAATGCATTTAATATCTTCTTCTTTGTTCCGGTCTTGCAGCATCACACTGGTGAAGTGTGATCTGTTGTCACTCTGCATAGAGTCTGGGACAGGGAGGCTGGAAAACCACTTCCCGAGTCCCAGAATAGTAGCTTTGGCAACAGCATTCCAGCTCTGGGCAGTGGCTGACAGTCCAGAGACCACTCCCAGCCCTGTCAGTGTGTACTCGTGACCACTGGATGTCTTCAGAGGCCCAAGAGAATCTTTGCCAAGGGACCCAGAGCGTTCTGTTACTTTTGATCTGTAAAGGCGGTGCCAGGTCTGGATGATTTTGTTCAAGTCTCAGCTGGCACTGGGGACACTCTGTGAGAATACCTGTACAGATCTTCCTGGTCAATGCCAGCCCCTGCTTTGTGCTGCAAAAAAATAGAGCTTTTTGTCCAGTATGCCCTAATTTACAATGTAACCACTCACCCGATCCATACCAGTCTTGTGGAGCTTGCAGTGGATCGGCTTCTCTCGTTCTGATTTTTGTCAGCTGATCCACCTTGTTGTTCCAGTGGGTCTGTAAACTTGGTATTTGCGTGAACTGTGGCCCATCCTGTGTGGATTTGTCCATGGGACTGAGCCTGTAACAACAACCACTTCCAGGGTTCCTTCTGCCAAACCTCTTTTCCATTCACTTGCCAATCCAGCGCTTCCCACTGACACAAGCACTGTGTGGCACCAGCCCCGAGCGCATAAGAATCTACAGAGATTGTCTTTGCTTTCTCCTCTACTGCCAGCAGTACAGCTTTAAACTCTCACACCTGTGCATTTCCCATTCCTTCTGCTTCCACTCCTCTTTCAATGTTGAGAGCAACTGCTCTGTGCCTCCATTTCCATCCCTGCTTTTGGCTGAGGCATCAGGGAGCCAGGCACCTTTAACTTCAGAGTCAGAAGTGAATGCAGCAGCGTTCACTAGCATTCCTGCAGGACTAGGTTTATATGTCTGCTGTCAAGCTACCCTGTCTGCAGCCACAGCTCTCTGTAATTTTGTAGGTTTTTAGGCCCTTCAGTGCCATCCATTTGAGATATGTGCACACCGTCTGCACTGTCAGTCTTTGTGCAATTGCCTCTGCATCGTTGCTTTTCATAATACTGGCCAAGAGATTGAAAGGTCTTGGATTTTCACAGGTTGATGCTGTTGAATTTTTTCTACTTGTTCAAGAGCTCAGGCCAGAGATAATAATCCCTTTTCCCAGGCAGCATTTCTCTTTTCAGTATCTTTAAATGCTGTGGAACTGAATCCTAATGGTCATTTGGGTCCATGTGGGCCTTTCTGGAACATATTACAGTAAGTCCCATGTTCAGCAAAATCCCATTCCGCTGTTATAGGATCACTGGGATGAGCTGGCCCAAGTGATTGGTATGTTTTTAACTCTTCTGTCAGTGTTTGCAAAGCCTGCTTGTGGCTGTCAAGCCATTCCAGTTTTGTTTTTTCCTCATTAATATGTAAGAGGGTCTTTTCTCTATAGAAAATCCAGGAACATGATTTTTCCAGTATCCCAAAGTACCTTTTGAAGTTCTGTTTTAGTAGTGGGGGTAGATACATTATCTAATTTTGTAAAGGTTGCATCTGGAATTACAGCTTGGCTTGCTACCCCCCAGGTTCTCAGGAATTTGACCTCTTTAGAGGAGCCCTGGCTCGTAGCTGAGGGCACTTCTATCCCCTCCCCATTTAATCTATTCCATATATCCTGTGCTGTTGTTCCGACTGCACTTTCCTCCTCCCTTCCTACCAGCACATCATCAATGTATTGATAAATCTGCACTTTTTCCTGAGTTTTTATTTGTTGGAGTTCAGCTAAAGCATTGTGTGCTGTGGTGGGTGGGTGCTTACATCCCTGAGGTAGGTGATTGAAGGTGTACTGTGTTCCTTCCCAAGTGAATGCAGGTTTGGGTTTATCTTATTCCTGAATTGGGACCATAAAAAACATATATTTTCTGTCCCAAACTGCCATCCCTTTGTGTGCAGCTGCCTGCAGTGTAGCAGTGAGGTTTGCAATATTTGGGATAGCTGCAGGGAGTGGTCCCGTGTTGGCATTGAGCCTTTGATAATCAATTGTTAAATGCCAGCTTCCATCTGCTTTTATCACCTGTCAAACGGGAATTCTGAGCAGAATGCATCCTAAATATAATGCCCCTTTGTTCTGTTTTTTTTTGTTCTAAATCTTTAATTCCTTCATTTATCCCTTCTTTGGCTGCAGGAGGCATAGGGTACTGTTTATTGTTAGTTACAGCAGAAGCAAGTAAAACCGGAGCCATTTTTAAGACACTGATTTTCCTACCTTTCCCAGAAAGATTATTCTGGGTTTTTTGTGGGTCAAAAGGACCAAACATCCCTGGTTGGTAATTGCCAAAGTTTACCTTTAAGGATGTCATATGCTAAAACATTTTCTTCATGATCTGCAATCACAGATGTGTGTGAAGGCAGTCACTTTTCCCCAGGTAACTATTAACAGACTTTGGCAGTGTAACAGAGAATACTTTTTCCATTAAAGCCAGTTAAATGAACTTTTTTTTTTTTAAACCTTAGTGTAGCTTTTTAGCATCCTTGCAAGTAATTAAAGAGGTCTAGTGTCAGTTAAAATTTTTAAAGGCTGTCCAGGGAAATGTACAGAAGATTTCTGCTTTGTGGAAGTTTGGTGTAGTGTCTGTCAGTCCGAAATGCAGCTCATCTGCCAGACCTCATTCAGCACTGAGCTGTGTGTGGGCAGCTGGAGATACCAGAGCAGTGTTAACCCCGTGGGGCCAGAGTAACTCCCTACGAGACCCAAATCCTGTTTGAGTTACCTGAGCAGGGCACAAACAGCAGATCAGCTCCTTCGCCGTTCCAGGGAGACCCAGGTCCTGTTCTCAGCTCTGAGCAAGAAGAGCAGTGACACCTGATGAGGAACCCTGGGATGCTCCTCTCCAAAAGCTTTGCCTTTGCCTCGGTTTGGTCGCACAGCCGTGTGTTTGCCTTTCAGCTCCGGGGTCAGGAGCCTGGAGGAGGTTTGTCTCCAGGTGACAGACCTGCTGCCCGGCCTCAGGAAGCTGCGGAATCTGCTCCCGGAGCACGGCTGCCTGCTGCTGTCCCCAGGGAACTTCTGGCAGAACGACCGCGAGCGCTTCAATGCCGACCCAGATATCATCAAAACCATCCACCAGCATGAACCAAAGACCTTGCAGACGTCAGCCACGCTCAAAGGTGAGGGGCTGGAGAGCCAGGGAAGCTGAGAGTTGCCTGCAGCTTCATTGTTATTCCATCCTCACTAATTCCAACACCTGCATTGCTGATAGTGCCAGTTTGGGCAGTATTTTGTCACTCACAGCTGCTTCTCTTTGTTGTCTCTCATTTTATATGTGTATTGGAGCTCTGATCTGTATTTGTGGGAAGTGAACAATTCCCTCAGCCAGGCTCCTTTCTGCAGGTAAAAATAGCAGGGTTTTGTTCCTCTCACTCTACACATGCTCCAGCCTGGCTTTTCACTCTGTCACACTCAAAGGCTGCCTCATTGTCACAGATAAATCAACATTCATCCTGCTCCTTTGCGTGTTCTAATTCCTTGCACACAGCCTGAGTTGACAATGGATATCATAAAAGTATTTTTATCTCAATTATTAAAAAAGCCCTCTGACCATGTATGGGATTGTTAGCGATTCCATAATGCCAGAGGAAATGCTGGTTTAAATGCGGGTTGAATCCTTTGGTTTGAAAGGAACTTCAAAGTTCTGGAAGTGTATAGTGTATTATATTAGGTGTCTGAAAAGGGGTTTGTAACCCTAAAGGAAGTTTGCTTTAAAGGTTATTTTTGAGCATCCAGAGTGTGATCTCGCTGTGTTTGGAGCACACGGAGCCTCTGTCAGGTGCTGACCCTGTCGATGGGGCCGCAGCAGAGCACTGAGAAGTGTGGGATATCCTCTGGGATAGGAGCAGCCATTCCCACGGATGCCATTGACAAGGAACACCTCTGCCCCGCTCCCTGCTCTGTGTGTGCTGTTTCCCTGATGCCCATGTGTGTCTCTGCAGACCTGCTGTTCGGGCTGCCCGGCAGGTACAGCGGGGTGAACCTGTACAACCGGCGGCGCGTGGTGTCCTACACCGTCACCCTGGGGCTGCAGCGCTACGACTCCAGGTGAGGAGCTCCCTCTGGGCACAGCTGCTGTGTTCTCCGCTCTGGTGTCGGCATGCTTTTCTTTAACCTCCGTTTCTGTGTGGGTTAGAGTAGTTTGGATCTCTGAAGGTCCTGGTTTGGGGAGGAAAACAGCATTCCTTTGCTGTGTTTTAAGGAAATAAAAGGCTCTCAGTTCTCAGTTCCTCTTCAGAAGCAGTGTCTGTAACATCCAGAGTTGCCAGGGGAGTTCCTGTGACATCCATGGCCCAGCGGCTCTGGTTTGATCCAGTTCCCTGTACGCAGACTGGTTTGCTTTCCAGTAAACACTGGTTCAACTGGTAAAAACCGTTTGGCAGTGTTGGCAAAACTGGTGTGGATCAAGTGGACCTGAGGACTCAGAGCTGCACAGAATTCCCCAAGGGATGCCTGGGATGGAATTGGCAGCACAGGAGTCGAAACTTGCTCTGCCAGAGCAGTGAGCCCTGAGGACCATTGTGTGGCCCCTTCCATTTTTACACAGAATTCTGTAATTCTGTGAAAATTCTGGGGGTGTTTGAGACCATAGCGTATTCTGTTCCCCACGGCTCAGATTGTGGTTAATGAGCCTTTGCTGTAAAAAATGTTTTGGTGAGCCTGCACAGCAAACCTTTGTAGAAATCAAGGTCTGGGTGGTTTGGGCCAGCGAGGAGCAGGTTTGGGAGTGAGGCCTGGAGAGAACCACGCTTTGCTGCTCCATGTGAGTCCGTGGAGCTTCCTCCTGCTGCGCTCGCGTAGGACCTGCGAGCTGCCTTTTGGGAAGGGCTGAGTGATGTGCTGCTCTTCCCCAGGTTCCTGAGCAGCCTCCGCTCCCGCCTGAAGCTGCTGCACCCCAGCCCCAACTGCAGCCTGCGCGAGGAGAACGTGGTCCACGTGCACTTCAAGGAGGAGATCGGCATCGCCGAGCTCATCCCGCTTGTCACCACCTACATCATCCTCTTCGCCTACATCTACTTCTCCACACGTAGGTTTGGGGGCACCTCGTGGCACCGGGCTATGGGGTCAGGGCTGCAGTGCCCTGCTAAGAGACTCCTGTCTGTAACACCACTGCACTTCCCACCTGTTTCAGCAGGAGAGGTGCTATTGGAATTTTACCCTGAACTGTCATGGAGAGAATTAGTAACTGTTTATCTGATTCCCACTAACTTGCCCCTCTTAGCCAGTGTGGTGTTATTCCTTGTGATACACCTGCCCAGCTGGAGGTGTTTCCCCATCCCTGGAAGCGTCCAAGGTCTGGGATGGTGGAAGGTGTCCCTGCCCATGGCAGGGGGTCAAACAGAATGATCTTTAAAGTCCCTTCCAACCCAAACTGTTCCATGATTCTGTGATATCTTCCACGGTGTTTCCTGTCTTAGGCACCCTTAGATGCCACAGGAATGCCTTTTTTCCCAGTTTGCTTCATCCATTATCAGACAGATCAGACACATGTTTTGAGCTGGTGGGATTAGACTTCCGTGGCCCCATTTCAGTTCCTTTTCTCACACCTCAGTCCTGTGCTGGGATTGGTGTGAGCTGTAAATGAGAATTGTGCCGTGTCCCACACTTGTACTGGGAGGCTCTGGGAGCTGCATTTCAGACACAAGCACTGCAGAACCTTCCCTTCTGCTCTGGGGGTGTTCAGTGACCTCCTGAAGCCTGTCAGGATGAGCATCCCTTCCCCTTTGCATTAATTCTGTTTGCTTTCCCTGGTGACCTGGGCTGGTGCTGTTTTCCAGGGAAGATCGACATGGTGAAGTCCAAGTGGGGCCTGGCGCTGGCGGCGGTGGTGACAGTGCTGAGCTCCCTGCTCATGTCCGTGGGGCTCTGCACCCTGTTCGGCCTCACGCCCACGCTCAACGGCGGGTATGTGCCAGCCCTGCAGGGGATGCACGGGGAATGCTTGGGAGCAGCTCTTCAGTGCCCCCGTGCTGGGGAATAAGCTCCTGTGATACATGTGACACACTGCTGGGCAGGATCACCATCAGGTGCTCTCAGGGGATGTGCTCCTCTGCTGGCCAGTCCTCCTGGAGATTCCTTATTGCTGAGCAGGTGGCTCTGTGTGCCTACGGCAGTAGGAATTGTTGGGATAACACGTTATTCCTGAAGCTGAGCAGGCTCTCCCATTGCCTCCTCCTGCAGTAGCTCCATTCTCTCTGTTCAGAGATTCCCATCCCTAAGGAGTTTCTCTCCCATCTCTGTCCTGTTGCTGCCTGGAGGACTCACACAGGTTATAAGCAGAAAATGCATTAATTAAAGGCAGGCCTGAGTTGTTCTTGCTGAATTTTGGATTCTTGCACATGAACGAGAAGCTGCCCATGAGAGGCTTATCTGTATCAGTGGTTTTTTCACTCACTATGGACATTCACTGACATTCCCCCCTTCCAGTGTCTGAGGGAGCCTGCAGGGAAGCTGGAGAGGGATTCTTCATCAGGAACTACAGGGATAGGACAAGGAGCAATGGTTCAAACTGAAAGGGAAAATTTAGGTGAGATAGACAGAGAAATCCTTCACTGTGAGGGTGGTGAGGGACAGGAATGGCTTTCCCAGAGAAGCTCTGCTCCATCCCTGGAAGTGTCCAAGGCCAGGTTGGTTGGGGCTTGGAACAACAAGGGATAGCTGTCTCGGAAGGTGTCCTGGCCCATGGCAGGGGGTGGAATGGGATGGTCCTTAAAGGAGGTGGGGCATGCTCCCTGTCCCCTCCCTGATGACTGATTTCCTGGCCCCCAGTCCCTCACGGGGTGTTCCACGTTCATCTCTCTATTTACACACTGTTGTACCCCGATGCTGGAGAGCAAAGGGCCCTGTCCCCACCTTGGGAAGGACCAAGACTAATTTAGTAGTGCTCCACAATGAGCATTTTCCAGGAATTCCTGCAGCTTTACAAAAATGGTGATTTCTGCCCAAGGCAGAGGAAAACACAAACCTTTTCCATGTCACAGTGTGACACTGAGGGGCAGAGGGTGGTGTCTCCTCACCTCAACTCCAAGGGGTGTCTTTGCTCCAAACTTGCCTCTTTCCTTCTTTTTCACCATGGATCTCCTCCTCAGTTCTGCCTCTGTTTCCTTCAGAGAGATATTCCCGTACCTGGTGGTGGTGATTGGCCTGGAGAATGTGCTGGTCCTCACCAAGTCTGTTGTGTCCACGCCCGTGGACCTGGAAGTGAAGCTCCGCATTGCCCAAGGTAGGACCCTGCTCTGGGAGACTGCAGAGAGGGAAAATGGGGAAAGCCAGGGACTAGGAGAGGGGGAATGGTCTGGTTCAGGTCTGTGAAGGAAACAAGGTGAGTTGTACAGCCTTTTGTTTTGAATTCCAAGAATATCATGCTGTCATTGTGGGCACTGCCTTTTGGGATAGTTAACTGAAACAGGCTAAATAAATTTAAAAAAATACTAGTAGGGGAGAGCTGGGTCTCCTGGTGTGGATACTGAGCACTGTGTCCTCAGGTCATAGACAGCAGAAGTGCAGAACACAGGTCCTACAAAATTCCCCTGAATGTGGGACAAAATTATTTTCTCCATTCTGTAAATGCACTGTGCCTGCGGATTAGAGTGTGCTCACACCATGGATGAATGGAACTTGCAAACTTCAAAGCTGTTTCTAAACATCAGGGAGAAGAGATTCTAGACAGAGTGATGCTGATTTTAGTTTTAAAAATTCGACTGGTTTGGGTCCTAGATGGGAAACAGGACTCAAAACTTCCATGGGCCTTTGCACTTGGGAATTTTAACCCAGAAAGGCCTTTTTCGCCTGTTGTCTGCAGATTCCTGGTTTTAAAGAAGGGAAATGCAGCTCCTTTTGCTGTGCTCATGCCTGGCACAGTGGAGAGGCTTCCCTGACCTGTCCTTGCCCTTCCCAGGCCTGAGCAATGAGAGCTGGTCCATCATGAAGAACATGGCGACGGAGCTTGGGATCATCCTCATCGGATACTTCACCCTGGTCCCAGCCATCCAGGTGCGTGGGGCTGCTCTGGGCTGGCAGGGCAGGGCCTGAGGCACTGCAGGGAGGCCGTGGGCAGTAGGATCACAGAGGCAGGGAATTGTGTGGGTTGGAAAAGCCTTGGAAACCCTCAAGTCCAACTGTTCCCCAGCACTGCCAAGGCCACTGCTAACCCATGTCCCCAAGGGCCACATCCAGACAGCTGCTAAATCCCTCTAAGCACGGGGCAGTTCCAATGCCTAATAGTCCCTTTTGGGGTAGAAATTTTCCCTAATTCCTAATCTAAATCTCCCCTGGCACAACCTGAGGCCTTTTCCTCTCATGCTGTCCCTTGTTCCCTGGGAGCAGAGTCCCAGGGCCTTGATGGACTGTGGCCAAAAAGAACAAAGAATGTGAGTTAGAATAAATATTCTTAGATTCTCACATGGACTCATCTAGCTCTAAACTCTCAGCCACTACAAGAGATGGATAATGGGGTTTCATCAGTAAAACACTGCTGAGTGCCCCTTGCTCTGAGGTGAAATGGGAGCTAATCCCTGTGTCCCATCCGCAGGAGTTCTGCCTCTTTGCCGTGGTCGGGCTGGTGTCGGACTTCTTCCTGCAGATGTTCTTCTTCACCACAGTGCTGTCCATCGACATCCGCCGCATGGAGGTGGGCATGGGAGCACCGCCCTGGCCTCAGGGGGAGGAAAGGGAGCACAGCCCGAGCATTTCACTCCCTACAGAGAAAAAAATCAGAATCATACATTCACTGAGGTTGGAAAAGGCCTTTAAGATCATGGAGTCCAACCATTCCCCAGGACCATCATCATGTGCACCACTGACCATGCCCCCAGGTGCCACATCCCCATGGCTGTTAAATCCCCCCAGGGATGGGGACTCCTCCCCTGTCCTGGGCAGCTGTGCCAGGGCTGGACAGCCCATTCCAGGAAGAAATTTTTCCTAATATCCAACCTAAACCTTCCCTGGTCAACTTGAGGCTGTTTCCTCTAGTCCTGAGCTGTTAAAAGTTCCAGGGCCGTACTTGCTTGGTTACATACACAGGGATTGGGAACAGGACACTTGAGGGAAAAGACACTCTCAGGAAGGATGTGGAGCTCTAGGAGCAAATCCAGAGGAGGCACCAAGTTGATTAGAGTAATGGAGTGGCGCTGCTGTGAGGAAAGGCTCAGAGAATTGGGATTCAGCCTGGAGAAGAAAATCTTAGAGACCTAACTGTGGCCTTCCAGGACCTGAAGGGAGCCCACAAGAAAGACGGAGAGAGACTTTAGATGAGGGCCTGGAGTGACAGGATAAGGGGGAATGGCTTCAAACTGACAGAAGGTTTATATTGGATATTGGACAGAACTTCTCTGTGAGGGTGGGCAGGCCCTGGCACAGGTGCTCAGAGCAGCTGTGGCTGCCCCTGGATCCCTGGCAGTGTCCCAGGCCAGGTTGGACAGGGCTTGGAGCAGCCTGGGACAGTGGGAGGTGTCCCTGCCATGGCAGGGGTGGCACTGGATGGACTTTAAGGTCCCTTTCATCCCAAACATTCCATGATTCTGGGAGTCTGTGAGTGTGCTGATTTGGGGTAGATGGGCTGGAAGGAGACACGGTCACCACCATGACCCTGGGGGAAGAATCCCTCCCATGTCACCAGGGATCCCTCCCCTCTCACCCCCTCATCCCTCACCATTCCCTGTCTGTTCCAGCTGGCTGACCTGAACAAGCGGCTGCCCCCCGAGTCGTGCCTGGCACCGGCCAAGGCCCCGTGCCGCGCCCGCCCTCCCGCGCTGCGCCCGGCGGCGCCGCACACGCCGCACACCATCACCCTGCAGCCGTCCTCGCTGCGCAACCTGCGCCTGCCCAAGCGCCTGCGCGTCATCTACTTCTTCGCCCGCACGCGCCTGGCCCAGCGCCTCATCATGGTACGTGTGGGGGACTGGCACCCTGCCCGCCCTGCCAGGCCCCACATCTCCTGTGTGCTGCTTCCCACGCCAGTCTGGTGCTGCCTCGTGGCATCCAGAAGCAGATTTCCAAGGCTGGCTGAGTCTTGAGATGATTTTACAAGCAGAAATCACGGTTTGTTCCTGCACATGTGGACTAGAGACATTTAGGAGATATTTTGCTTAAGTTTTCAGCTTTTACAACTGCTGCAGGCACTCCATTTTCTGCCCCTGCTTGTCCCCCCGTCTCTGTTTTGGATGTCTCTAATGGAATTAGAGGGATCTCTGTGTTCCCAGCCCAGTCAGCCAACGCTGGCAGTTTAAGTTAAATCCCCACATGGTCCCAGGGCAGTGGTTCCTGCACAACTGTGCATCCAAAAGCCCAAAGGGAGCCATTCCAGCCCTGTTTGGAGGTGCCAGACATGCTGCTCCAGCTGCCAGCATGGAGTCTCCTTCCTGCTGTGCGTTTGGGAGGGAAGTGGGGTTCTGATCATCACACGGATCATGGAAAAGTGTCCAGGTTCTGTTTGCTGGGCAGTGCTCCCCGTCTTCCCCAAGGAGCAGTGCTGGGAGTGAGGCTGCAGGAAAAGTGGGCTAACTGTGGTTGGGGTGCCTGGGTCAGCTCGGGCAGGGGACAGGGTGGCGGCACTGAAGGGACCTATGTCTCTGCTCATCCTGCACAGGCCGGGACAGTGATCTGGATAGGAATCCTGGTTTACACGGATCCTGCTGGGCTCCGCACCTACCTCACATCCCAGGTCACCGAGCAGAGTCCCCTGGGGGAAGCAGGTCTGCCTCCCATGCCTGTTCCCGGAGGGGTCCTGCCTGCCGGGGACCCCAAGATCGACCTGTCAGTCTTCCCGTCGGAGCCGCTCCAGCTGTCGGAGAACCAGAGCCAGCAGCGGGAGCAGAAGTCGGGGCTGGAGCCAAACCAGCACACCTGGGCCCAGGGACCCGAGGGCAGAGGGAACGGGCAGGTGGAGCTGGGAACGGAAGCAGAGGTTACCTGGGGAGCAGAGGATGAGGAGATCTGGAGGAAGCTTTCCTTCAGGCACTGGCCAGCCCTCTTCAGCTACTACAACATCACCCTGGCCAAGAGGCAAGTGGGCTGGCATGGAGTGCCACAGGCACTGGGATCTGGGGTACTGACCCCAAGAGTTTGTCCTCCTGTCCTTTGTCCTCCCGACCCACAGAACCTGGTTCCATGGAGCTCATTCCAGGTGTGTTTGGGAAGAGCTGCTGAGCAGGTCCTCAGGTGGGCAGAGCTCACAAACCCTCCAGGACTGTTCCTCTGGGAATCAGGGTTGTTCCTCTCTGTGCCCATGGGTGTTTTATGTGCTTGGTGTCTTGAGTCTTCCTTGACCCTGGAAGTGAAGTTTTAAATTTTGCAAAACAAGGAAAGGAGGCTCAAGGGGACCTTCTGGCTCTCCACAACTGATAGGGAGGGCAGCCAGGGGGAGGTCAGGGAACAAGGGACAGGATGAGAGGAAATGGCCTCAAGCTGTGCCAGGGGAGGGTCAGGTTGGATATTGGGAATATTCCTCAGGGAAAGGGCTGTCCAGCCCTGCACAGCTGCCCAGGGCAGGTGTGGAGTCCCCATCCCTGGAGGGAAATAAAAGCTGTGTGGATGTGCCACTTGGGGACATGGCTTAATGCTGGCCTTGGCAGTGCTTGGAAAAAGTCGGACTTGACGGTCTCCGAGAGCTTTTCCAACCTCAGTAATTCCGTGATTCTCTGATACAATCATCTGTAAGTGATGGAAATAGTGCATGTGAGGAAGAGACATCTGAGCTGAAGAAGCTTCTTGGTGAGACCTCCCAGCCAGACTGGATCCTTACTTAAATTCATGGGATCCATTTGATCTCATCAGCACTTCATTCCACTGCTGGGTCCTTGAAGGGTTAAAACTTGGGAAATACTTTTAGAGGAGAATATTTCCAAGGAGATCTTTAGTTCAGAACACCTGAAGTGACCCACTGAGACCGGCCGTGGCTGGTCAGTCAGCTGTCCCTGTGTCCCCTTGTGTCATTCCTAAGCTGTTCTCCCTGTGCACCCTCAGGTACATCAGCATCCTGCCAGCCATCCCTGTCACACTGTACCTGAACCCGCAGGAGGCCTTGGAGATGCGGCATCCCCAGGAGGCCTCGCGCTACCACCCCTTCCTGGCGGGCAGTGCTGGGAAGCTGGACACGGGATCCCAGCCGGAGCACACAGCTCAGCCCCACGGCCACCAGGATGTCACCCTTTACAAGTAAGGTGTCCTGTCACAGCCTCCTGACCCTGCCTCAACCCCGGGGGGCTCTGGGGCTGCTTTGGGCCAGTCCTTCTGCTGTGAAGCTTCAGTGCCAAAGCTCGGGATGCTCCAGTGCAAAATGAAATTGATCTCTCCTGGCAGTTTTCCATCAGCTGAGGGCAGGAATGGGCTGTGCAGGGAGGCTCTTAGTGCTCCTGGTGCATGGGGCTGATCACTGGGTGACAAGGACAGGAGGTTGATTTGGGGTATAAATGTTGTGATTTCGTAGAACCCCAGAATGCTTTGGGTTGGGAGGGACCTTAAAACTCATCCCATTCCACCCCTGCCATGGGCAGGAACACCTTCCACTATCCCAGGATGCTCCAAGCCCTGCCCAACCTGGCCTTGGACATTTCCATGGATGGGGCAGCCACTACCTGGATATCATTTGATAATGATTTATTGGGTGTTAGATCAAACTCTGGTGCAAGGAGCTTTCTCCCACCGGAGAGCACAGCTCACAACCCCCTGCCTGAATCTGCAAGCGCTGCATACGGTGTGTTATCCCAGTCCCCATCTGCTGTTTTCTAAAATCTTAGCTGTTTGTTACTTCCTTTACTGAAAAGCCTCAAAGTCTTGTTGAAATTGTCATTTTCCCATTAAAACCCCCTTTAATTTCCAACAGATCTCTGTAATTTGTTGAAAACCTTTCTCAGCTGAGAAATTCACACCAGCACATGAATAATCCTGGTACAGGCTTTTCCAAATGTATCCTTGGACTAGAAATTGGAATTTATTTTCTTACCTTCTTGTCTCTGTGCGTGTCTCCCGCAGGGTGGCTGCTCTGGGGCTGGCCTCGGGCATCCTGCTGGTGCTGCTGCTGTTCTGCCTGTACCGGGTGCTGTGCCCCAAGAACTATGGGCAGAACGGGCCGGGCCGGCGCCGGAGGGGGGACCTGCCCTGCGACGACTACGGCTACTCCCCGCCCGAGACCGAGATCGTGCCCCTGGTCCTCAGGGGACACCTCATGGTAGGTCCAACTTAGAAATAAATACATAAAGGACAGGATATTGTAGCATGAAATTCCTGCAGCACGTTCCCATCTCCTCCTGGGACTTGCTTTCTGCAATTCCACCATCACCACCTTGAGCTTCCATTCCCTTCTTTGCTGAGATACCTCCACGTTCCTGAGGTCCAAGGAACAATTGGATGTGGCACTCAGTGCTCTGGGCTGGGTGTCAAGGTGGGCATTAGTCACAAGTTGGACTCGATGGTCTGGGAGGGCTTTTCCAACCTGGATGATTTGGGGATTCTTCCCTTTCTGAGGTGAAACAAAGCTCTTGGGCATCCAGCCAGATGAGTTTAAAATGCTGTGCTGTGTCTCCCAGAGAAGCTGCACCTCTGTTCTGATCCTACCATCAACCTGGGAAGAATTTGTCAGGGAAAGGCAAGACAGACATAGTCTGTTGGATTTGCAGCAGTCCAGTGCACGTTGAGGTCTCTGGGCAGAGATCCTGGAATCCCAGAACCACAGAGTGGTTTGGGTTGAAAAGGACCTTGAAAGTCATCCAGTCCCAGCTCTGCCACGGGCAGGGACACCTCCCACTATGCCAGGTTGCTCCAAGCCCCATCCAACCTGGCCTTGGACACTTCCAGGGACATCCATGTCCTCAGCATCCCTCAGTTCCTAAAGCAGCCAGTTGTGACATAAAATCCGTCATCTCTGCAGTTCCTCAGGCACACCAGGCTGTGCTCAGGATCCAGAGGCCTCAGTGGTGCCACACTGAGCTGGGCTTGTCCTTCCTTTCTCCCAGGACATCGAGTGCCTGGCCAGTGACGGGATGCTGCTGGTGAGCTGCTGCCTGGTGGGGCAGATCCGCGTGTGGGACGCGCAGACGGGCGACTGCCTCACCGTCATCCCCAAACCCAGGTACGGCCCTGCCCACGGCCCCATGGCCCCCCCACGGCCCCATGGCCCCGTGCTCCCGGGGAGCAGCCTGCTAGCGGGGCGGGGCTGAGCTTTGTCCCTCCTTCCAGGCTGCGCAGGGACAGCAGCGGCATCTTCGATTACCAGGAGGGCTGGGATCCCAGCCTGGATGGCAAGAATGGGCTGGAGGACTCCTTTGAGAGCAGTCACCAGCTCAAACGGCTGCTGGGCCCCCCGCAGCCCCCCCTGTTCTGTGACCAGCCCGACCTCACCTCCCTCATCGACACCAACTTCTCGGAGCACGCCAAGGCGGCTGAGTCGGAGCCGCGGCTCCGGGCCGTGGGCACCCGCCACAAGGACTCGGGATACGACTTCAGCAGCCTGGTCGGGAAGGTGTACGAGGAGCACGGCAGCTCCAGCTGCAGGAACATGAACTTCCAGGGGCTCTCGGCCCCTCATGGTCCCGCCGGGTTCTGCGGGAGCAGCGGCCGCTCCCCGGGATGTGGCTCCGATGAGGGCGGATGTGGCGGCCGCCGGCGCAGCCTCGGGGACCGGAGCCTGGGGGATGAGGCCTGTGCAGGATGTGACAAATCCTCACCCCTGCCGTCCTGGGGAGGGGACCTGGAGAGCTCCGTCTGGAGCCTGGAACTGCAGGGGAACCTGATCGTGGCCGGCCGGAGTAATGGAAAGTTGGAGGTGAGGAACAGGGACACACAGTATGGAGAAGCTGGAGGTGAGGAACAGGGACACAGTGAGGGGAAGCTGGAGGTGAGAAACACGGACACACAGGATGGAGAAGCTGGAGGTGAGGAACAGGGACACAGTGAGGGGAAGCTGGAGGTGAGGAACAGGGACACACAGGATGGAGAAGCTGGAGGTGAGGAACAGGGACACACAGTAAGGGGAAGCTGGAGGCAAGGAGCAGGACACGGTAAGAGGAAGCAGGAGGTCACACAGCCTGGGGGCACAGCACAGGGAGCTGTGACCTGCCCGCACAGCTCGGGCTGGGAGCAGGGCACAGGGAGCTGTTCAGGATCCCAGACCCCTCTGTGTCTGGTGCTCCTCGGGCCAGTGTCACCAGTGACCAGGTGACCCCTCCTCCCCCAGGTGTGGGATGCCATCGAGGGGACTCTCCGCAGCAGCAATGATGAAGGACAGTCCGGCATCACGGCTCTTGTCTTCCTCAACAACAGGTAACTCCTTGTGCAAGTGCTGGGAGATCCCCAGCCCCAACCTCTATGGCAGCTCCAGGCAGCAGAGCCTCAGCTGGGAAGTCTCTTCCTCAGAATCAGTGTCATGGAATATCCTGAGCCAGAAGGGATCCCCAAGGATCATCGAGTCCAGCCCCTGGCCCTGCAGACACCCCAGCAATCCCACCCTGTGCCTGAGAGCATTGTCCAAAGGCTCCTGGAGCTCTGGCAGTCCTGGGGCCGTGCCCATTCCCTGGGGAGCCTGGGCAGTGCCCAGCACCCTCTGGGGGAAGGTTTCCCAGATATCCAATCTAATACCCAGCCTAATCCCTCCAGGCATCTACCTCTCACTAGCTTTTCTGGCTCCAGGCCTGCTCTAGCACCCACTTCTTCAGCCCTTAGTCTTCCCCGTAGCTGAATATCCAGAGGGTTTCAGGGCTGGGAGACCTTTGGATCACTGGTTTCCATGGCTGCTGTTCCAGAGGCACTGCCATTGTCCAGTCCAGTCGGAGCTGTGTCTAATCTCATAGCCCAGTTCCATGCAGCCTCCTCCTGGGAACGGGTGGTCTGTGCTCAGCCCAGGGCATGTCTGGGTTTGGGGCTCAGGGAGGGGCCTCTCCTCACCCCGCAGTCTCTCCCTCAGGATCGTGGCTGCCCGCTTGAACGGCTCCTTGGATTTCTTCTCTCTGGAGACACACACATCCTTGAACCACCTGCAGTTCCGAGGTGAGCAGGTGTTGGAATGTCTGAGCACTGCCCTGAGCTCCTCCCTTCCCTCCTCCCTCTTCCTCCTTGTCGCTGAGTCTCACTCACATCCCCCTCAGCTTTGGTGGTAGCTCTGTGCTCCGAAGCACCTCAGCAGTGCCAAGCTGAGGGGTGCTGTGGGAGCTCCCTGTGCTGGGACATCATCCCCATGTTGGTTTTCCCTACGGCACAGGCTTGGAGAATCCCGTGTGCTTCCAGGGCAGCACTGCCCTCCTTCCACTTCTCACTCTTTTCTCTGTCTCACTCATTCCCACCGCAGGAAGAACCTGAGGCCTTGGCACAACCACAGCACAGCCCAGACTGGCCCATGGGGGTGACTGGTTAGAGCACAGGGTTCCTTTGCTTCTGGAGCAGAATAGAGGGGATGATTGAGATGGGATACTGGGGAGAAATTCTTCTCTGGAGAGTGGTGAGGGACTGGAATGGATTTCCCAGAGAAGCTGTGGCTGCCATCCCTGGAAGCGTCCAAGGCCAGGTTGGACAGGGCTTGGAGCAACCTGGGAGTGGAAGGTGTTCCTGCCCATGGCAGGCAAGGGGTGGGGCAGGATGGACTTTAAGGTCTCTTCTCTCCCAAATCAGTCTGGAATTCTTTGACCCTGTTGAGACTCACTCCTGTTGTTCTTGAGCACAGAGGGTTCGACGCAGCACGGGCCCTGAATTCCCTAAAGCATGCGGACATCGCTGAGGTGCAGCATCCCGAGGTGCCCTTACCCCCGGCTCAGGCGTGTGTGTCCCCGCAGGTGCCCCGGGCAGGAGCAGCCTCCCGCCATCGCCGGAGCTGGGCCGCGGGGCCGCCGTGCGCTGCCAGCTCACCCACAGCGTGGCCTGCGCGCACCACAAGCCCATCACGGCGCTCAAGGCCGCGGCCGGGCGGCTCGTCACCGGCAGCCAGGACCACACCCTCCGGGTGAGGGGACAGGGGCAGCCGCGCTGGGGGAGCACACAGGGAGGGGGGAATTCTGGAAGCTCTGCGAGTTCTGTTCACCTGCCCGAATGTGGCATCGGGAGAGTTGGAAGGACAGAGCCCAGTGAGCGTCATCGCCCTGAGCTGAGTGTGGCACCCTTGTGCATTAGGGATGGGTGACTTCAGAGAATGACAGAATCCCTGAGGTTGGAAAAGCCCTTCCAGAGACCATTGAGTTCCAGTGGTCCCCAGCACTGCCAAGGCCACCACTAACCCATGTCCCCAAGTGTCACATCCACGTGGCTTTTAAATCCCCCCAGGGATGGGGACTCAACCCTGCCCTGGGCAGCCCCTTCCAATGCCTGACCACACTTTCCATGAAGGAATTTTCTCAATATGCAACCCAAACCTCTTGTCCTGTCCCTGCTCCGTAGGAGCAGAGCCCGACCCCCCCGGCTGTCTCCTCCTGTCAGGAGTTGTGCAGAGCCACAAGGACCCTCCTGAGCCTCCTTTGTTCCAGGCTGAGCTCCCTCCCCACTCCCTCAGCTGCTCCTGGTGCTCCAGACCCTTCCCCAGCTCCGTTCTCTTTTCTGGATACACTCCAGCCCCTACAGGTGACCTCTCATGTGAGGGGTCCGGAGCTGTCCCCAGGATTCTGAGGTCCCTCAGCAGTGCCAGCACAGGGGACAATCCCTGTCCTGGTCTTGTGGCTGCACTGGTTTTGATGTATTCCATGTGCATTGGCCTCTTGCCCACCTGGGCACACCTGGTCATGTCCATCTGCTGTCACCAGCACCCCCAGGGCCTTTCCCAGCTTTCCAGCCTCCCTGTCCCCAGTCTGGAGCATTCCATGAGGTGGCTGTGACACACCCTGAGTGCTAGCTCTGGGTTCCGGGGTGTCCCCTCCCCTCTTCAGCCACACAGTCACTGCCCTGTCACCGCCCTGTCCCCACCCACCAGCCATGACCTCCCCCTGCCTGGGCTGCAGTGTCCCGTGGCCTCCGGAACCATGGGTGGGCTCCGGCTGTGCCTCGATGGGACCAGCTGGGATCTCTTGTGTCGTGGGGAGTTCAGGTGGTACCCCCCGAGCCAGGCTGGCCCCGGAGCCTCACTCTGACCCCTCCTGCCCCAGGTGTTCCGGCTGGAGGACTCGTGCTGCCTCTTCACCCTGCAGGGCCACTCGGGAGCCATCACAGCCGTGTACATCGACCAGGTACGGGGGAGCTGCTGGGCCTGGGCTCTCGCCTGCCTTCACACCTGAGCCCATACCTGGCTTCATCCCTGATCCCATCCCTGAGCCAGTGGCTCAGCCAGAGGCACCCACCTGGCTCCCTCCATCTCCCATGGGCCAAGCCAGAGTTTTCCCCCAGTTTGCTGTGACCTCAGCAATCCCTTTCCCTGGACATCTCTTGCTTCCCTGTTCCTGCACTGCCAGGTGGGGCTGAAATGGGGCCTGAGCCCCAGGGAGGCTCTGCCCCCCAACCCCCGGGAGGAAGAGGGGGAGCCCCCCATGTGCTCCCTAGGGCAACATGTGCCCCCCACGTGCTCTCCAGCCCTGTGCAAGTGAACTTGGGTGCCTCTGCACATGGGGGACCTGGGGGTCTGTCCCCCCCCCGCTCGAGCACACAGAACAGACAGGGAACCCCTGGGCTGGCAGTGCAGGGTTCCAGCCCCCACTCCTGTGACCTCCTGCAACCGGGAGTGCCCGGAGCACTGGGAGTGTCGGTGGCACAGTGTCCCCCGCGGTGCTGACGTGGCCCTGATGTCCCTGTGTCCCACAGACCATGGTGTTGGCGAGCGGTGGCCAGGACGGGGCCATCTGCCTGTGGGATGTGCTGACGGGCAGCCGCGTGAGCCACATGTTCGCCCACCGCGGGGATGTCACCTCCCTGACCTGCACCACGTCCTGCGTCATCAGCAGCGGCCTGGACGATGTCATCAGCATCTGGGACCGCAGCTCGGGGATCAAGCTCTACTCCATCCAGCAGGTAGGACCTGGGGGCGTTAACCAGGGAACTGGGAGTTATTTGGGCTGGAAAAGCCTTTGGAGAGAGTCCAACCACCCCCCTGGGCTGCCGAGGCCACCACTGTGGCTCCAAGTGCCACATCTACATGGCTTTTAAATCCCTCCAGGGATGGGGACTCCTCCACTGCCCTGGGCAGCCTCTTCCAATGTCTAATCGCCCTTTCCATGAAGAGATTCCTCCTGATGTCGAACCTAAACCTCCCCTTGGCATCCTCCCCTGAGGATGTTCCCTCTCCTCCTGTCCCTGTTCCCTGGGAGCAGAGCCTGACCCCCCCGGCTGTCCCCTCCTGTCAGGAGCTGTGCAGAGCCACAAGGTCCCCCTGAGCCTCCTTTTCTCCAGCTCCAGCCCTCCAGCTCCACCTCGCACCCTCAGGGGTCCTCCTGGGTTGTCCTGGCCCCCAGTGGATCCTGCAGACACCTCTGCTGTGCTGGGAGGCTGAGGAGCCTCTGTTCCAGCTCCACATGCTTGGAGCAGCTTCCCTGTCCCATGCAAAGGCTCAAAATAGGCCAGATCCACAGCTTGGTCCCCTGCAGGGCTCTGCCCTGTTCCAGCCCCTCAGGGCTCAGCTGTGCCCCATCGCAGCCCCTCAGGGCTCAGCTCTGCCCCATTGCAGCCCCTCAGGGCTCAGCTCTGCCCCATTGCAGCCCCTCAGGGCTCACCTGTGCCCCGTTCCAGCCCCTCAGGGCTCAGCTCTGCCCCGTTCCAGCCTCTCAGGGCTCAGCTCTGCCCCGTTCCAGCCCCTCAGGGCTCAGCTCTGCCCCGTTCCAGCCTCTCAGGGCTCAGCTCTGCCCCGTTCCAGCCTCTCAGGGCTCAGCTCTGCCCCATTGCAGCCCCTCAGGGCTCAGCTCTGCCCCGTTCCAGCCTCTCAGGGCTCAGCTCTGCCCCGTTCCAGCCTCCTGGAGCTCAGCCCTCTGCCCTCTGTCCCGCAGGAGCTGGGCTGCGGCGCCAGCCTGGGCGTCATCTCCGACAACCTGCTGGTGACGGGTGGCCAGGGCTGCGTGTCCTTCTGGGACATTGGCTATGGGGACCTGCTCCAGACCGTCTACCTGGGCAAGAGCAACGAGTCGCAGCCGGCGCGGCAGATCCTGGTGCTGGAGAACGCCGCCATCGTCTGCAACTTCGGGAGCGAGCTCAGCCTGGTCTACGTGCCCTCGGTGCTGGAAAAGTTGGACTGAGCAGCAGGAGGGGCCGGCGGCACTGACCCGGGGCTGGGGCTGAGCCGGAGCGGGGCCGTGCCGCCGGAGCGACTGCGCCCGGCCTGCGGGGTGGGGCCGCTGCTCTGCCGCCGCTCTCCGCTGCTGTCCGTGCTGCAGCACCTGCCGTGTGCTCTCGGGGACTGCCGGGCAGCGCCGTGGTGCACAGGGACACGGGGCGGGACAGGGCGGCAGCGGGGACAGCGTGGTGGCTCCCAGGCTGGGCACCCAGCGGGCACTGTCCCAGCCCAGCAGCGCTGCCAGGACGCGGAGCAGCCCTCGGACAGCCCCGGCCCCGGGTGGCAGCCGGGAGAGGGCCGGGACCGACTGCTCCTGGGCGCGGCTCGGCCCCACGTGCCTTAGGGCGCGGCAGGGCCCCGCCCCATCCCGCCCGGGGCCGCAGCAGCCCCCGCCCTACTTATTTATACGCTGTAAATAGTTATTTATTGGGGCAGGGGCCGCGGGGGTCCAGCCCCGGCACAGCTGCCCTGCCCGGCTCCCTCCCGCGCCCTGTCTGCAGCAATAGCACCTTCCTCCTCCTTCCCTTCCTCCTCCTCTTCCCGCTGCGGGGCCAGAGGAGGCTTTTCTCAGGTTGGGAGCGGGCGGAGCCCTCGCCCCTCTCCTGCAGCCGCTGGGGAAGGATGCGAGTGGGGCACAGCGGGACCGAGCTGCACAGCCAGGGACGGGGCAGCAGCCGGGGCTCCCCCCAGGACCCCCGAGCGCGGCCCGGGGCTCCGCTCCCCTCCCCCGAGCCCTGCAGGCCCTGCTGCAGCCCCCGAACCGCCGATGACGTCTGTTGTTGACCCCCGGTGATTGTAGAGGCGGCGCCGGCCTGGGGCAGGGGGACCCCCGGGACCCCGGCCCAGCCCCCCGCGGGTGGCCTTCGCCCAGCTGTACCTTTGTGCTGTACAGGGGACGCTTTTTGTACCGATCGTGTTTTATAACGTGTGCAGGAACATCCATTAAACGGAACTAACCCGAGCCTGGCTGAGCCCTGCCCCCCGCCCCGGCAGCACCAGGGCCCGGCCCTGCAGATAAACTCGCTTTATTTTAGTAGCAAAGAGCTGAAAAAGTCAGTTCTACGTGGAGTCAAACAAAGTGGGGCTGGGGGCCAGGAGGCCCCCGCCCCCCTCACGCCTTGTTGAGGGTCCAGAGGGGGTCGAGCATGCTGAGGGGGTCGTCGCTGGGCCGGGGCCCCCGGAGCCCCTCGCCCGGCTGCGCCTGCAGGAAGTTCTGCTTGTTCATGCGCTGTTTGCCCTTCAGGGAGGCGTCCAGGCTGAAGGCCTCTGGCGTCAGCGAGGCCAAGAGCTCCAGCGAGGAGGAGGAGGAGGCTGGGGGGGCAGCGGGGGGCTCTGGCGGTCCCCCCGGCCCCTCGGGGCTCTCCCCCGCAACGTGGTTGCTGCTCTCAGTGTCACCCGATGGCTCGGGGAGGGGCGGCGCCGGGGCGGGGGGCTCCGGGCCGGGGGCACCGACACCGTCCACGACACCGTCAGGAATCACCGGTGGCACCTCAGGATCCACAGGGTCCGGAGCGGGGACGGCATCCACCCCCCAGCCCTCCCCGGGCTCCACGCTGGGCCCCCCCGGTTTGATGCTGAGCTTGGCGATGGTGGCCTGGATGGAGCTGATGGGCACGTCCCCCCCCAGCACCAGGTCCTGGGGGTCCTGCTGGAAGTAGAGCTGGGGGAGAGCAGCCCCGTGAGCCCTGGGAGTGGCAGAGCTCCCCAAAACCCCCGACACCCCCCTACACCCACCTTGGGGGAGGTGCTGTTGGGGGGCTTGGCCAGGGCGGGGCCGCCCACGCCGTGGCGCAGCAGCACCTGCTCCGCGTGGAGCAGCACGGCCTCGAAACAGAACTTGAGGTGCAGCTGCAGGGGAGGGGACACGGTGAGACCCGGGGGGTGCAGCCCCTGCCCCTCGCGCCCGGGGGCTGCAGCCCCCCCGCAGTACCTTCTCCTGCAGCATGTGCTTGCGCTGCTGCCGCATGCGCCTCACCAGCTGCGCCAGGTCCGGGATGCCGTTCCCGGCCTCCACCTCCTGCACGGCCGCGTAGAGCAGGCAGAAGGCGCCGGTGCGGCCCACGCCGGAGCTGCAGAGAGACCCCCGAGCCGTGACAGCCCCCAGAGATGAGCGGGGAGCCCCTCTCCCCCGCCCCGGGAGCCCGCCGGCCCCGCTCACCTGCAGTGCACCACCACGGGCGTGTGCAGCGGGCGCTGGTGCAGGTAATGGCCGTGCACCTCCTGGATGAAGCGCAGGAGGCTCCCCTTGCTGTCGGGCAGGCCCCTGGGGGGGAACACACTCGCTGGAGGTCCCCACGCTCAGCCCCCCACGGGGGTCAGGGCTGCCCGAACACTCCCATTCGGAGCTGTGCTCCCGGAACCCCCTGCCCACCCCCGCCGTAGCGGGACCTCCCAAGCCCCCAGCCCCTTGCCGCCCCTTCCCCGCGTACAGCTCTGGCCAGGAGGTGAACTGGAGGTGTGCCACGGTGCGCTTGAGGCTCTGGTCACGGTACTGCAGCGTCAGCATCCGCTCCACGTGCGTGGGGGTCACCCGCAGGCTGGTGAGCACCAGCGTCAGCGGGCCCTGTGCCACGGGCTGGCCCCGCTCCGACGGGAAGTACCGGAGCACCTTCTGCCGCGGAACGGGAACGGGGGGTCAGCAACAGCCCTGGGACCCTCGGGTCCCGCAGGGCCTGGAGACACACGGGCAGGGTATCCCCGCCCCGCCGTCCCCGCACCCAGGACAGGACGCACCTTGTCCAGCTCCTGTTCGGACACGAGCATGACCACCACGGACACCTTCTGCTCGTAGATCATGAGCCAGAAGTCGGCGGCGGTGCCGAGCAGCGGGGCCTGGGTGGCGATGAGGGCGGGGCAGTACGGGGACAGGTCCTCCACGCGGCTGGCGTTGATGTAGTCGTCCTTGCCCGAGCGCAGCACGACGCGGTTGCGGTCGTAGGGCATGATGTCCTGGTGCCGGTTCTTCATGGAGTAGCAGCGGGCGATGGCGATGGAGCGCTGCCGGGCGTCGCGCTCCTGGGCCTCCTGCAGCTCCTTCCAGAGCGCGTCCAGCTCGGAGCCGCCGCCGGGCGCGGGCCGCTCCAGCCGCTCGGCCTGGGCGCGGAAGCGCTCCAGCTCTGCCAGCAGCCGCCGGACGCGCTCGGGCTCCGCGTACGGGTCAGCCTCGATGAGCTGCACGGCCCGGGGCCGCGGCCCCTCCTGCGCCCCCGCCTTGGTGGGCTGCAGCAGCCCCCCGGGCGCGGCCGAGCCGCCGGGCTGGCTCTCGGGGCTGGAGGACAGCAGGTCGGCGGGGCAGGGGCTCTGCCGCGGGAACGGCGTGTCCCCGGCGCCCTGCGGGGGCAGCGCGGGTGGGGGTCGCGGCGCCGGGGGCTGCATGGGCAGGGCGGGGGACGGGGACGGGGCCGGGGAGGGCACCAGCGGGCCCTGGACCACCACGGTGCCCGGCACGGGGCCGGGAGAGGGGGCCTGGCTGGGCGGGGGTGGGCGCGGGGGGGCCCAGAGCCATGGTCCCGGGGGGCAGCTGAGCGCTGGCGGGGGCCGGGCTGGGGCAGAAGGGCAGCGCGGGGGAGCCGGGGGGCACCGTCTGGAGCCCCCCCAGGGTCGGGGGTCCGCTCTGGGCAGGGGTCCTGGGGAAGGGCACAGCCCCCGGATGTGGGGCGAGGCCCGCGGGCGGCAGCTGGTCCTGCCCGGGGAGCTGGTAGAGCTGGGGGGGGCAGCGGGGCCTGCCCCGGGGCTGGGGGGGGCAGCTGCCCCCCGGGAGCGGTGAAGGGCTGCTGGGGGAACTGGGCCGGGGCGGCCAGGGGCACTCGGGGGGGCTGCTGGAAGGGCAGCGGGGCCTGGGCTCGGCCCGGGGGCAGGAAGGGACCCGGGGGGAAGTGCTGGGGGCCCTGGGCAAAGGCGGGCGGGGGCTGTGCCGCGGCAAAGGGGGGCTGGGCCGGCGCCCCAAAGGGCTGCACTCCCCCCGCAGTGTAGGGAAAGGGGGCGGGGGCCCCCCCCGGGCGCTGGGGGGGCAGGAAGGGGCCCGGGGGTCCCCGGGGGGGCACGGAGCAGCTGGAGATGGGGGCCTGGACACTATCCACCGTGGTGGTGGCCGGGCGCGTGCCCGGGGGCTCAAGGCCACCCACCCCTGGCTGGGCACCCACGGGCGCTGCCCCAGGCATGGGGGGCCGGAGCGGGCCGGGGGCCACCCCGGGCTGGGCCAGGCCGTAGGCAGGGGTGGGCAGGGGGCCGTGCTGGGGGGACGAGCGCGGGGGCAGCACGTGGGGCCCCCCGAAGCCCGGCTGTCCCGGGGCACGCATCAGGGCCGCAGCCGGGAAGAGCTGGGGGGCGGCCGAGCTGGGGGTGGGCCCGGCCGGGGCCGAGGGCTGCAGGAGCTGCCCCGGAACTCCCCCGGTGGCAGGAAAGGGGCCAGGGACGGCGGGGGGCCCGGGCAGGCGGTAGTGCCCTGGGAAGGGGGGAGTGGGGGCCAGGGGGGGCAGCGGGGCGCTGGCCACCCCCCCCCGGCAGCATGTAGGGCTCAGGGGGCCGCAGCCCCCCGGCCAGGGCGGCCAGCGTGGGTGGGGGCAGCTGGGCCAGGGGCCCGGGCAGCAGCTCCGGGGGGAGGCTCCTCAGCTCCTCCGGCAGCTCCGATAGCACCAGGGAGCCCAACTCGGCGGCCTCGGGGCCCCCGGCCTCCAGCTCCGGCGGCTTCTTCTGCAGGGGGGGCTTGGGGCCGTGGGCCGGGGGGGCGGCTGCTTCTTCAGCTCCCTGGGGGGACAGGGGGCTCAGTGCGGGGCTGGGTGCTGCCCTCCCCCACCCCACGGGCACCAGGAGACCCCCCCCCCTTCCCTGAGCCACCCCCAGAGCTCCCAAAGGCCTTTCCACCCCTGGGGTCTCACTGGCCCCCGCCCGGGTCGGTGCCCACCCACCTCTCCAGCAGCTGCTGCCGGTGGGCCTCGCTGGCCTGGCACGCGGCCCGCGCCCGCTCCAGCAGCTTGGCTGCCTTCCCCTCCAGGTCCGTGTAGAAATCCTTCCCCTCCTGGGACTTCTTCATCAGGTCCTCATAGGCCTCGTAGGAGGCCACCAGGGTCTGCACGGTCGTGTTCCATCTGGGAGAGGACCATGGAGGAGCTCAGCAGGATGCAGTGTCAGGGCAAAGGTGAGCACCCAGCTCCAGGCACCTGGGGACCCTCCAGTTCCCGCTGGGATGGGCACAGGGGCAGGACAAAGCCACCAGGGCCCCAGCAGTGGGACGGGAGAAGTCAGTGGTGGCCCCACACCTGTCCCGGGGGGGAAGGGAGGGCTGTTCCCGGACACTGAGACCCCCCCATGGCACTGGACTCCCCTGCCCCACTCACTTGTGCTCCACCTCGGCCAGGGCCTTGCGCACGGCCGCGTATTTGACGTTGGCGTCGGTCAGGGCCTTGAGCACGTTCTCCTGGGCAGCCAAGTTCTGCTCCAGGTACACCTTCAGCTGGTCGTACTTCTTCAGCTGCTCCTCGAAGAGTTTCTGCCGGGACACAGGAAGGTCCGCAGGGCTCAAGGACAGAGCCCTCAGTGGACACAGGGGGTGTCCCCAAGCCCACCTTCATCTCAGAGCGGTCGGTGGTGACCAGCGAGGTGGTGATGTCGTCCTTCTGGATCATCTCCCGCAGCTGCTGCTCCAGGGACATCCGCTGGTCCCGCATCTCCTGCACCTTGGCCAGGATCCGCTTCAGGTTCTGCAGCACCTGTTTGTCATCTGGGGGTGGGGCGGGGTCAGGGGCTGGGCAGGATCCCGAGGAACTCAGGGAAGCCGCGGGGTGGGATCTGCGGAGCCAGGCCTTGCCTGGGGCACTCTGTCCACTCTGTCCCCAAGCAGGACCCACTTTGCACATTCCAGGGGACAAGCCCTCATCCCACTCACACAGACAGCGCCAAGTGACACACAGGGACCCCCAAACGGCACAGGGAGGGGCAGCCCTGACTCCCCCAGCCCAGGGGGCACTGCCAGTCCCCCAAGGGGTACAGCCCTGCCTCCCCCAGCCCGAGGGGGGCACTTCCAGCCCCCCGGGGCCAGGACTCACCTTCAGAGAGGGTGGGGGTGGGCAGCGCGGCCCGGACCTGCTCCAGGGGGCCGCCGAGCAGGCGCAGGTTGCCCAGGTGCAGGTTCATGGCGCGGTGCAGCTCGGTGTTGGTGAAACTCGCCTTCTCGTGCAGCTCCAGGTACTTGGAGCACTCCTTGCTCACCTCGGCCAGCCCCGGGGGGGACCCCGGCGCCGGCGGGACCTTCCCCAGCAGCTCCTGCAGCTTCCGCTCCTGCGCCTCGTCCTCCTCCAGCAGGTCCCGGATCTCCTTCAGCGACGCCTCCACATCGGTGAAGACCCCGGAGAGCACTGGGGGGACACAGGGGGGCTGGAGGGGGTTGGGCCACCTCCCGCCTGCTCCAGGCCTGAAGCCAAGCGCGGACACAGTGGCTCCAGGAATAAAGCCTCTGTGGGCAGCCAGAGGCAGGAACACGGCAGCCTAGGCATTGGGGTCATCCCCCCTCCCCTCCAACAGGGAAAATGCTTTGGAATTCAGCAATTTACGCCAGCACAGAACCAGGCATCAGAACATTCCCAGCACGCTGGGCGAGGAGCAGTGCCAGGCCCCCCCAGCCCCCTGGGTGCCAGAGCCCTCACCCTGCATGGACTGGACGAGGTTGCGGACGGTGTCCGGGCGCACGCTGAGCGCGGCGCATTTCTCCATCAGCACGGGGGGGATGTAGTTGTACATGTCCAGGTTGTCCACGGTCTCGGGGTCCAGCTGCATGGAGTCCATGAACTGGCTGTGGGACACAGAGGGGCCCCTGAGGGGTGGCAGTGCCCCCCTCCCAGAGGCTCGGGAGCACCAGGACCCCGTGGGGCGGAAGGGCCGGGCCCCTCACGTACTCCAGCACTTCGTTCTTGGCTTCGATCTTGGCCATCACATCGCGCAGCAGTTTGGCCTTTTCCTCACTGGAACAGCACAGAACATTCCATGAGTATGGACAAACCCTCATCCAGGCTCCACAGCCCCAGCTCCATCCATCCCATCCCATGGATCCCATCCCATCCCATCCCATGGATCCCATCCCATCCCATCCCATGGATCCCATGCCATGGATCCCATCCCATCCCATGGATCCCATCCCATGGATCCCATCCCGCTCTGGCCAGAGCCTGGACACACCTGTACAGGGACGAGGCCTCGTGGGCAGCCATGGGCACCAGCTTGGCGAAGATGTCGGGGCCAGTGACCGCGGGGTCCGTGGGGTTGACGGGCAGAGCCTTCACCAAGGGGGCACCTGTGGGACACAGCCCGGGCTGGGATCGCTTCTGAACAGATCCTCCCGCTCAATCCCAGCAGATCCCTGTCCCCAGAGGTCCCAAAGCCCCCCTGACCTTTGACAGACTGCAGAGTGTCCAGAGCAGGCACAGCCTCGTGGTAGATGAAGTCATTGTCCTTTTTGGCTGAATTGTACCTGGAATGGAAAGTGATGCTGGAAGGGAAGCAGTGGGGGCATTCCTGTCTCCCTAAGCTCGCTTCCAAGGGGTTCAGCCCCCCCAGGTCTCCTGGGATTGCTCCAGCAATTCCCACAGCAGCTGTCCATCCCCAGGGCCTGGGGCAGTGCTGGGGACACTGGGAACGCTCCCCAGGCTCCCTGTCCCCCAACATTCCCGACCCCTGGAAAAGGATGGAGACACCCTGGGGTGCCCCACGGACTCACTTCCCACCGATGACATCCATGGTGAACCTCAGAGCTTCCTGCACAGTTTCAGGCTGGCCCTGTGGAATTGAGAGCAGGAATCGCTGTCTGAGTGCCCCCAGAGCCTCCCAGGCAGCTCCCGCCATGCTCCAGACGGGAACCGAGAGGCCTGGAGGCAGCTGACCCTCTTCCACTGCTCCCAATCCTCCTCCTCCTCCCAGCTGGCAGCCCAGGGCCCAGCTGTGGGTTGGGAACACACCTTTGCCAGCTTGATGGCTTCGTTGAGCTTATCCAGAGCGCTCTGGAAGTAGATCACCTGTGGGAGAGCAGGAGTTGGGGTCAGCACAGGAGGCACTGTCCTGGCTCTGCACAGGGACACGTCACTGAGGGCCAGAGCTTCCCACGGCTTTCCCAGAGCACGCAGGCCCCGGCGGGACACAGCACACGGGTGACACGCTTGTGTCCCAAAGGCTGTGCATTCCCAACCTCTGCCAGGACCCAACCCTCTCCCTGGACCACGATCCAGAGGCTGGAGCTGATGAAATATGACATGGCCCCACTCACCCTTTCCCCAAACTTCTGCTGCTCCTCAGCCTGTTTCCCCATGTGCAGCTGGAAGAAAAGAGCAACCAGAGCTCTGTAACTCCAGGGAGAGCTTTGAGAGGGGCAGGAAAACCCCGGGGAGCAGCCAGAGCTGCTCCGGGGCTGGCAGGAGCACCCTGAGGTAGGATAGGAGCACAGGGAGAGACCCCCAGCCCCAGTCCTCCCTCACTCACGTGGGCCACGGCAGCAAAATAATAGATTTTCATCTGAACCAGTTTCTTCCAGTCCTTCTGGATCTTGCCCAGCAGCGAGGCTGTCTCCGAGTTTTCCAGCGCCCGGCAGGCCTCCTTGTAGTAATCCACCACCTATGGAGAGGGACGGGGTGGGAAAAGCCCCAGGGAAGCCAGATCCCAGAGCAGCGCAGGGAAGGGGGAATCACCAGCACTGCCCCAAGGACACAGATCACCCGGAAAAATGGGTGGGGGAACTCAGGGATGTGCTTGGGACCAAAGCCAGGGGTTGGTGACATCACTGGGACACCTGTCACCAGTCCAGGTAACTCCAAGCCCCATCCATCCTGGCCTTGGACACTTCCAGGGATGGGGCAGCCACAGCTTCTCTGGGAAATCCATTCTAGTCCCTCACCCACCTCGCAGCCAAGAATTCCTTCCCAATACTCGCCCCAAAGCTCCCCTCTGTCAGTGTGAAGCCATTGCCCGTGTCCCGTCACTCCAGGCCCTTGCCCAAAGTCCCTCTCCAGCTCCTGATCCCAGAGCAGCAGGAGCAGGGCCATGGTGGGAGCAGCTCCTGGAGCTCACCTGGGCGCTGATCCGGGCCACGAGGAAGCTCTTCCTGTTGTCCAGCATGGACTTCTCCAGGAGGCACTCCTGTGCCTGGCCCTGCCAGGGACGAGAGGGGAACATTCAGCATCTCCAGCCCTTGGGACACCCCAGACTCCTGGCAGCACCCAGTGGCTCCAGCCCCTTTCCCAAGGGGTGGATGTGGCACAGGGAATATCAGCCCTGAGGGTGCTTGGAGAGCCCAGGAATGGCACTGAGCCTTCCCTGATCCCCCAGTGCCTCCCAAAAACTCCCACTTCCCCAGGGAGAGCCCAGAGCCCACAAAGAACTCCCTGTGGGACACTGGGGTCCTGTCTCCTCGGCTCCACAGGGAAGACCGACCCTACAGACACACCCGAGGTGTCCCAGCACAAGCAGTGCCCCAGGCCCTACCAGCATAAGGTTGATGTTGAGGCTGAGGATCTGGTGGCTCATGTCCACGCTGTAGGAATGGGGGAAGTGATCCCGCAGGTAGGTGAAGGCGCCAGCGGCACATTGGAAGTGGGTGCAGGAAACCTTCATGCCCTGAGGGGATGGAATTGTTGGGCTTGGAAAAGACTTCCCAGATCACGGAGCCCACCCAGCCCCCAGCACTGCCAAGGCTGCTACTGACCACGTCCCCAAGTGCCACATCCCCATGGCTTTTAAACCCCTCCAGGGATGGCGACTCACCCCTGCCATGGACAGCTGTGCCAGGGCTGGACAGCCCTTTCCAGGCAGAATATTCCCAATATCCAACCTGAGCCTGCCCTGGCACAGCTTGAGGCCGTTTCCTCTTCCTGTCCCTGTTCCCTGGGAGCAGAGCCCGACCCCCGCCCGGCTGCCCCTCCTGTCCCAAAAGTTCCCCGAGCCCCTCAGTCCCTCCTGGTGCTCTGCCCTTCCCCAGCTCCGCTCCCACCTCCAGACACACTCCAGCCCCTCAGTGTCCTGTGCCTGGAGACCCCAAACCTGTGCCCAGATTCCAGGTTCCTCACAGTGCCCAGCACAGGGACTGTCCCCACCCTGCCACACCCCAGTGACACTGCCCAGGTGCCACCTGTCCCCCAGTGGGACAGAGCTGGCACTGAGGACTCCAGGGTCATTACCTCCTCGGACACTCGCTTGTCCATGGCTCCCAGCATGGAATGCAGAGCTCCTGTGGGGACAGGCCAGGGCTCAGCAGGGCACGGACACCCCAACAGCCCCTGGGAATGGGGGCTTGGACCAGGGAGGCCCAAACGTGAGGGAATCCAGGAGCTCACCCAGGTTGTAGAGGACACAGGCCTGCTCGTACTTGATGTCCTCGTGTGTCACCGCCTTGCCTGAGAAGATCTCAGTCCTGGGGGAAGGGAGCAACCAGGGATTCTTCCAGAAGGAGGATTTCTCGAGAGCCCCATTCCCCAAGGGTCCCCGGGACACCCCTGTGCAGGACCCCATTCCCCAAAGGGTGCCTGGGATCCCCCTGTGCCATCCCAGACAGGACCACATTCCCCTGGGGGTCGCTGGATCACCCCTGTGCCACCCTGGGCAGGATACTGCAGTTCCCCAAAGGGTCCCTAGGATCCTTCTGTGCCACCCAGGACAGGACCCTGTCCCCAAGGGGTCCCTGAAGCAGCCCCTCCCCAAGGCATGGGCACAGCCACGTCCTGCCCAGCTCGGCCCCCAGCCCGGTCCCCATCCCACCCCCTCACCAGGTGACAGGCACGGCCGCGTCCTGCCCAGCTCAGCCCCCCAGCTCAGCCCCCCAGCCCAATCCCCATCCCACCCCCTCACCAGGTGACAGGCACAGCCGCGTCCTGCCCAGCCCAGCCCCCCAGCCCAGTCCCCATCCACCCCCCTCACCAGGTGACAGGCACGGCCGCGTCCTGCCCGTTGCCCATGGGGATGCGGCTCTGCAGGAAGTGCAGCTGCCCCAGGTATTTGCGCAAGGTGCTGCAGCCCTCGAAGTCCCTGGGAACACTGACGGCGCTCTGGGAACAGGACAGGAGGAGGGAGAGGCTCAGGGGACACGTTCCAGGCAGGAACAGGAGCTGTCGTGCAGGGGAGGCCGGAGCCAGCACCATCTGGCTGCTCAGGATGAGGCAAGACCTCCTGGAAAACCTCGGGAACAGGTGTGTTCTCCCAAAAATGAGGCTGGAGGAGCCATGTTATGGGTCCAGAGGGACCAGGGTGGAAAAATGGGGCTCTGACTCCCAGCACAGCTCCCAGGGGTGGGAGAACCACAGGGATTTGGGGAAATGGAACAGGGGTGTCCTGGGTCACACTGGGAGAGAAGGGAACAGCAGGAGGCTCTGGGAAGGCTTCCTGCCCTCCTGCTTCAGGAGAAATCCCAGTGCTGGGCAGGGGGAGTCTGGGGCCCCCACTGTGAGCCTGCTGGAACCCCCCTCGACTTTGGGGACCCTGGGGCCACCATCAGAAGCTGTCCCTGCTCCTCTGGCCCGGCAGCTCATGGCTCCTGGATCACTGGGATCATCCAAAGGCTGCTCCGTGGGACACAGGAAAGGGAGAGCAGCAGCCAAGGCACAACCCCCGGCCTGGGGGGTCAGCAGAACCATCCCAGAGCCCCCCAGGGAGGCTCCCGAGGGTTCCCCCCTCACCTGCCGGAGCAGCTCCAGCTTCCGCAGCTCCTCGTTATAGTTCTCCGGATTCTCCCCATAGTTCTTCAGGACAAACTGGAAAAGGGAGTGGGGGTGAGAGGCCCGCAGCACCCCCAGCCCCCGGAGAGGCCGGTGGGGAGGGGCGACACCACGCCGGGCCGTGGGGGCTCCCGAGGAGGAGTTTCATCCCCACGGGCAGCTCGGGGGATGGGACTGGTGAATGGCTGAGGTTAGAAAAGCGAGTTACGGGGAGGGAGAAGGTCCCCTCCGGCCCCCAAGGTGAAGCAGGTTGGGGATATTCCCAGGGGCCGCCTGTGTCCCCCGCAAAAATCGCGGGGGAGTGACACAAAGGCTGAGGAACCCCCCAGATCCTCCCCATCCATAAATCCGTGGCACGGAAAGCGCCGCGCAGGGGTGGAGCTTGTTTACAGCTGTTAATTAAGTGACTAATTAATCAGGTCCCCACGGGGGTGGCAGGGACAAGTCGTTGTCCCCCCGGCCCTCGGTGAGCTCCGGGAAGGGGGACCCTCGCCTCACCGCCCCTGTCCTGATCCAAAGCCCCCCAGCCCTAACTCCGACTGCTCCAGGGACCCCCAAGCATCCCGACCGCCGTTTTCCCCTTCGCTGGCCACCCCAAAGGCTCCCAGACCTCCCGGTCTCCCTTCCCAACCCCTCCCGTCCCTCCCAGACCCCAACCCCCCCCGCCCCGCCCCTCCCGGGCCCCTCCCGGCCCCCCGCAGGCCCCGCCGGCCCTTCCCCGGCCCCACCTTCTTGACGGCGGCGTTGAAGGCGAAGTCCCCGGCCTCCTTGAGGTCGAGCCAGATCATGGGCATGCGGGGCACGGCCTCCATCCCGGCCCGGCCCCGATCCCGGCCCGATCCCGGCCCGATCCCGATCCCAGCCCGGCCCGGCCCGCCGGAACCGCGCGCGGGGGCTCACGGGACACCGAGTCCGCGCGACACTTCCGCTCTGGTTGCCACGGCGACACCCCGCCCCTCGCGCCGGTTCCCATGGCGACGCCCCGCCCACAAGCAGGATGTGTCCTTATTGCCCCGCCCCTCTGGGCGGGACAAGCGCTGTTGCCATGGGGACGCCTCGCTCGATGATTGGAGGAGCTGACGCTCTCATGACGAAGCCCCGCCCCCGGAGGCGGGGAGGTTGCTATGGCAACCAATAATGCCCAGCCCCTCCTAAGCCCTTCCTTAACGGTGTGCCGCTAATTAATTACCCCGCTAATTACCCTTTTCCCCACCTCCCGCGGTCCGCCGCGTCGTATTGTGTATTTATGGCTCCAGGATCCCTCCGTGGTCCCATGGAGGCTTCATTCTCCCCCCAGGGCTGTTCCAACAATGTGGATCAATCAGAATAACGGGGGCTTTATCCTACAATATTCCACTAATACATACATTTAACCGTTAATGCAATTATTTGCTCCATTAATTGATCCATTGATTTAATTATTTGACCCATTAACTGAACTATTTGATGGGTTCTGGTACAGGAGCAGCTCCTCGGCAGCTTCCAAGATCCCAGCGGGAGCACACCAGAGCCACCTTCTTCCAGCTGGGAATTGTGCCCAGCCTCACGGCCTGCCTGTCCCGGCTCATCGGGAACACGGACACCCAAGGGACTGGGGACACCGCCACACAGGCAGTGAGCACAGGGACGAGGGGACATCAAGGCCCAAGGGATATTGCAACATCAGGACTCAGGGGCATTGGGACTAGGGGCATAGAGGCACTGGAACCATCAGGATCTGGTACATGGGAACACCAGGACCCACGGACATCGGGTGTTGGGGACACTGAAGCTCAGGGACATGGGGCCACAAGGGCCATCTAAACCTGGGACATGGGGACAGCAAGTGCAGGTAACCCTGTGACACTGCCTGTCAGGGACAACTGGATCTGGGACACAGGGACGGACCCTGCTCCCCTGGGGAATCTCTACTCCAGCACTTGGAGCACCTCCTTCCCCTCCCACAGAATTCCTATTTTTATCACTTTTAACCTCAAATGGAAAGAAAAAAAGCTTTGGAATGAAAACATGGAAAAATTATGGGTTCACGTTTAATTTCTTGATATTGGTGTCACTGAATCCTCATTCTTCCACAGGGAATTTGCCATGCTGCTCCAGCTCCTCCTTCCATCCACAGCCACTGGATAAATCCCAGTGGGATAACAGCACTGGCCCGGGAAGGGTGGGATGGGCTGCCAAGGCCTTGGCAGGTGACACCCAGCACGCCTTGTGCTGGGTTTGGCAGTGTTAACTAACCAGAATTGGGTTAATTACGGTGACAAGAGTGTTGCACCCACTTTCTCCTTCCTGGTGGCTTCCTGAATCCCTCTGGATCACTGTAGCGGGAGCCTGCAATTGGAAAGGGCAGGAATGTCACCAGCGTTGCTGTGCTGGGAGCAGCCCCAGGCCATCCCCATTTTCCCCAAACCCCACTTGGGCCTGGGGATGTCCGAGGTTTTCATAACCACCCCCGGGAAGTGCCGGGAGAGGCCTCAAACGGCCCCGGGATGCTCTGGCAGCGCTGCAGGAATGGTGGGAGCCACGCCAGGCCCCCCCATGCTGGAGCCTGCGGCAGGAAGAGCCGTGGGCACCCGGACACGGTGGATTCTGGGCTCTCCAGGAGCCCCAGGAAGCACTGGCAGGTTGGTGTCACCCCAGGACTGACCTGCGGGGGTGAGGAGTGACACAGCAACAGCCCAGGAACAAGGCCCTGCAGCCCACGGTGACACCAGGGCCTGCCCGGGCTCACAGGAGCCAAACTGCCCGACATTCCCATGGCATTCCAGCCCTGGAGACTCCTGCTGGGCAGCCAAGGAGCACTGACAGAGCTGGGAACAACCCTCACCTGGGCAAGTGATGTCAATGAATAAATTCTGCCACGATGAAGCTCCATGCCCCAGGTCTTGGCATTCCCAGGGGATTTCAGCCTGGGGAAACGAGGGGCTGAGGCCTTGCTAGCATTAATTAACCAAAACTAGGCTAATCACGCCGACAGGTCCTTTGAATCCACTTCCTTCTTCCTGGTGGCTTCCTGAATCCCACTGGATCCTCGGAGGAGGAGCCTGGAATGGGAAAAGGCAGGAATGTTACCGGCCCAACCGTGCCGGGAGCAGCCGCCGAGTTTCGGACTCCCCCCAGTCTCTCCATGTCCCCTCCAGATCCCTCCCCAGTCCGGGCGTGTCCGGGGATTCTATGACCGCCCCCGGGAAGTGCCGGGAGAGGCCTCAAACAGCCCCGGGATGCTCTGGCAGCGCTACAGGAATGGCAGGGGCCACGCCAGGCCCCCCCATGCTGGAGCCTGCAGTGGAAAACCGCTCCCGGGGGAGCCTCGATGCCCCGGGATCCCTCAGGACACCCCCGGGAGCCTTTCTCAGCAAGCACCGCGCCCCGCGGCCCCTCACAGCCGCGGCGGGGCCCACAGGGGGGAAGCGCCGCACCCTGCACGGCCCTGGAAGCCATCGGGGCGGCCCCGGACAGCCGTCGGTGGTCCCGCGGCCCGCGGTGGCGGCCCCACGCGGGGATGGCGGCGGATGGCGGCGGATGCGCCCGGGCCGCCATGCCGCCCTCACCTGCCGCTGCTGCCGCTGCTGCCGCCATGGCTGAGGGAACAGGCACCTCCTGATGACGTCACCGCGGCGCGGGCCGAACGGCACATGTAGGGCATGGGGTGGGCGGGGCCACAGGGAGACACGTGGTTAGAGGGCGGTGGGTGTGGCAACAGCCGTGACATCACAATGGCGGCCGGGAGATGGGGGCGTGGTCTCACGGGGATGGGCGAGCCCGGCAGGGTCACATCAATGGGGGCGTGGCTTCAATGGGGTGGGCGTGGCTTGCGGCGCGTGCGGTTTGGCGCAGGCGCACTACGCTCGCCTCCCCCGGCGGCGGGGCGATGACGTCACGAGAAGGCGCCGCCCAAGATGGCGGCGGGGCCGAGCCGCGGGCGCTGAGGCGGCGCCGGGATCGGGAGTGGGGCCGGGAACGGGAGCAGGATCGGGATCGGGAAGCGGGGCTGGAGTGGGAACCAAGCGGGTCATGGCCGCCGCCGCCGCGCGCTGAGGCCCCGCCGCTCACCCGGGCCGGGATGCCCCGGGGGGGGCCCGGGCCGCCGCCGCCGCCGGAGCCATGGAGGAGGAGGGCAAGAAGGGCAAGAAGGTGAGAGCGGGGGGTCTGGGGGCAGAGCTACAGCCGGGGGTCGCGCTGTGCCACCCCGCGGGTCGCTCAGCCTGGGCGAGGGTCGCCCCTTCCCCGGCCCGGAGCCCTCCCGGCGGTGCCCGATCCCCGTCCCGGGGCTTTTCCAGAGCCCCTTCCCGGGAATTGCCCGGCTTCCCCTTCTCGGGAGAATCTGCCCCGATCCCCTTGCCGGGGATCTACCCAGAGCCCCCACCTCAAAACCTCCGAGTGTGAATAGCTTTGAGGAAGGCTTGGAGGAGGTTATTAATTGATGGGGTTATTAATTATGGAGCGATTTAAATATGAAAATAGTTTAATTTAAATTATTATTGCTGCAAATTAATTTAATTTATACATCTATTAATTTGTGCCTTTATTATGTCTCCGGGGCTCAGCAGCTCTGACCGTGCCCGTGTTGCCCTAATTTCTCTCCTTTAAACCCATTTCTGTGTCCTCTGGGAGAGACTCAGCTGGAACCAGAGCTGCTCCCCACACCTGGAGCAGGGGGATGGATTTGATCCCATAATTCTGGGGAGAAATTGGATATTGTGGGAGTCCCTGGCCTCACAGGGGTCCCCGGAGGGGGCAGTAGGTTCCTGCTGAAGCTCTGCCTGGACCTGAGTAAAACATTCCCAGAATGAGTAAAATTGAGTGGGATTTTTTTTGAAATTGCCATCCAGGCTTCCCAGTTAGTCAGATTTGGGAATTAAACCCCCATGATGCCATCAGCTGATTGCAGAAGCAGCAGCAGCAGTGGGGGAGGAATTTTCTACCAGGAGACAGGATGATCCTGCTTTTGGGAAGGAATCAGCTCCCAAGGCTCCAGGGCCTTTTAGGTTGAGCTCAGGTGTGTCTCACCTGTTCCCTGGGGCATCCCACCTTGTTTCCTGGCACTGGGGAGAGTCTGGATCCTTCCCTCCTCACCTTCCCCAGGGACATGTTGGGCTGGTCCCCCCAACCCTCTTATCTGACCTGGATAATCCCACCTGTCTTTCCTCTGATCCCTGCACCCTCTCATGGCCCCTTCCCAGGGCTGATCCCACATTTTCCTGTCTCTCCTGTACTGGTGATCCCAGACCTGGCCACTCCAGTCCCTCCATCCCACTTCCTGCTGTGTTTTGGGTGATCCCTATGGATGGGAAGGATTCCCAGCGCCGATCCCACATTTCCCAGTCCCTCCCATACTGGTGACCCCCACTGTGGCTGCTCCAGTCCCCAGCTCCTGTCCTGATGCCAATGGATCAGGACTCGGAGCTTCCTGAGTCCCTCTAGAGCGGGGCTGAGCTGGGGACCTGGGGGTGGCTTGGCTGTGGCCTTACAGAACTTCCTTGGAGCAAGTTTTCCATCATCTTGGTGGTTAATTAACCCTTGGAGCTGCTGCCTGTGGATCACCATTTAACCTGGATAATTTGGATACGGAGACAGGAAGATCCATCTTTGTATTCCTCACCTGTTCCAGCTGCAGGGAAAACTCTTCCTGCTTTCCCCACTCTGTGGATCATTCCAGCAGCATTCTGAGCCGAAATAAAGGAATTGAGTTCTCTCAGTGCTGATCCAAAGGGATTTCAGGGCAGGTTCGGCTGGATGAGGAGGAAAATCCCAGCCCAGCTTTGGGGCCGATTCCAGATTTGGGTAAAGCCCGAACTGGTTTAAACTGGGACGCTGAAATTCCTTCCAAGAGCTCACGTTCCCTGGATCTCACTTGTGGTTATCGCAGTGGGAATGTAGAGCTGTGTCCTGAGAAGGTTTGGGATAAAACACCCCTGTCCCTTAAGTTCTCTGAGGCAGGATGGATCCATCTGGAATTCCAGGTGGGCCATGGGAACCTGCCCAGGGCTGGGAGGGTTGGTGTCACACCTGGGAGCCTGAGGTGTGAGGATGGATGCCCCCAGGGTGCTTATTCCTGGGAAGAAGAGTGGGTGGAGGTGGATTTTCTGGGAATGATTTCCCTGCTGGTCTGACTCTGAAATCCATACAATGGCTGCCGGTGATCCAAAGCTTGCACAGTTTCTCTGAGGGAATTCTCTGTGTAATCAGCTGGTAGCTGATTCCCAGCTTTTCCAGCTCAGGAAGGCCCTGGATCACTGAGGTTGGTGCCATTTGCCTCTTTCAGCAGCTGCTTCAGCATTTCCCTCCTAAAACAAGGAGTTGCTGAGCTTGGAGTCGCATCTTTGGGGGAAATTCTTCTTGAAATTCCTTTACTATCCCAAATATCCTGCCCTGTGCCCAGGGCTGATCCCCAGCGTGGGCAGCAGGGGAGGGCAATTCTGCCCCTCTGCCCTGGGCTCAGGTGAGCCCCACCTGCAGAGCTGCCCCAGCCCTGGGCCAACAGCACAAGGAGCTGGAGCTGCTGAGAGAGTCCAGAGGAGGCCCCGGAGCTGCTGCAGGGCTGGAGCCCCTCTGCTCTTTGAGGGGCCAAATAAAGTGGATTTTGGAGTGTCTGTGCTGTGGGATGCAGAGACAATGCAGCTGTGCTGGTGTTTGCTGGGAGGTTGGGAATTGGGGCGGTGGATGAACTTCCACTGTCCCAGGCTGCTCCAAGCCCCGTCCAGCCTGGCTTTGGACACTGCCAGGGATCCAGGGGCAGCCACAGCTGCTCTGGGAAATCCATTCCAGTCCCTCCCCACCCTCCCAGGGAACAATTCCTTCCCAATATCCCATCTGTCCCTGTCCTCTGGCAGTGGGAAGCCATTCCCTGTGTCCTGTCCCTCCATGCCTTGTCCCCAGTCCCTCTGCAGCTCTCCTGGAGCCCTTCAGGCCCTGCCAGGGGCTCGGAGCTCTCCCTGGAGCCTTCTCTTCCCCAGGGGAACAGCCCCAGCTCTCCCAGGCTGGCTCCAGAGCAGAGGGGCTCCAGCCCTGGAGCAGCTCCGGGGCTCCTCTGGACTCTCTGCAGCAGCTCCTGTGGGAATGACCCCTGGCTGCCATTCCCAGGATGGCCCTGTCCTTCTCCAACCCCCCAGCAGGTCTTGGGGTGCAGCTTCTCCAACCACCCACCTTCTTCAGGGAATTGTAACCTCATTCCCAGATTTGCTTTTCAAATGGGAAACGTAACACTCAAAATAGAATCTTGGAATGATTTGGGTTAGAGGGACCTCAAGGATCATCCACTTCCTCCATGGGCAGGGACACTTCCCACTGTCCCAGGCTGCTCCAAGCCCTGCCCAACCTGGCCTTGGACACTTCCAGGGATCCAGGGGCAGCCACAGCTGCTCTGGGCAGGAAAAAGCTTTGCAGCCCATGGACTCCATGGCTCATGGGATCATTGAGATTGGAAAGGCCTCTGGGAGCAGCACCTGGGATCCAACCAGGTGTTGGAACAAAACAACTCTGACCTTGGAAGAGAAATGAGGCCTCAGCCTCCCTTGGGATGGGGATATTTCCCTCCTGGGTGTGGTAATGGCAAAGGATGAAGGATTTGGGGCGGTTCCAGGGATTTAGGGGTGCAGGAGGTGGGATGGGAGCAGGGAATGGGCTTGTGCCCCGGCCCTGGTTCCCTCCCCAGCTCGATCTGTCACGTGGGACAGAGGAAGCTGTAGCTGTGGCACTTCCTGGCCCCGAGCGCCTCAATTCCGGCACCCCCGAAACAAGGGAACGGCCCCCGCTCCCCCCAGCGCCCCCGCGGCTCCCCCGGCACAGCTCAGGCCTGCTCTCCTGGTGGGGATTCCATGGAGGACGAGGTGGGTGCTGGGATTTGGGCAGCCCCCCAAAAAGCAGAAGCTGTTTCAGGCTGCGTCACGGCCGGAGGTGCCTCTGCCTCTGATTTGGGGTCCCCAGTTCCTCCTCCAGGACAGCCAGGGGGGTGTGGGATCATCCCAGCCCTACGAATGCAGCTGCATCCTTGAGGGAAAAGGGGGCTTCTGTGGATTGGGGTGGATCTGCGTCCTGCCTGGTGGGGGGAAGGTGTCTGAGTCTGACCTCGATCCCAGTGGCACATTCCTGCATTGCTCTGCTTTGGATTCCTGAAAGGTTCCTATGGATTTGGATCCTTAGGCATTGAAGATTTCAGATGGGACATCCCCAAAGTTGGAGAGTCCCCAAACCTCTGCTCTTGGTAAATAGAGCTGTTGTGTCTGGGATTCCCTTCTCTCCTGAGTCACAGCCCTTTGTGGATTATGGAATATCCTGATTGAGGACCCTGCAATCCTTCCTGGGTACTCTGTGTAGGGATGGATGCTTCCTGAAAATCCACGCTGCTTCTCCTGGGGCAGGGCTGTGGAACTGTTTCCTCTCCCATTTGTCCTGTAAGATCCCTTTATTTTTATCCCCCTGATCCAAGGGATGTTTTTCCAGGCTGGGCTGTCCCCAAAGTCCTTGTGGTTCCTTGTAGTCCATTGTCCCAGGAGCCTTTCCTTGGTTTGTATATAATTAATTCACCAGTGGAAGCATGTTCTCGCCCCTTCGGATCCCACATTCCTTTCTCTTGCCCATGAGGATCAGGAAAACCAGGATGTGGTTATCCTGGGGGGTGGGAAGCACAGGCCACCAGGGTTGGGACATTGGAGTCACATGTCCAAGGAGTTCCGAGATCCAGCCCTGGATCTGTTTGCTCCAAACATCCATTTCATGTGGTAAACCTGGAATTGGAGCAGTTTGGGGATGTTCCCAGTCATTTATCCAGCGTGGAGCTAGGTGGGATCCGCATGGCATTCCTGTGTTGATGCTGAAGGACAGCTGGGAGCCCACGTGTTGGCTCCAGGGGTTTTCCAAACCCGGCACTGCAGGAACCATCAAGACCCATCTTTCCCAGAGAAATCCACTTTCTGGGTAATTTCTCCTGATTTGGGGTCTCCTTGGCACATTCCTGCCTGTTCCTTTGGCATTCCTTGTTGAGTTGTCCCAGCAGATCATCAGGGAGTTAGAAAAGCATGGAGGATCCCTCTGGATCTGCTTTTCACCTGAAATATACTGTTGCATGTAAGAGCTGTATTTCTCTTACCTGGAAAGTTGAACATGGGGACTTCGGGGAAAAACCACCATATTTTGGTAGTGGGAACATCCAGCACTTGTGTCGTGTCCAAGGAAGAGGGTTTTGTAGGGAAAACTATGGATTTATAGCTCCAAACCTGGCATGTCCATGGGGCAAAACCAGCGGGATGGGATTGAGGGGTGCCAGGCAGGAGGGGCTGCCAGACCCCCCAGGTCTGGTGCCAAACCCCCTTCTCACGCTGATCCTGGTATTCCTGTTGCTCTTCCCAGCCTGGAATTGTGTCCCCGTTCAAGCGAGTGTTCCTGAAGGGGGAGAAGGGCCGGGATAAGAAGGCGCAGGAGAAGGTGACGGAGCGGCGGCCGCTGCACACGGTGGTGGTGGCACTTCCTGACCGCGTGGAGCCCGACCTGCTGCTCCATGACTACATCGAGAAGGAAGTCAAGGTATCCACAGGGGCCCTGTTCGCTGGGAATTCCTTTCCAATATCCTGGCAGTAGGACTGCATTCCCCCTTGTCCCAAGTCCCCTCCTGAAGCCCCTTTAGGCACTGTAAGGGGCTCTAAGGTTTTTGTGGAGTTTCCTTTTTCCAGGTGAGCACTCCCACCTCTCACCCATCTCCAGGTTTTCCTTGGACCATCTCCATGGTTCATTCTGCCATGCCCAGGATTGTGTCCGTGCTGTGGTAACAGTTTGGCTCTTCTCTCCCAGTATTTAGGGCAGCTCACCTCCATCCCGGGGTACCTGAACCCCTCCAGCCGCACGGAGATCCTGCACTTGATCGACAATGCCAAGGTGAGCACTCAGCTGCTCCAGGACTCCCAGCAGGCAAAAACCCAGGCTCACAGAGCTTCCACGGTGCTGGGGCCTCAGCCAGCTGCTGTCCTCCATCTGGCTGTCCCGTAGATGGGAGGGAAAGCTGTTCCCAAAGGGGAAATATCCCTGGGAGGGTGGTGAGGGACTGGAATGGGTTTCCCAGAGAAGCTGTGGCTGCCCCTGGATCCCTGGAAGTGTTCCAGGCCAGGTTGGATGGGGCTTGGGGTAGCCTGGGATAGTGGAAGGTGTCCCTGCCCATGACAGGGAGCTGGATAATCCTTCAGGTTCTTCCGTCCCAAACCCAAAACTGTTCCATGACTAAATCCATGTGAATCCCTGTGTTCCAGAGAGCCCACCAGCTCCCAGGACAGCTGACCCCCGAGCACGATGCTGTCATTAGCCTCTCTGCCTACAACATCAAACTGGTGTGGAGGGACGGGGAGGACCTGATCCTCAGGGTGCCCATCCATGACATCGCCTCCGTGTCCTACATCCGGGATGACTCCGCACACCTGGTGGTGCTCAAGACAGGTGAGTTGTGGCCATGGAGTGGGGATCGTCCCCCTAGGAGCCAGGCTGGATTGGGCACAGAGCCACCTGGGACAGTGGAAGGTGTCCCTGCCCATGGCAGGGGATGGGGCTGGATGGTCTTCAAGGTCTTTCCAAGCCAAAGCATTCCGTGAGGATTCCATGACACCTCATTCCCTGTCCTGAGCAGCTCTGTGCATGTCACACCTGTGTGGTTTGAGAGGGCTCAGCCAGGCATTTATCTGATTAAAACCCCATGGACAGGCTGTGGAATAAAGGAGTAAATGCCTCAGGGGCTGGAATTCTGGTGATGAAATTCTGGGCTGTGAAAACAGCCAGACAACTGTCAAAACCAGCTCCAGTTTGGAGGCTTTTCATCCCATTCTCCTGCTTCATGGCTCTCCCTCACCTCCAGGACTCCTTCCTGTCCCCGCTTTTCACCTCTGCTCTCCCCTCAGCTCAGGATCCCGGGATCTCGCCCAGCCAGAGCCTGTGTGCCGAGGGCTCCAAGGCGCTGACGTCGGGCTCGCTGTCGGAGAGCGCCGGGGGGCCGCTGGAGTCCTGCTGCCTGGTGGTCCTGGCCACGGAGAACAAGGTACAGCTCCCACTGCTCCTTGGAAGCCCTGGGAGCAGCTCCGTGTGGTCTCAGAGTCACTGGGACTGCTGGGAGGTTTCTGGCTCTTGGATCATGGGGATGGTGGAGCCACAAACTCCACAGTGGCCAAGTCCCATGGTGTGTCCCGATCCTCCCCTGCTCCCACACCTCACAGGACACAAACAGGCCCAGATTTAGGGATGCCACGTGTGGTTGGGCATTGCTGGAACACCTGGAGAGGGAGTCCTGATCTCTGCCCCAACCCTGGGACACGAGAGGGTCTCCAGGAATGGTTTCCCTTGGTCCCTGTTGCCCAGAGCGTTCTGCAGCAGCACAAAATCCACGAGAACAATCCCACAGTAGGGATTTGCTGATCAGGCTGCTTTTCCTGTGCTGACCTGGGAATTTGTTTCATCCAGTGTCTGGATCCAGGGATTCCAGTCTCAGCCTCTCTGATCTCTACTGAGGGTGGAGTTTCACTCCCCTCATTCCCAGCTCTGACACTCCCTGGGGCACCCGCACCTCTCTGGGATGAGCCAAAATCCCAGGGAGCTGCATGGAGGAGCCTCGGCACGGAATGCAGGGGCTCCTGAGTTGGTGCTGGAGCATCCCAGCTCCCGCTCTTCCCCGGATGGAAGAGGGCAGGGATGCCTGCAGGGTGATGGACCTCGGGTCTGCGCATTCCCTGTCCTTGTGAGGGGACAATGCCCATCCCAGGGAGCTGAAGGGAGAGGGGGATGTCCCTGCCACAGCTCCCTGCTCGTTCCCAGGTGGGTGCCGAGGAGCTGTGCTCCCTGCTCAGCCAAGTCTTCCAGATCGTTTACACCGAGTCCACCATCGACTTCCTGGACCGCGCCATTTTCGACGGCGCCTCGACGCCGACGCGGCACCTGTCCCTGCACAGCGGTGCGTCCCTCCTGCTGCTTTCCCGGGGCTGCTCCCTGTGTCCAGCACCTCTCCGAGGCCTGAGGCAGCCACAGTCAGGAATGGCTGAGGTTGGAAAAGCCTCAGAGACCCCCGAGCCCAGCCAGCCCCCAGCACTGCCAAGGCCACCACTGACGGTGTCCCCAAATGCCACATCCACAGGGATGGGCACCCCACCCCTGCCCTGGGCACCCTGTTCCCATGCCTGACTGCCCTTTCTGTGAGGGACTCTTCCCAAGATCCAACCTAAACCTCCCCTGGCACAACCTGAGGCTGTTCCCTCTCATCTCATCGCTCATTCCCAGCCTCTCCCCCCTTCCAGCCCAGTCAGGAATCACTTTGTGTCTCTCCTGGCTTGGGAAATCACTGCATTTGTGCCTCTCACCTTCCATATCCCATATTTTCTCCCCTCCAGATGACTCTTCCACCAAAGTGGACGTGAAGGAGCCCTTCGAGGCGGACGCCAGCACTTTGTGAGTGACCCATGGCCCCTGGAGCTGGGATTAACCCGGATTCGCTGCCATCGGCACATCGGGAAGCTCAGCTGAGCCCGGCCAGGCCTTGGGGGGGTTGGCACGGATCCTGTCCAGGCCTGGATTGTTCTGCCCTCAGCATTCCAGGGAGAGTCACATCCACAGCCAGCAGTCCCTGTGTCAGCACAGTGCAGGGTCACCGGCTGCAGTCCAGCTGGAGCTGGGAGAAGGGTTTTCCTCAAAAACTTGTTATTTGGGAAACTTTTCCCTCCTGGGTCACTGGAAATGAAATCGCAACACACAAACCATTGATTAGCATGGAGGGGTACTCTAGGAGTGTTTAACATGGAGGAGTCATGAACATTATTGAAAATTTCACACGTAAGGCCAAAGTACAGACTTCAGGGATTTTCCCCTGTGTTTTTCCCTAAGAGGAAGCAGCTGGAGGCATAATTCTCCACACAGGGCTCTGTTGTCACTGTCACCAAAGCAGCATTTGGTTCCCTGGGAGTCCTGGGGTGCCCTCAGGAGCTGGGGGCAGAGTCATGGAATATCCTGGGTTGGGAGGGACCCCAAGGATCAGAGTCCAACTCTGGGCCCTGCATAAGGCACCCAGAAATCCCAGCACCACCTCCCCAGCCCTCCCAGCTCCGGAGAACTCACGTGTGTTGGGGGCCAGTTCCTTTGCAGACACTTTGGAAGCAGGGGACACCTCCCCATCCTCCTTCTCGGCGCGCCCGTCCCCACACGTGACCACGGCGAGCGAGAGCGAGCTCAGCACCACGGCCACCGAGCTGCTCCAGGACTACATGATGACGGTGGGAGTTGGGATCACCCCTGCAGTCAGGGATGGGGGAAACAGCTCCTCCTTCCCAGCCAGGCTGGGCTTGGAGGGCCTGACTGGGGGCTCATGTCAGGGAGTCAGGGAATGGGTTGGGTGGGAAGGGACCGTAAGGATCACCCAGTGCCACCCCTGCCATGGCAGGGACACCTCCCACTGTCCATGGGTGCTCCAGGCCCCATCCACCCTGGCCTGGGACACTTCCAGGGGTCCAGGGGCAGCCACAGCTGCTCTGGGAATGCCATCCGAGTCCCTCCCTACCCTCACAGGGAACAATTCTGTCCCGATATCCCATCCGTCCCTGTCCCTCTGTACCTGTCCCCGTGTCCTGTCCCTCCACCCCTTGTCCCCAGTCCCTCTGCAGCTCTCCTGGAGCCCTTCAGGCCCTGCCAGGGGCTCTGAGCTCTCCCTGGAGCCTTCTCTTCCCCAGGGGAACAGCCCCAGCTCTCCCAGCCTGGCTCCAGAGCAGAGGTGCTCCAGCCCTGGAGCAGCTCCGGGGCCTCCTCTGGATTCACTCCTCCCACAGGATCATCCCTCCCTTTTCCCTTTCCCACTGTCCCAGTCCCCTCATGCCTGCAGACTCCACGCATCACAGTCCCAGTGACCCCCACAGCTCATCCCTGCTCTCCCCCCGGGTTTGGCTGTTCCAAGGCCATTCCCAAGCCTCCCCTCCCCCATTCCCAAGCCCCCGGTGCCATCAGGGCCATGTCCCCGCAGCTCCGGACGAAGCTGTCCTCGCAGGAGATCCAGCAGTTCGCGATGCTGCTGCACGAGTACCGCAACGGGGCCTCCATCCATGAGTTCTGCATCAACCTCAAGCAGCTCTACGGGGACAGCAGGAAATTCCTGCTCCTGGGTGAGTGCCAGCACAGCTCCCGAGCCGGGACCCCAGCACTGAGGGATGGGATCGAGGGGTGGAAGGGTGGGGGGCCCAGGGAGGCCTTGGGGTGTCACCACGAGAGGAGAAATATCCCAATCCGTGTCTCCTGTGGAGATTCCTCATTCCTGAGGGCAGCACACCCATCCATCCCAGCTTAGCCCACAGCTTCAGTGTCCCCCCGGAGCTGTTCCTGCTCCCGCCTGGCTGTGAGGCACCCGGGAATGTCCTCCAGAACCAGGCGAATTAATCCAGACCTGGGGCTGTCTCTCAAACCTAGAAACCTCCTCCAGAGCCAGGGAATTTAATTCAGATCTGCAAATCCTCAGGCCCAAAAAACTCCAGACCAGGGATATTTAACCAAGCTGGCTTCTACTATCCTAGGAAAACAGGTTAGGAATCCAAAATCCTCCCAGGACAGGGGCAGTGTTTGGCTGCACCTGGGGCCGCTCACCTGGTCTCTGATAGCCAAGGAATCAGGAATTTAAAATCCCCATAGAACAGGACAGGAGTAGTGTGTCTCACGTGAGCCTGCTGGCCCTTGGGGACACCGAGGGGACAGGACAGATGTCCCTGATGGGACAAATTATCGGGATAAGCTCAGCAAAGCCGAGCAAGATGTTGGGTGAGGAATTAAATCCTTTGGAGCTCGGAAAATCCCACTTGAGCTGGGTTTTCCCTCGGTGAGCGGTGGCTGCAGGTCTCAGGTGCGAATGAACGGGGGACCCTGGAGGTCCCCATCCCTCCTGGAGAGACCCCTGGGCTCTCCTGGAAGGCTCGGGAATGACACCCAGCTGAGGGATCCCCACGGACACCTGTCCCGGGCGCTCACCTGTGTCCCTGCTGCGTTCTGGCCCCAGGCCTGCGTCCCTTCATCCCGGAGAAGGACAGCCAGCACTTCGAGAACTTCCTGGAGACCATCGGTGTGAAGGACGGCCGCGGGATCATCACCGACAGCTTCGGCCGCTACCGGCGCTCCCTGGGCGCCGCCTCCGCCTCCAACGGCACCGGCGCCGCCGGCAGCTCGGACGAGCAGTCGGTGCCCTCGGAGGAGGACGAGTGGGACCGCATGATCTCCCACATCAGCAGCGACATCGAGGCCCTGGGCTGCAGCCTGGACCGGGACTCATCCTGAGGGAGCCCGGGAACCGCGGCTGCTCCCGCGTGGAACACGGGGCTGCCCCCGGGGGGACCCTGGGACACGGAGTTACCCCCGGGGGGATGTGGGGCTGCCCCCCGTGGGGACGTGGAACATGGAGCTGATCCCAGGGGCATCCTGGGACACGGAGCTGCCCCTGGAGGGACCCTGGAGCTTCCCCAGGAGGGGACATGGAACACGGACCCACCCCGGGAGGCCTCTGGAGCTGCCCTTGGAGAGACCCAAGAACACCAACCTGTGCCCTGATGGAGATCCTGGAACATGGAGCTGCCCTTGGAGGGATCCCGGAGCCCTCCCGCAGGATTTGGGGGCTCCAGCAGGATGTCTTCGCTGCCCCAGCTCCATTAACAGCTCGGAGGGCTCCCTCCGGTTCCCGGGGCTCCAGCTGGACTTGGGGACAGATCTGGATTTGGATTTTGGGGACAGATCTGCTCCCGAGCATCCATATTTGCTCCTGAGGGATCTGTTCGTGAGGGGCTGGATCCGCTTCCCCCCAGTTTACAGTTTGCACAGCGGGTCCCCCAGCACTGCCCCCCCAATGAAGTTTTACCACAATGTGAATTTTTTCACCCTCTCATCTGTGGTGTTGGAACATTCCAGAACATTCCAGCTCCCCCAGTCTGGGATTTCTCATGGTCACCACCCCCGCTCCCCACCCATCCTGGGGGTCTAGGAGATGAGGGGGGCTGTTGGGGCTGAGCCGGGGCCACCCTTTATCTGCACCCCTGGGGGGCTCCCACCCTGAGCAGGGTGTGCAGATGGGCCTGGGGTGTCCCCAGCTGCCCCACAGCCACCCCCGGGGGTTCTGTCCCCTCCCCGCCTCCAGCACAGACACTGACTCAGCAGTTTGGGGATGCAGCACCTCCGGCACATTCCAGAGGCCTTGGCCCCAAATCCCCCCAGCCCCCAGTGCCTGTAACCCCAGCACTGCCCTCACTGGGGTGTCCCCCGTTCACCCCCACCCTATTCACCATTTCCCTTGCTGGTGTCTCCCCCCACACTGTTACCCCACTGGTGTTTCCACCCTTCACGCAGACCCTGACTGGTGTCTCCCCTTGTCCTTACTGGTGACCCCCCTTTCTCCCAGGGGTCTCCCAACCCCTCCTCCCTCTGGAATTCAGGTGGCCTGGGGGTGTCCTCTCCCACACCCTTCCCATTCCGACACCAAGAAAATGGGAGAGCAGGAGGGTGGGGGCAAGGAGGGGGACCCCGGGATTTGGGGACCAAGAGTTCCCTCCCTTCCCAGCCCCTGGAGCTGGGGGGCTTCGTTCCTATCCCAGGTCTCTGCCACCCCCAAGTCTGGATGGGAGGGGGATGTCCCTGATCCCCACGGATGTTGGCAGCTCCCTGGGGCGCTGCTGCTCCCCCAAAGCCTGTCCTTCCACCTCCCCCATCCCAGTCACACCCCCAGGCACTGCCCCCCATCCTACTGCTGGAAGAGGGGCTCCCCACCCCCCAAAATCAGGCCTGGGAGGCGCAGTGCGATCCAAGGGGTGCAGGAGGCCTTTATTGAGCAGTTCAGGGGGCAGGAGGAGGATGGGGGACAGGAGGAAGGATTTGGGGGGCTCTGTGCATCTATACAGGGGGCCGGGACACCCCCGGCCGCTACATGGTCAGTTCCTGCAGGAGAGAGCAGAGAGTGAGGAATTCTGGGGTCCCAGCCCCAATTCCCGCTGGGAAAAGGGGGGCCCAGCCTCCCCCACTCACCATGATGGCATTGACGATGTCGTTGTTGTTGTGCCGCAGTGCCCGCACAGCCTTGGGACGCGACACGTTGGCCTGGGCCATCACCAGCTCGATGTCCCTCACCTCCAGCCCCGTCTCGTCCACCTGGGGTGGGGGACACAGTGCTGTCACCCCCCCACGGCACCCCTCTGCACCCCCTCCCAGGGCAAGAACCTTGACCTGAGCCATCCCCAGCTCCTCCTGCCCTGTCCCATCCATCCAAGGGGGGCACAGCAGTGTCACCATCCGCAATCCAAGGTGTCCCTCGGCACCCTCTCCAGGGCACAGCGCCCTGACCTGAGCCAGCCCTTGCTCCACATCTTGCACTCCAGCCCCGTCCCATCCACCCCCAGGGTCACAGCACTGTCTCCCCCCGTAGCACCTCCCGGGGGTCGCTCAGAGCCCCCCAGCACTCACCTCCTCCTCCTCCTCGCTCTCCTCCTTGATGGCCAGGGCGGGCGCAGCGTCGGTCACGAGTGCCGAGTGCTCCAGGGGCACCTTGAACTTCTCAGCCGCCGCCTTGTGCACTTGCTGGGACAGGTCCTCGATCTGGGGGGGACACGGGGTCACCACAGGCACCCCCAACCCGGGACACCTCCCCGCCAAGGCCCCCCGAGCCCACCTTGGCCTCCCCGAAGACGATGTAGATGTCGGACGCGGGGCTCTTGAAGACGTCGGGTTTGGAGATGACGAACAGGATGTTCTTGGATTTGCGGATGGTGATGCGGGTGACGCCGTGGATCTGCCGCAGCCCCAGCTTGGACATGGCCTGAGGGGCCGGGGGGGCACGGGGTGACCCCCTGCACCACGGCACAGCAGCCCGGGGGGATCCAGCCCCCCACAGCACCCCAAATCCCCGGGACAACAGGGAAACCAGGCATGGGGGATGTTGCTTCAGCTGGGCCAGGGTGGGCCCCCCCACCCCATGCTGGGGACCCCCTGAGTCCCACCCCAGTGTGGCCGAGACCCCCCAGAGTGGGGACCTGACCCTCAACACCCCAGAACTGATCTCCCCAAACCCCAGGGTGGGTCAGGGACCCCCAGTGCTGGGACACCGCAATGTCACCTGCAGACCCTCCAGAGTGTGGGCCTGCCCCTTCAGCACCCCAGGACTGACCCCCTCCCCAAAACCTGGCACGGGACAGGGACCCAAACCCCCCCAGGGACCCCAGCCTCCCCAGGGCCCCCCACCTTCCGGGCCTTCTTCTCGCTGCGGCTCTGCTTGGCTTTGCTGAGCGGTTCCTCTCCGGGGCCGAGGGCATGGCCGAGGGGCACCTGCTGAGAGCGGGGGGTCAGCGGGGCTCCCACTCCCTGAGGGGTCCCCACCACCCCCGACCCCCCAAAACCCCACCTGGGGCTGGGCAGGGGACGGCTCCGAGCCCTCGGGCTCCTCCAGCTCTGGGATGGACTCGTCGTTGCTCTCGGACTCGTTCCCGGACCCTGCGCAGAGGGAGGGGGGTGAGAGGGGCCCCCCGGAGCCCCCAAAGGCGGGGGTACCCCAGGGGAGCCCCCTCACCTCGGTGGTTGGGCTGGCAGCGCTGGGGGGCCGGGGGGGGCTGGGGGGCCTCGGCCTCGCTGGACGAGCTCGACTCCGACTGCAGAGACCCCCGGGGGGGGCCCCGGCCCCCCCCAGCCCCCGGGACCCCTGCCCGGCCCCGGGGCTCCGGCTCCTTCTGCGGGGAGGGCTGGGGGGCTGTGAGGGCAGAGGGGCTGAGCCGGGGAGACCCCAACACCCCTCTGCTCACCCCCATCCCCCACCCTGGGACCCCCCCAAAGGCACTCCCAGACCCCTCGGGTGCCCACCCTGTTCCCATGCAACCCCCCACGGCAAAGGGGGTGCTGAGCTAGTGGTGCCCCCCAAAACCCCCCCACCCAGGGCTGAGCCCACCCAGGCACCCCCCGAAGTCCCCCCCACGGGCAGTGCCCACCCCAGTCCCACAGCCGGGGGGTCTGGGGGCTCTCTTACCTTCGAGGTGCTTCCTGGAGAGGGGCAGCCCCGGGGGGGGCTCCTGGCCGGGGCGGGGGGCGGGAGGGGCCAGGGCCAGCGGGGCCAGGGCAGCGGGAGGAGGCACTTGGCTGATTTTGGGGGGCGCAGGGCAGGGGGGCTCGGGGGGGGGCCCCGGCAGAGCCCCTGCAGCGGGCGGGGAGCTGGGTGCGACCCCCCCCACGGCCCCCTCTTCCTCCTGCTGCTCGGGGGGGGCCGCGGGGGGGCCAGGGGGACTTGGGGGGACTTTGGCATCGGCGCCCCCCGCAGCGTGGCCGGGGGGCTCAGGGCCCGGCCGGGGGGTGGGGGGCTCCTGCAGGGCGGGGGGCAGGTCCCCCGGGGCCCCCCGGAGCGGGGCGGTGACACCCGGCCCGGCCCCGTGCCCCGGAAAGGCACCGGCTGGTGGGAGCAGTTCGGGGGGGGCCGGGGGGGTCCCCACAAACACCTCCCGCTCCGAGGCCGTGAACTGCGGCGAGAGGGGCGCGGGGGCCACATCCTCATCCTCTTCCTTCTCTTGCTCCTCCCCGGGCTCTCCCGGGGGCCCGGCGGGGCGCGGGGGGGCCGCTCCGGCGCTGAAGAAGCTCGACTCAGTGCGGGGGCGCGACGTGTCCCCCGGCTCTGGGGACAAGGCGGTGGCCACGTCCCGCCGCTCCTCGGCGACGTCCCTGGGGGGCTTCGACAGCGTCCCCTGCGCCAGGGGACACGGAGGGGCAGCTGGGGACTCGTGGGACGGGGCCACCTCGGCTGCCAGCGCCACGGGGGACATGGCCCGGGGAAGGGGACACGGGGCAGGGACAGCAGCCGCGGGGCTGGGGGTCACCGCGTCGGTGGCCATGGTGTCCATCGGGCTGGGGGTCACTGAGTCGGTGGTCACAGTGGCCATCTTATCCCCGGGGGTTGGTGTCACCGATGTCACCGTTTTGGTATCTGTAGTGTCAATCACGCTCAGGGTCACTGCGGTGGCGTCTGTGGTGTTCATCAGGGCAGGTGTCACCGATGGCACCAGGTCAGTGGCTGCAGCGTCCCTCTCATCCAGGGAGGTTGGTGTCACTGATGTCACCATGTTGGTGGCCACGGTGGCCATCAGGGTGGGGGTCACTGATGTCACCAAGTCAGTGGCCACAGCATCCTTCAGGGTGGATGTCACCAGGACGGTGTTCACAACTTCCATCTTGTCCAGCAGGCTGGGTGTCAGCGGTGGCACCAGGTCAGTGGCCATGACGTCCAATTCATGTGCAGGGCTTGGTGTCACTGGTGTCACCAGGCTGGTGGCCACAGTGTCCGGCTCATCTGGGGAGCTGCGTGTCACCAGTGGGGTTGGTGTCACTGGTATCGCCAGCTCAGTGGCCATGGCGTCCGGCTCATCTGGAGGGCTTGGTGTCACCGGTGTCACCAGGCCAGCGGCCATAGTGGCTGGCTCATGTGCGGGGCTGGGTGTCACCAATGTCACTACATCAGTGGCTGCAGCGTCTGACGGGCTGGGTGTCACCGGGCTGGTGGCTGTGCTGTCCATCAGGCTGGATGTCACCAGATTGGTGTCTGCAGCGTTCGGCTCATCCAGTGGGGTTGGTGTCCCTGGTGTCACCGTGTCAGTGGCCGCAGCGTCCAGCTCATCAGGCGCGCTAGGTGTCACCGGGCTGGTGGCTGCAGTGGCCACCTCGTTCAGTGGGGTTGGTATCACAGGTGTCACCAGGTCAGTGTCCACAGTGTCCATCATGCTGGGTGTCACTGGTGTCACCACATCTGTGGCCGCGGTGTCCATCTCATCCAGGGGGGTTGGTGTCACTGATGTCCCCAAGCCGGTGGCTGCAGAGTCCAGCTCGCTGTGGCCATCAGCGCTCCCCACTGTCCCAGTGCTGAGCTCAAGGTCATTGTCACCATCACTGTCACGCCCAGGGCCATCCTGGGGCTCCCCATTGGCTCCCCCCAGCTGGTGGCTCTGGGGGTCCCCAGCACAGAGCCCGGGGGGGCAGGGAACTAGCTCGGTCACTGCCAGCTCTGGGCAAGGTCCCTGTCCCAGCACCGCTCCAGAACCTTCTGTTGCTGCCACCTCCTCGGGGGGCTCCGGCGGGGGCCACCCCCCCGTGATGGTGACAAAGGCGTCGCCGTCCAGCTCCGCGTCCCCTCCAGGGGGTGCCAGGGGTGTCCCCAAGGATCTGGGAGCCGTGTCCTGGCCGGGGGGGTGACACGGGGACCCGGCATGGAGGTGGAGCTCGATGCCAGCGGGGCCAGAGGGCGCCGGCGGTGTCCCCGGTGGCGTCCCCGTGTCCCCCGCGTGCCGCTCGGTGCCGTAGAGCCGCTCGTCCTCGTCCCCGTCGTAGGCGGCCGAGTCCGAGGAGGCGTCGGTGTCGTCGCGGAAGGCGAACGCCTCGTCCCCGCCCTCGGGGATGGAGCTCTCGGACAGCGAGCGCAGGAAGGATGCCGAGGTGCTGCCTTCGTCTTCCTCCTCCTCCTCCTCCCCGCCGGGGGCCCGGGGCGAGATCTCCACGGCCTCGGCCTGGAAGAGGAGACTGCCGCGGAACGGGAGCAGCGCCGCCGGGATCAGCCCCGAGCCCTCGTCCTCATCCTCATCTTCCTCCTCCGGCGTCTGCCCGTCCTCATCATCATCATCATCCTCATCATCCTCATCCGCACAGCCCGGCGGGGCGAAGGGACCGTCCTCGTCATCATCATCCTCCTCCTCGGGGGACAGCGGGGGGAAGGCCGGGGGGTCCCCCAGGCCCGGAGGCAGCACCAGGGCCCCCCCCAGACCTTCGGCCTCGCCCTCAGCCTCGCCCAGGCCTTCGGCCTCGGCCGCCAGGTTGGGGGAGCAGGACGGGGAGGTGCTGGCGGTGCCCGAGGAGCCCCAGCTGCCACCCTCGGCCGTCATGTAGGACCCCGAGGGGGACGTGGGGGGCGAGCACAGCCCCTCGCTGTCGCCGTCCGTCGGCTCCTCGGGGGGGGGCGGCCGCGCTCCCCCCGCCCGCACCGGCGTCGAGGGGGCCGTGAAGAACAGCTCGGGGTCCAGCGCGGGGGGGCGGCCCGGGGGGGGCTCCTTGGGGGGCGCGGGGAAGGGGCAAGGCACGGGGGGTCCCCCCCGCGGCTCGGGCGGGGGGCAGCGCGTCTCCTCCCCCATCACAATGCGGGTGTCCAGCGGGTCCGCGGGCGGGGGGGGCCGGCACGGAGAGCCGGGGGGGGCGGCGGCAGCGGGGCCGGGGTCACAGCTGGCCCCCTCGGGCGGGGGGCGAGCTTCCTCCTTGGCCGGCATCGGCGGGAGGGTCGCGGGCATCGGCGAGGGGGCTGTGGAGAGAGGGGACACCCCTGAGTGCCACGGCCCCCCCACGGTCACCATGCAGAGAGGGGACACCCCGACAGTGCCACCCCCCCCCAGAGTCACCCTGTGATGGTGGGAGGGGGACACCCTGGGCACTGCCCTGGGGGGGGCGGGGGTCACCCCCACCCATCCAGGGGCGGGAAAACAGGCTGCCCCCACCCAGAGCACCTGGGGGAGTCGCCGCAGGGTTTGGGGACGTCTGGGGACACCAGCAGCCCCCCGCCCCCAAACCGCTCCCTGAGGGGAGCACGAGGTTGCAGTCGCATCGAGGAGCCCCAAGCCAGACCCCTCCGCACCCAGAGACCCCCTCCATTGAGGGGGGAGGACGCACGCCCCCTTACAGCCCCCCCTCCCCCGTGCCCACACCCGGCGCTGAGTTGGGGGGTGCTCCGCCCTGCACTGCCCAGCCCACCCCAAAAACACCTGGGACGCCCCTCCATCACCTGAGGCCCCCGGGGATGAATCCATGGGGCGGGAGCGGCCGGACCTCGGTCACCCCCGTCCCTCCTGCAGCACCGACCCCCCCGGGCCGGGCACTATAAGGGGCGGGGGGGCGGGGCCGGCGCGGGGGGAGCCGGGAGGGGGCGGGGCCTCGCGGGGGTATTTGCGGGGCAGGTGCCGCTATTCCCCCCCCCCCCCATAGTCTGAAATGGTTCAGCCCAGCAGCGCCCCCCCCCCCCCCCCCGCCACGTGCTCGGGACACCTCAAAGGCTCATTGGGGGGGTCCTGTCCCCCCTCCCATCTCCGGTGCCCTTTCGGGCGGTGACTCTGCCCTATAATGAGGGGGGGCTGCTGTGACCCCCTTAACTCCGCTCTGCCCCGCCCCTGCCCTGCCGTGGCCGCCCCACACCTTGGCGGTGTTTTGGGGTCCTCTCTGTACACCCTGGGGGGGACACCCTTGATCCCCCCCGCACAAACCGGACCCTCACCCCCTTTCTCGGGGACCCCCAGGCTCAGCTCTGGGAGGGGGCACTGAGGCACAGGGTGAGGGTGGCACTAGGGTGCGTCCCTCCCCTCGTTCCCGTTGTCCCCAGCCCCTCGAGAGGCTGCGGATGACCCCGGGGATCACTCCCGGCTGTCCCCAGCCGCCTCCCGACACGTGAGAGTGGCCCCCCAGGGACACCGATATGGGGTGACCTTGTGCCGTGCCTCAGTTTCCCACCCTGGGGGTAGGAGGGAGGGGTGGGATGGTGCTGGGGGGGCGAGGCTCAGCCCCCCAGTCCCACCAGTACCTCCCAGTACGGGGGGGACACAACCCGATGCCGATCCCCGCTGGGGCTCCTGAGGTGAGGGTGGTGACCCCGAAGCGGGGTCCCCTGAGTGCCCCGTGCCCCGCCCCGGGGGGGCCGGGCCGGAGCCCCCGGTTGTGCCGGGCCCGGAGCCCCGGGCGGTGGCGGCTGCCGAGAGTCGCGGCCGGGCCGCGTCCTCCCGCTCCATCCTCATCCTCTGGCTCTGTCCTTCATCCCTCGGCTCCATCCTCATCCCTCCTGCTCTGTTCTCCACCGCTCCTGCTCCATCCTCATCCTCCCGCTCCATCATTGCACCTCTGTCCTTCATCCCCCACCTCGATCCTCCTCTGCTCCATCCTCATCCTCCCATCCTGCACCCCTCCCTGCTCCGTCCTTCATCCCCTGCTCCATCCTCATCCCTCAGCCCTCCATCGCTCCCGCTCTGCCTTTCATTCCTCCGGCTCCATTCTGATGGCTCCGTCTCCCTCCTCCCTGCTCCGTCCTTCATCCCACCGTCTCTATCCTCCCGCTCCATCCTCATCCTCCTGCTCCGTCCTTTCCGCTCCGTCCTTCATCCTTCCGGCTCCGTCCTTCATCCCCTGCTCCATCCTCATCGCCCCGTTCCATTCCCATCCCCGGGCTCCATCCCCCGCTCCGTCTTTCATCCCTCCACCCCGCACCCCCATCCCTCCCTTCCATTCTCCCTGCTCCATCCTCACCTCCCCGTCCCTCCCGCTCCCTCCTCATCCTCCCGCTCCATCCTCGCCCCCCCCGCGCCCCCCCGGCCTCACCTGCCTCCGCTCCCTCCGGCATCCCGTTCTCCTTCTCCGATCCGCCCCCCCCGGCGGATTTCAGGGATTCTCCGGGCTCGGCGCTGCCCGCGGCCCCCCCCGGCCCGGCCCCCCCCGCTCCCCCCGCTCGGCTCGGCCGGGCGGACGCGGCTGCGGCGGCGGCGCCGGAGCATCAGCGGGGCTGGGGCGGGGGCGGGGGGGGCGCGGGGGGGCCCGGCCCGGCTGATGTCAGCGGGAATTGTGTCCCGCCCGGCCCCGGCTCTGTCGCGATAGAGGGTTTGTGCCGGAGGGCGCGGGGCGGGCGCCGGGCGCTGCGGCGGGGGGCGTGGGGGGGCTCGGGCCCACCCAGCGCTTGCATCAGCTCCGGGGGGGGGCGCGAGGGCGGGGCCCGGCCTCAGTTTCCCCCACTTTGTCCCTTAAAAAAGGGGGACAAGCATCCCGCGGTGTCCTGGGGGGACTGGGGAGGGGTACCCAGGGCGGAGCTCCCCCCAAAAAGCATCTGCGCGGGTGTGGTGACACCAGAGATGGGGCGGCCGAGGGGGTGCCCAGCCTCAGTTTCCCCTCCCGGAGTGGGATTTTGTCCCCTGAAAAGGGGACGAGCATCCCGAGGTGTCCTGGGGGAGAGCTGGAGGGGGACAGGGGGGGCCCCCTAAAAACGTCTCCGTGTGTGTGGTGACACCGGGGTGGGGGGGACCCCGCGTGTCCATCAGCGCCGGGATGGGGTGCAGAGGGGGGCCCAGCCTCAGTTTCCCCTCCCGGGGTGGAATTTGGTCCCTTTTCAAAGGGGGATGAGCATCCCGCGGTGTCCCGGACGGATTCGGGGAGGGGGCACACAGGGCGGAGCCCCCCTAAAAGCGTCTGCGCGGGTGTGGTGACACCGGGGGGGGGAGGGGGGGTACCCGCGTGTCCCCCCCGCGTGTCCCCGGAGCACCGGGGGTGCAGGATGAGGGCGGGCATTGTCCCCCCCGAGCTGGCACCGAGGCCGTGCCCGCGCTGCCGGTGCCAGGCACAGTCCCGAGCGGTGACTCAGCAGCTCCCGGCCCCGCCGTGTCCCCCCTGTCACCGTGTGTCCCCCCCAGCCGGGCCGGGCTCCCCCCCCGGGGGGGTCCCGGGGCCAGGTGGCCACTAATCTGTCCCCAAAGCCCTTCCCAGCCCCTGTGCGTCACCCCCAGGGCTGTCCTGAGCCACCCTGCCCGTCCCCCTGCCCAGTGCGGGGACGTGCGGCCTGAGGGACACGGGGGACACCGTGGGGGCTCTGGCCAGGATGCGACACACTCCACCCCCGGTTAGAGACACCCCCCAAACCGCGGGGGTCCCGGTGCCCACTCCCCAGTCCTGCTGCCCCCAGCCCAGCGCTGCAGCCAGCCCCGGACCCTGTCCCCATCCCCCCGGGGACAATCCCGGGATAATCGGGAATAAAGGCCGGTGGCTCCTGATCCCGATCCCGGCTCAGACCGGCGGCCCCGGGCACGGGGGTGGGGGGACACGGGGGGCTCGGGCACAGCCACGTGCCACCAACACCGATGGCACCTGGCACTGATGGCACCTGACCTCACTGTCACCCATCCACAATGTCACCCATTTCCAGTGTCAACAAGGACTGATGGCACCTGTCCCTGGTATCACCCAGCTCCAAGGTCACCTGGCCCCAATGTCACCCACCCCATTACCTGACCCTAATGCCACCCACCCTCAAGGTCACTCAACCCCGATGTCAACCGCCACTGACGTCACCTGGCTCCTGTGCCACTGAGTCCTAATGTCACCGAGCCTTAATGTCACCCAGTCCCAATGTCACCTGGCCATGATGCCAACTAGTCCCTGTCACCCAGCCTGGATATCACCTGGTCCTTATGTCACAGGCCACCAATGTCACCCAGCTCCAATTGCACCTGGCACCGATGGGAACTGTCCCCAATGTCATCTGCCTCCAATGCCATGTATCCCCAATGTCACCCATCCCAGTGTCATTCATCCCCAATGTCACCATGCCCCAGCCGCCATCCCTGTACAGTTTTCGGTTTATTTCAGCCGTTTGTGACACAGAGCAGCAACACCAGAGCCCCACAGGAACACGGGGACCTCGTTGTGGTCACCTGCCCACCCGGGCACAGCGACCTGGTGACGTGGCCACCTGGGCTCGGTGACTGGGCCACCTCGGCGTGGTGACCTGCTCACATTGGCACAGGGCCGTGGCCACCAGGTGAGGTGAGGAGGCCACGTGGGCAGGTTAGGTGGCTGTGTCACTGGCCGTGTCACTGGCCGTGTCACTGGCCAGGGCCTTGGCCACCCTGTCCTTCAGGTAGGCCACGCGCTGCCGCTCCAGCTTCAGCTCCAGGAACTCGTAGTGAGGCACCTGTGGGGGGACAGGGATGTGGCAGTGGCCCAGGGGGTCCGAGCTCTGTCCCCTCCTGTCCTGATCCCAACTGTCCCACAGCACCCACCTGGGAAGGTCTCACATCCCAACTGTGTGTCCCAGAACCCACCTGGGACAGTCTCAACACCAATCTGGGGTCCCAGTGCCCACCCAGGGACGTCCCACCACCTGCCCAGTGTGACAGTGACACTGCCAGAAGAGGTGACAGTGACACCAGGGGCGGATGGTGACCCTGGGGGGTGACACGTGGCTGTCACACCCCCCTGGGCTATAATTATTCCTAGGGGTTAATCCTGGATGACCCCATGGGATCAGCTCGTCTGTGTCACCTCCTTGTCACCCCTGTCCCCCCCTGTCACCTGGCAGGTGGCCCAGGGGGATCACGGTGGCTGATCCCTGCTGAGCCCTGGGGTGGGGGGAGCTGGCAGCCCCCCAAGAGGTGTCAGTGCCTTCATCCCAATGAAGCCAGGGGGACAATGGCACCTGGCTGGTGTCACCAGGGTGGCCACAGGCACAGGGACCGTCCCCTGGGCTGGGCACAGGTGAGGCCACACCTGAGCCCTGGGGACGCCTCACAGGGTGGGGGTTGAGCTCTGCTCCCAAGAGGGAGGTTCAGGTGGGATTTTGGGAATATTTCTCCTGGAAAGGGCTGGGAGGGTTCAAGTGCCGCATGGACGTGTCACTTGGGGCCAGGGTCAGTGGTGACACTCGGGGGGTCCCTGGGGTGTTCCCGCCCCGCCCGGCCCGCGCTCCCGGCGTTCCCAGCCGCTCACCTCCACCAGCAGGAAGCCGGCCGCTCGCAGGTGCCTGCGGGCCATGGAGCCCCGGCCCAGCAGCTCCCGGCCCCGCGAGCTGAACTGCGGGAACTCCCAGCGCAGCACGGCCACCCTGGGGACAGGGGACAGGGGACTGAGCACGGGCAACACCCAGAGCCCGCAGACCCCAGCCCTGCAAGCGGCTGAGCTGTGCCCCTCCTATCACCCTCCCCTTCCCATCCCACCCCATCCCATCCCATCCCATCCCATCCCATCCCATCCCATCCCATCCCATCCCATCCCATCCCACCTCATCCCATCCCACCTCATCCCATCCCACCTCATCCCATCCCATCCCATCCCATCCCATCCCATCCCATCCCATCCCATCCCATCCCATCCCATCCCATCCCATGCCATGCCATCCCATCCCATCCCATCCCATCCCATCCCATCCCATCCCCATCCCATCCCATCCCATCCCCATCCCATCCCCATCCCCACCCTATCCCATCCCATCCCATCCCCATCCCCATCCCTTCCCCTTCTTGTCCCCCACCTGTGTCCCCCTCATCCCCCTCCTCATCACCTCCCTGTCCCCGCCTGTCCCTTGCCTTCCCCTCCCGTCCCCCCGCTGGCCCCTGCTGGCAGTGGCTTTGTTCCCTCCCTGTCCCCCACTCAGGGGACCCCCACCCACCTCCTGGCCCCTGCTGGCAGTGGCTTTGTCCCCTCGGAGTGGGACAAGTGGGGGGCAGCAAAGTCCTTCACAGGCAGAGGTTTGTTGTCACTGTCCAGCACCACCTCAGCATCTGTGGGGACAGAGGGGACACGAGGACTCAGAGCCACCCACGGGCTCTCCCTGAGCCCACCCCGGGCAGGGGATGTGTCCGTGGGGATCCGTCTCCCCAGGTGCCACAGAAGGGGACACGGGGCACGCGGAGCACGGAGGTTGCTGTGGCAGCCGGTGGCCGGTCCCCGACACTGAGGGACAGGGACCGAATTTGACTAGGCTGCAAGGGGGTGACAGGGGCGTGACAGGGCCAGGAGGGCTGGAGGGTGACAAGAAAAGGTGACAGCGTGGGGGGTGACGTGGGAAAGTGACAGAGCTGTGGGCACCTGGAGAGTGCCCGAGGAAGGTGACAGAGCTGGGGAGTCAAAGAGGTGTCCAGGGAAGGGGACAGGGGAAGGTGACACAGCTGTGAGCACCTGAGTAGCAGCCCAGAGCCGGGGGGTGACAGGTGAAGGGGCTGGGGGTGACAGGGGAAGGTAACAGAGGTGGGGGCGCCGGGGGTGCCCAGGCAGGTGCCAGGGCAGGTGGCAGCAGGTGGCACTCACCAATGTCCCAGCCGTACACTGTGCTCACATCGAACCGGGCGACGTCATGGCCCCCCAGCGCCCCCGGCAGTGCCTCCCGCAGCCCCCGCTGCAGAGGGGTGGCCTTGTCCCTGTCCTTGTCCTTGTCCCTGTCCCCTGCAAGCGCCTCAGGGGGCAGGAAGGGCCCCTGGTAGCCCGGGGCCTCCAGCCGCGCCGTGGCATTGATGTGCAGCAGCTTCAGCCACGAGCTCTGCGCCCGCGGGGAGGTGTCACCTGCAGACAGGTGGGGGACACACTCAGGTGACACCCACGGGACAGGGGGAATGGCCCCAGATGGTGCAGGAGATGTTCAGGGATGTTGGGAATGAGTATTTCTCCTGGGGGTTTAACAGCCGTGTGGCTGTGACACCTAGGACACGGTTTGTGTCCCCAGGTGTGTGGGAACAGGCCAACTCCAGCACCTGAGAAGCTCTCCCCAGCCCCAGGCGTTCCCAGATTCCATGTCTCCAGTGGGATTCGCCCCCTGGGTCCCACAGGAGGGGACACAGGGCACGTGGGCACGGAGGTCACTGTGGCAGCCGGTGGCCGGTCCCCACCATGGAGGGACAGGGACCGAATTTGACTGGGCTGCACCTGCCCTGCAGCACCTGTGGGGCAGGTAACCCCCTCCACCCCCGGGCCGGAGCTCCCGTTCGATCCCTGAACCCCAGCGCGGGGCTGGGCCTCTCCCGCTGTCCCCGGCTCACCTCGGAGGCGCGCGTGGAACTCAGGGGACAGCACCTGGCGCAGGTGCGAGGGCCGGGCCTGCTGCAGGACGCACAGCGACCACACCACGTCCGTCAGCAGGTGCGGCTCCAGCTGCTGCTCCTGCCCCTGCAGCTGCTCATGGATCTGGGATGGGAAGACACGGAGCTGAGCTCCACCAGCCGCGGAGGCATCCCCAGGTGTCCCCACTGTCCCCAGGTGAGCGTGGAGAGTCCCTCTCAGGTGATCCCGTGGCCCCTCGCTCCATGGATCCATCCAACACCCCCTTTCCCACGGGAATCTGCCAGGGGAACACCTGTGCTCCAGGACAGGTGACAGCTGGGGACAGGGATCGCCTGGAGAGGCTTCCGGGGCCTCTCCCGGTGCCAAAAGTGGAAGCTGGGAGGGATTTGGGACCCCTGGAGTCCTGGGACATGGGAGAATGGGGAATTTGGGGAAGAAATCTGTGGCTGTGGGGGGTCTCTGGGGTCCCTCCCTGCCCACTTGGGAATTCAGCATTCCAGGGACGTCACCATTGAGAAGAACTCCTCGCTGGAGCTGGGCTGGAAGTTGAGGCGGGCGAAGGACACGAGGATCCCACAGAGGTGGGTGATGGACAGGTTCTGTGTGTTATCCAGGCAATACTGCGGGAAAAACGGGAATTTGGGGCTGTCCAGAACAGGGACGGGAGGGAGAGGTTGAACACATCAGCCAGGGACAACTCCCAGGTGGGAAAATCAGAGTGAGGGAATCCTGGGATTTTATCCAGGTACAAGGGAAGCTCTGGAACACCCCAGTATGGATGGGAAAGAGCAGAGGGAGGAACTGGGAGGGAACATGGGAGAAGAGCAGCAAGGAAAAGGTTGGAAACATCAGCAGGGACGATGTCCTAAGTGTGACACCACACGTGATGGATCCCTGGGATCCTATCCAGATACAAAGGGGAGCCCTGGAATATCCCAGTCTGGATGGGGAAGTGCAGGGAGATGAACTGGGAATGAACTGGGAAAGGAACAGCACCAGCACCAAGGGCTGGAGGCTCTGTATCGAGCCAAATCCAGAGGAAAATGATTCCCCATTTCCGCTGGGAAACGCTGACAGGGCCTGGACAGGTGAGGGGCCCTTAGTGCCACCTCTGCCAGGAGAGGGGAACCTGCTCCCCCCAGCTCCCACTGGGAGAGGTGACAACACCCCCGGCCACGTGAATGTCCTCCACTCCCCCTCCACGAACACGCGAGGTTCCCCTGCTCCTCCTGTGGCCAGGTGAGTGTCCCCTGCCCCCACCCAGGAACAGGGGAGGTCCCTCTGTGCCCCCATGGCCAGGTGAGGCTCCCCCAGCCTCTCTGTGCCCTCCCATGGCCAGGTGAGGCTCCCCCACCCTCTCTGTGCCCCCCCATGGCCAGGTGAGCTCCTCCTTTGTCCCCCCAGGCCTCACCTGAGCGATGGCCTCGGCGAGGGGCCGGCTGAGCCAGCGCAGGCCAGCGAAGGAGCGGGCACAGCGCGACACCTGAGCCGGGCTCAGGGTGCCCACGTGAGGCTGCAGCTCCAGGGACAGGCGGTGCAGCACCTGCGGCTGCTGGAAACTCAGCTTACCTGCACCAAGAGGGGACAGCTCAGGGCATGCGGGCTCCGAGCACCTCTGTCCTGTCCCCACACACCATAGGTGACAACTGGGATTGGTCACCTGGAGATGGAAGGCTCCAGGGATGCCTCTGAGCCCTCCCAGTGCATAAAGGGGCTCCGGGTGAGCTGGGAAGGGACTTGGGACATGTGGAGTGACAGGACACCTGGAACGGTCTCCCAGGTGATCTGGGTTTCACATCTGGAGTGCACAGGTGACCTACAATGCCCCTCGCACTGCCAGGACTGGGATAACCCACTGGAGAAGAGCTGCTCGGGCTCACCTGGATGCCCTCACCCCACCTGGCTGGAAGAGAACAGCCCATGGAAATGTTTGGGACTGCAAAGCTCACCTGGCCACCCCCACACCCACTGCCAGCCCAGGCAACTCCCACCCCCAGGACAGCGACACTGAACCATGGATTTGTCCCCAGTCCCCCCGCCCGGTGCCCCCCCAGCACTCACTGTAGGCGAAGAGCAGGTCTGTGAGCACGGGCAGGGGCAGCTCGGCAGGTTTCTGCAGCAGGTGGTAGGACAGGGCCCGCAGCAGGGGCACACAGCGGCGCTGCTGCAGCGCCAGCGCCAGCGCCACCCGCCGCAGCTCGTCAGGATCGAACTGCTCTGCCAGCTCCAGCGCCTGGGCACGGGGACAGGGGACAGGTGAGACAGGGGACAGGTGAGACAGGGAACAGGGACTGAACTGCTCCGCCAGCTCCAGCGCCTGGGCACGGGGACAGGGGACAGGTGAGACAGGGGACAGGTGAGACAGGGGACAGGGACTGAACTGCTCCGCCAGCTCCAGTGCCTGGGCATGGGGACAGGGGACAGGTGAGACAGGGGACAGGTGAGACAGGGAACAGGTGAGACAGGGAACAGGGACTGAACTGCTCCGCCAGCTCCAGCGCCTGGGCACGGGGACAGGGGACAAGTGACCCCAGGTGGGACTGCTATCCCCACGTGTCTCCACCCAGCCCAGGCTGAGGGCCTGGGTCCTCCCCACCATCACACCATGCCAGGCGTGCCCTGTGCCCACGCCATGCCCAGGTGTGCGGGTCCCACCTTGTCCTCCAGGCGCTCCATGAGGGCGGGGGACAGGTGTCCCACCTTGGCCATGAGTGTCACCACGGTGCGGGTCCCATCCAGCTCGGTCCAGCGCAGCTCCAGCTTGCGCAGCACCTCGGGCAGCAGGAGGCTGTCGTGGCCCTGCCCCACCAGGTGCTCGGCCAGGTGCACCAGCTGCCGCAGGGGCAGGCGCCGCAGCCGCCACAGCACCTCCTGCTCCACCGAGCGCACCTGGCGCCCGCCCCGCGCCAGCCCCAGCACCGGCAGGCTCCGCAGCAGCTGCACCAGCGGCGTGTTCCACACCTGGGAAATCTGGGAACAGGACAGGTGTGGGGCAGATGTGGGACAGGGGCAGCAGTGAGGATTTGGGGCACTGCTCGTCTACCTGTGCCACCTCCCAAGTGTGCCCTAAACACACTGGAGTGATGCAGGCACTGCCACCCTGTCCCACAGGTGTGCCCTGAGTGCTCAGGTAGAAACCAGAGTAAATCAGATACTTCCAGCCCTGTCCCCAGCAGCACCTTGCAGGTATGTCCTGCACAGTCAGGTACAGTGTGGGGCTCCCCTGTGCCCCCCATCCCTTCTCACACACGCCTGGAGCCCCCCTGTGCCCCGATCCTCCCTCACCTGCCCATCCACGGTGTCCAGGAGCTGCTGGAAGCGTGGGTCCCCGCGGATGCTCTCGGTGTCCAGGTGCTGCTCGGAGCTGAGGCGGGCGAGGCGGGTGATGGCCAGCGCCGCCAGGTTGCTGCTCAGTGCTGGCCCCCGGCTCACCTGCAGCAGCTCCTGGGGACTGGACGCTCCCTGGATCAGCTCCCGGAGCTGCTCCGTGCCCTCCTCGCGCGGCCGCGCCTGGGGCCCCTCGGCCCACCTGGGCGGGCAGGTGCGCAGCGTGTGGCCCGGGGAGGGCCCGGGCGGGGCCGGCAGCAGCAGCAGCCGCCGGCAGCAGCGGCGAACCAGGTGTGCGGCCATGGGCACCGGGATCAGCGCCACATCCCGGGAACGCTGCGTGGGAACGGCAATGGTGGAACAGCCCTTTACCGAGATATTCTCCCCCAGAGCCGGGCCCGGCCCCGCTGTATTCCCCCGCCATGCCCTGAACTCCCCTCGGGCCGAGCCCCCTCCGGCCCGCTTCCGGTCTCGTTGCCCTCCCCCATTCCTTCCTCTCCATTGCCGCCCCGTTCCCGGCCTCCCCCCGCTCCATCCCTGGGCTCCGACCACCCCAAAAGGGTGCGGGACTCTCCCCCAAAGCCCCAACCCCGGTCCCGGCTCCGTGTCTCCGTCCCGGGCCCAAGGCCCTCGGCGAGCTTTCCCCGCGCCCCCGGTCCCATTGCTCCCCGCATGCCCCGGGCCCGGTTTCCCCCGAGGCCTTGCTCAGCCCCTCGGGCCGAGCCCCACTGCCCCGGTCGTTCCCGGGCCCGGTTCCCCGTCCGCTCCCGCTCCCATTGCCGGCCCGCTCTGACCTCTCCCGCCCCGGCCCCGCGCTCGGGCCGCCGCGGAGGCGCGCGCTAAACACGTCACTGCCCCGTCCCCGCTCCCCATTGGCCGCTCCGTTTCGTCATCAGGCGGCGCCGGCGCCTCTTCCGGGGCAAGGGGGGCGACAACGACGATGGGGGGCGACATGGCCGCCATCGGCCCCGGGAGGGCCCTGCAGTCCCCCCGGGGTGTCACCCCCAGCGTCCCTCGCCAGTGTCCTCGCGGTGTGCCCGCGGTGTGCCCGCGTCCCGGAGGGGCTCGGTGCCGCCCGCCGCTCTGTGGGCTGCCCTCGCGTGGTGGCGGGGGGAACTGCAGCCTTCCGGAGACCCCCAGTTCTCCCAGTGCCCCCCGTAAACCCCAGCGTCCCCCAATGCTTCCCCCAGTGCCCCCCGTAAACCCCAGCGTCCCCCAATGCTTCCCCCAGTTCTCCCAGTGCCCCCCGTAAACCCCAGCGTCCCCCAGTGCTTCCCCCAGTTCTCCCAGTGCCCCCCGTAAACCCCAGCGTCCCCCAGTGCTTCCTCCAGTTCTCCCAGTGCCCCCAGTTCTCCCAGCGTCCTCCAGTGCTTCCCCCCAGTACTCCCAGTGCTCTCCAGTGTCCCCCAGTTCCCTCCAATGTCCCCAATTCTCTCCAGTTCTCCCAATTCCTCCCCGGTGCCCCCCCACCGAGTCCCTCAGTTCCCCTAGTGCTCCCCAAGGGGAGTTATCGGTTATTGATCAGTTATCGATTATCGATCCTCAAAGACTATTGATTGTTTATTGGTATCGATAAGAAACTCCTCGATGCCGACACAGGCGGGCGGGGCGGTCCGGGGGGGCTCCTCAGCGCCGGGTGAAGTCCCCTCCTGCGGGACAGGAGGTTCAGGGTGTCACCCCCGGGGCGTCCTGGGGTGCTCCCCCAGGCCCCTGCAGCCCCCCCAGATACCCAAGGGCCCCCCAGGACCCCTCCCCAGGTACCCCGAGACCCACCGGCAGCGCTTGTAGCGGCTCTGAGCAAGGCGGGGGCTGTGTATCCCGGAACCCCGCCAGGATCCCCCCGCTTCCCCCAGGACCCCCAGGTTTCGCCCCCAGGACCCCTCCGGACCCCGGCAGGGCTCGCAGTGGCACTCGGCGATGCGGGGCAGCAGCGCGGGCCGGGGGCGGCCGCGGGGGCAGGGCAGGAGCAGGGGGCGCACGGGCCGGGCGGGATCCAGGCGGTAACTGCAGCACTCGCACAGCGACCGCACGTACGGCTCCTGGGGGGACACACCGGGGGGGTCACAGGGGACCGGGGGTCCCCCCGCCACAGCCGGTCCCCCTGCCCCCAGCTCCGAGCGCCCCGCCCAGGCTGTGCAGTGCAGCTCCTGGAGGGGGGCGGCGGAACGAGCGGGTCTGGGGGTCCCACAGAGCCCCCCCGCCCCCCGTACCTGGGCGCTGACGGCGGTGCGGGACCGGCACCCCCCCGCGCAGTAGGCGACACGGACTCCCCGCAGGACACACGCGCCCTTGGCGATGGTCCGCAGCGCCGTGAGGAGCCGGCACGGCCCGGGGGGCTCCTCTGCAGGGTGGGGGGCGCGGCGTGAGCGGGGAGAGCTGCCGGGGCCGCCCCCCCGAGGGTCCCCGCGTGCCGGGTCTCACCTGGCCACTCGTCCCGGCACACGGGGCAGCAGCTCCCGGGCTCCCGCACCGGCTCCGCGCCCTGCGGGGACCCCCAGGCTCAGTCCCTGCCCGCGGGGACCCCCCGCGCCCCCCGCACCGCCCCCGGGCTCCTCCCCACCTCCGGGCAGGTGAGTGCGGGGCAGGAGGTGGCACAGGTGACGCGTCCCTCGGAGCAGCGACAGGTCGCGCACTGCTCCCGCCACTCGCTGCCGGCCTGGGGGGGACAGGGACCTCCAAACATTGATCAGGGACCCCCAAACAAGGTCAGGGACCCCCAAAGAGGAGATCACGGACCCCCACCCCGCGCCCCCCGCCCTGCTCACCGCTCGCAGCGCCCCGCGGTGCCAGCACCCGCAGCCCCCCGCGCTCACGCACTGCCCGGAGCCGTTCCGGTACCGGCCGGGGGCGCAGGCGCAGCGCGGGGGGGCCGCGGGCGTCCCGAGGGTCACGGGGGTCCCAGGAGTGTCGGGGGTCGCGGGAGTGTCGGGGGTCGTGGGGATCGCGGGGATCCCGGGGGTGCCGGAGGTATCAAGAGTGCCGGGGGTCCCGGGGGATCCGGAGGTACCGAGGGTCGCGGGGGTCCCCCCGCAAGTCCTGGGGGGCTCCGCCAGGTCCTGACAGCTGCGCTCGCAGGCGGGGCCAGGGTCCAGCCATACCTCACCCGGGGGGCAGCCTGGGGCCACCGGGAACGGCACAGGGAATGGCACGAGGAATGGCACCAGGAATGACACGAGGAATGGCACCAGGAATGACACGAGGAATGGCACCAGGAATGGCACGAGGAATGGCACCGGGAATAGCACCAGGAATGGCACCGGCACCGCCCCTGACCCTCCATCCCGGCCCTCCATCCCTCACCCCACATCCCTCCCTCCTTTCCTCTCTGCCTCCATCCCCTTCCATCTCCCATCCCTTCCTCCGTCCCTCCGTCGATCCCTTCCCCGTTCTTCCATCCCTCCGTTCCCCCTCCCCTCCCTCCCCCATCCCTTCTTTCCACCCTCTGCCCCTCCATCCCGCTCCGTCCCCCTGTCCCCTGTCCCTTCTCCCTCCCGTCTCCATCGCCATCCCTCCCTCTGCACCCCTCGGTGTCCCGCCCTCTCACCGGGGCAGGGGTGGGGGTTACACGCCGCCGTCTCCTCCCCGGGGCTCTCCCCGCACCGCGACCCCTCCCCGGGGCGCTCCCGGCACTGCCGGTGCCGCGTGCGGGTCCCGCCGCCGCAGCTGCGGGAGCAGCGGGACCAGGAGGACCAGGGGGACACGGCGGGGGACAGGGGTGTCACAGGGGGTGAGGGAGACCAGGGGGACACGGGGAGGGCTAGGGGGGACGGGGAGGACATGGAGGTCGTGAGGGCAAGGGGGGGCGAGGGGGACAGAGGGGATACAGGAGTCGCGGGGAACAGGGTGGGCAGGGGGGACATGGAGGACCAGGGGGACACGGGGGTCGCGGGGGTCGCGGGCCGCGGGGAGGGACACGCCAGCATCGGGCAGGTGAAGGTCCCGTTCTCGCAGGTGCTGCACGGGGGGTGACACGTGTGTCACCGTCACCGCACGAGGGCTCTGCTGTGTGGCACCGCCACCGCGTCCGTCCCGCCAGCGCTGTGCCCGTCCCACCCTGCCCCCTGTGCTCGTCATAGTGCCACCGTGCCCGTCCCACTGCCACCGCCGTGTCTGTTCCGGTGCCACGGCGTCCATCCCCCTGTCCCCGTGCCGTCCCGCCGTGTCCCCCACCCCCGCGTCTGTCCCCGTTCCACGCCGCCCACCCACCGTGTCCCCCATGTTCCCCCAGCCGTGCCCATCCCGCCGTGCCCCCCCTCCGCGGTGTCACCCACCAGTTGTGACACCCGATTTGGGTCACGCCCCCCGGGGGCACCTCGCGGCTCTCGTTGCCCCCCCCGGGGGTCCCGCAGCGGCAGCGGCTCAGGGGGACACAGTGACCGTCCTGCAGCAGCTGCCCGGGGGGGCAGCGGCACCCTGGGGGGCACGGGGTCACCCGTGGGTGTTGGGGGGCCACAGGGGACACCCGCGGGTGGCGGAGCGGCCCCGGCCGTACCTGGCTCGCAGGGCCCCTGCAGACACAGCACCTGGGCCCAGGTGTCGGCGCAGCTCCGGGGGCACCGCCCGGCGCAGGCGCTGCGGGTCCGGCCCCCCGCTCCGCACCCCGGCTCTGGGGGGCCCGGGACCCACTCAGCACCCCCGCGATGGGGGGCCAAGGGGGCAGGGAGGGGGTGCCCAGGGTGGGGGTGCCCAGCGTGGGGGTCCGGGGGCTTACCGGGGCAGGCGGTGGAGTTGCAGCTCTCGCTCTGGGTCTGGATCCCCCCGCACGCCCGCCCGGCAGTCTGGGGGTTCAGGGGGTGCCGGTGGCGCAGGCGGGACCCCCCGACACAGGGGTCTCCACAGGGTCCCCAGGAGCCCCAGGGGCTCCAGTCACACGGCTCTGGGGGGCACGGGGGGGCACCGGGGTCACCGGGACCCTCAGGGCCCCCCACCAACCCGCGGAAGTCTCCAGACCACCGGGACCCCCCAAGATCCCTCCAGAACCCCCCAATGCCTTGTGTGACCCCACCCTGCCCCTCCCAGGACCCCCCAGGCCCCCCGACCCCCCGTACCGGCCGCACATGGGGTGTCCCAGCACTGGGGTCCCTCGGGGGTGCAGGTGCTGCGGGGGGGACACACAGGCGGTGGGTGGGGGGCCTTCAGAGCCCCCCCCCGGCCTCCCCAGCCCCCCCAGCTCACCACTGCCGGCACGGGCCGGGGCTCCAGCGCTCGCCCAGCCCCCGCTCGCCCCCCGCCCAAGGGCACAGGGGGGGGCACGGGCTCTCCTCGCACCCCCGAACCTGCTCCTGGGGGGCCCCGCAGGGTCCCCCCCCGCCCTCGGCGGCGATGGGAGTCCTGGGGAGGCAGGGGTGTCACACGGGCCATCGGGGCGGGCGGCGGGGACCCGGCTGGCACCGCAGGTGTCCCCGCAGCCCCCCCGTGTCAAGTGTCCCCGTGGGTTCCGTGTCCCCGCTAGTGCCAGGTGCGTCCCCAAGGTGACCTGGCCCTCCCCCAGGTGACGCGTGCCCCGCAGTGTCATGACCCACCGGGGCCTCTCCCAAGGTCTGTGTCCCCACAGTTACGTGTCCCCCCCACGGGTGCCATGTGTCCCCAAGGTGCCGTGTCCCCCCCGTCCCGTGTGTCCCCTCCCGCCCCCGTGTCCCTCCCGCACCTCCCTCACCTGTACCGCTCCTGCCGCCCCCCCCCGCAGGTGACACTGCAGGGTCCCCACTGGCTCCAGCGGCTCCAGGTGCAGGGGGGGGCCCCGAGGGGGGTCCCGGGACTGGAGGTGGGGGGGGGACAGCCCCCCGGGACGCAGCGCAGCCGCCCCCCCGCGCAGGTGCAGTTCTGGCACCCCCGGGGGTCTCCGCTCCCCCCCGGCACCCAAAGGTGCCCCCCCGCGTCCAGGCACTCGCACAGCGCGGGGGGGACACAGCCTCCGTCCTGCTCCAGGGTCCCTGGGGGGGCGGGGGGCGACACGGGTCAGGGGGGCTGGGCAGTCGGGGGGTCACACGGGGAACCCCCGTCCTGCTCCAGCGTCCCGAGGGGGCACAAGGGGTTCGGGGGGGCTCACCGGGGGGGCAGCGGCAGCCGGGCTCGCAGGGGGCCCCCCCCTCGCAGGACACCCCCTCCTGCAGGTCCCGGCAGCTCCGCGGGCACCGGGTGGCACAGGGGGACGGGGTCTGTCCGGGGGGGCACCGCGGGCCTGGAGGGGCACCGTCAGCACCCCGAGACCCCCAGAGACCCCACCGAGCCCCCCCAGCGCACCCCCAGCCTCCCGCAACACCAACCCCCGCCACTGCTGTCCAGTGCCTCGACTGGAGCCCCTCAGTGCCCCCGCTGACCCCCCAGACTCCCCGAGTCCCTCCCGGTGCCCCCCAGTGCCCCCCGTACCGCAGGGCCGGGGGTTGCAGACCCGCAGCTCATGCCCCCCCCCGGCGCAGGGGCTGCCCCCGTTTTTGGGGGGGGGGCGGGAGCAGGAGCGGCTGCGCACGGAGCGGCCCCCCCCGCACGTGACGTCACAGCGCGACCAGGGACCCCACGGGGACCAGGCGCCGTTCACTGAGGGGGGACAGGGGGGGTGAGCCCCCGACCCCCTCGGATCCCCTCTGAGATCCCCAGCGCCCCCCAGCTCCAGCGCCCCTGAACCAGCCAACCGCCCCCCCAGCCTCCAATCTCCCCCACTCCCTGTAACCCCCTCAGCCCCATAGCCCCCCTTTAACCCCCCCATAGCCCCCCAGAGCCCCCCAATCCCCCCCGGTTCCCTGTAGCCCCCTCAGCCCCATAGCTCCCCTTTAGCCCCCCCATAGCCACCCAGAGCTCCCCAGTCCCGCCCAGTCCCCCCAAATCCCCCAAACTCCCCAGCCCCCCCAAAGACCGCGGGCCCCCAGTCCCACAGTCCTCAATTCCCTCGCCCCCCCCCCAGTATCCCTCCAGTGTCCCCCCACGGCCACCTCAGAGCCCCCATCCCTCCCCATCCCCGCAGCCCCCCAGAGCCCCCGCACCCCGACACGCCGTCACCCCGCACGGCCGCCGCTCCTCGTGGCCGCCCTGGATTTGGGGGCACCAGGAGCCCCCCGGGCTGGGGGGGGCGAAGGCCCGGAGCCGCCGCTGCTGCCCCCCCCCGCAGGGCCGCGAGCAGGACCCCCAGGGTCCCCAGGGGCTCCACTGGCACGGGCAGGGGGGCGTCACGCAGGGCGGGGCTGCGGGGGACCCCAGTGTCAGCGGGACCCCCACACCGCCTCACAATTCCCCCACAATGAGGCAGGGACCCTCCAGATCCCCCCCATAGTCCCTCCCGCAGGGGGGCAGGACTCCCAGGCCCCCCCATACCTCCACAGCTTCACAGTGGGGCAGGTTGCAGGGACCCCATAACGCCCCCAGACCCTCCAGGACCCCCAGCCCCCCATAGCCCTCATAGCCCCCATGGCCCTCCATAGCCCCCATGGCCCTCCATAGCCCCCACAGCCCTCCATAGCCCCCACAGCCCCCGTACCCTCGCAGTGGGGCAGGTTGCAGGGACACCCCATAGTCCCCATAGCCCCCCATAGCCCCCACAGCCCCCCACAGCCCCCGTACCCTCGCAGTGGGGCAGGTTGCAGGGACACCCCACAGCCCCCCACAGTCCCCCATATCTCCCATAGCCCCCCACAGCCCCCATAGCCCCCCATAGCCCCCGTACCCTCGCAGTGGGGCAGGTTGCAGGGCCGTCGCTCGGTGCCGCCCCCCGCCCCGCAGTTGCCCCGCTCGCAGCCCCGGCGGCGGCTCCGGCTCGCGGGGGGTCTCGGGGCGGGTGCAGGTGTGGCTGCAGGGCCCCCACGGACCCCACGGCCCCCACGGGACCACCGGGACCGGCGGGGACCCCCCAGCCTCTTCCTCGTCCCCTGCGGGAAGGGTCCGTCAGTGGGCGGGGCGGGGCGGGGGGAGACCCCCGAGGTGGGCGGCACAGGGGGTGGGGACGCTCACCTGGGACTGCGGGGCTGAGGTCCGATGTGGGGCTGAGATCCGATGTGGGGTTGAGATCCGATGTGGGGCTGAGATCCAATGTGGGGCTGAGATCCAGTGTGGGGCTGAGATCCGATGTGGGGCTGAGGTCCGATGGGGGGCTGAGATCCGATGTGGGGCTGAGCTCCGATGTGGGGCCGGGCTCCGCTGTGGGGGATGAAACAACCGGTGACTCCCCCGGGACCCCCATCAGTGGGGCAGGGGACCCCCGGGAGAGGGGCTGGGGGGCTGGGACCCCCATCAGTGGGGCAGGGGCTGTGGGGCCCTGACCCACCGGCGCAGGGAGGGCTCGGGCACGTCGGTGTCTCCGGGAGGGTCCCGTTGCAGGGGGGCTCCCGGGGGGGGGCGCAGCGCAGGCGGCCCCACAGGCACGTGCTGGGAGGCAAAGGGGGAATCAGTGGGGGGAGCAGAGGAGTGGGGGAGGGCAGGGGTACCAGGGTGGGCCATGGGGAGGGGCTCGGGTTGGTCGGGAAGGGGCACGAAAGAGTGGGGAAGGAGGGGGGCCTGGAGGGGGAGAAAGCCTGGGGGGGAATGGGAAAGGGGAGGGGGCACAGGGGGTGGGGGAGGGCAGCGATATGGGGGGAGGGTCGCGGAAGGATCGGGGGGTGGTGGGGGAGGCCCCCGAGGGTGTCCCCCCTCACCAGCGGGAGCAGCCCAAGCTCAGGGTCCCGCCCGGCGGCAGCTCCAGGATCGGGGGGTCCCCAGGGGGGGTTCCGGAGGGCTCCGGGCCGGGGGTGGTCCCGGGGGGGGTACCGGGCGCGCCCCTCCGCAGCAGCGCGGCCGGCACAGCGCAGGGGCACTGCTGGGGCTGAGCAGGGGGTGGGGGGCGCCCGAGGGGCACCCGCAGACCCAGAGACCCCAAGGCACCCCGAGGGGCACCCGCAGACCCAGAGACCCCAAACCACCCCGCGGGGCACCCACAGACCCACGGGGCCCCCATGGAACCCCCGATATTCCAGCGGGCACACACCACCCCCGGGGGGCACCCATGGGGGCATCTGCTGCCCCATAGCACCACGTTGGGAAGCCCCCCCCGCCCCAGGGGTATCTCGTGGACCGGGGGACTCCCCACCCCTGTGATCACTCCCACAACCAGGGACCCCCGACCCACCCCACGGTAGCCCCCGTGGGCCAGGAACCCCCACGCCCCACACGGGGAGCCCCCACCCCGGGACCCCCAACCACTCTGATGGACACCCGTGGATTTTGGACCCCGCCCTCAACCCCAAGGTCTCCTCCACCCCATAATCCCACCCAGGATTTGGGGGGCAGCGCCCATGGGGGGGTTGCCCGTGGGGGGTCTCACCTGCAGGCAGGTGTGGTGGTGCAGGAAGGTCCCGTGGGGGCAGTGACAGCCCTCCTGGCAGCCCCCCGCGCACCCCACGGCCCCCCCCAAGGTGGGCGCAGCTCCGGGGGCACCCTGAGCTCCCCCCGCACTCACGGAACGTCCGGCCGGGGGGGCACCCGGCCTCTGCCCCCGAAAAAAAGCTCAGTACCTGGGGGGCAGGCGGCCTCTGCTCCCCCCCCAAAACACCCCCTGAGCACCCCTGGGGCAGCCGGCCTCTGCCCCCCAAAAACGCCGGGGGTCCCTGTGTCGGGGTCCCTGTGTCGGGGTGCCCGTGTGGCACTCACCGCGACACACGTGGCTGTGGCAGCTCTGGCTCTGCAGTGCCGGCCCCGGGCACGGGGGAACGTCGCAGCCCCGGTGCCGCCAGCGCTCGCCCCCCCCGCACGGGGCGCTGCATTCGCCCCAGGGCCCCCACGGCGACCACCGGCCACGGGAGGGGGACCGGGGGCTCCGGGGACTCCGTGCTCCGCGGCAGCACCGGGACCCGCGGGGTCTCTGCGGACTCTGTGCTCCACGGCGCCCCACCGCCCACGAGAGGAGTCTGGGGGCTCTGAGGATTCTGGGGGCTCTGGGGACGCCGGGGGCTCTGGGACCCACGGCGGCTCCAGGGACCCCGGGACCCAAGGCGACTCTGTGTCCCATGGCGACCCCGGGACCCACGGCGACTCTGTGCCCCACTTCGGCTCCGGGACCCACGGCGACTCCGGGTCTCTGTGCCCCACGGCGACTGCGGGGACCCCGGCACCCAGGGCGCCTCGGTGGCCCCAGGTGCCCGGTGCTGCTGGGCTCTGGGGACAGACGGACACGGGGAGCTCGAGGGGCCGCGGCGGCACTCCGGGATCTCAGCCCCGGGGCGGGGGGCTCGGGGGGCTCCTGGCACGTACCGGGTCCGCAGAGCTCGGGACAGCCCCGAACCTCTCGGGGGGTGCCGGCGCAGGGGGCAACCGCCGGCCGCGGCCGCGGGGTTGGTGGGAGACCTGTGGGAAGCGGGAAGTGGGGCAGGACCCCATCGCCATGGGGCAGAGACCCCCCGTTATGGGGCAGGACTCCATCGCCGTGGGGCAGAGACCCCCCGTTATGGGGCAGGGACCCCCCGGTATGGGGCAGGACCCCATCGCCGTGGGGCAGAGACCCCCCGGTATGGGGCAGGACTCCATCGCCGTGGGGCAGAGACCCCCCGTTATGGGGCAGGACTCCATCGCCATGGGGTAGGGACCCCCCGTTATGGGGCAGGACTCCATCGCCGTGGGGTAGGGACCCCCCGTTATGGGGCAGGACCCCATCGCCGTGGGGGCAGAGACCCCCGTTATGGGGCAGGACCCCATCGCCGTGGGGCAGAGACCCCCCGGTATGGGGCAGGACTCCATCGCCGTGGGGCAGAGACTCCCGTTATGGGGCAGGACCCCATCGCCGTGGGGCAGAGACCCCCCGGTATGGGGCAGGACTCCATCGCCGTGGGGCAGGGACCCCCCCGGTATGGGCAGGACCACACTATGGGCCAGACACCTCTATGGGTGAGACCCCCCCGTTTCGGGTCAGACCCCCGATGTGGGGCAGCCCCACACCTGAGCGCTGTCGGGTCCCGGTACCCGCAGTCGCAGCGGGTCCAGGGGGTCCAGCGCGACCACCCGCAGGCTTCAGGGGGGTCCCGATTCCCGGGGACCCCTAGTACCCCCCGCGGGGCCCCCACAGGCGCTGGAGGGAAATGGAGGGTTACCCCAAATCCTGAGGAGCCCTCAGGGGGCTCCCAATGTTCAGGGGGCCCCCATTCCTGGGGACCCCCAACGCCGCGGTTTGGGGTACAGTGGGGTTTTGGGGGTACCCAGGCTCGATGCAGCCGCTCCCCTGCAGGACCAGCCCGGGCCGGCACCGGCAGCCTGGGGTGGGAGGCGCGGTTCAGGGGGGCTTCAGCCCGCTCTACCCCCCCAAACGCCCCCTAAATCCTCCCCACCCCCTCAGACTGCTCCGTGCCCCCCCGAAGTTCTCAAGCCCTCCCTAAGCTCTCTCCCAGCCCTCCAAGACTTCCAAGTGGGGAAGTCTAAGCCTAACCCTCCCCAAGCCCCTCAAGCCCTCTCCACGCCCTTCCAAGTTCCCAGGCCCTCCCAAATCTCCCCAAATCCGCCCGTGCCCCCCGCTAGCACTCCCTACGTCGCGCCCCCCCGAGACCCTCCCAAGACTCCCCGTGTCTCCCAACCCCTCCCCCGCGTCCCCCGACCTTCCTCGCAGTCCCCCGGGCACGAGCTATTCCCACTCAGGTCGGCACAGGTGGGGGGGCAGGGGGGGACCCCCAAATCCTCGCACCCCCCCCGGGGGTACCAGCAGCATCTGGGGGGGGCAGGCTGGGGGAGACACGGGGAAGTCAGCGGGGGGAAAAGGGGAATTCGGGGGAGATTTGGGGGGCCGGGGGAAATTTGGGGTGCAGTGGGGGGTCAGGGATGGGGGGGAGGCGATTGGAGCGGTCAGGGATGGAGGAGTCGGCGGACTTAGGGAAATTTGGGGGCTGGGGGGGAGAGGGTAGGCACGGGGGTTTTGGAGGGCTCGGGAGCAGCAGGGGGCGGTTGGGGAGGGCAGTGGGGGGCAGTGGGGGGACTTAGGGACGGGGGAAGAGCAGAGATGAGGGTCTCCCCAGCCTCCCGCAGCCCCCCGCCCCACCGCTACCTGGGCTGTCCCCGCAGGGCCGCAGGTTGCAGGGCCGGCTCTGCAGGGCTCCCCCCTCGCACGGCCGCCCCCCCGTTTTTGGAGGGGGGTCGCTGCAGCTGCGGCGGCGGTTCCGCTGCCCCCCCCCGCACGGGGCGTCGCAGGCGCTCCAGGACCCCCAGGGCGCCCACCCGCCCGCCACTGGGGGGGCACGGGGGCGGTCAGGGGGTCAGCACGCCCACACTGCCCCAGGACCACCCCCTAACCCAGAGTCCCCCCGCGTTGGGGATCCCAAGCCCCCGAGACCCCCCAAACCTGAGGATGCCCCCCCAGCCTGTGGATGGGGGGGTCCCACCCGCTGTGGAGGTTCCAGATTTTGGGGGGTCCCGCCCGTTTTGGGGATTCCGCCCCGGGAATGTGGATCAGTCCCACCCCATGGAGAGCCCTGACGCCTGGGGGTCCCAAACATAATGGGGGTCTCCCCCTCATATCGGGGGTCGCAGCCCTTTCGGGGGCTCCCGAGGGTTTGGGGGTACCTGGGCAGGCTCGCAGGAAGCACACGCGGGTGTCGATGTCGGGGGGGTGGGCGCAGCCCCCCTCGGGCGGGGTCCCTGCCCGGCGCCGCAGAGCGACCCCCACCCCGCAGGAGCGGCTGCAGGACCCCCAACGCCCCCAGGGCGGGGGGGCGCAGGCTGGGGGACACGGGAGGACAGGGTGACCCCCGTGTGTTGGGGGCCCAGCCCCGCAAGCCCCAACCTCTACCGCCCCCAGCCACGCCCCGGGTGCTGTTTGCCCCAGGACCCCCCGTCCCTGGGGGGCTGTTTCAGGAGCTCATCCCTCCCTTCCACCGGGGCCCCCCAATCCCGGGGGGACCGTTTCGGGGGGACCTTTCCTCCCCACCCCCCTGGGGTTCCCTCACCTGGGGGTGTCGTGGCGGGGACCCCCGTGGGAACGAGCGAGGGCAACGCACGGAGTTGGGGGGGCTCGGGGGGCGTCGCGGAGCCTCCGGGGAGCCTCGGGGTGTCCTGGGGGCGGGTCGAGGTTCCGGGGGTGCCCCCGGCCGCGCTGGGGAGCTCCGGGGGGTCTCGGCGGTTTTGGGCCCCCCCTGACGGCGGGGAGCGGGGCGCAGCCTCGGGCTCGGCCGTGGGGCTGCAGGGGGCAGAGCGGGGGGGCGGTCAGCGGGGGAGGCCCCCCGGCTTTGGGGACCCTACAGTCCCGGTGCCCGCCCTTGTCCCCCCCGTACCCGGTGCCGCCGGGGGGCTCGGCCGGCGCGGCGGGGGACAGCGCCGCCATCATCCCGGGCGGGGTGGCCGTGGCGTTGTCACCTGCAGGGGGACGGACACGGCGGTGGTGGTGACAGCGCAGCGCCGAGGGGACGGGGATCACTTCCATCCCTCCGGGACACCTCGGGACCCCCCGGGAACCCCCCACTCACCCGCGGGGCCGCACGTGCAGCAGGACTCGCCGTCACCTTCCCGCAGCACACCTGGCCCTGGGGACACCGGCAGCGTCACCGTCACCTGCGGCTCCTCCCGCCCCCCCGCGCCTCCCACTCACCTGGGGACAGCCCGCCGTCGCGGAGGGGGCAGTAGGGGACACAGCGGACCCCCCCCGTTCGGCAGGCACTGACACACCTGGCAGGGGCCCCCGCGCCAGCGCTCGCCGGGGACGCGCCACCGGCCCCGCTCCTGGCACCGCCGGCACGGCGCCGTGTGGCACCTGCGGGGAGGGGCGGTCACACACCCGGGGGACACCCCAGCCCCCCCGCCACCCCCGGGCCCCGCTGACCGTCGGGCCTTGCGGTAGATGCCGCGGCAGTGCCTTCCGCCCCCGCGCCGGGCCGGGTTCGAGGGACTGCGAAAGGACCACTGCACGCCGGGGGTCCCGCAGGTGCCCGCGCACGCGCCCCACGGCGACCACGACGACCATCCGCAGTCCACTGTGGGGGGCACCGGGTCACCCGGGGCCCGCCGGCACCGGGGCGGGGACAGCCGGGCACCGGGGAACCCCCGGGAATCTCCGCGGTGACACGCGGGGTACCGGGGGTCCCCACCGGCACCGGGGTACCCCGGCACATCGGCCCGCCCGGGACCCACCTGAGCAGCCGGGGTGGGGGCGGCAGTGTCGCAGGTGCCCCTCGAGGCAGGTGCAGAGGCGACAACCGAGCGGCACCGGGGCGCCCGGGGCGTACCTGCGCCCCCCGGCCTGGCACGGGCACTCCCGCGGCCGCACGCACCCCGCGGCCCCTGCGCCGGGCTCGGGGGCGTCCAGCACCTGCCCGCCGGGCACCAGCACCCTGGGGGGGCCGGGGGGTCAGGGGGTGCCCCTCACATCGGGGTGCCCCCCCGGCCTCCCCAGGTCCCACTCACCTGGGCGGCAGGGCGGGGGCCGCGGGCAGGTGACGGCGGCGGCCAGGTCGGCGCAGGAGGCGGGGGCAGGGGGCGCAGGGGGAGGGGGGCGCAGCCCCCCCGCACACTCCGAGGCATTGGGGCACCCCCCCGGGGGCACAGGGGGCTGGGGGCAGCGGTCAGACACGGAGACCACCTGCCCCATCACCTCAACCCCCCTCCCCCCCAGAGCCCCCCACTCTCTGGAGCACCCCATCCCACCAGGACCCACCCGGCCCACAGAGCCCCCCCACTCTGTGGAGTTCATCTGTCCCACGGAGCCCACCCGTTCCCCCATTGGGGACCCCCCACCCCATCGGGCCCCCTGCCCCAGAGTCCCGCTCCGAGCCCCCCGCCCCGTGGACTTCCCTCATCCCATTGGAGCCCCACCCCCAGACCCTCCTCCGAGCCCCCCGCCTTCTCCCCCCCGCACCCACCCATCTCCAGGGCTCCGGGGGTCCCCCTGGGCAGCTCCTCGCAGGCGCGGCCGCCGTTTTGGGGGGGCTGGCACCCCCTCCTGCGCAGCCGAACGCCCCCGCAGCCCCCCGGGCAGTCGGACCAGGGCCCCCACGGCCCCCACGCGCCGTCCACTGCGGGGAGGGGGGGCGAGTTAAGGGGGGGCCTCAGAACCCCCAAACCCCGCGGACTGTGGGATCCCTGAACCCCCCCGGGCACCCTGAACTATGCGTACCCCCAAACCCCCCGGTACCTCAAGAGACCCCCAACCCCCCTGACCCCCTCAGGCCCCGGGATCCCCCCCAAGCCCCCTCTTACTTGCCTGGGCAAACGCGGCGCTATCAGGGTCGCTCCTGCCCGCGTGGCCCCGGGACCCCAAATCCCTCCCGGTACCCCAAACCCTCCTGGTACCCCAAACCCTCCGCGGTTCCCCGGCACTCCCCCCAAGCCCCGGGGTCTCCCCGCGCTCACCCGGGCAGGCCCGGTGGAAGCAGGGTCTCTCCTGCTCGCGCGGCCCTCGGCACCCTCGCAGCAGCCCGGGGTGACGCTGGTGACACCCCCGCGCGCGGCGCTGCCCCCCGGGCCCGCAGGGGCGGCTGCAGGACCCCCAGGGCCCCCAGGGACCCCAGAGGCCGCACCCCTGCTCATCCCCACCCGAGGAGCAGTCCCGCACCCCGTCACACACCTGTGGGGACACGGCGGCGGTCGGGGACAAGGGGGGCAGAGGGGAGCAGTGGGGGGACATGGCGGGGACATCGGGGAAGTCAGGGACCCCGGGAGGGAGCTGGGGGACACCAAAATGGCACTGAAAGGGCTCGTGGGGCGCCGGGACACTGGGATGACACCGGGAGGGGTCAGGGGACACTGAGGTGACACAGGGAAGGGGTTAGGGGAGTCAGGGAAACCGGGAGGGCGAGGTCGAGGGGGCATCGTGAGGGGCCAGGGGATACCGGGGGTGGCACTGGGGGAGAGTCGGGGACATCGAGGGAATGACCGAGGGAACAGCGGGGTGACACCGGGAGGGGTCAGGCGACACCTGGGTGGCGCTGGAAGAGCGTCGGGGAGACGCCGGGACACGAGGGTGACAGCAGGAGGGATCGGGGACACCTCGGGGACTCCACGGGGGCACCGGGAGGGGGCCGGGGGCACGCCGGGACCCCGCGGTGCCCCGGCCGGGTGGGGGTCCCCCCTTGGCCCCTGTTACCTGCTGGAAGGTGACACATTCCCCATCCCCGCAGGAGAACTCGGCGCAGGGACCCCCCGGGCTGCTCCCGGGCCCGGGGGGCTCTGGAGGGGGCAGGGGGACTCTCAGTGATCCCCAGGGGACGGGGGGACTCGGGGGGACTCAGGGGGTCCCCGGGGGTCTCTGAGGGGTCCTCGGGGTACGGGGGGGGCTGTAGTGGGGGGAGTACCCGCGGCTAAGTCCCGTCCGGTGGGGTCCCCTCCTGCTGAGTGCCCCGTCCCCTCCCCAAGGGACCCCGGAGATTCCCCCCTCACCCCTCGGCTCCCCCCCCTTCAGATGTCCCCAGAGATGGATCCCGGGGGTCTCACCGCAGAGCTGCGGGCTCTCATCGGCGCTGTCGCGACAGTGGGGGACGCCGTCGCAGAGGTGGCGGGGGGGGACACAAGCGGGGGCGCAGGGGGCGTGTCGGGGGTCGCAGGGGGGGTCGCAGGGCAGGTGGCCGGGGGCGCACGGAGGGTCGCAGCCCCCCTCGTCGCTGCCGTCCGGACAGTCGCTGTCGCCATCGCAGCGCCACCCCCGCGGGACGCACCCGCCGCTGTCGCAGCGCAGGGACCGGGAGGGACAGGGCGCTGCGGGGGAATGTCGGGGTTAGGGGGCACCGCCGCTGGGGCCGCCCACCCCCGGAGCCCCCCGCTGCCCCGCCGTGACCGGGGCACAGCGCAGCCCCGGAGCGGCGGCACGGGAGGGCAGCGCCCGCCCCGGGAGCCCCCGGCTCTGCGGAGCCCTGCCCACCCGCCGAGCCCCCCAGCCCAGACTCGCCCCTTTATGGGGCCCGCCCGTCCCTGATCCCGCCTGTCCCACCGGGACTCCCCCAATCCCCCGGAGCCGCCCCCCCGCAGAGCCCGCCCACCCCAGGGAGCCCACCTGGCCCAGGGTCCCCATCAGCTCGGCGCCCCAGGCCACACCCAGGTCTCGCCGACCCCCCTCACCTGCCGAGGCGTTGGCAGTGGCGGGGACAGTGTCGGCGACAGCGGCGGTGACAGAAGAGATGTCGGTGACAGTGTCGGCGATAGTGTCAGTGTCACTGACAGTGACAGTGTTGGCGACAGTGGCGATGGCGGTGCCGCTGGCGTTGGCGCCGGCGACCGCGATGAGAGTGTCGGCGGTGACAGCGTCGGCGGTGACAGCGTCGGCGACAATGCCAGTGACAGCGGTGACAGTGGCGGTGACAGCGGTGACAGCGGTGACAGCGGTGACAGCGGTGACAGCGGTGACAGGTGACAGCGGCGCGGGGGGCAGCGCCACCGCGCACCCCGCCGGACTCTCGTCCCAGCCATCGCGACAGTCGCGAGCGCCGTCACACACAGCGACCTCCGGCACGCAGGAGCCGTCGGGGCAGGGGACGGTCCCGGGGGCGCAGGTGGCCCGCGCTGGGGACACGGGGACAGCGGTGACACCGCCGCCATGGGGAAAAGGTGTCCAAAGGGGGGGTCCCAGGTGTGGGGGTCCCGGGAGGTAGCCAGAGTAGCTGTCCCCCCGCGCTCCTCACCGGGGCAATTGGCCTCGTCGGCGCCGTCGGCACAGTGGCGGTGGCCGTCGCAGAGCGCGGCGGGGGGCTGGCAGCCCCCTCCGGGACACGGCAGGTGCCCCTCGGGGCAGGCGCAGCCGCGCTCGTCGCTCCCGTCCCCGCAGTCGTCGCGGCCGTCGCAGCGGTGGGGGTAGGGGACACACCTGCCCCCCGCGCACCTGAACTGCCCCGGCCCGCACCGGGGGGCGCAGCCTGCGGGGACGGGACCCCCAAATGGGGCACGGACACCCCGACGTGGGGCACTGGCACCCCACGGGGCACAGACAGTTCTGTGGTTCCCCGGGACCCCCAAGCAGCCCCCACCCCCGGAATCTCCAGATGCTGCTGTGGGACACAGACCCCCCAAAGTTGGGGGGCTCAGGAACTCCCACTGTGGGGCACAGACACCCGGGGTTAGGGGGCTCAGGGACCCCAACTGTGGGGCACAGACCGCAAGGACTGCGGGGTTCTCCGGTTCCTCAGGACCCCAAAACTCCATGCAGCCTCCCCCCCATCCCCAGGACCCCCGAGCCCCCCGTGGTCACTCACCCGCCTCGTCCGAGTCGTCCCCGGGGGGACAATCGAGCCGCCCGTCGCAGACCCGGGCGGGGGGGAGGCAGCGACCCCCGGCGCAGGCGAACTCGGGGGGGGCGCAGGGGTGGGGGGGACACCCCGCCTCGTCCCAGCCGTCGGGACAGTGGGTGACACCGTCGCATCGGGCCCCCCAGGGCAGGCAGCGCCCGCCGGGGCAGCGGGGCTGGTGGGGGGCGCAGGGGGGGTCGCACAGCTCGTCCGAGCCGTCCCCGCAGTCGTCCTCGTTGTCGCAGAGCCACGCCCCCGGCACGCAGAGACCCCCGCCCCGGCACCGGAACTCCCACGGGGCGCAGCCGGGGGCGGCGGGACACGGGGACGGCGTTGGGGGACACTGCCAGCGCCCCTCGAGGCACGTGCTGGGGGGGAGACAGATGAGACTCAAAAGGGGCCAGGGGACACAGTACCGCAGTGTCCCCATGCCCCGGTGTTCCGGTATCCCACCATCCCAATGTCACCGCGTCCTGGTGTCCCGCTGTCCTGCGATCCCGGTGTCCTGCTGTCTGGGGCTCCAAGTGTCCCATATCCCAGTGTCACCGTGTCCTGGCGTCCCAGTGTCCTGGCGTCCCAGTATCCCAATATCCCAATATCCCAATATTCCGATATCCCAATATCCCAATATTCCAATATTCCAACATCCCAGTCTCTCAGTATCCCCATGTCCCCATGTCCCTCCCAGTGTTCCAGTATCCCAATATCCCGGTATCCCGATATCCCAATATCCCAATATTCCAATATCCCAAAATTCCAATATCCCAATATTCCAACATCCCAGTCTCCCAGTGTCCCCATGTCCCCATGTCCTTCCCAGTGTTCCAGTATCCCAATATCCCGGTATCCCGATATCCCAATATCCCAATAACCCAATATTCCAATATTCCAACATCCCAATATCGCAGTTTCCCAGGGTCTGTGTGTCCCCATGTCCCTCCCAGTATCCCAGTGTCCCGGTGTCCGACTATCCTGGTGTCCCGGTGTCCCAGAACGCCAGTGTGCCCCACCCCGGTACCCCAGTACCCGTTATCCCGGGACCCCAGTGTGCACCAGTGCCTCACCAGTTGCTGCAGCCCTGGGTCACGGTGGCCCCCGCCGGGAAGGCGAAGCCGTCCCAGAAGCAGGGACAGGCGGGGGGGTCCACGCACTGCCCATCTGCGGGGGGGCGCAGGGGTGGCACCGTCACCCCACAGCGCCTCCCCAGTCCCCCCCGACCCCCCAGTCCCCCTTCCAGCTCCCTCCCCAGCCACCTGCCGCCCCTCAGCTCTCCCAAACCTCTTCCGGCCCCCAGCGCCCCCCCCCCAGCCCCCCCACCCGCGCCCCCTTCGCCCCCTCACCGTGCAGGACACGCCCGGGGGGGCAGAAGCAGCCCTCGAGACACCCCAGGGCCCCGCAGAGCTCGGGGGGGTCCCGGCCGAGGTCGCGGCAGGTGGGGGGGCAGGGGGGGCCACAGGGGCTGTACTCCTGCCCCCCCTCGCACTGGAGAGCTGCAGAGATTGGAGGGGGGTTGGGGGGGCTGGGATCTCCCACCCCACAGCCTGCGACCCCCCAACACCACGGGGGGCTCTTGCCCCCGCCTCCGCCCCACAGCCCCATGGGGGGCACAGCTCGGACTCCTCCTCCCGCTCCATAACCTCATGGGGGGCTCCTGCAGCCCCCCGACCCCACAGCCTGGGACCCGCCCTGCCCCGCAGCCCCTCGGTGGGCTCCTGCACCCCCAGACCCATTGCCCGGACCCCAATCCTGGCACAGCCCACGGCGGGGCTCAGTCCGGACGTCTCTGTGTCCCCCTGACCCCGGGCTCCCCCCGCGTCCTCCTGTGCCCCCCGGGCCCCCCCAGACTCCCGGCACAGCCCCCGGCTCCGCCAGCACAGGAGCAGGATGGGACCCCCCGTGTCCCCCAGCCCCCTGTGCCCCCTGGACCCCCGGGACATCCCGTGTCCCCCAGCCCCCTCGGCCCCCGGTATCCTGCAGTCCCCCCGGGCCCCTGGCCCCCCGGTATTCCCGGGACTCACGGCACAGCCCCTGGCTCCGCCAGCGCAGGGGTCTCCCCCGCCGGCCGCACTCCTCGGCGTAGGCGGCGAGGGCCGTGCACAGGCACTCGCAGTCCCCGCCGCTGTCGCACCTGGGGCACGCGCCGTGGGACAGGGCCCGGGACCCACCTTGGGGCCTGGGGACCCCCCGAGCCCCCCAGACTTACCCGCAGGCGTCGAACAGGCACCACTCGTAGAAGCGCTGGGGGGGCACCAGGTCGTGGCAGGGGGCAAAGAGCGCGTGCCGCAGGACCCCGCAGCGACCCCGTGCCCAGGCTGACCGCTGGGGGCTGTCCTGGGGGGGGACACTCCATCAGCACCTCTGTGTCCCCACTCTGTGTCCCCGTCCGGGCCCCCACTGCCTCCCGTGTCCCCCCATCCAGCCCCCATGTTCTTCGGTGCTCCCCAATGTCCCCCCACCAACTCTTGTGTCCTGCAGTGTCCCCCCGCCAGCCCCCCGCACCCCCTTGCCAGCTCCTGTGTCACCCTGTCTATATCCCGTGTCCCCCTGTGTCTCTCCATGTCCCCCTGTGTCCCCATCGAGTCCCCGTGTACCCCTGTCAGTCCCTCTGTCTCCTCGTGTCACCCCCCATTCCCCCAGGTCCCCCGTGTGCCGCTGTCCCCGTACGTCGCAGGGGTGCGGGCGGTGTCCGTCGGCCTCGGGGCAGAGGGGGCTGAGGCGCCAGGAGTCCCCGAAGATCTCGGGGGTGGCCTCGAGGGCCCCGTCCCGGCTCCCAAAATCGTTCTCGGCGTCGCCGTCGAAGTTCCCGCAGAGCCCGGCCAGGCGCCCGCGCAGCCGCGGGGACACGCGCACGTACACGCGGGTCCCTGCGGGCACCGGGGGTGGCAGGGGTGCCACCCATGGCGCCAGGGACCCCCCACGGGACCGATGGCACCGCCCACGGTCACCCTTCCGTGGTGCCACCAGCACTGCAGACCCCACGTGGCACCAGGGACCCCTCATGGTGACACCGCCATGGCACCACCAGCACCAGGGACGCCCCAATAGCCCCCCAGTACTGGGGGGACCCCCACCCGTACCTCCCCCAGGGTCTCACCTCCGTCCCACAGCACGGCCACCCCACCCCCCCCCCGTGTCCCCCAGGGTCTCACCTCCGTCCCACAGCACGGCCACCCCCGACCCCCCCGTGTCCCCCCAGGGTCTCAACTCCGTCCCACAGCACGGCCACCCCCGACCCCCCCGTGTCCCCCCGGGGTCTCACCTCCGTCCCACAGCACGGCCACCCCCAGACCCCCCCGTGTCCCCCCGGGGTCTCACCTCCGTCCCACAGCACGGCCACCCCCAGGCGCGTGAGGAGCAGCAGGAAGAGCCCCGCGCGCTGCAGCGCCAGCCCCGAGCCCCCGAACACCTTGGGGGGTCGCACGGCCACCCCGTTCACTGTCACCTCCCGCCCTGCCGGCGAGGCACCGAGGGTCACCCCGCGGGTCGCCCGTGGTCCCCCACATCCCCCCATATACCCCACCCTGCCGCGACAGGGCTGGGATGTCACTGTGGGTCACCAGCCGCTTCCCCGTCTCCCTCCGTGTCCCCCCATGGCCCTCCGTGACCCCCAGTGTGTCTCCCGTGTCCCCTCGTGTCCCCACCCCCTGCAGCCCCCACCCTACCGCGACCGAGCCAGGATGTCACCGTGGGTGACCCCCACATGTCCCCGTGTCCTCTCCATGTCCTGCTCCTCCCCTCTCATCCCGCAGCATGTGTACCATGCTGCTCCCAATGTCCCCCTGTCCCCCACGCCCCCCGCGTCCCCCCACGTCCCCCCTCACCCCGCAGCATGTGCACCACGGTGTTCCCCATGGCCACCACCACGGACTTGGTGCAGGTGACGCCGGTGGCACCGCAGGGGACATTCTCGGCGGTGACAGCGAAGAGCCCGGTGGCCTCGCGCGCCAGCAGGTACTCGCAGTCGCCGGCGAAGGTGAAGGCGCGGCCATCGAAGGTGACATAGTGGGGGTCCCCCGTGGCCACGCAGGTCCCCGCGCACTCCTCATGCCCGCAGTGCCACCGCTGTCGCTGGCACACGCTGCGGGGACAGGCTCGGTGTCACCGCGGGGGCTGACAGAGGGCTGAGGGTGTCCCCGAGGGTCTGGCAAGGGTCTGAGGGGTTGGCACGGGTCCGGGGACCCCTGGGGGTGTCCGAGGGCCCCACCAGGTGTTGCAGTCGCGGGCGATGGTGGCGTTGGGTGGGTACAGCCGCCCGCCATGGTGACAGGGACACTCCTCCGGTGGCACGCAGCGCCCGTCCTGCGACCAGACCGCGGTGAGGGGGGGCTCGGGGAGAGTGTCACATCCCCATCCCCCCCCGGAGCTGTCACCCACCAGGAAGAGGGTCCCGGCGGGACACACGCAGCCGTCGGCGGAGCCGCCGCAGGTGCCGGAGGGCTCGGCGGGGTCGCAGCGGCGCAGGCAGGAGCCCGGCGCGTGCAGCAGCCCCGGGGGACAGCGCGGGGCCGGGGGACACGGGGCGGGGGCGCAGCGCCACGACCCCCCCGCGCACACACTGCGGGGGCGGCGGTGAGGGACCCCCGTCCGGCTGAGCTCCCCACGCAGGGTCCCCGCGTCCCCATGCCCAGAACCCAAATTCCACCGAGCCCCCGCACTGGGGCCCCACGCCCATCCCCAGGACCCTCCAACCCTCCGAGCCCCCCTCATCGGTGTCCCCCAAGCCCCAGCACCCCACATTCTGCTGAGACCCCCATGTCGGCGTCCCCATGTCCCCATCCCCACCCTCCAGCACCCCCAACCCGCCGACCCCCCATTCCCACCCCTCATCCCCCCAAATCCCGCCGAGCCCCCTACAAGGGGGGCCCCGCACCCCATCTTCATCTCCCAGCACCCAAATCCCACCGAGCCCCCTCCCTGCGCTCCCTGCACCCCCATCCCCCAGGAACCCACATCCCACTGCGCCCCCCTAACCAGGATTCCCCCCGCCCCCCTGGGGGTGCCGGGGTCCCATTGCTGTCCCCACGGTGGGACACGGGACAAAAGCCCCCCCGTCCCGCGGGCCGTCACACCGGGCTGGAGGGGGTTTCATCAGGTGTCACTGTCACCGCCACATTCTGCCTGGGTGACCCCCGTCCTGTGGGTGACCCCCGGGCCCCCAAACCTCCCCGCGACCCCCAAATCCCTCTGGGACCCACCAGGCCTGGCAGCCGTGGCGGACGCGGGCACCGGGGGGGTACAGGCGGGCGCCGCGGGGACACGGGCAGGCGGCAGGGGACACGCACTGGCCCCCCTGGGCCAGCAGTAGCCCCGGGGGGCAGCGACAGCCGGGGACACAGAGGGCATCTGGAGGGGGACAGTCACTGGCTCCGGGGGACTCCGAGCAGGAACGGCCGCAGGGACCCCCACAGTCCCGGTACTGCTGTCCCCCGGGGCATGGCTCATCTGGGGGGACATGGGGAGGTCACTGGGGGGGCAGGTGTTACCTCATCCCGTTCCATTCATTCCCATCCCATCCCCATCCCATCCCATCCCATCCCATCCCATCCCATCCCATCCCATCCCATCCCCATCCCATCCCATCCCATCCCATCCCATCCCATCCCATCCCATCCCATCCCAATCCCATCCCATCCCATCCCATCCCCATCCCCATCCCCATCCCGCCCCCTTGCCAATCCCATCCCAATCCCGATCCCATCCCCGTGCCTATCCCATCCCAATCCCAGTCCCGGCCCCGTCCCACCGCAGAGGCTGCGGTTCCTCCACTGCAGCTCCGTCCCCTCCCGGGCGCACTCCCGGCCGTAGGCGCCCAGCGCCGGGCACAGGCACCGCTCCTGCTCCCGCTCCCGGCAGGAGCACACGTCCCATCGGCACAGCTCCAGGAACGGCTCCGGATCCACCACGCGGTGACACGGCTGTGCCGGAGGGGACATCGTCACAGCCATGTCACCTGCTCCCGCTCAGCCCCGCGCCGCGCCCCTCACCTGGAACGCCGGCCCCATGAGCACGGCGCAGGAGGCCTCGGCGCGCTCCCGGCTCCCGGGGAAGCCGTCGCAGGGATGGGGAATGCCGGGGCCCAGCGCCGGGCAGTGTCCGGCCGCCCGGAAGGCGTTGGCGAAGGCGGCGACTCCCGGCTCCACGTCCCCCTCCGGCGTCGTGAAGTCGTCCCGCTGGTCCCCGTTGAAGGTCCCGCAGAGCCCCCGCACCTGCCCGCAGCAGGGCGGAGCCCAGCAGATGCTCACCCCGCTGGATTCCCGTCCCGCTGGAGCATCCCGCGGATCCCGGGGGTCCCACTCACCGTGCCGGCCATGGCGGGCTGGAGGGTGACGAAGGTGTCGGGGGTCCCTAGGCCCCAGAGCAGGTGGGCGTCGGGCGCCTGCAGGTGCAGGAACGCCGAGGACGCGCGGCGGATGCTCAGCTCGGCACCAGAGAAGGGCAGCGTCACCTCCCGTCCGGCCACTGTCACCTCCCCTGAGGGGGACAGCAGCGGCACCATGGGGCGGCCACCGGGATGGGACCCATCGCCGTGGGAACACCAGGGACAGGCTCTGAAATGGCTCCCACTGCCACGGGGACTTGGGAACAGGCACTGGGATGTCACCCACCACCGTGGGAACAGGGAGGATGGGCTTTGGGATGAGACCCACTGCCACAGGGACATTGGGGACAGGCGCTGGGACGGCCACAACCCCACCAGGGTGCAAGGATGATCCCAGTCCCAGTCCCGGTCCTGGTCCCAGTCCCAGTCCTGTCCAGGTGTGTCACCTGTGCCGTGGAGCCGGGCCGTGGTGCGGCTGGTGGTGACAGTGAGGGTGCGGGGACAGCCGAGGGGCCGGTGGCTGTCACAGGGCTCGTGCTCGGCCGTGATCAGGAGCCGCCCCCCCACGAAGTCCTGGGGGGCAGAGACAGGTGACACCCCACGGCCACCACTGCGGCCACCACCCCATCACCGACACAACACCACGGCCACTACCAGAGCACTGCCCATCACCACCGCGGCCACCCCCACGCCCCCTCGGTGTCCTCCGTGTCCCCTCACCTCCAGCAGGGTGTGGGCGCAGGTGGCCGGCAGGGAGAAGCGGCGGCGGTCGAAGGTGACGAAGTGACGTCCCCCCAGCACCGCGCACTCGGCCGGGCACCGCTGCTGGTCACAGCGCCAGCGCCCGCCCTCGCACGTGCTGGGGACACCGGGGACACCAGTCACCGGGGGGGGGCTCCGGGGGGTCACTGGGGTGGAGGAGGGACACTGCAGGGGACCCCGGGGTAGTGGGGGACACCGCGGGGGACTCCAGGCTGAGGGGGACACCTGTAGGGGACCCCAGGACAGGGGACACGTCGCAGGGGACAGTGGGATAGTGGGGGACATATCACAGGGAATCTGGGATGAAGTGGGGCACGCCAGAGGGACCCCAGGATGGCGGGGGACACGCCACAGGGGACCCTGGGGCTCCCTGTCAGGGGGTTCCCCCCTCAGCAAGTGCCAGTCCGGTGCCACTGCTGTCACCGCGGTGCCACCCACCAGCGGTTGCAGCGCTGGCGGATGCTCTCGCCGGGCCCGTAGCGCTGTCGCCGGTGGTGGCAGGGGCAGGCGGCGGGGGGGACACAGCTCCCCCCGTCCCGGGCCATCCCCGGGCCGCACTCGCAGCCGCTGTGGCAGTGGCGGTGGCACGTCCCCTGCTCGGCGCTGCCCGCGGTGGCACAGGTGACCGGGCACAGCGACACGCAGTCGGAGAAGCGCTGCCCCGCGTCGCAGCGGCGCTCTGCGTGGGGGGGACACGGCGGTGGCACCGGCGGCACCGCGGGGAGGGGTCGGGGAGGGGACACCCCCAGCTCCTACCGCAGAAGCCGGAACGTCGCCAGGGGACATGGAGCTGGCGGCGGGAGCACTCCCGGGCGTAGGCGGCGAAGGTGTCGCAGGCGGCGGGGGGCGGGGGCCCGGGGGGTGGCAGGGGACCGGGGGCTGACAGGGGACTGGGGGGGGACACGGGGTCCCTGTCCCCGCACAGCAGTGACAGACACGCCGCGTAGAACCCGCTGGGGTCCACCTGGGGGTGGGGGGGCAGGGGCGGTGGTGAGGACCCTCCAAGACCCCTCAGAACACCCCAGGACCCCTCGGGACTCCCCAGGACCTCCCTCCGGATGCCCAAGAACTCTCTGGAACTTTCTGGACCTTCCAGGACCTCCCAGAACCCCCTGGGACCCTCAGGATCCCCCAGGAATCCCCGGAATCCCCTTGACCCCGTGGGACCTTCCCGAACCCCACAGGAAGATCCAGGACTCCCCAGGACTCCCCGGGATCCCCTGGGACCCTTCCAAACCTTTCAGAACCCCCTGGGACCCCCCAGAACAACTCTAGGATCCCCTGGAACTGCAGGAGCCTCCCAGGACTAGCCAGGGCAGCCCTGGGACCACCTGGATCCCCCGGGACCTTCCAGCACCCCTCAGCACCCCCCAGGACCCTGGGACATTCCAGAACCCTTCAGGACCCTCCGGGACTGCCCCCAGGACCCTCCGGATGTCCTCGGGACCCCCTAGGACCTCACTAGGATCCCCCGGGACCCCGTGGGACCCCCCAAACCCCGCGGGTCCCCCGGTGCCGCTGACCTCGCCGTGGCACTGCCGGAAGGGCTGGGCCAGCAGCCACCCGCACGTGGCCACCGCCGCTGCCACCTCACCCGGGCCACACCTGGTGCCACCCTCCGGCACGTCCCTGCACGGGGGCTGAGCCAGGGGTCCCTCAGCACAGGGGTGACCCCCAGGAACCCCAAAGGGGCACGGGGGGTCACCCCACCCTTCAGGTACCTCCGTGCCGGCTGCTGGCACCTTCCAGGCATTGCCAAAGGTGGCGGCGAAGGTGGCGATGTCCCCGTCAGGGCGCACAAAGTCGTCTGGGGGGACAGGGAGGGCGGGGGCATGTGGGATGTCCCCCCGGCCCCCCAGGTGGGGTGGGGGTGGCACCGGACAGGTGGCACTCACCTGTGGGGTCGTCGGTGTAGGTGCCGCAGAGCCCCCAGGTGCCACCGCGCAGCTCGGGCTCTGCTGTCACTGTCACTGCCAGGTGCCCGTCCCAGGCCACCCGCACGCCCAGGCTGCTGGCCACAGCCACCCAGTCACCTGGCCAGGTGACACCGAGCCCTGCACGAGGGATAGGGATAGGATAGGATGTAGGCATCCTAGGTAGGGATAGGATGGGGCAGGGATCCTGGTGGCAGCTTTGCCACCACGGCTGATCCTTCACCACATCCTGGTGCCTTCTGGTGTCCCTGGGGCTCGTCCCCACCCTGGCCCAGGTGGGTGGCCTTGGGGACCTCACCTTTGTGCAGGTAGGGGCGTCCCTCTGGCACCGCTGCCCTGTTCACAGACACATTCCGTCCCTGGGCCACCACCGTGTCCGTCCCGAAGGTCATGTGCAGCACCTGTGACAGTGCCAGGTCACCGGGGGTGGCACCGGGACACTCAGGTGTGTCACAGCCACCAGAAATGGGGACAGGACTCATGGGGGTGCCATCCCAGCACCCATCCCAAACCCCACCCCAGTTCCCACCCGAGTACCCATCCTGGCTCTCATTGCTGCTCCCAGTACCCATTCCTGTTCCCAGCTCTCATGCCACCCCTGGGGACAGGACCAGTGACCCCGAGTGACCCATTCCATCCCTCAGTGTCCAGGGCTGATGGTGACACCAGGGCTGATGGTGCCATCACCTGTCCCTGTTCCCAAAGTCCATCCCAGCCCCATCCCACACCGTGGGTGACCTTGAGTGACCCCCCTGTGCCCTCCCTCCCGACCCCGGTACCCGCGGGTGTCCGAGGCCGATGGTGACGTCCCAGGTGCCGTCGGTGGCCGTGGCCAGGCTGTAGTGGCAGGTCCCAGCGAAGCCGAAGTGCCGCCCGTCGAAGGTGCGGAAGCGCGTCCCAGCCCAGGCCTGGCACGTGGCCGGGGGGCTGCGGTGGCGTGGGGACCCCCCGTCCCCGCCCAGGGGCAGGCGGGTGCAGGGCAGGCAGGGCCCCCCGGTGTCCCCGGTGTCCCCGCGGCGCCAGCTGTGTCCCCAGGGGTGCTGGCAGCACTCGGCACGGCTCATGGCGCTGCTGTTGTGGCTGTCGGCGCCATCCTGGCACTGCCATGAGCTGAAACAGAGGCCCAGGGAGCCGGGGCCTGCGGGACAGGGACACTGGGTGACACCAAGGGGCACAGGGGGATGGCACCCACCCCGGCACCCACCCCAGCACCCATCCTGGCACCCAATGGGAACGGCACAGTGAGGATATCACAGTGGGAATAACGTGGTGGGAATGGCACCCATCCCAACTCCCATCCCAGCATCCATGCCTGCTCTCAGCTCCCATCCCAGCTCCCTGCTCCCAGCCCTATTCCCAGCTCCCAGCCCTATTCCCAGCTCCCATCCCTATTCCCAGCTCCCAGCCCTATTCCCAGCTCCCATCCCTATTCCCAGCTCCCATCCCTATTCCCACCTCCCATCCCTATTCCCTGCTCCCATCCCTATTCCCAGCTCCCATCCCAACTCCTTGCTCCCATCCCAGCTCCCTGCTCCCATCCCAACTCCCTGCTCCCATCCCTATTCCCTGCTCCCATCCCTATTCCCAGCTCCCATCCCAACTCCCTGCTCCCATCTCTATTCCCGGCTCCCATCCCAACTCCCTGTTCCCATCTCTATTCCCAGCCCCCATCCCAGCTCCCCCTACCCATCCTAGATCCCATCCCGGATCCCGTTCCCGCTCCCAGCATTCATCCCAGCTCCCATCCTGGCACCCATCGCTGCTCCCAGGACACATCCTGGCAGCTGCTGGGAGTGGCACAGTGGGAATGACTCCCGCCCATGTCCTATCCCAGCTCCCAGTGGGAATGACACCGCGGGGACATTCCCGGGTGCCCCCCCACCGTGCGCCCCCATACCCTCGGTGCAGCGGGCGCCGCTCCAGCCGGGACAGCAACCACGCTCCGTGCGGCTCCGGACCACCGGCCGCGTCTCTGGGGGGCTGCGGGAGGACCCCAGTGTCACCCAGTGTCACCCAGTGTCACCCAGTGTCCCCCTGTGCCACATCCCCCTGGGCTCACCGGTAGATGTAGCAGAGGGGGGGGTCAGTGCCGGTGTCCCCGGGGGGGTCAGTGCCGGTGTCCCCGGGGGGGTCAGTGCCGGTGTCCCCGGGGGGGGCAGTGCCGGTGTCCCCGGGGGAATTCCCACGTTCCCGGCGCGTGCGGTCCCGGTCCAGCCGCCACCCGGCCAGGCTGTACTGGTACAAACTGGGACACGGCACCGCAGCCTCGCGCCGCGGTGTCACCTCCTCCTGCTCTGTCACCAGCACCGTCCGTTCGCACCAGCGCCTGTGGGGACCCATAGCATCCGCCCAGGATCCATCCGGGACCCATCCGGGACCCATCCGGGACCCATCAGCACCCAGCACACATCGGCATCCAGCACCCATCCCAGATCCGTCCCAGCTCCATCCCAGACCCATCCCAGCTCCATCCCAGACCCATCCCAGCTCTCAACCCCCAGTTCCAATCCCCGATCTCCACTTCACACCCCCAATTCCCAGTTCTCCTTCCCAGCTCCCACACTCATTCCCAGTTCCCATTCCTCCCCCATTCCCCCTTCCCAATCCCAGTATCCATTCCCAGTTCCTATTCCCCATTCCCAGTTTCCATCCTCCATTCCAGTTCCCACCCCTCATTCCCAGTTCCTATTCCCCATTCCCAGATTCCATTCGCAGTTCCTATTCCCCATTCCCAGTTTCCATCCTCCATCCCAGTTCCCCCTTCCTATTCCCAGTTTCCATTCCCAGTTCGTATTCCCCATTCCCAGTTTCCACTCCCAGTTCCTATTCCCCATTCCCAGTTTCCAATCCCAGTTCCTATTCCCCATTCCCAGTTTCCATTCGCAGTTCCTATTCCCCATTCCCAGTTTCCACTCCCAGTTCCTATTCCCCATTCCCAGATTCCATTCCCAGTTCCTATTCCCCATTCCCAGTTTCCATTCTCCATCCCAGTTCCCCCTTCCCATTCCCAGTTTCCATTCCCAGTTCCTCACCCCGTGGCTGCCCCCACCACTGTCACCCACAGCGCCGCGATGGCCACAGCCCCGCTGGCCACCCCCCGCCTCGTCACTCTGGCCATGTCGGATCCTGGCTGTCCTGGAAAAGTGGAATCCAGGTGACTCCATTGTCACAATTCCCGGGATGTCCTTGTGGCCGGGGGTCCCACAGGGACCCCCCAGTGTCACCCACCCCAGTGCCACTCACCCGCCCCGGCTCTGGCACTGCCAAGCGGCTCCAGGATTTATGGAAAGTCCCCAAAAGTGCCACCAGCTGTGGGGACACTGATTGGGCCCAGCTGGCGGCTGGTGGGGTACACGGTGACATCAGGGTGACATCTCCCCGTTTCCTGGGAGAAGGCAATGGCATGGGACATCCGGGATCCGGCATGCGGTGCGGGGACACGGATGTGGCAGGACAGCGGGTCCTGGTCACGCTCAACCCCCGTGTCCCCATGTCCCTGTCCCGTGTCCCCTTGTGTCCTCTCTGTGCTCCCCTGTATCCCCCCATGCCCCCACGTCCCTGTCCTGTGTCCCCTCAAGTCTCCTGTGTCCTTATCCCCGTCCGGTGTCCCCCCATAGCCCGGTCCTGTGTTCTCCCATGTCCCCCCCGTGTCCCCCATGTCCCTCTGTTTTTGTCCCGTGCCCTTGCCCACTGTTCTCTCCATGTCACCCCTGCGTGGCCACATGACCCCTGGTGTCCTCGTGTCCCTATCTCGTGTCCCCCCGTGTCCCCCCATGTCCCTGTCCGTGTCCCCACGCCCCCCCCGTCCTGTCCCCGAGCCGTGTCCGTGTCCGTGTCCGTGTCCACTCCAAGGGGGCACACCCCGTGCGGCACTGGGGTGGGGGCCAAGGGGACACGGGGGGACGCGGGGGGAGCGCGGGGGGGCGGACGCGGGGGGCGGTCCCGGTGGGGGCGGGGGGACCGGCGGCCACCGCGGGGGGCGGGGCGCGGTGGCGGCGGCGGCGCCGGTGGGGCGGAGGAGCCCCGAGGCCACGGGTACGGGCGGCCCCGGGAACGGACCGGGAACGGACCGGGATCGGCACCGGGATCGGCACCGGGAGGGCCAGGAAGGGCGCGGGGAGCGGGGGAAGGGGCAGGATGGGAGGGCGGGGACGGGAAGGGCGGGGGGGGCACGGGGAGGACGGGGTGGGGAACAAAAACGGTTTGGGGGGGACCGAGGGGGACTGAGGGGGACTGAGGGGGCTGAGGCACAGTGGAAGGGCCCGGAGGGAGCTGGGGCTGCGAAAAGGGCTTGGGTGGGGGTGCGAGAGGGACCGGGGGGACGGAGAAGGGGGCTGGGGTGGCTGTGAGCTGCTGGGGGACCCGGACGGGGACACCACTCCACGGGAACCCCGCGAACCCCCCCAGACACCCACGGAACCCCACGAGAACCCCCGGATCCCTGCGAACCCTGCCTGACCCCCCGGACCCACCAGGCAGGAGAGTGTTCACCCCCACTGTGCCCTGGGTACGTGCCCGGGGGTCCCGGGGATGCCAAACCCTCCTGGGCATGTAGCGGGGTCCGAATTCGGGTCTGGGGGGCTCACCCCGTGCCATCTCCCCCCCCCTCAGGTCCCCCCGTGGCCAAGGTGGAGCCAGAAGAGATGGAAGCCCCGGGATGCGCCGGCTCAGGTGGGTACCAGGTGGTACTGGGGGGTCCTGGGCATGTCTCAGGTGGGGGCTGCGGAGTCCCGGGGTGCTCGGGGCCACCCCTGAGCCGGGAAGGGACCTGTCTGTGCCTCTTTGTCCCCGCAGCGTGGCTGGTGGTCCCCAAGGTGGAGGTGACCCCCGAGGGTGACGGGGTTGACCCAGGGGACCCGGAGCTCCACGGCTCAGGTGAGGGACAGTCACACTGGCACTGCCAAGCGTCTCCCGGGAACGCTGGGGCCACATGGTCACGGTCACCCTGCCCTGGGGCTGGTGGCAGCGCTGGGTCCTTGGGGGATGGTCACCATGTCCCTGGTGCTGGTGGCTGTGCCAGGACATCCTGGCGCTGGCACATGCCCCCGTGTCTCCGCAGGGCAGTGGCTGGTGCGGAAGGTGAAGGTGGAGGAGGACGATGAGGACGAGGCCTGGGCGGCCGCAGCCGGGGCGGAGGCCCCGCTGGCTCCGCAGCCCCTTCCCGGCGCCGTCTCCCCCGATCCCGGGACGCTGGAATGCGCCGCTGCCTGCAAAGCGGAGGAGCCGTGCCCGGAGGAGCTGGGGTACGGGGTGCCGCCGGCCTGGGGGCCGGGGCCGCGCCTGGACGGCACCGGGATCGGCTTTGGCGCCGGCGTCGGGATCAGCCCCGGCATCGGCGCGGGGACGAGCCCCGGCCCCGCCGGGTGCGGGCGCTGCTCCCAGCCCGGCCCGCGCCCCTTCTGCTGCCCGCAGTGCGGGAAGGCCTTCGGGAAGAAGGCGCACCTGACGCGGCACCTGCGGGTGCACACGGGCGAGCGGCCCTTCCCCTGCCCGCACTGCGGCCGCTGCTTCCGGCAGCGCATCCACCTGCGTTCCCACCTGCGCACGCACACGGGCGAGCGGCCCTACCCCTGCCCGCGCTGCGCCCGCCGCTTCCGCAAGAAAACCCACCTGGACCGGCACCTGCGCACCCACACCGGCGAGCGCCCGCACCCCTGCCCGCGCTGCGCCCGCCGCTTCGCCCACCGCCAGCACCTCCTGCGGCACCTGCGCCTGCACGGGGACCCCGTGCCGGGGCACGGACACCGTGAGGGGGACGGGGAGGGACACGGGGATGGCCCTGCCGAGGAGAAGCCGGTGCCCTGCCCGGGCTGTGAGATGAACCTCACTTGGAAACAGAACTCGGTGTCACACCTGCCACTGAACATAGGACTGATGCCAGGGGCTGGGAATGGACACCTGGATGGACACCAGGATGGGGACAGGGACGTCCCCGCTGAGGAGAAGCCGCTCCCTTGCCCCCAGTGTGGGACGAGCCTCACCTGGAAGCAGAACTCAGCATCACACCTGTGGCAGCACCTGGAGAACCGAGCCCTCGACTGTGCCGAGTGCGCCCAGGACCCCCAGCACCCCCTGCAGTCCCCGCAGGGGCCCGGAGCCCAGGACCCCCAGCACCCATCGCAGGTGCCCGGGCCAGAGCGCACCTTCACGCAGGACCCCCAGCTCCTGTCACAGGTGTCCAGTGCCAACTGCAGCCACGACTGTGCCCAGGACCCCCAGCCCCTCCTGCAGCCCCCACAAGTGCCCGGTGCCCAGGACCACCAGCACCTTCCACAGGTGCCCAGTGCCAAATGTGGCCACGGCTGCACCCAGGACCCTTCACAGCCGTCGCAGGTGCCCCCCGCCCAGCGCCCCTTTGCTTGCCCGCAGTGCGGGCGTGGCTTTGGGCGCAAGGCGCACCTGGCGCGGCACCTGCTGGTGCACTCGGGCACTCGGCCCCACGCCTGCGCCCGCTGCGGCCGCCGCTTCAGCTCCAAGACCAACCTGGGCCGGCACGAGGCCGTGCACACGGGGCTGCGGCCCCACCGCTGTGCCCGATGCGGCCGCGGCTTCACCCGCAAAACCCACCTGGAGCGCCACGAGCGCACCCACGGCACTGGCACCGGCACCGGGAGGGGCACAGAGACGGGCACGGCCATCACTGGCACAGGGGTGGGCACAGCCCCTGCCGCCACTGGCAGCAGCATCACTGGGTCCCAGCTGGGCTGGCCAGAGACCCCCACCCTCTGTCCCTGAATGCCAGGAGGTGCCAGGGGCTCCAGTGGATGCCAATGGTGAATCCTTGGCACTGTGATGTACCAGGATGTGCCAGGATGTGCTGGGAGGTGCCACGGGCTCTGATGACTGCCAGTGGTGAGTCCGGGCACTGGGATGTGCCAGGGGACCCAGCAGCTGCCAGTGGCGCATCCTGAGCACTGGGATGTGCTGCATCCTTGGCAGCCTGCACCGGGATGTGCCGGGATGTGCCGGGATGTGCCAGTGCCTCCAGCAGTGCCGGTGGCGAGTCCTCAGCACTGGGATGTGCCGGAAGGTGCCAGGGTGTGCCTGGAGATCCGCCACATCCTGAGCACCGGGCTGTGCCGGGATGCACCGGGGCCCCGGGAGGGGGATCCCACAGAATGCCGCAGGATCATGGCCCGTCTGCCACCGGCAATGGCGCAGGATCAGCCACCGGAGCGTTGTGGCCGGTGGCGCTGGAAAACCCCCGGTGAGGGCCGGCACGGGCCGGGGTCGGTGTCGCGGAGAAGGGGGACCCCAGCCCGGGGACAGGGGTGGGTCTCCCACCGCGGCTGTGCCGTGGGCAGGAGGCACCGGGAATGGAGCCGAACTGCCAATAAAGCCGTTTGTATGGAACTTCGCGGGGACTCGGGGGGATCCCGGGGCGGGGGGGGCACAGAGCCCCCCGGGGGGGGGGGGGGGGGGGCAGAGGGACCCGGGGGCGCAGGGGGCGTGGCCCGGCGGAGGGGGCGTGGCCCGGCGGGCACGCGCCCCAATGGGGAGGGCGCGTGGCCAGGCCGTGGGCGGAGCCTCGTCTCCATGGCAACGGGGGGCGGGGCCTCGGGGGCCGCCGGGAGCCGCCGAGCGGTGAGAGCGGGGGGGGAACGGGGGTCTGGGGGGGTTTGGGGGGATTTGGGGGGCCTGGAGGGGACCGGGGGGGCGGACGGGGGCGGGTGGAATGGAGGGGCTCGGGGAGGGTCACGGGGCCTCCGGGGGGGGCAACAGAGGGGTCTGGGGGCACCGGGGGAGGGAACGGGGGGGTCTGGGCGTGTTGGGGTGGGGGCACGTTGGGGTCTGGGAGCTCCCCATGTGCTCTGGACCTGTCCCTGTGCCCTCCAGATGTGTCCCACGCGTGTCCCTTGACCATGCCCATGGCCTTTGGGTCCTACACGTGTCCCCACACCCCCAAGACGCCCCTAGATGTGTCCCACACATCCCCCTGCACCCCAGTTCTCCCCCAGATGTGTCCCGCACGTGTGCCCTCACCCCAGGCCACCCAAGAGCCACCGTGTTCCCCCAGAGACGTTCCCCAATGCCACCACCAACCCCTTTCCCTATGCAGGACCCTCTGTGGGGATGGAGGGGTGTGGGGAAGAGGAGGTGACACCCCCAGATGTGCCCCACGTCTCCTTGTGCTCCCCACCCCCTCACACATGTCCCCTGTTCCCCCCGGATGTGCCCCACGCATGTCCCCGTGCCCCCAGTTTCCTCCCAACTGTGCCCCATGTGTGTCCCTGTACCCCCAAGTTCCCCCAGATGTGTCTCACCTGTGTCCCCGTGCCCCCAACTGTGCCCCATGTGTGTCCCTGTACCCCAAGTTCCCCCAGATGTGTCTCACCTGTGTCCCCGTGCCCCCAACTGTGCCCCATGTGTGTCCCTGTACCCCCAAGTTCCCCCAGATGTGTCTCATCTGTGTCCCCGTGCCCCCAACTGTGCCCCATGTGTGTCCCTGTACCCCCAAGTTCCCCCAGATGTGTCTCACCTGTGTCCCCGTGCCCCCAGCTGTGCCCCATGTGTGCCCTTGTGCCCCACTCACACAGCACACGTGTTCCCGCACTCTAGGGCACCCCATAGGCCGCCCCGGGGAGTTCCCCAGTGTCACCCCCAGCCCCTTTGTCCCCCCAGGACACCCCCGCGGGGATGGAGGCGCATGGGGAGGAGGCGCCGGAGCCGGAGGTGTCGGAGCCGTCGGAGGAGGACGAGGAGGAAGAGGAGGAGGAGGAGGAGGACGACGGCTCCGGGGTGCGGGTGACACCGGCGCTGCTCAAGGCCACCACGGGCGAGTTCTCGCTGGAGTCCATCCTGCTGCTGCGGCTGCGCGGCCGCGGCATCGCCCACCTGGGCTGCCTGGCCGACTGCTCCAACCTGGAGTGGCTGGACCTGTCGGGCAACGCCATCGCGGGGCTGGCGCCGCTGGCCACGCTGCGCGCCCTGGCCATGCTCAACCTGGCCGGCAACCGCGTGGCCAGCGTGGAGCCGCTGCGGGGCTGCCGCAGCCTGCGCCAGCTCAACCTGGCCGGGAACCGCCTGCGCAGCCTGCGCCAGCTGCGCTGCCTGCAGGGGCTGCGGCACCTGGAGAGCCTGCGGCTGCGGGACCCGCTGGGCAACCTGGGCAACCCGCTCTGCGCCACCCCCGCCTACCGCGCCGCGCTGGCCGCCATGCTGCCCGGCCTCAAGGCCATCGACGGGCAGCGCGTGGCCGGCCGCGGCAGCGAGCTCTTCCGCCTGTGCCGCGAGCTGGACGCCGTGCTGGACGCGGGTGCCGCGCCGGCCGCGCCCGCGGAGCCGCCGCAGCCGTGGGTGCAGGCCGGGTTCTGGGAGCCGCGGCCGCCGCGCCGCAGCGCCGTGCTGGAGGAGGCCACGCGGCAGCTGGGCCAGGCCCTGCGCGAGTGCCGCGAGCTCGGCCGCCGCGCCGACGACTCCATCGCCCAGGCCCAGCGGGCGCTCGGCCGCCGCCACCACGGCAACTTCGGCTTCTGAGCGTGGCGGGGCCGGGGGAGAACGGGGCCGGGGTCACCCGGAGCTGCCAGAGACCACGGCATGGGCAGGAGACCCCCCCAGAGGCACCACAGCCTGCAGCCTTCATTGTCTGGGCTGTGGGGGATGCCAAAGATGGGACCGGAGAAACCCCAAAGCCACCACAACCCAAAGCCTTCCTCTTCTGAGCCACAGGACCCCAAAAATGGGGCCAGGAGAACCCCCAGTGCCACATCGGCCCGAGCTGTGGGACCCCGACACCAGGGCTGAGAGACCCCCAGAGCCATCACCAGCCCAGCTCCATCTTCTGAACTGCGAGACCCCAGAAACAGGTCTCAGACCCTCAGTGCCACCACAGCTCAACTTCTTCATTTTCTGAGCCATGGGACCCCAAAAATGGATCCAGCAGAACCCCCAGAGCCCGTCAGTGTCACCATGAGACCCCCAGAGCCACCACAAACCCGTCTCCTTCATCTGAGCTGTGGAACTCCCCCACAGGAGCTGGGGTACCCCAGAGCCAGCACAGCCTGCACCAGGACTACGGGACCTCCCCAGTGCCACCACAGCCTGGCACCTTCATCTTCCCAGTCACAGGACCCCCAAAATGGGGCTGGGGGACCACCCGAGTCACCACAGCCCAGCACAGGATCCCCAGGGAACACCGGAGGAGCTGTGGGGAGCCTGGCCTTGGCTGTGGGACATCTCGGGGACAGGAGACGCCGTGACGCTGTGCATTAAACATGTCCCACCCTCTGGTGTCCCTCTGTCCTGCGGCCTCAGGGCTCTCCCCACTGCTGAGCCCAGACCCACCACCTCTCCTTTACCCCTGGGGACAACAGGTGACGCAGGCAGCAGTGATGTGGAGCCCACTCCCCACCCACAGTGTGCCCATCCCTCATCCCTGGGGACAGCAGGCAGGGGATGACACGGGCGGTGCCAGGTGGGAATAAGAGCCGTGACAGCGGAGCCAGCGCTGGGTTTACTGGGGAGCGGGGACACGCGGGAGCGGGGGACACGTCTGGGACCCTCCTTGGTCACGCGGTGCTGGGGGGTGACAAGCGGGGGAGGCCGGGACCCGCCATGGCAGCGTCCGTCGGTGCCTTGGGGCCTGGAAAGGGGACATGGGCATCTGTGACGAGATCCCTGTGTCCCCCTGTCCCCATCCCAGGGGGTCCTCAGGTGTGTCCCCATATGCCCATCCTCAGGGCTTCTCCAGGGGAGTCCCCATTCTGGGGGGCCCTCCCAGCCATGTCCCCATGCCAGGGTGTCCCCAGGGGTGTCCCCGTACCCACCTAGGCTGGCAGCCCCCGGGAGAAGGCGAACATTCCGGGCAGGTACAGCGCATCCCCCCCTTTCCCGGCCTCCTCCACCGCCCGGCACTCCGACTCGTCCCGCTGCCGGATCTCCTGTGGGCACAGCAGGGCTGGCACCGGGTGGGGACACGGGGGGGACACAGGGGGCACTGGGGGGCACTAGGAGCACCTCACCTTGACTGCCAGGTGATGGCTGGGGCCGCAGTTGTGGTACTTGTCCAGCACCTTGGGGACGTCACTGGTGTCGAACTTGTAGCAGGCCAGGCAGGTCGGCTTCCGCTGGGGACACGGCAGGATGTCACCCTCTGGGACCCCCGGCGATCCCCTGGCACCAACCACCAGCCCCTCCGTTCCCCCCTGGCACCCATGGCAGCACGGTGAGGGGACATCCCCATCCCCAAGGCGGGGGCATGCCCCGGGATGGGGCCCAAGGTAGGGGAACAGGACATGCCACAAGGGATGGCAGATGCCCCGGGAAATGCCCCAAGGGAGTGCAGATGTGGCCCAAGGGGGGGAACACATCCTCCAGGATGTGCCCCAGGGGGATGTGCCCAAGGGAGGGAGGGACACTCCAGGGTGGGGCCCAGGGGAGGAGGGACACCCACAGGACATGGCCCAAGGAATGGGGATATCCTGGGATGTTCCCCAAGGGAGATGGGGACACCCCCAGATGTGCCCCAGGGGATAGCAGACACACCCGGACACGTCCCCAGGGTCCCCCCTCACCCGGTTCTCCAGCACCCGGCAGTGCCGCTGCGGCGCTCGCTTCCGGCATGCCGTCTGTGCCAGGCCCAACTGGAGCTGCACGAACGTCCCCGAGGGGTCCTCCTGTGGGAACGGAGGGCGGGAGAGCGTGCCAGGGACACCGGACTCCTCTGGAGGGACCCCGACCTCCGGAGGGACTCTCAAACCCCACAGATTCCCAGGGAAATACAGCCCCCGGCAGGACCGCAAACCCCAAGAGTGACCCAACCACCCCCAGAGGGACCCCAAATCCTGGGGGAGACCCTGAACCCCACAGATCCCAACCCCTGAGAGGGACCCCAAAGCTGCCATAGGTACCCCAGATTCCAGGAGGGACCAAGAACCATGGGAGGGATCCTGAATCCAGGAGACAATCTGGTAAATCCAGCCCAGGAATGACCCCAGGGTGGCTCCAAGATGGGCGAGTGGCCCAAAGTGGGGGGTCCCCAGAGTCCTGGCCCTTGCCAGACACGGGACAGTGCTCCAGGGGCACCCCAGGATGGACTCGGCTCCAGGGGCACCGGGATCAGCTTGGATCCGTTAATGAATAACTGAGCTCGGCCCAGCCAGCAGGGCCGATCCCGGGGCACCCCCGGACACCCCAGCACCCACCACCTGCCTGTTCCCCCCGGGACACCCCGAGCCCTTCCACATTGCTGTGGCCATCCCGGATCCCGATCCTGAACCCCGAATCCCGAGCTCCCCTGCTCCATGACCCAGTCTACCTCCCCGTTCCCTCTGGGACCCCAATCCCCTCCTCAACCCCCCCTCTGCACCTCCTGGGACACCCCCACACTTTCCCCATTCCCACGGTCATCCCAGATCCTGAACCCCGAATCCCAATCCCGAATCCCGTTGCTCCCTTGTTCGATGATCTCGTTCACCACCTGCTCCCTCCGGGACACCCCAGGATACCCTGACCCCCTCCCTGACCCCCTCGCTGTTCCCCCGGCCATCCTGAACCCCAAATCCCGGATCCCAGTCCCAGTACCTGCTCACCCCCTTGATGACCCACCCCTTCCCCTGCTTGCTCCCTCCTGGACACTCCGCCCCCCTCCCCATTCCCTCTGGGACACCCCCGCGCTCCCCGAGCCCCTCCCCGTTCCCGTGGCCATCCCGGCGCCCAAATCCCGGTTCCCGATGCCGAATCCCGTTACTCACCCTCTCGATGACCCCGTCCACTTCCCGCTCCTTGAAGAGGAAGTGCACATTGCTGCGCCCGTGGAAATAGTCCAGCACATCCCGGACCACGCGCCGCTGGAGCGGGGACTGGCCCGCGGCCACCGCGGCCACCGCCAGGGCCAGCGGCAGCCACAGGGACACCGGGAGCCTCATCCCGCCGGGAATGGCCTCACGGATCCACGGGCCGCTGGCGTCGGGCTGGCATGAGCCGATTTCCTGGGATCTGCCCCCAAATCCGCCCCCGGGACGGCCCTGCGGGTGACCCCCCCCACCCCGCGGGGCCCGGGAGGAGGGGCTGGAATGGGATGGAGGGAGAGACCCCGGGAATGGCGTCATGGGCTGCTGGGAATGACATCCTGCCCCCGGGAACACCCTCCGTCCCCCAGGAAAGGCTCCTGCTCCCCGGGAACAAAGTCTTGCTCCCCGGGAATGGGCTTCAGTCCTCTGGGAACAAACTCCAGCCCCCGGGAATGACATCCTGCCCCCGGGAACAAATTCCTGCCTCCCGGGAATGAGCTCCTGTTCCTGGGAACAACCTCCCGTCCCCCAGCAATGGCTTCATGTCCCACTGGGAATGACATCCTGCCCCCAGGAACAAGCTCCTATCCTCGGGAACCATCTCCCGCCTCCGGGGAAGGGCTCCTGACTAGCGGGAATGGGCTTGTGCCCCCCGGGAATGGCTCCTGCCCACCGGGAATGTTGTCATGTCCCACTGGGAATGACATCCTGCCCCCGGGAACAAATTCCTGATACCGGCCATGGGCTCCTGTCCCCCGGAACGGCTCCGGCCCCCGGCAATAGCCTCCTGCCTGCCGCGAATAACCTCCGGCCCCCGGGAATCGCGTGGGGACCCTGGGAATGAGATCCTGCGCCCGGAAAGGGACCCCAGCCCCTGGGAAGAACCTCCTGCTCTTCCCCGCTGTCCTTGTCCCGGGTGTCCTCTCCGGGGAGCAAGAGGGGAGGAGGGGGAAGCTGGAGAAGGCCGGGCGATGGGGACGGGGGGCGACATCCTGAGGGATGTGGGACACAGCAGGACATCGGGGGTGGGGGGCGGGGGGCACTGGGAAGGCACAGGGGGAGCACTGGGGTGTCACTGGGGGGCACTGGGGAGCACTGTGGAGCTCGAGGGGGTACTGGGAGGCACTGGCGATGTACTGGGGAGTCGCTGGGAGGCACTGGGGGCACTGGGGGGCACGGGGGGGCACTGGGGAGTCACTGGGGAGCCACTGGGGAGCACTGGGGAGCTGGGGGGGTACCGGGAGGCACTGAGGATGTACTGGGGAGTCGCTGGGAGGCACTGGGACGGTACTGGGAGGCACTGGGGGGGCACTGGGGGGCGAGGCCTCTCCGACCCCTCCCATCGCCTCGCGGCTGCGCTGCCCCGTGGCACCGATAGGGGGCGCTGCCCCGGCCCCGCCCCCCGCCCCGGAACGGAGCGTGGCCGGCCATGGGCGTGGCTGACACCGCGGCGTCACCAACGCGCTGACGTCACCTGGCGCGTGACGTCATCGCGCCGCGGGGCAGCGGCCGCCCGTGAGTTTCCTTGGGAGGGGGCTGGTGGGTCGTGCTCACGTGACGCGGGAGGTCCGGGGGGCGCACGAACGAGGGGGGGTGGCCGGGGGGCGCTGGGGGCTCGGGGTGCCGGCGCCGTGCCGAGGGGGCGTTTGGGGAGGTCACGGGGGCCTCGGGGGGAGTCTCAGGTTGCGTTTGGAGGTTTCAGGGAGTGTTTTTGGGGTGTCAGGGGGTGTTGGAGTCTCGGGGGGGACTCACGCAGGGGCGGCGGGTTCGGGGCTCCCCCAGCAGGGAGCTGGTGCTGGGGGGCGCGGGGGTCACCCCGAAGCTCCGCAAGGCGCAGCCGGGACCGAGGACAGCCGGGATGGGATCCCCGAGCGCGGGGAGCTGCCGCAGGAGCCGGCGGGCTCGGGGGGATCCGGCGGGCTCGGGGGGATCCGGCGGGCTCGGGGGGATCCGGCGGGCTCGGGGGGATCCGGCCCGGTGGCCCCGGGGCTTTTCCCGGCTGGTGAGGTGATTCCACGCTGGGGCTATTCCCGAGTCCCAGGGCTGCTCCTGGCTGCCGAGGCGAGGCTGCGCCGGGGCTGTTCCCAGCTCCCGAGGCCATTTCTGCCAGGACGAGGCTGTGCCGGGGCTGTTCCGGCGCCCGGCGCTGTTCCCGGCTGGACAAACCGATGCCGTGCGGGGCCATTCCCTGCTCCGGGGCCGTTCCCTGCTCCGGGGCCGTTCCCTGCTCCGGGGCCGTTCCCGGCGGGCGCAGCCGTCGCTCCCGCTCGTTCCCATCTAATCCATCCCATCCCGAACTACAACTCCCAGCGCTCCCACGCTCTCGCCGTTCACAGCCAGATCCGGCCGCGCTCGGCGCCTTCCGCACCCCAAATTCCGGGGGGAGGAGGAGGAGGAGGAGGACGGGGGGGGCCGAGGCCGCCGGAGCCGCTCCGGGGCTGCCGCGCTCCTCCGGCCTGGCTCCCGCTCCCGTTCCCGCTCCCATTCCCGCTCCCGTTCCTGTTCCCACTCCCACTCACATTCCCGCTCTCCCAGGACCCCGCCGCGGCCATTTGAGGGAGTCGGTGGCGGAAGGAGACCAGGAAAAGGCCGGGAAGGAGCCGGGAAGAGCCGGGAAGCAGCTGGGAAAGAGCCGTCGAAGAGGCCGGGAAGGACCCTGGGGGAGCGATGTCCGCGGGGGGAGCGCCCCAGGTACGCGGGGCAGTCCGGGGCATTCCCGGGGGGATCTCCCGCCCCTCCGCCATCCCAGGACAGCCCGGCAGGGGATTCCCGGCACCGGGGGCTTTTTCGGTGCTTTTTTCCTCAACCCTTGGAGCCGCCCAAGAGTTTTTTCGGGGAAATTAGCACTTTGGGAAGTCCCGGAGCGTGGGGGGGCCCAACCCCCCCCCCGGCTCCGCCTCCACCGGGCTTTGGGAGTTTGGGGACACGAGAGGAATCTGGTAGGGCACCGAGGCTTTGGGGGGCGGTTCGGTTTCCATGGAAAAGCGGGATTGGCTCCTCCGGAAAGGTTCTTCCCTTGGTGGTTTGGGGGGGGGGCAGTGGGGTTTGGGGAGACAGGGACCTGGTTTGGGGCTCAGGGATCCATATTGGAGGAGCAGGGTTGGGCATATGTTTTGGGGTAACAAGGATCTTGTTTGGGGAGCAGGGATTTGGTTTGGAGGGGTGGGGATCTAATTTGGGGGAGCAGGGATGTGTGCTCCATCCCAGAGCAAGGAACTTGAACCTCATATTTGGGATGTGGGAAGAGGGGGATGATCCCTGTCCTGGGCCTGTGGCCAAAGCCAGGGAAAGAGCCCTGATCAAACATCCCAAAATGACCCAAATGGCCCGAAAACGCCACTGAGCTGCTGCCCCCTCCCCAGCCTGCCCACCCCCTGGATCTGCTCCCGTATTCCCGGCTGAGCCCAGCACCGCGGGCCGGATCCCAGCTGGATGCCGTTGGCGCTGAGATCCCGTCGGATCCTTGCACAGGTGAGTGGGGGCGACACCCTGGGGTGGGGGTGGAATTCTCCGCTCGGAGCTCGGTGCATTTTTGTGGGAACTTTGAACTGGGATGATGAAAGTGTTCCGGGGGATTCCCGGGGATGGGAGAGGCTGCGGGAAGAGTCCAGAGCCCAGGAATGCCTCTGTCCCGCCTCACCTGGAGCCTGGTTCTCGAGGAGCGGCTCCATCCCCCATTCCCAGAACCCGGTTCTCCCGGGGCGGCTCAGTCCCAGCTTCCCAGCTCTCGCAGCGGCAGCTCCGTCCCTGATCCTGACTCTCTGGTGCCCCGTGTTCCCCCAGGGTACCGGTTCTTCAAGCCGGGGGGTTTGTTCGGGATGAAGCCGCCAGACGAGCCATTTGGAGCCACGCGGACGGGCCCGGAGGATTCCAAGGCCCTGGGCAGCCCCTGCGCTGGTGAGTCCGGACCCATGGGAACGGGGGAGCTGTGGAATCAGGGGTCTCAGGAGAAGGGACAGGCTGGGCTGGTTTGGGGACATTTTGGGCCAGTTTGGGACTTTTTGGGGCCACTTGGAAATCATTCTGAGCCAGTTTGGACCAGATTAAGACCATTTGCAGCCATTTTGGGGCAGTTTTCAGCCGTTTTGGGGCAATTCTGGGCCAGTTCACAGCCATTGATGACCAATTTATGGCAATTCTGAGCCAGTCTGTGGCCGTTGTGGGCCTGTTTGGGCCAGCTTCGTGGAGCAGTTTTGGTCACTTTAAACCAGTTTTCACCATTCTGAACTGGTTTGGACCATTTTGGACCTGGGTGTCAAAAATGAGGGGGTTTGGGGGCCCTTTGGGGTGTCACAGACCAGGAGGGTCTTGGGGAGTTGGGGGCCTTTGGGGTGTCCCAGTTCCCCGTGGTTCAGTGCTTAGGGGCGCACAAGGAGGGGGGGCTGGACCCGGGTCCTCCCCACTCGGGACAGCCCAGAATTCCCCAAAAGCCGGGATAACGCCGGGATCTCTCCGGTGCAGTGGAGCCTGGGCGGGTGAGCAAGGTGGAACCCGAGGAGAAGCCCGGGATCGGCGCTGGCTCCCTGGAGCTGTTCCCGGCCGCGGGCGGCAGCTCCGGCCGCTGGTTCCCCGGCGGGCAGCGCGGCCCCGAGCCCCCCCGGGACCCCCCGGCCCCCCGTGCCGGCTGCTGGGGGGCCCAGGGGGGCGTCCCCGGCCCCTTCCGCTGCGCCCAGTGCGGGAAGGGCTTCCGGCAGAAGCAGAGCCTGGTGACGCACGAGCGCATCCACACCGGGGAGAAGCCGTTCCGCTGCGGGGACTGCGGGAAGAGCTTCAGCCAGCGGCCCAACCTGCTGACGCACCGGCGCGTGCACACGGGCGAGCGGCCCTTCCCCTGCGCCCAGTGCGGCAAGAGCTTCTCGCAGAAGGCCAACCTGCTGGCGCACCAGCGCATCCACGGCGCCCACCCCGACGAGGGCAAGGCGCGGGCGCGGGCGCCGGCGCGGGGCTGCACCGAGGACGCGCCCTTCGTGTGCCCCGAGTGCGGGAAGAGCTTCCGGCAGAAGCCCAACCTCATCACGCACCGGCGCATCCACACGGGCGAGCGGCCCTTCTCCTGCTTCCTGTGCGGCCGCAGCTTCAACCAGAAAACCAACCTGGTGACGCACTACCGGGTGCACACAGGTGAGCGGCCCTTCGCCTGCGCCCAGTGCGGCAAGCGCTTCACCCAGAAAACCAACCTGGTCACACACCAGAGCACCCACACCGACCTGCGCCCCTTCCCCTGCGCCCAGTGCCACAAGTGCTTCAAGGACAAGGTGTCCCTCAAGGCCCACCAGAAGACGCACATCCCCCGCCAGCGCCGCTGCCCTGCGCGCGGCCCGGCCCCCGCCGCGCCCTTCGGGGCTGCGCCCGCCCTGCTGCCCCCCGCGCCTGCCCCGCAGGACCCCGCCCCCTTCGCCCCGCTCCTGCCCACCCCGAAGCCCCCTGAGGGAGCCGAGCTGTTCCCGTGCCCTGAGAAGGGCTTCGCCCCGCCGCCCCCAGGCGAGCCCCCCTTCCCCTGCGCTCACTGCGGCGAAGGCGTGTGCCCCAAGGTGCCCCTGCTGCGGCCCCCCGAGGCGCCCGCGGTGCCCTTTGCCCCCGGCCCTGCGCTCCTGGGGCCCCTGGGGGCGCAGCCAGGGCCAGGGGATGCCGCGGCGCCCCCGGAGAAGCCCTTCATCTGCAACCAGTGCGGGAACAGCTTCGGGCTCTGGCTCGCCCTCGTCGCCCACCAGAAGAGCCACGCGGGGCACAAGCCGTGCCCCGGGGCCCCCCCCGCCGAGCCGGGCGCCGAGCAGGCCCCTGGGTCCCCCCCGGCGCGGGCAGGAGAGGGCCGGCCCTGGCCGTGCCCCGAGTGCGGGCGGGGCCTGGCGCAGTGCGAGCGGCTGCCGCGGCACGGGCACGGCCCCGGCGGGCGCGGCCCTTTCCGCTGCGACACCTGCGGCAAGCGCTTCAGCCTCAAAACCAACCTGGCCACCCACCAGCGCATCCACACAGGTGAGCGGCCCTTCACCTGCGGCGTCTGCGGCCGCCGCTTCAACCAGAAGGGCAACCTGGTGACGCACTACCGGGTGCACACGGGCGAGCGCCCCTTCGCCTGCGCCCAGTGCGGGAAGCGCTTCGCGCAGAAGCCCAACCTGTTGGCACACCAGAAGACGCACCTGGGCCGCCAGCCCTTCACCTGCCTCGAGTGTCCCAAGCGCTTCAAGAGCAAACTGTCCCTGCGGGTGCACCAGCGGGTGCACTCCGGGACCCCCGGCCCAGCCCCTGGCGCCCCAGACCCCTCCGGGAGCCCCTTCCCCTGTGCACTCTGCGGGGAGGCCTGTGGGGAGCATGGGGGGCTGCGGCCAGGCCATGGCGGTGGCGAGCAGCCGCACAGCTGTGCCGAGCAGCTGCACACCTGTGCCAAGTGCCCCCACGCCTGTGCCGAGCATCCCCACGCCTGTGCCGAGCGTCCCCACTCTTGTGCCGAGCGTCCCCACGCCTGCGCCGAGCGGCTCCACACCTGCGCCGAGCATCCTCACACCTGTACGGAGCATCCTCGCGCCTGTGCGGAGCATCCTCGCGCCTGTTCGGATCATCCTCACGCCTGCACGGAGCACCCTCGTGCGTGCGAGCGACCCCACGCCTGCGGGCAGCCGCACCCCTGTGCCGAGCGGCCGCACCCCTGCGCGGAGTGTCCCCACCCCTGCGAGCAGCCCCACGCCTGCACCAAGCGGCCCCACACGTGCGAGCAGCCCCACGCCTGCGCCGAGTGTCCCCACGGCTGCTCTGAGCGTCCTCACGCCTGTGCCGAGCAGCCTCACGCCTGTGCTGAGCATCCTCACCCCTGTGAGCGGCCCCACCCCTGCGAGCGGCCGCACGCCTGCGCCGAGCAGCCCCACGCGTGTGTCGAGTGTCCCCACGCGTGTGCCGAGTGTCCCCACGGCTGCGCTGAGCGGCCCCACGCGTGCGCCGAGTGCGGGAAGCGGTTCCGGCAGAAGGTGAACCTGGCCGTGCACCTGCGGACGCACACGGGGGAGCGGCCGTTCCGCTGCGCCGACTGCGGCAAGGGCTTCAGCCAGAAGGCTCACCTGCTGCGGCACCGCCGCACCCACGGCGCCGGCCTGGCCCCGCCCTGCGCCGCTGGGGACCCGCTGGGCAAGGGCCCCGAGCCCCCCGCGCTGCTGCTGCCGCCCTGCTCCCGCGGGGCGCCCCCGGTGCGCCCCGACAGCCCCTCGGGCGCCGCCGACATCCTCCTGCAGCTGATGCAGGAGGAGCCCCCCCCCGGCCCTGGCGCCGCCCCCACCCCGGTGCCCCCCTGCAAGTGCCCCGGGGGGGGGCCGAGCCCCCGGGCGCCGGGGCTGCCCCCCCCGTGCTGCTGCGCCGCCTGCCTGGCCCCCCGCCCGCCCGAGCCCCACCGCGGGCAGCTCTGGGCCAAGGCCGGGGGCTGCGCTCGGGCCTTCGAGGAGAAGCGCGTGCCGGGAGTGCCGGAGCAGGAGCGCAGCGAGGAGAAACCGGCCCCGTGTCCCGGCTGCCTGTGAGCCCCCGGGACCTGCCCCGGCTGCCTGTGACCCCCGCGCTGGGATCTGCGCTGAGACCTCCACTCCAGGATCCCCACCCTGCCCCGGCTGCCTGTGATCCCCCACACTGCAACCCCCACTGGGACCCCCACCGGCGAGGGCTGGCCCACGGCTCCTGCGCTCACCCGCGGCGAACCTGGAGGAGGATGGAGCGGAGGGGACAGAGCCACAGGGATGAAGCTGAGGGGTTGGTGCCAAGGTGCTGCCACCAGTCAGATGCAGTGCTGGGACGTGGAGGGGCTTCCAGCAGGGGCTGATGGGGCAAAGCAGAGCCAGACTGGGACACGCACGTTTCTGGCTCGGGAAGACACCAAAGGCCCGGAGGGGACAGTGCTGGACCCGTGTCTGCCATGTTGGCTCCAGCCGCACAGACCAGGAGGGGCTGGAGACAGTGGAGTTGCATCCATTGGAGCCAGACACGGGACAAGAGGGGCCTCCAAGGGCTCCATCTGCTTCCAGAACCTTCCATCCTCTTCCAGACTGGATGGCATTCCCCAAGGACACAGTTGGGATGGGAGTGCTGGGGCGCTTCCTGCTGGGGGGTGACCTCCTGGGATCCCCAGTCCAGCTCCATGCGGAGGAGTTGGGAGAGCAGCGGGAAAACAGCCAGGAAAATAACGGGGAAGGGCTCAGCTCTGCTTCCAGCAGGGCCCTGGAGACGCCTCCAGCGCCAGGGGGTGGGGGGGCAGCTTGTGCTTCTGCTTGCTCTGGATAACTGCGCGCTTTGGGACTCAATATTCTGGGATGGGGCGGCTGCTGGAGCCGGAGTTGGAGCCGTGGGGGTGGTGGGGGCTGTGGGAGGTTCCAGCAGCATGGGGGCCACAGGGTTTTGTTTGCTGGGGTTTGCTTGGTGTTTCCGTGTGCCCCCTGGTGTGACAGATCTAGGGATCCACGGCCTCGGGCAGAGCTTCAGCCACAGACAGCGGGAGCTGCCACTGCTTCATCCCAAAGGGAATCAGATCTTCTGACCCGGACAGCCACCACTGGAGCCCCGGCCGGGCAGGGGGTCCCGCCCCAGTCCCCCTTCCCCCAGCTCTGCTCTCTGCAATTCTATTTTTTGAGGTTATTTAAAATAAAAGCTTCTGATGGCTCTGGGGCTCCAGGTCCTCTGTCTGGGACTGGGGGGACATGGGGTCTCTCTGGAGCCTCCAGCCCAGTGTGGCCAAGGGGCCACCAGGACAGTGACAGCACTAGGACCTTCCAAGCTGCTCTGCAGCCACCAGACCTCACCTGGGCTTAGGACCAGGGTGGTCACCAAGCCAACCGCAGGGTCTCTGTCACATCCACGGGGGTGGCACCAACACTCCCGGTGCTCCTGGGAACAGATGGGGGCAGTTCCTACACCAGGGGCCCTCACTGGGGACATACATTGGGACACACACCCTGTGCCACCAGCCGGGCGTGGCCAAGATCCGCCTGCCCTGGCTGGGGACTGCCGGTGCCACCCCAGGTGGGTTCTGGGAGGTTTGGGCACAGGGGCTGTGGGGGCAGGACCCGGGGGGATCCCAGTGTCTCTGTCCTGGCGTGGACACGCAGTGTGGGACCCTTTGCGTTGGCAGCCTCCGGTGTGAGACCCTACAGTGCGGGACGCCCTGGTGCGGGGGCTCCCAGGCCCCCGGAGTCACCCCCCTGTTCCTCGGGACTGGGGGGATGTGGGGAGGTCCTGGCGGGGGGCGTGTCCCCGAGCAGCCCCAGTTTGGAGGTGGGCGACGCTGCCGGGGCGGGCGATCGTGGCCGGATCCCGGATCCCGGATCCCGAACCCACGGGGCCGCCGCCGGTGCCCCAAGCCCCGGTTCCGGTGCCTCCCGCCTCTCCCGGTGCCGCCCCCCCAGCCCAGCCCCTTCCGCCGCCGCCATCGGGCCCCGCCCGGAGATGCAGGGGGTGAGCCCGGGGGGCTCTCCGGGGGTGCAGCGGCCGCGGTGTTCCGGCGGCGAGACCGGCCCCGGGGCGGGGGGAGCCGCGGGTCCCGGCGGAGAGGGGGGGTTTGGGGGGGGGTCCGAGGCTGTCCGGTCGGGATGGGCGGAGGGGGTCGGGCGCCCCGAGGTCGGGGGTGCTGCGGCCCGGGTGACCCCTGGGGGTGCCCGGCGAGGGGCGGTGCCGCCGGCCCCCCTGAGCCCCCCGCTGTCTCTGCCAGGGGGTACTCCCCGAGGTGACATTCGAGGAGGTGGCCGTGTATTTCTCCCCCGAGGAGTGGGCAGAGCTGGCGCCCTGGCAGCGGGCGCTGCACCGAGAGGTCATGGGCGACAACTACGACCTGGTGGCCAGCCTGGGTGAGGGGACGGGGGCGTGGGGCTGGGGGTGCCACGCGGCTGGGGGTGCCCAGGGCAGGGGATGCCACGGGCCAATGGGTGCCATGGGGCTGGGGGTGCCATGGGGCTGGGGACACAGTCGAAGGCTGAGCTGGGAGTTCACAGGCTGGGCTGGGGGTATGGGGGCTGAGTCAGGCGTCTGGGGTCTTGGCTTGGGGCCTGGGGGCCCGGTCAGGGGTTCAGAGGCTCAGGCAGGGTCTGGGGACATGGCTGGGGGTCCGCAGGCTGAGCTGTGGGTCTGGAGGCTGAGCCGGGGGTCCGCAGCCTGAGCCCCCCGCAGAGCTCGTCCCCCGTCTCTCCGTGCAGAGCGGGGCTCCGCTGTGTCCCGGCTGTGAGGAATAATGGCACCAGCGACCCCGGCCCGCTGCCCCCGCGCCCCCAGCACAGCCCCCCGCCTTGGTGATGATTCCCTGGTGACAGTGACACTCCCCAGGCGTTGCGGGGGCACTGAGGCTCCTCTCTCCCACACAGACCCCAACTCCAAACTCACCCACATGAAGGAGGAGTCACATGGAGGCGTCCCCTGCGCTGGGGGACACACCGGAGTTCCCGACACCCGTGAGTGACCGGGGGACACCCCGTGGGGACACCCTGTTGGGGCTGGGGGGTCGCTGTGGGACGAGGGGCTGGCCCTGGACAGACCTCCTGTCTGACACACCCCTAGACTGGGTTTGGGGTCCCCCGCGGTGTCACAGGGGTGGGTGAGGGGGGGGCCAGGACTCCCCGCGGTGACACTCTGTTCCCAGCAGGTGCTTGGGGTGGTTCGGACAGCAAGGACGACGCCGGGGGACACTGGGAATCGGGGTACGGTACCCCCCACTCCGGCTGGCTTGACACCGAGCCGGGGGGCCGCGCCAGGGCTCTCCCCCCGGAGGTGCCGGCGGCCTCGGGGCTCCTCATCTGCAGCACCCGCGGGCTGAGCTTCGGGGCCGAGGTCGCGCTGCGGGCGCACCCGGGCCGGCCGTACCTGTGCGGCACCTGCGGCAAATCCTTCCGGCACCGCCGCAGCCTCCTGGCGCACAAGAAGCTGCGGGGAGGGGCCCGGGCCCGGCACGGCTGCGCCGAGTGCGGCCGCACCTTCTGCCTGCACGGGGACCTGCTGCGGCACCGCGACAGCCACCGGGAGCGTCCCCGGAGCTTCGAAGCCGGCTTCGTGTGCGGGCGCTGCGACCGCCGCTTCAGCTGGAGGGAGAGCCTGGCGCTGCACCTGCGGGGACACTGCGGCCCCGAGCGCGCCTACCCCTGCCCCGAGTGCGGCCGCACCTTCCCCCGCCGCGGGCACCTCCGGCTGCACCGCCAGGTGCACTCGGGCCAGCGGCCCTTCCTCTGCGCCCGCTGCGGCCGCGCCTTCGCCTCCAAGGCCAACCTCAGCACGCACCACCGGAGAACGCGCCGCCGCTGCCGCCCCCGCAACCGGGAGCCCCGCGGGGACGGGGAGCCGCCCGGGGACAGAGGCCCCCGTGGGCACGGGCACCCGCTCGGGGACAGGGAGCTGCTCAAGGACAGACACCCCTGCAGGGATGGGGACCTGCTCGGGGACAGGGACCCCCTCGGGCGCAGGGGCCTGCTCAGGGACGGGGAACCCCTCGGGGACAGGGACCCCCGCGGGCATGGGGACCCCGTCAGGGACAGGGACTCCTCCTCGGGTGACCAGCAGTAGCCGCGGGACTGGGATTGTCCCAGTGCTCCGATGGATGTGACCTCGCTGGTGCCGTGGCCACCCCAGGGCATCCCCGGAGCCATGAGCCCCTGAAGTTCCTGAAACCGAGGGGCTTCTCTGTGTCACTCCAGACCTTGGGAAATCGCTTGGGGATGTGTCTCTGTGTTCCCTTTGGATCTTGAAGTATCCGGGGTGTTTCCCCGTGTCCCTTTGGACCTTGAAGTGCCTTCGAACCCTGAAATGTCTCTTCAGGGCACTTCCCAGTTCTCCGAGACCTTGGAAAATCCCCCTTGGATGTTTCCACATGTTCCCTTTAGATCTTGAAGTATCTAGAATGTTTCTCCTCGTCCATTTGGACCTTGGAAAATCCTTCTAGGATTTTTTTCCATTATCCCTTTGGATCATGAAGTGCCTTCCAACACAAGTATTTCTCCAGAGCACTTCCCATCGTTGGAAAATCTCTCTGGGATGTTTCTCCATGTTACCTTCACACCTTAGAAAATCCCCCAGGGATGCTTCTCTGTGTCCCTTTTGGCCTTGAAGTGTCTTTGTACTTTGGAAAATCCCTCTGGGATGTTTCTCCATATCCTCTTTAGACACTGAAGTATCTTTGGACCCTGGAATATCCCTCCGGGGCATTTCCCAGTCCCTGCCAGTCCCACCAGTGCCCTGCCCTGTGTCTGTATTTAAAGCCAGAAGTTTCTTTAGGCCTATTCATTTTAATTTTTCTATGTCATGTATTTATTCTTTTCTGTTCTATTTTATTTAATTCTATTGAAGTTATTCCAGTTATTCTCTTCTGCTTACTCCAATTCTCCTACTCTGTTCTGTTCTTCCTATTCCATTTAATTCTATTTAATTCTATTTATTTCTGTTCTATTTATTCTCTTCAATTAGGAGGAAGGGCAGGGAGGGAGGGAGGAAGGAAGGGAGGGAGGGAGGGAGGAGACTCCTCTGGGGCCTTTGTCGAACCACGACAGGGCTCATGTGACAGCAGGAGCCACCACGTGCCCCCCAGTGTCCTCCCTACAAATAAACAAACCCAAAAAAATCGAGTTAATGTAGAAATGTGTAAAAAATGCAAATGAGGCCCTGGAGAGGGGTTGGAACGGGGGGGGGGGGGGGGGGGAATGGGGACAGCCACACACCGGGGGGGCACCCGCAGCCCCCCAGCCTCTCCCAGTACGGCCCAGTTCACCTGGCCCAGGGCACCCCCCAGCATGGGAATTTCCCTCCGTTCCCAGTAAGCTGGAAGCTGCTCTGCGCTGGGAGCACTGGGAATGTCCCCCCGTGCGGATGTCACCAAGCAGGGGGACAGATGGTGACATTCCCATGGGAATGGGGACAGACTCCCCCCACACAGTCCATCTGCCCACGGAGCTGGGAGGGAGGGCGGGACACGCTGGGGAAACTGGGACAGCACGGAATCAGGGAATCGCTGAGGTGGGAAAGCCCCCGGACGCCCCCAGTTCACCTGTGCCCCAAGGACACCACTGACAATGTCCCCAAGTGCCACATCAACACGGCTGTTAAACCCCCCCGGGCTGGACGTCCCTTTCCAGGAGGAATATTCCCCAAATATTCCCCAAATCCTACCTAATGCCCCGCTGGTGCTACCTGAGGCTGTTCCCAGCATTCCCAGCCCGGCGCTCCGTGGCGGTGTCACCCTGTCACCTCCCTGCCACCCCCGGGTGTGACAACGCCGCGGCCCCGGTGGCTTTTTTGGGATGTCCCAGTTCAACGTGCCGGGAGCACACGTGGAGGAGCCGCTGGAATTGGGGTCGGAAGGACGGGACACGGCGGGGGAGGTGCTGGGCCGAGTCCTTTGTGCTCGGGACTCGAAGAACCAGGAAAAATCCCCAATTTTCCTCTTCTCTTTTCTTGCCTTTCAGATGAAATCACGAGGCCGGGAGATATTTTCCCAATTAAATTCCTGAAATTAGACCAGAGCCGGGAGCGCGGTGGGGGTTGGGATGCTGAGGTGTCCTCAAGGACGCGAGTTTTTGTGACTAAATCTCCTTAGTGCTAAAAAATATGGACTTCCATGCCTGGAGCTGAGCTCTGGAGGGAGCAAGAGGCTGGATGTGGCTCCTCCGGGAGTCTGCGGGGCCTTTGGCACCCGGAGGACCCTCAGGCTGCTCCAGGGGGTGGGACCGAGGTCCGGAAGGACATTTCCTCCCATTTTCCCACATCCTCAGGGGTCACACGGTGCCTCTGCCCCCGCAGCAGCTTTCCCAAGGGAAACGCAGTTCTAAGGAAAAGCCGGCTGTGTTGCTGAAAATCGGTGAAAACGAAACTCCTAAACCAAGGGTCGCGTTCAGAAGCAGGAATTCTGTATTTGGCGGCAGACGCGCGGGGAAATCTCCGAAATCTCCAGCTGGATAAGGAATTCCTGCCTCTTAACGCTGCCCTGGTGTTAAGGAGTGTTATTTTTAGCGATTTTTGGTAACAGTTTTGGCACCGGGACGTGACCTACTCCTGAATTTCAATGGATCCGAGGGTCGCGGGACCTCGAGGGATTCTCGGGGCGCAGGAAATGGGAGCAGCACCCCTGGGGAGACCAAGGCATTCTCTCCTTTAGGGGCCTGAGCCTGCCCTGAGGCGCAGCGAAAGCTTAAGGGTCCCTAAGGTGGGGACAGGGAAGGGTTAGGATCCCTTCTGCGAGCTCCTAAATGGAAATAGGTTTGGAAGGACACATTTTGGAGCGCTCCTAAATAGGAATTGGTTAGGAATGCCACGTGGTTTAAATGGGAAGTGCTCACGTAGTGAAAGGGGCGATTCTGGAGAGAATTCCCCCTGGGATCACCCCCATGGGGGGACTCTGGGGGAGGACCAGTGGGAAACAATGGCTTGAGTGCTGTGATAATTGGTGGCCGAATTTGTAAAGGAAGGGGACATTGGGGAAGGGAGTGTCCCCAGGCCAGGGGAAAGCAGACAGGAGCCCCAAACCTGACCCTGCAAACCATCAAGCTCCTGACCTAAAGCGGAGAGGAAGAAGCCCCGTGAAGGGGAGCGGGGCACTCATCCTCAGCTGAGCCCCTGGGGAAGGAAAAGGGAAAATTTTGATTGATGCAGGAGGAACTTACTCGGTGTAGAATTCCCGCAGAGGAAAACTGAGCTCAGAACCTCTTGTGGGTGTGGTAGGGAGGAAGGAGAACAGGCCTTTGTTACAACCTTTGGCATTTCAATTAAGAAAATAGTGGGGGACACATGAATTTTTGTATCTGTCTGAATGCCCAATCGCCTGGCTGGGGAGAGATTTGTTTGGAAAATTGGATGCTCGAAGATCTTTCTGGGATGGGGAAATACAAATTCCAATTCCTGAATCAAAAACTGTTGAGGCAAAGATTTTTGTGTTTCAGGGATCAAATGAGGCACAAGAAATTCCAGGGGAGGTAGGGAATGCTGCAACCCCACTGGCGTGGGCTATGAGATGCCCGAGTGATCAAAGGTGGCCAAACTGGTGAGGATTCCTCCCAAACCTGAAGCCATCCAGAGAAGGCAAACACAACGTCCTAGTGAGGGGGAGGCAAGGAAAACCTGGGAAAAGCTTATAAAATTTCATTTGGAATATGGGCTGTGTAAAGAGTGTGGATCAGAATAGAGCACATCAGTGCTGGCAGCTAAAAAGCAGAACGGGGAACAGACATCACTGCGAGATTCAAGGGCCATTTATATATAAAATATATAAAACTATAAAAATAAAAAATATATAAAAACTATATAAAACTATAAAATAGCCTCAGACGTTGATCCAGCCGGGGCTGAGCCCTGGCAGCACTGACGGGGCATACCAAGGGCTCTCGGCGCTCGCTCCTAGGGATGCCTTTTTCTGCAACACCTCTGGACCCAGAGAGGTACAAATGGTTTGCTCTTGAGTGGGACAATCCTGAGTTTTCCAAACCATTGGACAGTGCAAGTTAAGGATGGCCCGGATGCTTGAGAGCGGTGTGAGCTGCAGAGTTTTGAAGGCGGGGAGCACAAAAGCCGCTCCGTGCCCCACTCGGGCACGGCTGGTCTGGAGCAAAGGGGAGGATGTTGGACATCCCCAGCAGGACGCTGGAATTCCAGGGTGCCCCACTGGAGCAGGACAGTGTTGAGCTTTAGGTAATCCCTGTTTGAACCCGGACAGGTTTGCCCAGGCTCCTGGGAAGTGTGAAGGAGAAATTGGTAAAAAGTCCTACAAAAGCCAAAGGAAGTGGCTGCCGTGCCCTTGTGAAGCCCTTCCGTTTGGAGAATCCCCGGGAACTCCAGGGGGTCAATAAGCTGATGAAACAGCTTGAGAGGCTGCTGAGAAAGGGGCCCTGCACTAATACCTGGCAAAGAGTGGAAAAAACCCAAATTATAGCAATTAGGACAGGCAGTCAGCCCCAGCACGAGAAGCTACAGAAGATCCCAGCAGGTGATTGGTAACCTCATGTGAGCAGGTAACTGCACCCCCAGAATTAATGGATAATGGAACTAGAACATCAGGAAACGCATTGGGAAATAGACAATGCGGTGATAAGTTTGCAAAGGAATATAGTGAGCCCGAAAATGACAGAAATTAATAGATCGGTCATTGAAAAATATGATTTGCTTGCAAAATAATCCCAAGGAGGGCAGAAGGCCACCTCCAGGGCTCGTAAAACAGGGGAGTTCCCCAGGGGATTATTGGCAAATTCATTTTGCAGACCTGCCCAGGCAGAAGCGGGACTGGTACATTTTGGGCTTGGGAGATGCTTTCCCTGCATGGCCAGAAGCTTTCCCGTGTCGCACCAACAAGGCAAGGGAAGGCCCAAAAATTCTGCTGAAATTAATATTTAATTGCACTGGGACTGACTCTTCTAAGTCTTGTAAGGTGCCTTGTTATCAACAGATCCGTGGGACTGTTTATTCTGGGAAAATCAATGAATCTGAATGTGAAACATGGCATCTGAACAGGAGCTTTTCCTGAGTTTAGCACACACAATACTGGGGAGGAGAAATCCCCTTGTGCATCTGGCCGGATAAAGAATTCCTGCTGTTTAGTGCTGCAGCCGTGTGAAGGAGTTTCATTTCACAGGTTTTTGGTAACAAAACGGTGCCACGGGGGACAAAGCCTGGCCGTGAATCGGGCGAACTGAAATCCTGTCAGTTTTAGCACAGTGGGGCATGGGGACAGCCCAGTTGGGTGGGCAGCAGAGAGAAAATCCCCGGAGCACACGGAGTTATCTCAGACACTGACAGGGGCCGTCGGTGGCTCCCTCAGGGTCACCCCCGGCTCCACTGGGGTCACTCCTGGCTCCCTCAGGGTCACTCCTGGCTCCATCAGGGTCACTCCTGGCTCCATCAGGGTCACTCCTGGCTCCACCAGGGTCACCCCCGGCTCCCTCGGGTCACTCCTGGCTCCGAGAGAGGAGATCTGCTCATCTCCACGCTGAAAGCTGCCCCGACACGGCGCCCCTAACCCTGGTGGATCGCAGCTCCGGCGGTTGGCGCACGACAAAATAAATTCCTGCAGTTTCAGCTAATTCGGCTTTTCTAACTCAGCTGCAGGATGAACCACGCGAGCCGCAGCCCAAGCAGCGACCGAGCTGAGCCTGGGCCTGAGCCCGAGTCTCTGCTGTGGCCGGGCGGTCACAGGCGGGGGGGGACAGCGCTGTGCGCCCTGCTGGGCGCAGGAGCCTCGGGAAAAGGACAGCTCGGCGTTTCGGTGTTTCGGCGTTTCGGTGTTTCGATGTTTCGGTGTTTCGGTATCTCGGCGTTTCGGTGTTTCGGTATTTCGGTGTTTCAGTGTTTCGGTGTTTCGGTATTTCGGTGTTTCGGTGTTTCGGTGTTTCGGTATTTCGGTGTTTCGGCATTTCGGCGTTTCGGTATTTCGGTGTTTCGGCGTTTCGGCGTTTCGGCGTTTCGGTATTTCGGTGTTTCGGTGTTTCGGCGTTTCGGCGTTTCGGTATTTCGGTGTTTCGGTGTTTCGGTGTTTCGGTGTTTCGGTATTTCGGTGTTTCGGCATTTCGGCGTTTCGGTATTTCGGCGTTTCGGCGTTTCGGCGTTTCGGTATTTCGGTGTTTCGGTGTTTCGGCGTTTCGGCGTTTTGGTGTTTCGGTGTTTCGGCGTTTCGGTGTTTCGGTGTTTCGGCGTTTCGGCGTTTCGGTATTTCAGTGTTTCGGTATTTCGGTGTTTCGGTATTTCGGCGTTTCGGCATTTCGGCGTTTCGGTATTTCGGTGTTTCGGTGTTTCGGCGTTTCGGCGTTTCGGTATTTCGGTGTTTCGGCGTTTCGGCGTTTCGGCGTTTCGGTATTTCGGTGTTTCGGTGTTTCGGCGTTTCGGCGTTTCGGTGTTTCGGTGTTTCGGCGTTTCGGTGTTTCGGTGTTTCGGTGTTTCGGTATTTCGGTGTTTCGATGTTTCGGTGTTTTGGCGTTTTGGCGTTTTGGCGTTTCGGTGTTTCGGTGTTTCGGTGTTTCGGTATTTCGGTGTTTCGGCGTTTCGGCGTTTCAGTGTTTTTTCCTGGGAATGCCCCCAGGCACCGAAAATGGAAAGCAGGGGCTCGGAGTGGGGCGCTGCCGGCGGATTGAAATGGGAAACCCCAGAGCCAGAGGTGGTCAGCGCTTTTCAGCGCTTTGGGTGACTTCTGTGCTTTTACACAGGAACTGAATCAACACCCATGGATTGCTCCTTCTTTTTTCTTTTTTAAATTTTTTTTTTTTTTTTTTTTTTTTTTTTTTTTTTTTTTTTTTTTTTTTTTTGTAATGATCCGTCTGTAGCAGGTCAAACTTTCACTTTTCGTTTTGCGGGAACCTGTGAACAGAAACCGATGGGACTTACAACTGCCCCCATACTTGCTTGTATTATCAGCTTATTGATTTTGATGATTTGTTTGTGTTTTCATAGAGAGCAACTCGTTGGGAGAACACATATTAGCAGGATTATGTAAAACAAACCATTTCATGTGCTGTTGGTTTGGTTTTTGCTGGTTTTGTTTTGCCTTTTAACTTAAAGAGAAAGAGTAACGTGAGAAAATGTTTTATTTATGGATTTATACATTTGTTTCAACCTATTGAGAATTAGAAAATCCAACCAAACTGGGAGTCGGTGCAAGAATTGATGCATATTTGGGATTATGCTAATGTGTCGACCTTCCTAGTCCTTCTCGGAAGGCTTTAAATTTATTATGATTGGGTAATTAAAAAAAATATATTAATGAATGAACTGAAAGATTTTAACAAAACAAAAGAAAATACTAAATGGGGAATGCATAAAATGCAGAAAAACCTTTTAGGAGCTCTCAAGTCCTGTAACCATTTTTGGAAATAGTTGCACTCCCCCTTGAACATGTTTGATGTACAGCTGCATTTCCTGCCCTGTGTCCTAAGAAAGGATTTTAATTTTACCTCACTTCTATCTTTTCTATTAAACGTGGTAATTACAGCACTGCTCTGCACCACACATTTCTAAATCGTGGGTGCAATTCACTGCAGCAGGATTGTAAAGAAATGGGGTGGGGGCAATTGCCCACTGAAATTTAAAAAAAAAAGGAGGGAAAGCAACAACTAAGTATGAAAAGGAATTAATTTTATTTATAACCTCAACAACAGTAATGCCAGAGGTTTTGTTTTGTGACAAAATTAAACCACAATGTGATCTCTGACCCCAAGAGAGCATAGGCCTGAAATAAAAATGTGTTTGTATCAAAATATTTTATATGAAAGCGTTTTGTATTTTGTATGAGAACTTTTGTACACTAAAAATGTACATATTGGACCCACACCTCACGGGCACAGAGTGTGGAACATTTCACAGCCCCCGAGCCCCTCACAGCTCCTGTCCCTTAGGATCACAGAGCACCCGTGTGCTAGAATTTAATTTTTCATGGTGTGCAGGATTGCCCAGCGGGACAAGAACACAACCTTTGAATTCCTGCGGCTCTCTGCAGATGTGCTTGGAGAGATCCCTGTGTTCTGTGAGCACATCCCCTGCACAAACCCCTTCACGCCCATTCCCGTGCCAAAGAGGATCCATTTCACACAAACCCCACAAGTCTCCTGGGCTGACTGAGAAAAAGCGTATTTAACACCTGCTGTGTATTTATGGGATACCCCTGTGCGGGATTCAAACCCCAAACCTCTGCGGAATTCCGTGGCTGATTTCAAGCCCCAAAAGCGCTCGGATGGCTCTGGAGCTGCACGAGGAGCAGCTCTCCCACCCCACCAGGATGTTCCTAATTCAGCTCTCCCACCCTACTGGGATGTTCCTAATCCAGCTCTCCCACCCCACCAGGATGTTCCTAATTCAGCTCTCCCACCCCACCAAGATGTTCCTAATCCAGCTCTGCCACCCCACCAGGATGTTCCTAATTCAGCTCTCCCACCCCACCAGGATGTTCCTAATCCAGCTCTGCCACCCCACCGGGATGTTCCTAATCCAGCTCTCCCACCCCACCGGGATGTTCCTAATCCAGCGTGCCCGTCCAGGGTGGGACAGTGCTCCCGTCCTGCCTCGGCCCCTGGTTTGGCCATGGGTGGGATGTGCGGAATGGCTCCGGCCCAGCGCTAGGGATGGGGAATGGGGCAGGGCTGTTCATACAAATGGATTTGTTATTGGACAGAAAACAGAGAATGGATGAAAGATCCTCAGAAATGTGTGGTATGGCTCCGGCCCAGCGCTAGGGATGGGGAATGGGGCAGGGCTGTTTATCCAAATGGATTCGTTATTGGACAGAAAAGGGATAACGGATGAAAGATCTCCATCAGAAATGTAAGGAATCCTCTGGCCCAGGGATGGTGAAGGTCTGTTTATCGAAACGGATTCGTTATTGAACAGAAAACAGATCCCAGGTGAAAGATGTTCAGAAATGTACGGAATGGCTCCGGCCCAGCGCTAGGGATGGTGGAGCATTTGTTTATCCCAAAGGATTCGTCATTGGACAGAAAACAGATCCCAGGTGAAAGATCTCCATCAGAAATGTACGGAATGGCTCTGGCCCAGGGCTAGGGATGGTGGAGCATTTGTTTATCCCAATGGATTCGGTATTGGACAGAAAACAGATCCCAGGTGAAAGATCTCCATCAGAAATGTACGGAACAGCTCAGGCCCAGCGCTAGGGATGGTGGAGCATTTGTTTATCCGAATGGATTCGTCATTGGACAGAAAACAGATCCCAGGTGAAAGATCTCCATCAGAAATGTACGGAACAGCTCAGGCCCAGCGCTAGGGATGGTGGAGCATTTGTTTATCCGAATGGATTCGGTATTGGACAGAAAACAGATCCCAGGTGAAAGATCTCCACCAGAGCTGCTCCGCAGAGAAGCTGAACTGAGATCAGAGCCTCCCGAGGGCTCCAGCCCTGCACTGCCCCCCAGGGACCCCAACCCCAACCCTGGGGTCACTGCGGGGGACGGCGGCTGAGGGGCTGGGGGGCAGCGGCACTGCTTTATTGATTGGGACGGGTATTGATCGATCGCTGTGTGATCAGCCTGCTATTGGAACGGGTATTGATCGATCGCTGTGTGATCAGCCTGCTATCGGAACGGGTATTGATCGATCGCTGTGTGATCAGCCTGCTATCGGAACGGGTATTGATCGATCGCTGTGTGATCAGCCTGCTATTGGAACGGGTATTGATCGATCGCTGTGTGATCAGCCTGCTATTGGAACGGGTATTGATCGATCGCTGTGTGATCAGCCTGCTATTGGAACGGGTATTGATTGACTGATGTGAGATCAGCCTGCTATTGGAACGGGTATTGATTGACTGATGTGAGATCAGCCTGTTATTGAAATGGTTATTGATTGATTGGTGTGTGATCAGCCTGTTATTGGAATGGTTATCAATTGATTGTCGTGTGACCAGCCTGCTATTGGAATGGTTATTGATTGCCATGTGATTGCCCTGTTATTGGAATGGGTATTGATCGATCGCTGTGTGATCAGCCTGCTATTGGAACAATTATTGATTGACTGCTGT